>CM053560.1:107772332-107970909 GCA_028646485.1 Cryptoprocta ferox | reverse complement strand
AACTATCCTATTTGCTCCTGTGTCTTTTCCTTTAAGTCCCTGAAGTGCTTAGTTCCTAGCATGTAGCTGAGCTGGCTTGGCCGGGATGCTGAGAGCAGTTGGGTGTTGTGGTGAGGGTAGGTTTAGGCTGGGCTTGTGTGTCTCAGTCCTGGTATGTCTTCGTGTATCTTCACTATGCATACACAGCACACAGATGTCTCGGGTGTCCTTGAGTCTCAGTTTGTTCTTTGTACCTGTTCGGTAGACTACTGTTAGTAGTAGAATCCCTTGGACACTGGTGTGTCGCTAGCCTATTGTTTTGGCTGAGAAGTCATTGGTTTGTGGTTAGTTTGTTTGTTTGTTTGTTTTTTTAATCTTTTTTTGCTCCAGTCACTGTGTGTGCTGGCGGTGGCTTTGCCTCTCCGTTGCCTCGAAGGACCAGGTGGAGCAATGTCTCCCTATGACAGACATTACTCCTGACGTGTGCGCCTGCAGATGCCTACACTGAGACTGTAATCTCCATAACTGCTTCATGTGCACCAAGCCCCCTTGTGGAATCCTGCTGAGAGTTTTTCTAGAAGCCTTCAGTGAAACCAAACTGTTCTGAATCATTTAGCCTACCTGACTGGTGTAAAACATAAAAACTAAGAGCACTTGCTTGTTCCCTCCCCATGTATGTATAGCCCTGCTTAGAGGGGACCAAGTTGCCCTTAGTTGCAACAGGAAGGAAAAACATATAAATCAGAATCCTGAAATGCTGATTTAAGAAGGCTTCTAAACTCGGATTATGTAAGCTTTTTAGTTTAAAAAAATATATATATCTTATGGCTCATCTGGATTCGGGTTCTGGTTTTGGCCAGGGCTCGGATCAAGCCTGTCTTTCTGTCTGAAGTCTTTTCTAGAGGGATGTCACCACTATTCAGCTTTCCCTGATGTGTCACAGAACGTCTTCTGGTTATGCATACACTTGTGCTGGCATAGCCCAGCTGGGCTGACCCAGTATTAGGTTGAACTGTTGTGGCTTCCTCTCCCTCAATCTCATTCGCCAGACTAAAGACTCTCCTAAAGATTACAAAACAGCAGGAACAGTGTCCTTTGGGGAAGTGAGGATGTGTGGCTAAACGTATAGAACATACACATCCATCCATACTGCAGGATTGAGCCATGCATTCACCGCAAGAAAACAAACAGCAGGATTTTACAACTGAAATGTTGGTTTGTGTTCTCATCTAAGAGTGAACCACTGGAACTTGGGGACAAGATGAGTATAATATCACAGCCTGTCTGTCCGCTACAGTTGCAGTTTTTCATGACAAGCATTCCCAGTGTCAACTAAAACCATTGAAACAACATACCTGCCATTAAAAACTCGAATCTAGAAGTAATAACTCCATGAGTGTTTTGCACCTCCAGATGGAATGGCCTTGAATAAATGCTATGAATAGCCATGTTTGCCACTTGCCGTTTGCTGGCCTCTTAATTCTTACGTAGAGTCTCACGATTTTCTCCTTTCTCCTCCTGTCTCTCAATGGATTATTAAAAAACTGAATACCTTATAGACGACGAACCAGCTGGGCCAATGTAAGTACTTTGTTGGACATTGATTCAGTAGTTTATTTTGTATTTGCAGTGTAACTGAATGGGGTAGCTAAGGTTGTGGGGAGCCAGTGAGTGGATGAGTGTTGTAGTGTAGACTCCCTAGCTACACGGACATGGAGCTGACCGACAGCCATTTGATTCCCAGGACAGGCTGTGCAGTTTTGTTTTCAGTAACAACATAAAGTGGAATGCCGTGCAAAAAATTGTTTAAAATTCTGCACATCCTGTATTAAATTGATAGTGTGGGGGAAATGACCAGTAGTATGTCAGAGACTTCCAGTTTTGTAGAAGTAGTCCAAGATACGTTGAATCTCGTAGTTGGGGACTAAGTAAGAGGCAGACATGCCCAAATTGGCAAAGTGCCAGAGGGCATAGCACTGCCTGTATGTAATTATCTTTTATCATTTGAGAAGAGACTGATGTTCAGTAGAGAAGAATTCATACACCTTTATAATAATTAGATTATAGTCTGTAAATCGGATGGGAAAGTTACCTGCCTTGGGAGTCAAAAGGATTAACTGAAGGTGTGTATGTACTTTACACAGTGTGTACGCACTTTACGCAAAGAATATTTTTATTGACTAATGTGCAGTAAAATTTCTTACTATCCCAGGGATGGTAGTAAGTGAAAGAATCCTTGTATTTCCATGTGTTATAATTTCAAGAGTTGCTACTGACTTTAACTCTTACAATGCAATTTTTCCTCCAAAGGAAAACCAACTCTACCAACAATCACAAAGATAAAAACTTGCGCCAGAGAAACACAAATTAAATACTGCTTACAATGTAAGTATGGCCTTCTTTAGAAATTTTAAAAATTATATGCAAACGAATGTTGCCTCTGTTGACCTTGTTACATATTCTTCGGTAGTCGGTGGCATGTTGTAGGATCTTTTAGTTCATTTCAGAGCTGCCGTTGCTGATGGAACGAGTTCTGTCTGCCCTCCATCCAGTACAGCAGCTGGAAAGGAACATTTCCAGCTGTGTTCCACATATTTATATAAGTGCCATTTCAGAATATGTATGGTGTTTCAAAATCCATACTTTGCACCACTATTTAACTGTATCTTTAAAAAAGAGGTAAAAATTGTCACCTTAGGTGGATAATTCCCAGAGGCCAGTTAATTCCACTTTGCTTGTGAGGGCAAAGGCAAGAATGGTGGCCGGGCATCGCTGGGCCAGAGTGCCTTGCATGCAGGCACATGGAGATCAGAATTTCACACCACATCCCTGAGCATGCTGTCTGACCAAAGCTTTGTTTTATGTGGGATTTGGTATCGTCTTCAGTGACAGAGCATATTCCCTTTTAATTTCCAAATACTTTTTCTTCACAGATCTTTAGGTTCCTGAAACTGGTGGCAACATGATCTGCTAAATTTTCTGCTTGGACCTCTTTGGTTCTCTCCCCTTTTAAGTGAGCAGCACCACAAATGACTGTCTAAAGCATGCCTTATTTAGCCTTTCCTGTAAGGGTGATCTAGTCAGGTACATTTTAAACAATGCTTCAGTGTAGAAGGTGTAAACTATTTTGGGCTTGATGTGCTGTGAATGTTGCTTTTTTCCCCCCCTTTGTTAAAATATTTAAGTAGAAGTGAAAAGGTCCCCTGAGGATCGGATCATGCATGCGCCATTTTTTACTTAATGCAGCTGTTAAATTGGCAGAGCTCTAAAATGCACTGCTGCCATCTAGTGGTAACATTTTTGTAAAGTACAGCAAAACCTACAGATATATACAGTATATAAATATATATAAATATATATTTATATTTTTGGGGGTGGGAGAAATCCAAAATAAGATAAATGCTTGTTTCATTTTTTAGCTGCTGATACTCATTCCTTATTGTATGTTGTCAGATGAGGAAATTGTGCAGTTCTGGTACATAAAGATGAGTAATATAAACTGAAATCTGTAATTTTAAGGGCTTAACCTACGACCTTGATAAAAAGCTGGAACACTCCACTGAATGGATATATTGAATTGCAGTATATATGTATGATTGCTTTTTAAGTGATTTTTTTCTTTTGTTAAATCATGTAAATTCTTAAATCCTTTTGCACTGATGTGTTGAACCTTATTGTACATTCAATTAAGGCGAACTTTTATAATTTACCTTTTGTTTTCAATGACCTTGAAATGTCATAGCATGGTATTCTATGCAACTAGTTATCCTCTGGGTTGACACTGTATTTTTCACATTGATTTAAAACGGTTGAGTGTAGATTTTCTCACCTAGCAGGGTTCTCATGCGGTGTGTAACCGTAGATGCATGTACCTGTGTTTTGTGTAAGTGTTGAAGTGCAATGATGTATAAAAAAGTGGATTCACTGTTTTTAAAAATAAAACATTGATAAAAGGTGTTTGGAATAATACTCTTTATTCTTGTATCTGATCTTAGGCGGAAGCACTTTTTCAGCGCCTTCAAGTTCCTTGGTTCTATATGTATGCGGAGTGTTAATTAATTTCTCAGCCCTGTCAGCTTTTTAAGTTCCTTTTCCACCTCTTCCACAAATGCAGGGAAATGCCGGTCCATGAGGCACAAGCGTAGAAAGGGGCCTAACTCTTCTGTGTCCCACGCAGATTGTTCATAGGCTGGGGACAGCTCCTCCGACACCAGGAGAGACTGTGGGGATTCCAGAAGAGTAGTTTATTAACAATTAGAGAGCCAAAAGCAATGGCCTGAATAACAGAACACAGAAAAACTGCTTTAAGGAAATATTAGGGAAACACCAAAAATGAGTGTTTATTAGCTCTACAGGGTTCCTTTATGTAATGTCTCTAACTGCACATAGGAAGTGAGATAAACTTATATCCTTAAGTATTTCAAATTAATGAAATTAAAGATCCTGCTTTAATGAAGAATACTGTGTCAACATTTTGTGGATAAGAAAGTTGTCGATGAGAGGCGCCTGGGTGGCTCAGGGGTGAGCGTATGGCTTTGGCTCAAGTCATGATCTTCGCGGTTTGTGGGTTCGAGCCCTGCGTCAGGTCTGTGCTGACAGCTAGCTCAGAGCCTGGAGCCTGCTTTCAGATTCTGTGTCTCCCTCTCTCTCTGACCCTCCCCGGCTCATGCTGTCTCTCTCAATCTCTCAAAAATAATTAAAAAAAAAAAAAAAAAAGTTGTCGATGAATGGGTGTGAGCTGTTCACCATGTGGAAGGTGGGTTCTGAATGTAATAAAGAGAGGTCACAAATTCACTGTCCAAAGGACATAATTAGCTCACTCATGTCTCTTTCCAGTCCTATTCATGAAGTTTGACCCAGAGAGGCATGTAACTCTCACCGCAGTGAAGACACAGACATTCCCATACCTCCCCACCTCCCGCCGAAAATTTCTTCATGCTGCCTGCACTGTCAAACAACCCCTGGCAAGCAACCACTGATCTGTTTTCCACTACTTTGTAGCTTTGCCTTTTCCAGAATGCCATAAAAGGAAGTTCTTTAATGTCAGGCATTTTTTCACATGTTTATTTGCCACCTGTATGTCTTCTCTGGTAACTTGCAGTGTTTTAAACCCAGCTGAGGGGTGCCTGGGTGGCTAAGACCCAACTCTTGATTTTGGCTCAGGTCATGATCTCATGGTTTTGGGATTGAGCCCTGTGTCAGGCTCTGTGCTGACAGTGTGGAACCTGCTTGGGATTCTCTCTCTCTGCCCTTCCCCCACTCATGCTCAGTAGCTTCTCTCCAAATAAACTAAAACAAAAACAAAAACAAAAAAAACCCAGCTAAGTTGCCAATAGTTAGATACTAGAGTTCAAATGAAAGTCTGATTGTGCTTGGCAATTTGGAAGATACGGCGGCAGCAGATCCACAGTCTCCTGTGATACAGTGGTGGGCTCACGCTCTGCCGTGTTCCGTCTACATTTGCTGCTTTGACTTTTCATCGTATTTACTCCTCACACTCGTTCTACCAGGTAGGTGGTTTTATGCCCTTTCTATGGATGGCATGGTTTGGTGTGTGTGTACAATTGATATTTCTCTAGAAACTTTAATAGAAATTTAATAAATTCAAACCAGCTTCTCAGATTCTATTTAAAGGTAGAAAGAAGAACATGAAAGTAACATGGAACCGTTCTCCAGTGAGAGCCACTGTTAGCAGGTCAGTGTATCTCTTTCGAAACCTATTTTGTGTGTATTTCTACAAAAATTAAATCATCCATGCTGCTTTTTAACCTTCTTAAAAACGTAGTATCTTCCCACGTCAACAGGGCTATCACTTTTTTTGACTGCGTTTTTATCGCATTTGTGCTTATACCACACTTAACACCACTTAGTATCCTATTAGTGAACATTTACGTTGTTCCCATTTTTGTTACTATGAACAAAACTGTGAAGAGCAACCTTCTGTGTATGTTTGTGTAGCCGAAATGGAATTATAGGTAATAAGATATTAAACTTGATCTATATTGCTAAATTGGTTCCTAAAATGTCTTATGCACTTACATTCATGGAACAACTTGTCCAGAAGGTTAGAGCAAATGAGAAACATATCTGAGCTGGCAGCCTGCTACATGGCTCAGTCCATGGTTCTCTACTCTGTAAACACAACTGGGCTAAGGTACGCCTTCTATAGCATCTGATCCTTCCTGAATCACGCTATCACACCCTGCCTTGTTTCCATGTTTTCCTCAGCCACTCATGCAATTAACCTCTAACCACAATGCAAATATGAGGCTACAAACTGGGGCACTATGGAGTTTGTCCTGCTGCTGGACAAAGAGGCTTTTAATTTTTTTGTTGTTGTGGTTGCTAAGTCATTAACTTAAAAGAGACATGAATTCTTATTTAATCGTCTTAAATTTTTAATTGTAGGACTATTTAATTTTGAGTGGTAAGCCAGATGGAGAAAACACCCATATTTTCTGTTTTATACCGCTGTTAGCACAGTTCAATAAATACATTAAAAAGAAAACTCATCCTTAAATATTGATTTCCATGCAGAACTGTGTGGAAAGCATAAGCTGTTGGCCAGAGAGCTGCTGTCGAGCGCAGCAGAGAGCACAGTGAGGAGAGGACAGGCCTCAAGGAGCTCCCAGCAGAGCAGGGCATCCAGTAACCCTGAGTTTGAAGGAGTAGGTTTTGTGGGATTCTTTGGTAACCGCAAACTGCAAGGGGAGAGGACAATGTCTGAAAGCAAGTCTGTGGTAACAAGGCTCAATCCTCCCAGGTCTCCAGACATCCTTAGCTCTTAGCACCGAAAATTTGCTGCTATAGAAACCATCACTGATCTGGCTCCAGATTCATATTGATATTTGTCTTAGGATATCCTGTTCTCAATCTCATTTCTGAAATTAAATGGAAATTCTTCCCTCTATTCCTCTGTCACACACTGAAAGGCTAACGCCCCCCCCGCCTCGAGAGGGCGGCTCTTCAGTGCACCACCACCCCGGAGAGCAGGGCAGACAGAAGCGGCCCGTCTGTCTCTACCGTCCCCTGCGCTAGCACCTCACGTGACTATTCCACAAGGGGGTGAACAGAGGGATACAAATTCAAGATCATTGTTTTTCGTGACCAAGGAAAACAAGGAAAGAGGCCCCACCTGAGCCAAACAACTCACTGAGGTCCTTCCTCCTGAAGCCCCTGTGCCAGCCGGTCTGTGCTGCTGCTGCTGCTTCCCTGGGTTCTGGTGTGACTGCAATTAGGAGACGAGCTGAACGTAATCAGAAATGCCACTGGCCCTCCTAGGAGTGGCAACACACGTACTTGTGTGAAAAGAAAATACCAGTGTCAGTTGAGGACCATTGTCAGTGGAGTCTGTCCTGGTTTAAGTTGGGCTATCCCTTGATTTACCACAGGAGGGTTATGGACAGAGCTTCAGTCTGAGGTTCCTGCCCTGTACCCGGTGTTCCTCAGTGTCTAACAGGCTGTCCAACCTCATGGTTCTCCTGTCTTCGGAGGCCCAGCTCGGGCAGTGGACACTGTCCAGATTCTGATTATTTTTTTTTAAAGTTTATTTTGAGTAAGAGAGAACATGTGGGGGAGGGGCCGAGAGAGAAAATTCCAAGTGGGTTCCATGCTGACAGCACGGAGCCTGATGTGGGGCTCAAACTCACAAATTGACAAGATCATGATCTGAGCTGAAACCAAGAGTCGAGACGCTCAACAAAGTAGGCGCCGAGTTACTTTCTGAGAGTTACACCTCAAGTAATACATGGTCACTGCAGAAAAGCAAAGCAGGGGAAGAAATAAACCCTATAATTTCAAGATAACCATATGCTTTTAATAAAACAAAAAATCTCATTTTAGACATTCCGAGGGAATGAATTCTTCTGTTAGTAAAATGCCGAGATCTCTTCATTCAGCTGTGTCTGTGCCGGCTATGTACTGGACACAGGTGAGAAAGGGAAGGGAGCCACGAAGAACAAGGTAGTGGTCCAGCCCTCAAGAGCCCACAGCCCATTGAGAACCTAACAAGTGAAACAGCAATCAGCATGCAACCTAAGAGGTGCTAGAATGGAGGCAGGTGTAGGACTTCAGGCTTACAGTGGGGGGAGGGGGGGCGTCAACAGTAGGTGGCACACTAAGCATGAAGTGTAGGAATGCTTCAGAATCCATTTCAAAAGAATCTACAATGTGAGGGGCTTTTCTCGGGTAGGGCACAGGGCATGTTTTCCAGGCAGAAACACAAAGTGTAGGAGGCGGCCTCTGAAGGCTGCTTCTACCTAAGCACACAGCTTCCAAAGCCCCACCACCCCTCCTTCCTAGCCACGTGTGTGCAGCTCTGGCTAGGGCTCGGATACCTGTGGCTGTCGCACACAGGTGTGCCCGCCCCAGATGCGGGCTGGCAGGGTATACAGAGAAACCTGTATACCCAGGCACTTCCTGGAAGATGCTTGCCTGTCAGCATCGTGTCACGGCTGCCAGAAGTCAGAGGGTCCAAATTTTGTCTCATCCTGTGTGGAAGCTGACGATTGCTAGTAGTCGGTATTAACAGAAGGTATTAACAGAAAAGCAGTAGGTATTAACACTGGTACTAACAGAAAAGCGGATCTGGAAGCATCAAAAATGGGAGGTAGGGAGACAAGAAGGAAAGAACAGAGAAAAGAAAAAATGAGCAAAAAACATAAGGGACTCTAATGAATCAGGAGTCCTTAGGCAAGCCCCCTTTCTCTTCAGCTTCCTCATCTATAAAAATAAAAGACTCTAGTGCCTGGCATTTCTTCTAGCTCTGACCTGATGCTTTCCTAGAATACCAGTTCAGTTCACACCATGCTCTTCAAACACCGGGCAGACATCACCCAAACATCATGTTGCCCAAACGCTGGACTGCAGCCACGTGTGATGGAAGCACCCGAGGGGAGTAGGAGGCTCCGGGGTCAGACCGTCCTCCACCCAAGTGCACAGACACGGAAGGTGCTGTGCACACAGTAACTGGAGCCTCCCGGCTGCTTTCTTCTTCTGGACTTCTTGTATTAACAAAGGGAAAGGTCACCCAGGAACTGCCATTCTCCTTCCTGTCTTTCCTGTCCCCCTTCTTTGGGGTAGGCTGGGCTGCCTTAGAAGCCCCCAGGCTGAAAAACACTTGGTTAGGCCACAATTGGTAAAATTACAAGGCTGAGGAAAAATAAAAACATGTTCTGGGAAATGACTCAAGAACGTGAAATGAAAAGACATGGAATGATCTCTACCTGCAAAGAAGATAACTATTTCAGACAAAATATATACATACAAGGCACTGGGGAAATGACACACCTGGATACTGCACAGCAGCAAGAGGACTAGAACGTGGCCACAGGAGCAGCTATGGCAAACCTGGGAATGTTTTGCCATTAGGGAGACTAAAATGTTCTAGGCAGTGCTTCACAATGTCTACACTCTGGCAAATTAACCTAGTGGTTTTATCTTGTCTTCTGCTCTGCAGCTTTAGACATTCCATCTTCTGGCCCCCTTGCCTTGGGAGTTCTGACCCTTGCTTGCCGACTAGCGCGCTAACTTGTTCTCTTGCAAGGGAACACAGATCTGGGAGGGTAACAGTACTGGCAATAACAGTAACAATGAATAACCTTATTTAGATGTTTGCCAGGCATTGTACTACGTCTGTATATATAGCATTTCCATCTTGCCATGTTACAGATGAGGTTCAGGGACTCACAAGATCACGCAGCCACTAATAGGGCCAGGATTCAAGCCTAGACCCATTTTGATTCCAAAGCCTGTGGTCCTTGCACAACATTGCATAACATCGAACTACAGATTGGAAAAGTCCCTGAATACAGAATTGAGAAAAGACAAATTTCTAGTGGCTCTGGGGATATTTCTACCTGGGTATTTGGGACCAGCCTTTGAAATCAGAGAGCTAGAACCTCCATCTGCTGCTGTCGCTCAGAACCCTCAGTCTGCATTTGCTCCTACACGCGACAGCCTCAATTCATCTTCTTTTATTTAGATAATTGTGTAACCTGGTTGGGTTCTAGCCTGGTGTGTCTTCATTGTCTTTATAAGGCATTCCAGGCATTCCAGACCTACTTCCCAAATTCTAGCACCCAGTTTGGTTCCTGTCCCACCCCATGCACTGGGTACCATAATCTGAATCTAATAAGGATCGATGAAACCTACGAAAGAAGACAATCTACTTAGGGGGCAAAGGGTCATAAGCAATAAAGTACCTTGTAATAAACCACTCCATCCCATTTGCACAGAAGGGATTCTTAATATAGCAGGAGCTGACGCGGCAAAATGAAACTGGATCCAGGGTGTGTAAGAAATTCAGCTTTAGCATGAAGAAATCTTCACAAAGAAGATCAGACAGAAACAAAGGAAGGGAAAGAATTCTAGAAATCTTATTTGGCAAACTGATCACATTCAAGAGGAAATCATACAGCACTTGTTGAAAGAAAAAGACCTTATGATAAATAATGTAAATTTATTTTCCCCCTAGTAAATTATGAACCACAAGAAACTTGGTGATAAAACAAGCAACAATGAATGGTCTTGTTCCAGTGACTTTAAGGGCCCTTACAGGATGAAGGGCTAGAAAGCCAGGTTTGGAAAATCATTTCTCAAAAGTAGAAAATAAAAAACCCAACTTGAAACTAGAATTTCATCTCAAGAGCAGAGGCAGATGCCTGTGCTAACACCATTTGGGATTAGGCCACAGAAACGCTAGATAGAATATGTACTTTGGGGAGAAATTTTGTAACAACGCTTCTCAAACTTAGGATCACAAGCCCCGTCTATGCTCTGACAAAGTATTAAGGCCCTTGGACAGCTGCTTTTTGGGCTGTATCTAATAGTTACATGTTAAAAATGAAGACAGACATTTCAAATATTCATTTAAAAGTGAACACAATATATGTTATTAAAAATATTTTTATGAAAAATATTTCCTAAAATAAAGATGTCATGATTTTGCAAATCTCTGGAATGTCTAGCTTAATGGAAGATGGCTGGACTCTCCTATCTACATCTGCATTCGATCTGTTGCTTTGGATGAGGTACATGAAGAAAATCTGGCCTCACATACACACATAGATGGAAAAGGCAGAAGTATCTTAAAACAGCCTTTTCAGGTAATTGTGGATAGATATTCTTTGATAGAACGTCACAACCTAACAAGTGATCGGTTTTTAAAAGTCAGCTGTAACAGAATCTGAAATCATAGCAATGAACTTGTTATACTCTGTTATATTAAAACAGTATATTTTGCACTTTGAATCGATCCTTTATCCATGCATGATTTTGTAGCATCATGGATTGGTCATTTGGAAAATACTGGATTGCTGGACTATACAGATCTCCCGAAATACTGAAATACCTTGTCACTTAATTATGTCTAAAAAAGAAAAACATTGATATTCATTAAAAGCACTATCAGAAAAATCTTCTGAGGCAGAAGCTGTGGAGGTCAAGTGGCAAATACAAGTTTTCCAAGATTCCAATTTTCACTTGAGAAGCTTATTTCATCATTGTCGACAAATACTATTAGTTGTTTTCCTGAAATGATGGGCTCACTTCATTCGAGAAAGTGTCCACTGAGTACCCAAGTATGAATAACCCTAATTTGTCTTGTTCTCTCAAGTACTAATGGTGTTCCACGGGGAAGGGGCTGGGTTCAGCGCCCAGCACAGGCCCACAGGCACTTGCCCTTGAAACAGCACTGTGCTGCCCAATGCAGAGTGGCTTTGCCTGTGTTCTTATTGCGAGTGATTGCTGAAGACTGTGAGGGCCACCTACACGGTGCGATGCCACTACCTTGATTGGTAGCAAGGTGACAGCAGCTTTGGTTACAATTCTTTTGTCAGATTAATGCAAATATGGACAAAGTGAAAAGGGTAAATGATGTCTCAGTATTATTATAAAAATAATGGTGACTTTATGGACCCCTTGCGAAAGGTCTCAGGGAAGTGTCCACAGACCATACTTTGAGAACCACTGTCTACAATGACACCCAGAATGCGACCGGGACTCCTGGCTAATCTAATGTCTGGGATTACAGGTAGCTACGACTGGGATCAATCTTCAATCTAAATAAGTCACTCAATGTGATGGGGGCGCCTAGGTGGCTCAGTTGGTTGAGTGTCTCTGACTCTTGATTTCGGCTCAAGGTCATGATCTCACAGTTTGGGAGTTCGAGCCCCACATCGGCCTCTGCACTGATGGTGTGAGGCCTGCTTGAGATCTTCTCTCTCTGCCCCTTGTGTGCTCTCTCTCAAACTAAACAAACTTAAAAATATTTTTAAAAATATGTCACTCGGGGCGCCTGGGTGGCTCAGTCGGTTGAGCGTCCAACTTCGGCTCAGGTCATGATCTCACTGTTTAGGAGTTCAAGCCCCGCATCGGGGTCTGTGCTAACAGCCCAGCGCCCGGAGCCTGCTTCGGATTCTGGGTCTCCCTCTGTCTCTGCCCCTCCCCCCTTGTTCTCTCTCTCTCTCTTTCTCTCTCTCAAAAATGAATAAACATTAAAAAATTTTTTAAAAAAAGATACGTCACTCAACATGAGGTACCTTTTAACCTACAAACCGGATAGACTCAACAAATTCCACTGTGATTTCGACCCCATAAAGCAATACTCTGTCAGGTTTCTCATGCAGCCAACACACTGGCCTACTTACCCGGTGCTGCGGTGGGACGCGCTGTGCATAATCCTTCCCTTGGCTTTCACCTGCCGCCAGCAGGCCAGGGCTCGGCCTGAGCTCCTGGCTGACTCCGTCAGGCTCCTGGACAGTCACGTACTGGGCCAGCTTCTGCACGCAGCTGCAGCAGCGTTCCAGCGCCTGCTCCTTGGACCCTCCACTAAACTGCACCCGGAACATGCGGCTCTTGTTCTGTTGGACAAATGCAAAGGTCCCCCCAGGAACCCTCACTTTATTTACTGTGGGGACCTCTAGTGAGTGCTTCCCTTTGCCGGGAGCAGTTACTCTAAATTGTTAATGTGGGTAGAGAAAAGGTAGTAATTTCTTTTCTTCCCCCTTTGGGGAGCTATTCATACTAAATTCATTTCCTTCAGTGAATTGACATCAGCAAAAATGGAAAAGCCCGGATCATAAAGACCAGGAAAGTCACTACTGACTGGAGTAAAAGATAAGTGTTTTGTCTTACTTTGGAATAAAGATTTCATAGCTTCTAATTCCTTAAGTGGAAAATCAGTGCTGGCTCTGATTCAAAAATTTTCAAAAAATTCAAAGTTTTTCTAAACCTAAGTATATAAAAGAGCACACTGGGTAGATGGCACACTAAACAAACCAGTGACGTTGACAAACAAGACTGGGGCACAGGACAGGCAGATGCTAAGGGCTAACGAAGCTCCTATTAGTGACCTGTAGTGCCCTTTCTTCTTAAAGAGGTCAGACACAAATCACCTGTTGCCTTTCATTTACTGTAAGAGTTCCATCCCTTGGCAAATGAGCAAATGTGGGAGAGCTTCAGTTACAACTGTAAAAAATTTGGCAACTACATCAAACTTACTGGCTTCTAAGTTTAAAAATAGAACTAAATTGTAACAGTAACAATGATAAACCCAGCATTTTAGTAGCAATAGTTTCCTGTTTTTCTAGTGTAAGATGCCGCATCCCGTTTAGAGGAGTTGATACCAAACAGGTGGTATGTACTGTGTGCCTTTGTTCAGTTTCTTCTGTAAAGAAATCCAGATGCAAACTTAGCACAGTGACAATAATTTCCATTTATTAAACACATATAAATCACTCTGCTAACAGGAAAATGTTTCTAACCACAGTTCACAAAATCCTGTAAGTTCCCACAGGCAAAAATTCCTTGGTTTGCCTAGTCCCAATATGCACTATTTAAATTTTTAGATAACGCCATTAGGCAAAGCCACATATTTTAGAGAAAACTCTAGGCATGGCTAAGTGATGGTAAGGTATTTGTTTAGAAGAACAGACACTGCTCCCCCTCTTTATTGACACTGTTGAGTGCTCTTCATCTTTTAATCCATTTAATCTTTTTCCTAAGTATAAAATAATCCATTATCATTATCCCCTACAACAGTGAAAAAACATGAATATATATATATGGTACACTATACTACTGTTTAGTAACGTGACTTTTTTTCATTTAATAAGAAGTATAAAATAGAAGTATACTTCATTGCTCCTAAAGGCTGAAGAATATTCCTTTATCTAACTGGCCCCCTACTGACATTTATTTATAGCCTTTTTTCCTATTATAAGCCTCAAAGCTTTGGTAGGCATTCTTATACATACATCTCTGTACATAAATGCCTAAAAGCAGATTTGCCTGGTCAAAAGGTCTTGGGTATTTTGGTACTGCCTAACTGCCCTGGGGAGGATAGTACCAATTTACTCCTGCACACATGCATGGAGCAGGGGCAGAGAGGAGACAGAGGTTTCCAAGCAGGCTCCACACTGACAGCACAGAGCCCGATGTAGGACTCAAACTCATGAACTAGAAGATCATGACCTGAGCTGAAGTCACTTAACCAACTGAGCCACCCAGACGCTCCTCTTTTAAATTATTTTAAGTCTACTAGGTTAACATAGATTTTTATTGTAGAATTTCATTTCTTCGATAACAAATAACACTGAATATTTTTCTTCCGCATATTGGTCATTTGTATCTTTTCTGTATTGCCTATTTATTTCCTTAGCCATTTTTCTCTTGGATGAATAAATTCCCAGATTCTCAAGAGTAACTGAAAGCTGATTTTCCCTGAGGAAGAATTATACATTCCATTTTTATTTATTTTTGGTAACTCTATGAATCTTTTTTTGTAAAACTGATCTGATTTCCTATTTACAATTAGCTGTTTCCAACTTACTTACACTACTTTAAACTATATATGAAGATATCTATGTGAAATACCTTTACATTAGATATTTCCATGCTGATTCTGTAATATCTAACCTTTTGCAAAGCAATCACATTAAAAACTGTACCTCTTAGCTGGATGAAAAGCTCTATACAGAAACAGATGAGTATCATCTGGGTATCGTCAGGGCAAAAATCTCAGACCAATCACATAAATCTAGAGGTATCTATATGTGACTGTGCATAAGGTGGAGTCTGGACAGCTAGGGTTTCTTTAGAATGTAGTTCCCAGAGTGACAGGGTAGGCTCTATGTCCAATAGCCTAACTGAAGCCTGGATCCATGTTTGATTCTGTAAAATTCTCAGATAGAATTTGAGCTTATCATCTGAAGCCAGAAATACCACCTCAATGTATGTGGACCCAAGATAAAACTAAGGTCCATCAGAAAAACTGTGACAGTGAGTTACATCACTATCCCACATCCTCAGTGCCATGGGGCACAACGGAAAACTGCCACCAGGTTAACAAAAAGGATTCCTAGGTTGAAAATCTTAATCAGATTTATTCTTATGCCATAATTAAAAGTGAGAAAGGGCTCCTTGAGGCAAAATGAAAAGTTTTTAAGTATATACCAACAGCTATGAACTGGCCTAAATATATAGTCTATCATCTAAGGAGATTAACTCAAAATTACTGTATTTTAGGTGATGACTTAATGTTAGATTGTTCTCTCCTACTTTAGAACACTTCATTTCAAGTTATTACAAACAGAAAAGTCCCTTCACACAGATGCCTTGAGGAAACAAAAGTTAAGGATAAGGACTTGCCTCCTGACACTTCTCTTCATGTACTCACATGAAAGTCAGGCTCCACCTTCTGGGAGGCACTGGCCCAGTAAATTCTGACTCACGGGCATGAACAGCATCTCCTTTTGGAGAGTCCTAAGCTGCAGGCTCTACAGCGGATGTTACATGGTGCCAACACACATGGAAGACGGGCACCTGGTAAATACCACGTGGGAAGAGAGCCACGGAGACACACGCCCTCACCAGCCTGCCGGGTTTTCCTGCTGGGTTTAGAATCAGTGCTCAGATCTTTATGAAGTCTCCCATCACTAGGACCCAGCAGTTTTCCCCACCAGTGGTAGAGAATTCCTCTACCACGGAAAAGGAAGGAGAGGGGAGAACAGGAAAAGGACTTAAGGAGAGAAGGGGCTTCAACACTTTCTTTGATCCTTTACTTTGAAACCAAGAGGCAATACTCAAAGCCTAGGCCAGACAAAATCATGAGAACATTCTTCAGTGAGTTACTGGGGGCAAAGAGGACAGTGGTTTGTTTACTCCTTTAAACCAAAGTCCCTTTAGATAGGTAATTACATGTTGACCATTTTCCGATTGGCCTGGACCATTTTGATCAGAATTGCTGAAAAAAAAAAAAAAAGGAAGCCCAACTTACAAATAGGCAGAACTTATATAATCTACTTATTTTAGCCAGAGGGAAAAGAAGTATCTTTTATTATCCACAGAATTTAAGCTATATTAAACTGCTGTTAACAGAATAAAAATTTTATTTCAAAATGCTTCTTCTATTTATCAACTTAAATAATGGTGTCTGTTATGTAATACTTTGTTAATTAAAAGTTATCCAAGGCAAGAAACACCAAAGATACCCTTTTCCAGGTAAGGCAAAAAGAAGAATCTGTTTGTTCAATATTAATATATTAAGTCAATAGATCACAGAAAGGAAAAAGAAACACATGATCTTGATAAGGTGTCAAAAAGCTTTTGATAAAATTTAATATGTAATCCTGAGAAAAGTATTAGTAAAGAAACTATAGCTGAAAGAATATTTACCTTACATGGTAAAGAATATCCATCTGAGCAACAGCTAGAAATGTTCTTAACGTCTAAGCACCACTTCCCATTCAGGTTAGCAAGATGTCAAAGATGACACTATAACCATAAAATTAATGTTCTGAAGGGTCTAGATAATTCAGTAAGGCGAGAGAATAAACTACTAGAAACAAATAGAATTGTCATTGTGAATTATAAAATCACTTTCCTAGAAATTAAAAAAATTAACAAATTATCAGAGTTAATAAAAGTTTAGTAAGGAAGTTAAATTTCAGTTAATTCAGAAAAAATCTGATAATAAGCAGCTAGAAATATCTTTGGGATAAAGTATACCATTCCCCGTAACAGTAGGCAAAAGTAGGTAGAAATATTTCCAAAAACTACATATATGGCATACATACAAATATATATAAAATAACTACACAACATTTCTACATAGCATGTAAAATAACTACACAAATATTTCTACATAGCATGTAATCTATACATGTATATAATATGTAGTCTCTATACATATTCTGTCTAAATACTTTGAAGAGGAAAGTAAGTCAAAACTAGCCAGTAGGTTATTCAAAGAAGAAATATAGATGGCTAACAAATACACAAAAAATGTGCATTCTCATTAGTTACCAACTAAATGTGAATTAAAGGAAGATGCTCATTTTTGCCAATCAGATTGGAAGCTAGCTTTTAAAAAAATATTTTTTAATGTTTATTTAGAGAACACACAAGCGTGCATGAGCAGGGGAGGGGCAGAGAGAGAGGGAGACAGAGAATCCCAAGCAGGCTCCACGCTGTCAGCACAGAGCCTGATGTGGGGCTTAGTCTCAAGAACTGTGAGATCATGACCTGAGCCAAAATCAAGAGTCAGATGCTTAACCAACTGAGCCACCCAGGTGTCCCAATAGTTATTTATTTTGGGGAGAGAGACTGCGTGAGTGGGTAGGTGTGGAGCGAGCAGGAGAAGAGCAGAGAGAGAAGGAGAGAGAATCCCAAGCAGGCTCCGTGCTGTCAGCATAGAGTCTGACACAGGGCTCAATCTCATGAACCATGAGATCATGAACTGAGCCAAAATTTAAATGATATCCCCCTATTAGAATTTGAATAAATGAGCATTCTTACATACCACTAGTGCTGTAGAAACAGGAATAACCTACAGGGAGGGCAAATGTATAAGATAAATATATATTCTAGGGCTTCTGTCTCAAGAACCCTGCAAATAAATCCTTTTGAAAATCAAAACATTTTTATAATAGTGGAAACTTGGGGATTAGTTAACTGAATCATGTTGCATTCAAACAATAAAATGCTATGTAGCCACAAAGAATCACATTTTCAAAGACTAAGAAATGACTTGGAATAATGTTCCTGATATAATGTTACATGACAAGAGGGCAGGATACAAAGCACTCTGTATACTACAATCCCCAATTTATAAATTATCTATACAGCAGACACAGGGTTGACTGCCATGAGCTGATACATACAAGAGGCTGGAAAAGCCGAACACTGATTGCTAATATTAGCAGATTGGAATTGACCACATTACATTGCTCTGGTCCATGAGACATAAGTTGACATATTCTAGGGGTTGTGTAAGGGGGAAGCCTTATAGGAAGTTTATGCTTTCCTAATGGAAAGGGACAGACAGATGAAGCTGGTTTTCCTTCAATAGACATTCAATAGACCTATAGCAGCCATTTTGCAAATGTGAGGGAGAGGCCAAGGGAATTGCTAAGATGCTAACCTTGGCACTGTGAAATTGCTGAGCCAATGCTACTACCTCCCTATTTCTGTTTGCTATTTAGTGGGAAAAAAACCACACCCCTAATTCTGGGGACCCCTATGCCTGGATTTTTCTTTAAGTGTTTTTGAATGCTATCCTGATATAAGATACATGCCAGGTAGCAACTTTAAAACGTTAATAATGATGATTTTTCAGTGGTCAAATTATAGTTGGTTTTTATTTTACTCTTTATACTTAAAAATTGTAATAGTAGTGTATATCAGGAAAAATTAAAACTCAAATATCAGACATATGGTAGGGTGTAACTTTTAGAAAGATGTATACAGCTTACTCTTGAACAATGTGGGACTGAGGGGTGCCGGCCCCCACGCACTTTAAATTCTGAGTATAACTTGACTCCCCCAGAACTTAGCTACTAATAGCCTACTATTAACAGGAAGCTTACTGATAACATAAGCAGTCAATTAACACATTTTACATGTTACATGTAGTATACACTGTATTCTTACATTTCCGTGAACCCCAGGCTAAGACCCTTCTATTAGGTGCTCTCTTCGATGCTCTTCCAACTCTCAGTCTATAAGCCCATGAAAAATTAGGAGCTTTCACCTAAATTTCAATATTATCTACTCGGTGAATGTTAACAGATTGGTTTTTTATAGTTATTTCTGAAGGGAAATAATCTAGGTGATTAGTCTGTATTGTATGTTTCTTTGATGAGGATCATTCTTTATGTTTAATGCAGCTAGAAAGCAAATAAAAGGGAAATTTTTGAATATTGAAGAGGGAAAATGAAAAGACATATACTCAGTAAAGCATTAGAAAATAGTAAGGCAAACAATGATGTACCCCACCTCATCCCAGTTTGTGCCTGAAGACTGGAGAATGGTTGCACAGCTCTGTCAGACAGGCATTGACACATTAATCAAAGCCACATCCTCTTACTAACTAGGCTTCTGCCTCTCTACAGACCTTGTTCCATGTGTTGTTCCCAATACAAACCTTTCTTACAGATACATATTCTTCCCAGTACCATTTTCCCTGCAAAGAGAAGCTCTTGCACTCACCCCCACCATGCATACTTAGAAGATGACAAGGGTACGATCATTTGCTTAAAAACAGTTGGCCACACAGTATCTTGCCTTTATTGTTGTTCCAAACAACAGACAATCCATGCGTCTCACAATCTTCAACCAGTTCTTGCTACCAATGAGTGAAAACCCTTCCTGAAACAAAATAATTAAGCACAATTAGCTATAGAAGCAAAAAGGGACATGAAGAATAGCTATGGTGCAGCTGCTTCCTATTAGAAAGTTGTAGATTGATTCTTAGATTAAGCAGAGTAGAAATGACTCAACACCACCCATTGCCAAAGATGACCATTCCGGTAAGTCCTAAGGCTCTTCCTGCCTGGTCGACAATAACAGTCTCAGCTTTTATTGCTTAATCTTTACATATTGAAAATCAATAAAATATTAAAGATAGTTAATGTCCATAGTCATATTTGCTATAAAACACATTTCTAGGATTTGCCAGTATGTTGGTAATTCGATACATCCTTGAAAGCGAAGGATTTCCATTATAAGAATTTATTAATTTATCTGACACATGCCTAACTATGCAGTGAGAGTTCTCTTCATGAGAATCTCATTTTCCAATGCTTATGAATGGAAAAATCGAAGCAACTTGTTTTTGGATTCTGAATGTCTAGTTCTTCATTTCAATCTGAAAAAAGAAAAGGCAAAGAGGGCAGTAGAGGGCACACTAGTCTCAAAAGAGACAGCAGTTAGATCCTTACGGTAGAAAGATGAACTTTTTCTTCGGTGTTATTAATAGTAAAGTGAACAGAACTGATTACTTAACCATTATGGTCACTCATAAGCTCCAACTGTGTCAGTGGATTTCCTCAGTCAGGAAGCCTGTCAGGTTAGAATGCGTTTAGCGTCCACTAATACTAGTCCAGGGAACTGAAAATCTAGCAGTATACAAATCCTGCCTGCACACTGCCTGTCTACCTTGTAGTGTTAATCCACCATAGCCAGGGAAGGCTGCTGGCGGAATCAGGAGAAAATTCCTACTCTGAGAAAACAGAAGAAAAATGTCCCTCATAAATATGAACGCTTACAGAGTGTCTCTTCCTACATCTGCATCTGGTGAAACCACAAATTCCAGAGAAATGGAGAGCCCAGGAAAACAGTGTCTTAATTCCTTGGTATTTTCATTTGAAGAAGAAAAAAAAAGTCACTTCTAACATGCTGATTCTAAGAGTTTCATCATTAGTAGTAGCTTTTATTTTTCTAATGGAAAAAGGCAAACCAACTGTGATTTCTTAAAACTCTCTCATAATTAGCAAAAAGAAATGTGTTCACTATCAGATCCCAAACACACAGATACGTAGTGTAAAATGGCAGTCAGTATACGAGGACCCTGGCACTCACACACATTGCTGGTGGAAAGTGCAAACTTGGTACAATTCTTATGGAGGGCGATTTGGCAATACCAGGATTACCAATGCAGTAGTCTCTAACCCAGCAACTCCAATCCTGGGAATTCATTTCACAGATCAATCTGCACACACGTGAAGTGATGCATGGACAAGGTTAAGCATTTCTGCATTTCTAACAGAAGACAAAGCAATTCAGGTAGCCATCAACAGTGGACTGATTAAATCAAATATGGACTGATAACAGTGGACTGATAAATTCAATAAAATTCTTTACAACAGAATTCTACACAACTGTAAAAAAAATAATGCTCTATATCAGTGCTGTTCAGTAGAAATATTTGAGCCACATACGTAATTTTATTTATTTATTTTTTAGAAAGACACATTTATTCAGCATCACAATCAGATTATTACATTTAGCATTCAACAGCATGGGTGTAAAAAATATATATCTACATTAAAACCCTTCATTGGAATGCTTTACACTTTCCACAGAACAGAAACTAAAATAACATGTTATATAATTAGTCACAAATACAGTCCTCGACTTTTTGCCCATACACGAGTATCGTCTAAAACAGGTCTTTGTAGCAGCGAGGCCCTGCCACCACTGTGCTTGGCTGAGTTCACAAATCTGTTGTAACCTGTAGCTTCCCTGTCACTTCTGTGGCTCTCCTCTCCTGCTAAGCTTTGTTTCCTGGCAGTAATTAAAACCTTCTGCCACTGCCATAGCTACTGCTGCTGAGGGAACCGCCATAGCCACCTTGGTTTCATGGTTTGGCAAAGTACTGGCCTCCACCGCCATAGGGGCCAAAGCTTCTGCCTCCAAAATTTCCTCCTTTCAGGGATCCAAGATTTGAAGATTGATTGTTGTAACTCCCAAAATCATTATAGCTTCCACCACCTCCAAAGTTGCTTCCACTACCACCGCCAAAGCCGCCTCCACCTCCTCCACTGTCATAGCTGTCATAACTGCCACTCCCGTCATAGCCACTGCCCTGGTTTCCATAACCCTGTCCACCACTTCCATAGCCTCTGGTTCCTCCAGAGTAACCAGGGCCGCCTCCTCCATAACCACCGTCGCTACCAAATCCATTACAGCCATCCCCACTGCCACCATATCCACCACCACCTCACCCACTGAAGTTTCCTCCATGACCACAGTTGTCATTCCCACCAAAATCACTTCCACAACCACCACCGAAGTTTCCAGAACCACTGTGACCTCCTTGGCCAGATGAAGCACCAGCCATCACTTAATTAGATACAGCTTTCCTTACTTCACACTTGTGGCCATTCACAGTATGGTATTTTTGAACGACAATCTTGTCTACAGTCATGGTCATCAAAGGTTACAAAAGCAAAAGCAAAGCCCCTCTTTTTGCCACTGCCTCAGTCAGTCAAGATTTCAGTCACTTCAATTTTCCCATACTGTTCAAAATCGTCTCTTAGATGATGTCCTTGAGTGTCTTCTTTAATGCCACCGACAAAAATCTTTTTCACAGTTAAGTGGGCACCAGGTCTTTGAGAATCTTCTCTGGAGACAGCCCTCTTTGGTTCCACAACTTTTCCATCCACCTTGTGTGGCCTTGCATTCACAGCTGCATCCACCTCCTCCACAGTGGCATACATGACAAACCCAAAGCCTCTGGAGCGCTTAGTATTTGGACCTCTTGTTACCACACAGTCCGTAAGCATTCCCCCTTGCTCTGAATGGCTCCCCAGACTCTCATCGGTTGTTTCAAAGCTCAAACCTCCGATGAAAAGCCTCCGCAGCTCTTCAGGCTCTTTGGGAGACTCTGACTTAGACATGACGGTGGTGGGAGGGGCGACTTTAACAATGCTCACTCGGCAGCGTCCACGGGCAGAAAAGCCACATACGTAATTTTAAATTTTCTGATAGCACATTTTCAAAACAAGAAGAAGTTGGGAAATTTTTAATATTTTAATTAACTTAATATGTCAAAACGTGTCAACATGTAAACACTGTAAAACATTACAGCAGTGTAAAAAAAAAAATGTAAACTAAGTCTCTGAAACCCAGTGTGTTTTACACTTACAACACATCGTAATTTGGATACTGCATTTTTGATGGTTGAAGTAAAAGGTCATTCTACCAAAACAATAACGTTAATGGGAAAATATTTACCACTGCTTCTATTTTTAAAATCTAAATTTAAATTAAATTTAAAATTCTGGTTTTTAGTTCACATTTCGAGTGCTCAGTAGCCACATATGGCTGGCCTGCTGCTACCTTCTCAGACAGGGTAGTTCTATGATATGTACTGATCTCTAAGGTATACTGTTCAGCAGAAAGCAAGCTACAAAACAGTGTCCACAATATAGTACCTTTTGATAAGAAAAGGAGGAAACATACAAAGTATATTCTTCTTATTTGCTTGTATTTACATTAGAAAGAAATTGGAAGGATTAGTGTAGACTAATAAAAAAAAAGCTATCAGTACTGAGTGGGAGTGAACAGTGCAGATGGGAGCAGGGGTTGGAGTAAGATTTTTTACTCTTTTTTTTAATTTTTTATAAAAAATATTTACTTATATTTTGGGGAGAGCACAAGTGGGGGAGGGGCAGAGACAGTGGGATAGAGGATCTGAAGCAGGCTCTGCGCTGACAGGCTGACAGCAGTGAGCTCGATGTGAGGCTCGAACTCACATACTACAAGTTCATGACCTAAACCGAAGTTGGGCACTCAACCGACTGGGCCACCAAGGTGTCCATACCCTATGTCTTTTTATATTGCTTTGAGTTTTGAACTACAGAAGCCTGTTAAGCATTTATGTGGCAATATCTGAGAAAATAAGGACGCCCCTTCCAATACGGCAAAAATTCAAGAAAGAGGTGGAAGCAAGACCTAAAGAAATGGTAAGCCCATGGGGAACTCTATACAATTTTTACAACTTCTCTGTAAATCCAAAATTATTCTAAAATAAAAAGTTGATTAAAAAAGGAAAGAAATGAACAGCTCTTGGCCCTGCCCTGACCTCACCTGTTCCTGTCCCTAGTGCAGCTTGGGCTCTAAGGGACATCTTCACTAGGCTGCTCCACAGATCTCTCCAATGTAAGCTTGCCCAGCTGGATCTTGACAGTTGTCCTCTGCATACGCTGCCATTCCTACATGGCATCGCCTTGGTAAATGGCATCATGCACACCTCCCTGTCACCCAAGCGACCACTGGGCATCATGCTTGACTCCTTTCCTCACTCCTCCCTCAACACCAAGAAGTCCTCAAGTCTCTGAGATCCTACCCCACACAGCTTCTTCATCGACCATTCTCCCCACACACACTGCTGCTGCTGCATCAGGCCACCACCAGTTGTCCCCAGAATTACCGCATTATCCCCGGATCTGGTCCCCCTTCCTCCAGGCCCAATTTCTCCATCTATTTGTGCTACTGCCAGAATAGTACTTTGTAAAACAAACATCAGATGAAGATTCCCTTTCAGTGCCATCGCCTCATCCTCTCCTCCCTCAACGCCTGCAAGAAGCACCTGCCAAATAGAGTTCAAATTCCTTAGTGCATATAAATTTCTAACGTTTGGTTTCTGCCTTTCATGTGTGATTATTTCCTTCAATCCTCATATAAACGCTGTATTAGAGCTATGTACGAAGCTCCCTGCAGTTCTGCAAATGTGCCATGCTTCTCACACCTGGATTTTGTTGTACAGCTCATTCCTGAAATGGCTTCCTTTTTCACTGATTTTTGAAAACCCAGCTTTATCTCCACCACTCCCCACAAGACTAAGTTGGCTGACCTCAGGATTCTGTGCTCTCACAGGATCTTGTACTTACCTCATAAGTGGTTACATTTCATAGACTGAGGAGGAATCTCTGAGCAGGCAAGGCAGGTTCTAGAATGTGTCTTATTACCCCTTGAAACCCCAGCAACTAGCACAATGCTACTGGATCTATCCCAGTAGCCACTCCACTTAGGACACTGTACAGTGGTCATGTGGGGAAAGGTGTCATCTCCTTCCCGACAGTGTCTCTTATTCGAACCATGTTAGGGCGCTTCATAAACCTGTCCAAATCATTTTGTCTAATTAGAACTTTGTATATCTCTTCTCTCTGCCTCTTCCCCTGATATTTTGCCTAATTAACCTCCAATCCTTGTTCATTTCCTCCCTAACCTCACTTGGGTCACCTTATTAGACTTTCTCATAGCACAGCACTGATCATAGTTGGTGTGTCTGTCGTGATTATATGTTTTCTGTCCATTTTTCCCCTCATTGTAAGCCCCATGCAGTCAGGGGCTTTGTTTGTTTTTTGCTCACTTCTGGACATATACCACCTATAATAGTGTTTGACACTAGAGGATGCTTCAATGAGTTTTCAGTGAATGAAAGAATGAAGCTCTTTCTTAAAATTAACAGAATATTTCATTCCAGTATTTCTTGGAAACAATGAGGCCCATACATTTATTGCCTGTCCAATGATGCAGAACATCTTACTTACTTATACCAATCTTGTTGAAGATTCATTGAGTGCTTTTTCATCCTCACGTCTTAGGCTTTAGTAAAGAAGCCTATGTACCTAACCACCTGCCATTTGTACATTCCTAGATTTTAATTTAAATGCATCTCCCTGTCTCTGAAAATCCACCTTTTGAATCTCCTTTAAGGCTTATCCACCTGGTGAATTCCGTTCAGCTCAACTGATGGCTCCTCTATGCACCATCTCCTGACCTTCTCATTTAGTTAAGTAGACCTGCTCTGTACACCTACAGCACAATGTACCAGCTGCTACTAAAAACTCACTATCACTGAGCTCTACTATGGCCAACTACTGTGCTTTAGGTTTAAAAAAGACACAGAAGCTGCCTAAGGGCAGGGGAGAATGCGTCAGAATCACCCAGGGAGCTCCTCCTCCCGGTGCTCAGGATACTGTTCCATCACCTGGTCAAAAACCACTGCCATAAGAAGCCACTCTTACTGATGAGTCTGTTCGGGGATGGAAAATGGTTAGGAATTAATAGCATACGGTAAGAGGGGGAAAAGAGAGGAGTGCTCTGGGAAATACCAAATCTCTCATCAGACAAAAGAATAGAGCTAAGACTAAGAAGTCATGTCTGAGATAGAGGCATGTGGAAGCTATAAGGAATGAGAATGATCAACAGTGTCAAGTGATGCACAGGGGTGGAGTGAAAATAAGGGCTATGAAGTCTGCACTGAATTCAGCAGGTGGGACTAATGCTAGTAGGTCTGTGTACGTGTCATTCTACCTTACTCTCCTTTTAGATCCCACTTTATTGCAAACTCTATGAAACCAAGAACTGTTTCATCCGTCTTGTATCTTGCATGTCTGT
The DNA here is from genome assembly GCA_028646485.1 of Cryptoprocta ferox. Taxonomy (NCBI): domain Eukaryota; kingdom Metazoa; phylum Chordata; class Mammalia; order Carnivora; family Eupleridae; genus Cryptoprocta; species Cryptoprocta ferox. The sequence goes on along the minus strand of CM053560.1, from coordinate 107,944,743 downwards.
TGAATTAATTTTTTTTTTAAAGTTCAGTCATTTTTGAGAGACAAAGACACAGTGTGAGCAGGGGAGGGGCAGAGAGAGGGAGTCACAGAATCCAGGAGTCACAGAATCCAAAGCAGGCTCCAGGCTCTGAGCTGTCAGCACAGAGCCTGCTGTGGGGCTCGAACCCACAAACCGGGAGATCATGACCTGAGCCAAAATCAGATATTCAACCAACTGAGCCACTCAGGTGCCCCAACATGTCTGTTTAATTAAAAAGGAGTGCCAATCTCTGACCGCATCCCCTCTGCTGCCATGTCCTCTGCTTACCCTGTAGCCTATCCCTTCCTGCTGTCCAGCTCCAGCACAGTCGCCGCGCAGTGGCACAAAGCTACATGATTCCAAGGGGCACCACACTATACTTTTGTATATATAAATGAAGCCGCAAACTTTGGTTTTCAAGTATTATAAATTACGAAGTTCATTTCTAGATTTTAGTTATCCACCTTCTCCTTGGCCTCCATTACCAAAAATAATTAACAGTTACCAGAAAGGAAGCCAGTCAAAAGGAGGAGGAAAGGACTTAATTAATGGAGAGGTCAGAGGTAGATAAAGTGATATCCAAGAATGATGGGGGGAAAAAACCTACACCTTCACCCTAACTAAGCTGTTTCCCTTGCTGTTGATTCTATTACTGAACTAGTTTCATTAGTGGTTCAGACCCCTCTCAGATCTGAGCAGCAAGCTATGAGGGCATCACAGGGGTCGCCAGCATTTAGCTAGGTATATTAGCTTTCGAACCATGCCAGATATGATCATAAGTGCTGTGAAGGAACAGAATTTTACTTTTATGGAAATAACAATTAAAAAATGCTCACGCCTGCTACAAATACCCTGATTCAGAGGAAAATAGCAGAGGAGAACATGGTTACAAAAATAACTCAATGACTAACCATTAGACAACCTATCTAGTCCCCAACCCCAGGACATCCAAAGAGCTTCTTGATGAATGTGAGGTGTTTAGCTGCCAGGTGATGTATTTAAAAACTAGATCCTGTCTTAAGTTTCAGGGTTGTGTTTCTGACTCACTTTGCCTGGTATTCAAGGTTTGTGAGGTTCAAGTTACACTTAAAATAGGGAAAAAAATATCCATGATAAAAGAGCTGCTACAAAATATGAAGATGACAATGAGCAGAGAAGAACGCAAGCGAAAGAACTGGGATCTTTAATTTTTCAATAATCACAGCCAACTGTTATTTATTAAGCTAATAAAAGAGAACAAAAAGATAGAAAACAGCTAGTTTGAGGCTTACATTTTTTAAAAATATTTTTTAATTCGGGGCACCTGGGAGGCTCAGTCGGTCAGGGGTTCAACTTGGACTCACGTCACGATCTCCCAGTCTGAATTCAAGCCTGCTGACAGCTCAGAGACGGGAGCCTGCTTCGGATTCTGTGTTTCCCTTTCTCTGCCCCTCCCCTGCTCGCGCACTCTTTCAAAAATAAACATTAAAAAATTATTTTTTAATTCAAGTATAATTAACATACTGCATTACAGTAGTTTCAGGTATACACTATGATGCAACAATTCTGTACATTACTCAGTGCTCATCAAGATGAGTGTACTCTTAATCCTCTTCACCTATTTGCATCCCCCCCATCTCCCTGTTGGCAGCCATCTGTTTGTTCTCCATATATGAGTCTGTGTTTTTGTCTTTTCTTTCTTTGTTCATTAGTTTTGTTTCTTAAATTCCACATGAGTGAAATCATTTGGTTTTTGTCTTTGTCTTATTTCACTTAGCATAATATTCTCCAGGTCCATCCATGTTGTTGCAAATAGGAAGATCTCATTTTTTTCTGTGGCTGAGTAATATTCCATTGTATATATATATAACACTTCTTTATCCATTCACCTATTGATGGACACTTGGGCTGCTTCTATAACTTGGCTATAAACATAGGGGTGCATGTATCCCTTCAAATTATTGTTTTCATATCCTTTGGGTAAATACCCAGTAGAGGTATTACTGGGTCTTATATTAATTTTTAATGTTTTGAGAAATCTCCATACTGTTTTTCACAGTGGCTGCACCAGTTTGCATTCCCACCAACACCGCACCAGGGATCCTTTTTCTCCATATCCTCACCAACACTTGTTTTCTTTTATTTTTGATTTTAGTCATTCTGATAGGTGTGAGATGATATTTCACTGTAGTTTTGATTTGAATTTCCCTAATGATGAGTAATGCTGAGCATCTTTTCATGTGTCTATTGGCCATCTTTGTCTTCTTTGGAGAAATGTCTGTTCCTGTCTTCTACCCATTTTTAAATTGGACTATTTGGGTTTTTTTTTTTTTTTTTGGTATTGAGGTGTATAAGTTCCTTATATATTTTGGATACTAACCACTTATCAGATATGTCTTTGCAAATATCTTCTCCTATTCTGTAGGTTGCCTTTGGTTTTGTTGACTGTTTTCTTTGCTATGCAGAAGCTTTTTATTTTGGTGTAGTCCCAATAGTTTCATTTTGCTTTTGTTTCTCTGGCCAAAGGAGACAAATGCAGAAAAATGTTGTTATGGCCGTTGTCAGAGAAATTATTGCCTTTGCTCTCTTCTAGTTTTGATTTCAGGTCTCTCATTTAGGTATTTAATCCATTTTGAGTTTTTCTGTATGGTATAAGAAAGTGGTCCAGTTACATTCTTTGGCATGTAGCTGTCTTGTTTTCCTCACACCATTTATTGAAGCTTTTTCCCAATGCATATTCTTGCCTCTTTTGTCCTAGATTAACTGACCATAAAAGCGTGGGTTTATTTCTGGGCTTTCTATTCTGTTCCAATGATCTATGCGTCTATTTTTGTGCCAGTACTATACTATTTTGATTACTATAGCTTTGTACTGTGCGTGAAATCTGGGATTATGATACCTCCACCTTTGTTCTTTTTCAAGATTGCTTTGGTTATTCAAGGCTTTTTGTGGTTCCATAGAAATTAGGATTATTTGTCCTTGTTAATGTGAAAAATGCTGTTGGTATTTTGATAGGGATTGCATTAAATATGTAGACTGCTTTAGGTAGTATAGACATTTTAACAATATTTGTTCTCCCAATCCATGAGCATGTAATGTCTTCCCATTTGTCTGTGTCATCTTCAGTATCTTTCATCAATGTTTTATAGTTTTCAGAGTACAAGTCTTTCACCACCTTGGTTAAAGTTTATTCCTAGGTAGTTTATTATTTTTGGTGCAATTATAAATGGGGGTGTTTTCTTAGTTTCTTTTTCTGCTGTTTCATTATTAGGTCTAGAAATGCAATGAATTTCTGTATATTAAATTTGTATCCTGCAACCTTACTGAGTTCATTTATCAGTTCTAGTAGTTTTTTTGGAGGCGTCTTTAGGGTTATCTATATATAGTGTCATGTCATCTGCAAATACTGATAGATTTACTTCATCCTTACCAATGTGGATGTTTTTTATTGCTTTTTCTTGTCTGATTGCTGTAGCTAGGACTTCCAGTACTATGTTGAATAAAAATGGTGAGAGTGGGCACCCTTGTCTTCTTGTACCTGACCTTAGGGGAAAAGCTCTCAGTTTTTCATCATTAAGTATGATGTTAGCTGTGGGGTTTTCATAGATGGCCTTTATTATGTGGAGGTATATTCCCTCTAAACCTACTTTGTTGAGAGCTTTTATCATGAATAGATGTTGTACTTTGTCAAATGCTTTTTCTGAATCTGTTGAAATGATCATATGCTTTTTATCCTTTCTCTTATGGATATCATGTATCATGTTGATTTGTGAATACTGAAACACTCTTGCATCCTGGGAATAAATCCCACTTGATTGAAGCAAATGATTTTTTTTAAATGTATAGTTGGATTCAGTCTCCTAGTATTTTGTTGAGGATTTTTGCATCCGTGTTCATCAGAGATACTGGCCTGTAGTTCATTTTCTGTAGTGTCTTCATCTGGTTTTGGTATCAGGGTAATGCAGGCCTCATAGAATGAGTTTAGAGGTTTTCCTTTCTCTTATATTTTTTGGAATAGTTTGAGAAGAATAGGTATTATCTCTACTTTAAGTGTTTGGTAGAATTCACCCGTGAAGCCATCTGGTCTTGGACTCTTGTTTGTTGGGAGTTTTTGGTTACTGATTCAATTTTGTTGCTGGTAATAGGTTCTGTTCAAATTTTCTATTCCTTCCTGATTCAATTTTGTAAGGATATATGTTTCTAGGTACTTATCCATTTCTCCTAGGCTGTCCAATTTGTTGACATATAATTTCTCATAACATTCTCTTAAAATCCTTTGTATTTCTGTGATGTTGGTTGTTATTTTTCCTCATTCATTTCTAATATTGTTTATTTGAGTCCTCTTTTTTTTTTCCCATATGACTGGCTAAAGGTTTATCAATTTTGTTGCTCTTTTCAAAGAATCAGTTCCTTGTCATTGATCTGTTCTACTGTTTTATTAGCTTCTATTTCATTTATTTCTCATCTATTCTTTTTTATTTCCTTCCTTCTACTGGTTTTGGGTTTGTTTTTTTTCTAGCTCCTTTAGGTGTAAAGATTAGGTTGAGATTTTTCTTGCTTCTTGAGGTAAGTCCATATTGCTGTAAACTTGCCTCTCAGAACTGCTTTTACTGTATCCCAAAGATTTTGGACCATTGTGTTTTCATTTTCAGTTGTCTCCATGTACTTTTTGATTTCCTCTTTGATTTCCTGGTTAACCCATTTATTGTTTTATAGCATGTTACTTAACCTCAATGTATTTATGTTCTTTCCAGATTTTTTTGTGGTTTACTTCTAGTTTCATGGTGTTGTGGTCAGAAAAGATGCATGATAGGACTTCAATCTTTTTGAATTTGTTGAGACTTGTTTTGTGGCCTAACAGGTAATTTATTCTGGAGAATGTTCCACATGCACTTGAAAAGAATGTATATTCTACTGTTTTAGGACAGAATGTTCTGAATATATGTTAAAGCCATCAGGTCCAGTGTGTCATTCAAAACCACCATTTCCTTGTTGATTTTCTGTTTGGATGATCAATCCATTGATGTAAGTGAGGTGTTAATGTCCCTTACTATTATTGTATTACTATTGATTACTTCCTTTATGTTTGCTTTATATAGTATGTGGGTTTTTCCTATGCTGGGTACATAATTATTTATAATTATTACATCTTTTTGAATTGCTACCTTTATGATTATGCAGTATCCTTCTTTGTCTATTATAGTCCTTATTTTAAAGTCTATTTTGTCCAATACAAGTATTGCTACCCTGGTTTCTCTTCACTTCCATTTGCATGATAAATGCCTTTCTATCCCTTTAATTTCAGTCTGCAAGTGTATTCAGGTCTGAAATGAGTCTCTTGTCAGTAGCATATAGATGGATCTTCCTTTTTTATCCATTCTGTTACACTGTATCTTTTGATTGGAGCAGTTAGTCCATTTAAATTCAAAGTAATTATTGATAGGGGCACCTGGTGGCTCAGTCAATTAAATGTCCCACTTAGGCTCAGGTTATGAACTCACGGCTTTTGAGTTTGAGATTGAATCAGGTTCTGCGTGGACAGCTCTGAGCCTGGAGCCTGCTTCAGATTCCGTCTCCATCTCTCTCTGCCCTTCCCCCACACACACATTCTCTCAAAGATAAACAAACATTAAAAAATTAAATCAAAGTAATTATTGATAGGTACACACTTATTGCCATTTTGTTAGTTTTTGTAGTTTTATAATTTTTCTTCTGTTCCTTTCTTCTCTTGTTCTCCTCTCTCATGGTTTTGCTACCTTTCTTTAGTGATACATTTAGATTCCTTTCTAATTTTTGCCTATTACTGGTTTTTGATTTGTGTTTAGCATTAGGTTTATATATAACATCTTACGCATATAGGAGCCATCATTAAGTTGATGGTCGCTTAAGTTTGAACCCATTCTAAAAGCCTTAAGGTTTTACTCCTCTCCCCAATAACTCCATGTTTTAGGTATATGGTGTCATACTTCATGTCCTTTTGTGAATCCCCTAATTTGTATTGATATACTTAATTTTACTGCTTTTGTGTTTCCTACTTTTCTGACTCCTAATTATGGTCTTCCCTTTCCACTCAAAGAATCTCCTTTAACATATCTTGTAACACTGGTTTAGTGGCAATGAATTCCTTTAATTTGTTTGTCTGGGAAACTCTTGATCTCTCCTAGTCCAAATGATAGCCTTGCTGGATAAAGATTCTTCGTTACAGGTTTTTTTTTTTTCTTCTTTCTTTCAGTACTTTGAATATATCGTGTCACTCTCTTTTGGCCTGCAAAGTTTCTGTTGAAATATCAACTGACAGCCTTATGGGGTTTCCCTTGTATATATCTGTTATCTTTTGCTGCTTTTAAAATTCTCTCGTTATCATTACTTTCTGCCATTTTAATTACTATGTGTCTTGTTGTGGACCTCTTTGGGTTGATTTTGTTAGGGGATCTCTGTCCCTCCTTGGACCTGGATGTTGGTTTCCTTTCCCAGACTTGAGAAGTTTTCAGCTATTTCTTCAAATAAATTTTCTGCCCCATTTTCTCTCTCTTCTCCTTCTGGGATCCCTATAATGATGAGAATGTTATTATGCTTGATGGTGTCACTGAGTTCCCTTAATATATTCTCATTTTTTATTATTCTTTTTTCTTTCTCTTGTTCAACTTGATTGCTTCCCATTACTGTGTCCTCCAGATTGATCTGTTCTGCTTCCTCTAGTCTACTATTTATTCTATCTAGTAGTTTTAATTTCAGTTATTGAGTTCTTCATCTCTGGTTCTTTATGTTTTCTCTTTCTTTGTTGAGGGTCTCACTGAGGTCTTCCACTCTTTTCTCAAGTCCATTGAGTATCTTTATGATCATTACTTTAAATTCTCTATCAAGCATACTACTTATCTCCTTGTTTAACTCTCTTGCTGTGATTTAAAACAATTTTTTTTAAAGTTTATTTTTGAGAGACAGAGAGAAACAGAACACAAGCAGTGAAGGGGCAGAGAGAAAGGGAGACACAGAATCCAAAGCAGGCTCTAGGCTCTGAGCTGTCAGCACAGAGCCCGATGCAGGGCTCAAACTCACAAACTCATGACCTGGGCTGAAGTTGGATGCTTAACTGACTGAGCCACCCAGGCGCCCCAATCTGTTGCTGGGATTTCTGTCCTGTTATTTCATTTGGTACATATTTCTCTGTCTCATTTTGCCTAACTCTGTGTGTCTGCTTCTATGTGATAGGAAATCAGCTAGGTAGTAACTGCTCTTGAAAGTAGTGGCGTTGGGGGCCTGGCTGGCTTTGCCAGGGAAGCATGTGACTCTTGATCTCAGGGTTGTGAGTTTAAGGTCCATGTTGAGTGTGGAATTACTTAAAAATAAAGTCTTAAAAAAAGAAGAAAGTAAGTAGTGACCTCATCAAGAAGACGTCCTATAGTGCCCTGCAATGCAATGTTCCTTGTTCAGTAGAAACTGGCACTTCAGGGCTGTCTCCTATATGTGCTGCATGTGCCCTACTGTTGTGGCTGAGCCACTTTTGCTTTTAGTCCAGTTGTGGACTAAACTCTCTTCAGTGCTCTCTTTGCCTGTGTGGGCAGGGTTTTTGATCCCTGTGTTGTCAGTAGGCCACTCTCTGGGGACATCTTGGACTTGAGTTGGGTCAGACCAGGCATCTTTCAGAGCTGTGGTCACACTGAACTGCAGGGCACTCTCCCCGTGTTGTGCCCTAAAAAGCTTTCATTGCTGGGCAGGGCCAGCAGTCAGACCAGAGGTCTTCCCAGCACACTGCTGGGGCTATGAACTGGTATTATGTAATAATCTTCCTCTCTCCCCAGGGGAGGAGTCACTTTGGAGTGGTACTGGCCCCTGTCAGGGCTGCTTGTACTCTGCCCCACTTGTGGCACCACTTTGGGCTTCTGCCGAGGGTGGTCGGAGGCCCACAAAACATGGGGGCAGGGTACACTGCTGAGGATGGGTTGAAGGGGGCAGGGTATGCTATCAGCAAACTATGTGGAGAGTATTCATACTGCACCAGTTCCTGCTGTGTCCATGCATCTAGGCTTGGGGGCATGGGAGGGAAATGGCACCATCAGCTCTTTTGTTCTTAGAAAAGTATCCTAAACATCTCTGGCCCTCCAACACATGTTTAAATGTCCCTGCCATATTATACCTACCCAGGTGTTTTCCAAACTGCTGCTTCTATGCTGTATCTCAGTGGAGCTGTTTGTTGTGCTGTCTCTTTAAGTGTGAGGACTCAGTGTCCTAATGCCCTCTGAATCTCCCAGGGTCCATCCCACTGATTTTTTCTTTTTTGGTGTCTTAAAAAAATTTTTTTTAACAATTTAAAATTTATTTTGAGAGAGAGAGAGAACAAGCAGGGGAGGGGCAGAGAGAGAAAGAACAAGCGGGGGGGGTGGAGAGAGAGAGAGAACACAAGCAGGAGAGGGGCAGAAAGAGAGACAGAGAATCCCAAGCAGGTTCCACAATGATAGCACAGAGCCTGGCACGGGACTCAAACTCACAAACCATGAGGTCATGACCTGAGCCGAAATCAAGAGTCAGATGCTCAACTGACTGAGCCGCCAGGCGCCCACCCCGCCCCTGCTGATTTTTAAGTTCCAGGTTTTAAGCTTCATTGATTGTCAAAAGTCATAAAATTAAGCCCCTCTGGATTTCAAAGCCAAATGTTATGGGAATTCATCTTTCCAGCACAAGTCCCTATGCCCAGGGTGCCTGGTGAGAAGTCTGCTCCTCTCTCCCCTCTCTGCGCCAACAGCATCCCTCCCTCCTGCATATAGCCTCACAGGTTAGTTTGGTTCCCAAATGCATCTCCACCCTTCCTACCCTTTTTGATGCGGCCTCTCTTCTCTACATTAGCTATGAGAGTCTATTCTGCCAGACTTTAGGTCATTTTCTGGGTTGTTTGCACCAATGTGGGTGTTACCTAGGCATATCCATGAGACGAGGGGAGCTTAGAACTCTCCTATTCTGCCCTACGTGTCCTACTCCTGTAAGTCCCTCTATCTTCAACTGTTTGAGGAACCTCCTTATTGTTTTCCATAGTGGCTGCACCAATTTACATTTCTTGGTTAGATTTTTATCTTAGATTTGAATGCGTATATTTCTCCTACATTCAGAAATATACAATATTGTACTTACAGAAGAAATAACTGTCTTATTTGGAAGGAACTCCTCCACACTTAGCATGAAGATAAACCACATCCTGTCTCAGACTGAGAAAGTTCAAATGAACATGCCCATTCTGTAACTTACTTTAGAGTTATATTTTTCCTGATTTATAAGAGCTATAAACTGTTTGCTTTCATACTGAAACACAGGCTGTTTGGAAGGTATATATATGTATATAAATTAATGAATAATGTCAACAAAATAGGGATTATTATGTTTTGAAATCTTTAACATCTAGAAATCAAATATGCTACGAAGTGTCACAATTTGTTCCAAAAATATTAATGAAAAATCTATTATGTGCCAGGTCCTATGATTAGCACTAGGGATCAAAGTCAAATAACACATGACCCCTGCCCTCAGGGACTCATAGGGAAATCAAACAATCATTTAACAGAAACAATCAATGTGGTAAGTCCCATGTTTCTGCAGAAGCACAGAAAAGAGGCATTAGATTACAAGGCCCAGAGGACATGGTCCTTGAATCAATTTTTTAAAAACTTCTATTTTGAAATAACTGATTTATTTTTAAGTCTGTAATGTAGATTTTCAGATATTCACAATAGTAAACAGTAAAATAGTATAATGAACCATCATGTACCCATCTTTCAGTCTCAACAATTTTCATAACATGGCCAATCTTTCACACCCACATCCAATAACTCCCACTCCTCAGATTATTCTGAAGCAACTCCAGACATCTATAAATATTTCAGAATGTACCTCTTAAAGCTAAGGACTCTTCTTAAAACATAACCACAAAACGATTATCATAACTTTAAAAATGAACAATTCTTGGGGCACCTGGGTGGCTGTTGGCTGGGCGGCCAACTTCAGCTCAGGTCATGATTTCACGGTTCATGAGTTCAAGCCCCGTGTCGGGTTCGTGTGCTGACAGTTCAGAGCCTGGAGCCTGCTTCGGATTCTGTGTCTCCCTCTCTCTGCCCCTCCCCTGCACACGCTCTCTCTGTCTCTCAAAAATAAATAAATGTTAAAAAATTTTTAAAAATGAACAATTCTTTAATATCAAATATGTTTGTCAATGTTCACATTTCTTTTTTTTTACATTCATTTTTTTCACAAGACTACTTTTAAGTAATCTCTACACCCAACATGGGGCTCAAACTCAAAACCCCACTATCAAGAGTCCCATGCTGAGCCAGCCAGGCAGCCCTGATTTTTTTTGCATAGGGATGCAAATAAGATTCATTATCTTGTGGTAATTGGTACATTTCTTAAGTCTCTTTCAAACTATTGCTTCTTCCTTTTATCTTTTTTTTCCCCTTGCATTTTTTTTGTTGTTGTTGTTGTTGAAGAAACTGGGTCATTAGTCCTCTAGATCAGGGATCAGTAAATTTTTTTCTGTGAAGGGCCAGTTAATAAATATTTTGGGCTTTGCAGACTTTACAGTCTCTGTTGCAATTATTCAACTCTGCCACTGGAGCATGAATGTGGCCACAGACAACACATAAACAAATGAACGGGTCTGTGTTCCAACAAAACTTTATTTATGGACACTGAAATTTGAATGTTATATTGTTTTCACATTTCATGAATTTTTTTCAACCATTTAAAAATGTAAAAACTATTCCTACTTCATAAGCCATGCAAAAACAGGCAATGGGCCAGATCTGTCCCATAGGCCAAAGTTTGTCAAATCTTACTTGAGTTATCCTCACTACATTTTGTTATTATATCCCCATGATGTCTTTTAATATGTACTCCTGTAACTAGTAGATTGGTGGACCAGTAAGCTTGATCAGATTCAGTGTGGATTTTTTTTCCTTCAGATTTCATGAGACTACTTCCTAGATGGCAATGTGTGATTCTGTAGGAATGTCTTTTCTTCCTTTTTGTGAAGTTAGCAGTCATTGACCATCCCTGCCCAGAACCTCTAATTTCATCAGTGGTTGCAAAGTGTCCATTCATTCTTCACTCATTTATGAGCTGAAGTTCATCAACAAAGAGGAACTTTGCCTAATCAACTACTTTGTCACTCTAGGTAAAAATAGAAAAGGCAGGATAAATGCTTGCTTCTTTCATTTGTCAGCTTTCAAAATAATGAGATGGTCTTGGTATACTCCAATAATGACAATGAAGAGATTTTTTTGTTTTTTAAGTATCATTTGAAACTCACAAATTTAAATATATTTGCTGTTTCAATTCATTGTAGTTGCTGATTCTCAAAACTACCTCTCTTTGGCTAGTGAGAACCTTTTCAAGTAGACTCCTGAGTCCTGACATATCCTTATTTCTCAAGGTGTCATAAGCTAGGCTGCCTCCCTGTTTCCTCCTGCACAGATGGTGATATCACACAGATCTTCAGCTGTCAGTGATTTAGCCTTCCCCATTCATATTTGGAGGGTAAGAAACAGCTAGTCACCTAGTTTTGTGGTAGGTGTTATCCATGGGGCTTTGGTAGTCTTATTTGATCTATTTTTATAGGATGATTTAAGGAGATTCAAAAGCTAGGATGCAATTTCTAGCCAAGAAAGGATAAGAGGGTCAAAAATTATACTCCTGTCATAAACAACTAGAAAATTAGACAAACTATTAGAAACAGCTATTTTCAGACAATGGGAAGAAGGTAGTACCAGATGTGATACTTCATAGAAGGATAACAAAAGAACTAAGCTCTAAGCAAATGGAGGGATATACATGTTCACAGACTGGATTATGACATTGTTAAGATTCAAGTCTCTCCTAGTTGATATATAGATATAGTGAAATCCCAGTTAAAATCTTGCAGAAATTTTTAGAAATTAACAAGTAGATTCTCAAATTCATACAGAAATGCAAAGGACCTAGCTTAGCTAAAACAAGCCTGAAAACAGACAAAGTTGGAAGACCTACACCACCAGCTTCAAGAGTATTATAAAATTAGAGTAATCAAGACAACATGGTTTTGGTTTAAAATTAAGAATACAGATCCATGTCACAGAATAGAGTCCAGAAACAGACCCTCACATGCATGGGCAATTGATTTCAGTAAAAGTGCCACAATAACTCACTGAGGAAAGTACTAGGAAAACAAAATTACTTATTTTGGGGGAAAAAATAAACCTTGACTCTTACCCTCATTCTATATACAAAAATTAACTGAAAATAAATCATAAACCTAAACATACTAGCTAAAACTATAAAACTTCTAAAATAAAATATAGGAAAGAATCTTTGCAAACCTGGGGTAGGCAAAGATTTCTTACATAGGACACAAAAAGTACAAACCATAAAAGAAGCAACAGTTCATAAATCAGAATTCATGAAAATTTTAAATCTTTAGCTCTTTGAAAGACAATGTTAAGAAAATGAAAAAGTAAGACATAAACTGGGAGAAAATATTCAGAATACACATATCTGACAAAGGATTTAAATCCAGAATACATAAAAGATATTGTGTGTGTATATTATATATGTATTTAAGTCTCTTACAGACAACTCAGTAGGCAAAAAATCTGAACAGATACTTCACAAAGGAAGATATAGTAATGGCCAATAGACATATTAAAAGATACTCAACATTATCAGAGAAATGTAAATTAAAATCACAAGATACCACTACATACCCATTAGATTGGCTAAAATTGAAAAGACTGACAAACACCAAGTGTTTAAATACCAAGGACATGGAGCAATTGGAATACTCATGCACTACTTTGGCAAACAGGCAGTTTCTTATAAAGTTTTCTTATACCTCCCATACTACCTGGCAATTTCACTCTTAGGACTTTACCCAGGGGAAATGAAAATTTACGTCTACACAAAAGCCTGTACACTAATGTTCATAAGAGCTTTAATCACGATAGCCTCAAACCAGAAACAACTCAAATGTCCGTGAACATGTAACTGGTTGAATGAACAATTTGTGGACTATCAATGCACTGGACTACAACTCAGAAATAAGAGAATGAGCTACAGGCGCAAACAGCAACATGGGTGAATCTCAAAAGCATACTGAGCGAAAAAACAAAACATAGAAGAGGTCATACTACATGATCCTGATTATATGAAAATCTGGAAAATACAAATTTAATCCATATTAACAGCAGATAGAGCAGTAACTGTCTAGGGTTAGATGTAGGGGGATATTTACAGGGAAGAGGCATCCTTTTGTGGCTAATTAAAATATTCACATATTGACTGTGATGGAGGAAGTTACCCAAATGCCTTTTATGGTATATACAGGGAAGGGAGACTATGCTGCCAAAACCATCTCAAAATCCTAGACTGACTTTTTTGAAGAACAAGTTTAAGTTATTGGGTAAAGAAGCAGGTGGTGCAACACGTGCAAAGGCAGAGAAGAAATAACAGGGCATAATTCAGAAAGTGCACACTGTCCCATAATTGGTGGGAGGAATTTGTGCATACGTGGCAGTGCAAGGAGAGGAGGCTGCAGAGAGAGGATGATTCTTTGAAAAGGGCCTTTTCTGCTAAGCTTAAAAGTTTGTATCTATCAAAATGATCATACGGTTTTTCTATTTTTCAATCAATATGGTGAAATACGTTGATTTTTCAAATATTAAGCTACCCATGCATACTTGATATACATCTACTTTCATGTAACACACTATCTTTTTCATGTATACAATCTGTTAATATTAAGTTTAAAACTTTTACATCATAAATAAGGTCACTAAGAGACTGGTCTGCAATTTTCCTTCCTTGCAAATTATTCTATAACTTCCTTCCTACAAGAAGAGGTAGGTATTACTCCCTCCTTTTCTGTTTTCTGTAAGAGTTTTGCAAGACTGGTGTTTCTTCCTTAAATAGCTGAAAGAATTCACCAGATAAGTTATACAGCTTGAGGTTTTCTTTGTGGGAAGGTTTAAATAATGGAATCAGTTTTCTTAATAGACATTGTATTATGCAGATATTCTATTCATTCTTCTGTTAACTTTGGTAACAGAAGATTTGTATTTTTTCAAGAAACTTGTGCATTTTATCCAATCAAATGGCATGAAATAAAGATATTAAAAATATCCTCTTTTATCTCTTTAATGTCTGTAGACGCTACAGTGATATCCCTCTTTTCATTTCCTAATATTATATTTTCTCTATTTTTAAAAATTTGAGTACAGTTGACCCAAAATGTTACATTAATTTCAGGTATACAATACAGTGATTCAACAACTCTATACTTATGCTTGCCTCACTGCAAGTACAGCTACCCTCTGTCACCATACAACACTATTACAATACCATTGACTATATTCCCCATGCTGTACCTTTTTATTCCTGTGACTTATTCATTCCATAACTGGTAGCCTGTATGTCCCACTCCTCTTCACTCATTTTGCCCATCCTCCCACAACCTCCCCCTGCAATGATCAGTTTGTTCTCTATATTTATAGGTCTGATTCTGCTTTTTGTTTATTCATTTGTTCTATATTTTTAGACTCCACATATAAATGAAATCGTATATTTGTCTTTCTCTTTCTGACTTATTTCACTTAGCATAAACCCTCTAGGTCCATACCTGTTGTCACAAATGGCAGCATCTCATCCTTTTTTTATGGCTGAGTAATAACAGATGACACAAACAAATGGAAAGATACTCCATGCTCATGGATTGGAAGAATAATGTTAAAATGTCCATACCACCCAAAGCAATCTATATAGATTCAATGCAATCCCTATGAGAATACCAAAAGCATTTTTCACAAAACTATAAAAACAATTAAATTTGTATGAAACAACAAAAGACCCTGAATAGTAAAAGAAATCTTGAGAATGAAGAACAAAGCTGGAGGTATCACAATCTCAGATTTCAAGATACACTACAAAGCTATAGTAATCAAAAGAATATGGTACCGACACAAAAACAGACATATAGGTCAATAGAATACAACGAGAGCCCCCAAATAAACCCATGTTTATATGGTCAACTAATTACTAAAAAGGAGGTAAGAATATACAATAGGAAAAAGACAGTATCTTCTATAAATGGTGCTGGGCATGCATACACTCTGAATCAACTGGAATCCTATACTTCACATCAGGATTGAAATGAGATCACTACAAAATGTTTATAAGGGGTTGAATACTGTGAAATATACTAAGTAAAATATACATCTAAAGATTAAATACACAAACAAATAAATGGTGTTGGGGAAAATTGGAAAGCTATATACTAAAGGATGAAACTAGAGGTTCTCGTCAATGATGGCAATGTAGGAAGACCCTAAACTCACCTCGAGCACAGACACACCAAATCTCTCCCTATTTGTAGAGTAATTCCTCTTGAAGAAGAACTGAGGGCTAACTCAACAGTTTCTGCACAACGAAAGACAGACACACCACATGGAGAAGAGTAAGAGAGATGGAGCCATGGTAACAAAGGAACCCCCACCCCCAATGCTGCAAACTGCAATGGGGAGAGAGAGTACCGAAAAGCCATAAGCAGATCTGTCTGCCTTGGGGTGCAGAAAAAGAGCCACAAGTTTAAAGGAACAACTAGAATATAAAAGATCCAGTCCTAGAACTCTGCCAAACAGCTGAAGAACAACTGGAACACTTTCCAAGTTGAAAGGGCTGGTGAGCGCCGTGGTTTACTCTTCCCTCTGCAACTTGAGAGCGTGGACAGGAGCAATGTCCAGATCTAATGCCCCAGGCCCCTAGCCCACACAGGCTCCAGCTGTCCCACCAAGGCAGCCCCAGTGCAACACACACCAGGACACCCCTGGTCAGCACTCACGATATTTCCAGCCAATGCCAAGGTGACACAGGCACAAACTCCAAAACACTCCAGACCCACACCATGTCAGCTCCAGACAGCTTGCTAGGTATCCCTGGAGCAGAGCACTCTGGGACCTCCTGGCTCACACTTACTTTAGCTCCATCCACCCTGCCAGGGTGCCCTCTGTGCAGAGTGCTGTGAGAACCTTCAGTCTGTGCCTGCATTGGTTTCATCCACCCTGCCAGCACAGCCCCTTTGTGGAGGGCCCAGGAACCCCCGGCCAGCTTCCTCACCAGGGCATCCCCTGCACAAAGCACCCAAGGACACCCCAGCCCATGCAGGTCTCAGCTTTAATTGCCCCACCAGGGCACTCCCTGCACTGAGAACCCGGAGGCATTTCAATTTGCAACCATTTCAGCTTCAGCTTTCCTCCCAGGGTGCCCTCTGTAGGAAGAGCCCCAGGACCACACTAGTCCATACCCACTTCAGCTATAGCTATCTGTGAGGGCAATCCCTGTGTGGAGCACCCTGAGATCCCTGCAGCCACCCTGCCTTGGCTCCAGCTGTCCTTTCAGGGCATTCTCTATGTGGAGAACCCTGGGATACTCTAGCTTACCTACTTCAGGTTCGGCTGTGTTCAAAGAACCCCAGGACCACCCCAGCCCCCACCCACTTCATCTCTGGCCATCTTACTAGGGTGGCCCAGCATGGAGTGACCCAGAACCCCCAGCCCACACCAGAGACAGCTCCAGCCAACCAGCCAAAGTCCTCTGGCATGCAGTCTACATGGAGGATTACCTTAAAGTTTAGAAGAAGCTGTTTTGCCTAATTTATAGAAACAAACACAAAGTTAAACAAAACAGGGAGACAGAAGAATATGTATGCCTCATGTGAAAGAATAAGACAAAACCCCAGAGAAAGAACTAAATGAAAGAAAGATAGGCAATATGCCTGATAAAGAGTTTAACAATCATAAAGATGCTCACAACACTGCAGAGAAGAGTAGAACTCAGCGAGAACTTCAACAAAGATATAGAAATATTAAAATAATCAATCAGTTGAAGAATATAATAACTGAAATGAAAAATATAGTAGAGGGAATCAACAGATTAGTGGATATAGAGGAACAGATTAGCAATCTGGAAGAAAGGGCAATGGAAAGAATCTAAGCCAAACAGCAAAAAAAAAAAAAAAGATCATTTTTAAAAATTAGGATAGCTGGGATGCCTGTGTGGCTCAGTCAGTTGAGCATCTGATTTTGGCTCAGGTCATGATCTTGTGGTTCACGGGTTTGGGCCTCGCATCAGGCTCTTCGCTGGCAGTATGGAGCCTGTTTGGGATTCTCTCTCTCTGCCCCTCCCCCCACTTGAGTGCGCTCGCGCTCGCTCGCTCTCTTTCTCTCTCCCAAAATAAATAAAATGAACTTTAAAAATGAGGATAGCAAAGGTATCCCTTGGATAACATCAAGTGAACAAATATTTGCATTAAATGGGTCCCAAAAGGAGAAGAGTGAGAGAAAGGGGCAGAAAACTTATTTGAAGAAACGATACCTACAACGTTCACTAACCAAGTGAAGAAAGCAGACATCCAGATTCAGGAATCACAGAGAGTTCCAAATAAGATGAACCCGAGGAGGTCTCCACCATAACACATGAAAATCAAAGTGTCAAAAGTTAAAGATAAAAAGAGAACTTTAGGGGCGCCTGGGTGGCTCAGTTGGTTAAGCGACTCTTGATCTCAGCTCAGGCGATGTTCATGAGTTCAAGTCCTGAACTGGGCTCTGCACCGACAGTGCAGAGCCTGCTTGGGATTCTCTCTCTCTTTCTCTCTCTCTCTCTGCCCCTTCTCCCCTCTCAAAATAAGTAAGTAAACTTAAAAAAATTAAAAATAAAAATTAAAACATTTTTTAAAAAAGAATTTTAAGCAAGAAACAAAACATTAAGTACAAAGGAAACACCACAAAGTTATCAGTTGATTTTTCTGCAGAAACACTTCAGGCCAGAAGGGAGTTGGCATGATATACTTAAAGATCTGAAAGGAAAAAACCAAAACCAAGACTATCTGGTGAGGTTATCATTCAGAATGGAAGGAGAAATAAAGAGTTTCCCAGACAAAAGAGGAGTTCATCACCACTAAACAGGCCTTACCAGAAAGGCTAAAGAAAAGGCCATAATTAGAAGTAAGAAAATTATGAATAAAAAGATGTAAAATATGACAACATATACAAAGACATGAAGGAGGGAGTAAAAAAGAAGCCTTTTTAGAGTATGTTCAAACTTAAATGACTACCAACTTAATATCAACTGCTAACTACTTAGGATCCTACATATGAAACTCGTGGTAACCACAAACCCAAAACCTAATACATACATAAGAAAAAGAAAAGAAAGAAAGCCAAGCATAACACTACAGAATGTCATCAATCATAAGGCAAGACAACAAGAGATGAAGAACAGAGAAGAACTACAAAAACAACCAGAAAACAATTAACAAAATGGCAGTAAGTACATACCTATCAGTAATTACTTTATAGGTAAATGATCTAAATACTCCAATCAAAAGACACAGGGTAACTGAGTGGATTTAAAAAAACACAAGACTTAATCTATATGCTCTACACAAGACACTCACTTCAGACTTAAAGACACATACAAGGGGTGTCTGGCTGGCTCAGTTGGTAAAGCATGCAGCTCTTGATCTCAAGGTTGTGAGTTCAAGCCCCATAGAGGGCATGGAGCCTACTAAAAAAAAAAATAATAATAAAGACACATACAAACTAAAAGTGAAAGGATGGAAAAGGCACACCATACAAACAACAGAAGAAAAAAAATAAAACTACTGACCAATATCCCTAATGAACACAGATATAAAAATTCTCAATATTAGCAAACTACATTAAAAGGATAATTCATCATAATCAAGTGGGAGTTATTCTGGGATATAAGGATGGTTCAATATTTGCAAATCAATCAACATAATAAACCACACTAATAGAACAAAAAATAAAAATCATATGATCATCTCAATAGATGCAGAGAAAGTATTTCACAAAATGCAACATCCATTCATGATATAACTCTCAATAAAGTGGTTTAAAGGGAACATATCTCAACATGATAAAGGCCATATATGACAAACCCACAGCTAACATCATTCACATTCAATGGTGAAAAGATGAAAGCTTTTCCTGTAAGATAAGGAATAAAACAAGGAGGCCCACTGTTGCCACTTTTATTCAACATAGTACTGGA
The DNA here is from genome assembly GCA_028646485.1 of Cryptoprocta ferox. Lineage (NCBI taxonomy): Eukaryota > Metazoa > Chordata > Mammalia > Carnivora > Eupleridae > Cryptoprocta > Cryptoprocta ferox. Next base: position 107,925,666 of record CM053560.1, on the reverse strand, counting down.
AGTCCTAGCCACAGCAATCAGACAAGGGGAAAAAAAAAAGGCATCCAAATTGACAAGAAAAAAGTAAATTGTCAGTATTTGCAGATGCCGTAATACTATACATAGAAAACCCTAAAGACTCCACCAAAAAAACTATTGGAAATAATAAATGAATTCAGTAAAATTGCAGGATACAAAATTAAAATACACAGAAGTCAGTTCAACTTCTATACACTAATAATGAAGTAGCAGAAAGAGAAATTAAGAAAACATTCCCATTTACAATTGCAACCCAAAACAATAAAATACCTAGGAATAAACTTAACCAAGAAGGTAAAAGACCTGTACTCTGAAAACTATAAAACACTGATGAAAAAAATTAAAGAAGACACAAACATATGAAACAATATCCCATGTTCATGGATTAGAAGAATATTGTTAAAATTTCCATACTACCTAAAGCAATTTATCGATTCACTGCAATCTCTATCAAAATACCAACAGTATTTTTCACAGAACTAGAACAAATAATCCTAAAATTTGTATGTAACCACAAAAGACCTCAAATAGCCAAAAAAATCGTCAGAAAGAACAAAGCTGGAGGTATCGCTATCTCAGATTTCAAGATATACTACAAGCTGTGGTCATCAAAACAGTATGGTACAGACACAAAAACAGACACACAGATCAATGGAACAGAATAGAGAGCCCAAAAATAAGCCCATGTTTTTAAGGTCAATTAATCTATGATCAAAGGGGGCAAGAATAATGGGGAAAGGACAGTCTTCAATAAATGGTGCTGGAAAAACTGGACAGCTACATGAACAAGAATGGAACTAGACTACTTTCTTACACCATATACAAAAATAAACTCAAAATGGATTAAAGACCAGAAACCACAAAACTCCTAAAAGAAAACATAGGTGGTAACCTCTTGGACATCAGCCTTAGAAATATTTTTCTGGACCTGCCTCCCCACGCAAGGGAAACAAGCATAAATAAATAATTAGGGACTACATCAAACTTTTTCCATCAACAAACAAAAAGGAAAACTACAGAATGAGAGAAGATATTTTAATCTGATATTTCCAATAAGGGGTTAACATCCAAAATATATAAAGAACTTACACAACTCAACACCAAAACCCAAATCATCCAATTAAAAATGGGCAGAGGACCTGAAAAGACATTTTTCCAAAGAAGATGGACAATAGATACATGAAACGATATTCAACATCACTCATCATCAGGGAAATGCAAATCAAAACCACAATGAGATATCACCTCACATCTTTCAGAATGGCTAGAATAAAAGATACAAGAAATAACAAGTGTTGGCAAAGATGTGGAGAAAAGGAACCCTTGTGCACGTTTGGTGGGATTCTAATCGGATACAGCCACTGTGGAAAACAGTATGGAAGTTCCTCAAAAAATTAAACAGACCTACCATGTAAGCCAGTAATTTTATTTACCCAAAGAAAACAAGAATGCTAATTCAGAAAGATATATTCACCTCTGTATTTATTGCAGTATTATTTACAATGGCCAAGATGTGAAAGAAACCAAAGTGTCCACCGATAGATGAATGGAGAAAGATGTGGTAATATATACATGATGGTATATTACTCAGCCATAAAAAAAGAATGAGACCTTGCCACTTGTGACAACAGGGATGGAACTACAGGATATTATACTAAGTGAAATTAGACACAGAAAGATGAATACCATATGATTTCACTTATATGTGGACTCTAAATCAACAAACACAGAAACAGACCTATAGGTGCTGAGAACAAACTGGTGGTTGCCACAGGGGAGGAGTTTTGGGGGTATAAGCAAAATACGTGAAGAGGATTAAGAGGTACAAATTTCTGGTTATAAAATCACAGGAATGAAATATGTCACAGGAATGAAAAGCACAGCTCAGTAAATATAGTCAATAATATTGTAGTAACTTTGTATGGTGACAGATGGTTAACTACACTTATTGTGGTGAGCATTTTGTAATATATATAATTGTTGAATCACTATGATGTACATCTGATACTAACATAATACTGTATATAGACTACTTCAATTTTATTTTTTATTAATTTATTTTAGAGAGAGAGAGACCCTGGGATCATGACCCAAGCTGAAATCAAGAGTCAGTGGCTCAACTGACTGAGCCACCCAGGTGCCCCCAATTTAAAAAAATAATATTCAGGGGTGCCTGGGTGGCTCAGTCAGTTAAGCGTTCAACTCAGGTCACGATCTCATGGTGCCTGGGTTCGAGCCTCACATCAGGTTCTGTGCTGACAGCTCTGGAGCCTGGGGCCTGCTTCAGATTCTGTATCTCCCTCTCTCTCTGCCCCTCCCCTGTTCATGTCTCTCTCTCAAAAATAAACATTAAAAAATATTTTAGAAATATTCAATAGGCACTTATGTTTGTTGAATGAATGAAAAAATGCCCAATGGCATAAAAAAAGTGTGCATTTCTCAAATATATAATGAAAAATTACAAATTCCTAGACACTAGATCAAAAGTACTCTTTTAAAAGGTAGTTACTGGTAACACATAATACAGGTATACTATTTAAAAGAAGACTGGGGGAAAGTACATTAAATTAATGGATCATACAAATCTATCAATGCCACTGCAAGTAGCACCACGTATTTCAGAGACACATCCAGGCAAAATGAAGCAGGGGTGGCAGTGATGGTGGTCCTAGGGATAGCTTTTGATAAGTTCGGCCCCTAAAATCCCCTTGCCTTCAGCTAGGTGCATCAATCCTTCTTTCCAAATGTAGTAAGTTAGTCCTTAAGGAACATCTGTAATTTGTTGATTCGTCAATGTGTCTTTAAAAATTTTTTTAATTTGGATAAAAATACGTAACATAAAATTTACCATCTTAACCATTTTTGCGTGTATAGTCCAGTGGTATTCAATACATTCACATTGTTGTGCAACGAATCTCCAAAACTTTTATATCTTGCAAAACTGAAACTCTGCACCCAAACAATAATTCCTCATCCCCCCTCACCAAGCCCCTGGCAATCACCATTCTTTCTACTTTATATCTCTATAAATTTGACTATTCTAGGTACCTCTCATAAGTAGAGTCATCTAAATTATCTTTTTCTGACTGGTTTATTTCTCTTAGCATAATGTCCTCAAGATTCATGTTGTAGTTTAGTTTATATCAGAACTTTCTTCCATTTTAGGGATGAGTAACATTCAATTGTATGTATATACCACATTTTATCCATTCATTTGTCAATGGACAGTCGGGTTGCTTCCATCTTTTGCCCACGGTGAATAATGGTGCTATGAACATAGTGTACAAATATCTGTTCACGACCTCACTTTCAATTCTTTTGGCTACATACCCAGAAGTGGGATTGCTGGATATGTGGTAGGTCTATTTTTAATTTTTTGAGGAATCATGATATTGTTTTCCATAACAGTTAACACCATTTTACAATCAGTGCACCAACAGTGCACATGGTTTCCAATTTCTCCACATCCTCATCAACATCTGTTGTTTTCTCTTTGTGGTGTTGTTATTTTATAGTAGCCATCCGGATGTGAGGTGGTATCTCAGTGTGATTTCGATCTGCACTTCTATAGTAATTAGTGATACTGAGAATCTTTTCATATGTTTGTTGATCTCAAAGTATCTTTAAGATTAGTTATTATTCAGTTCCCCAAACCAGTAACAGCACATGCAGCAAGATAATTCCAACCTTTCTCTAGCCATAAGAATCAAATCCAGGGGCTCTTTCTATGTTACAATAACACACAGACCCAATCATCCTTTCAGTCAAAAGAATACCTACAAAGTATATCACAAAGCAGGTATTCAAATATATTGGGCCAAAGCCTACTTTTATAGCTGAAATAGAGGTCTGCTGTTTCTGCCTGCCTAGCACATATTTTTCCTTATTCTGGGAACACATCTTGATTTTCCTTTGGGAAATCACTCCTCCCTTATTCATAGCCCATGTGATTCAGATTAGACTATTTCCTTACCTGGCCCAGCTCCAGGGCTGAGCAGGTGACTCAGGCCTGGCCTGGCAGCATATCTAATTGCTTCTGACCAAAGTGATTAGTTTATGGATAAGCACATGATACAAACTGGTAAAATCCAAGTAAATCCTCAGATTTTTGCTAGAACTGGAAGGAGGAACACTCCATTAGGATTACAAGGATAAGAAGAGCCCAAAGTTACCAGGGACCACCAGGAGAGATGTTTCCTTAGAGAAAAGCAGAGCTGAGAGAGAGAAACAGACATAGTTAATGATAACATTTGAGCCCCTGGATTCAACTGTGCCAGAGGCCACTCCTATCTGGACATTTAAATGCCCTGAGGCAAAAAGTTATTTATTTTGTTTAAAGGAAACTGAGTTGGGTTTCTGTTATTTGCAACTCAAAGAATTTAATTAATATCCAGCTTAAAGCAAACATAATTCACTTTTTAAAATGTTTTACTTATTTTTGAGAGAGAGAGAGAGAGAAAGAGAGACAGAGTATGAGCAGGGGAGGGACAGAGTGAGAGGGAGACACAGAATCTGAGGCAAGCTCCAGGCTCTGAGCTGTCAGCACAGAGCATGATGCGGGGCTTGAACTCACAAACTGTGAGGTCATGACCTGAGCTGAAATTGGGACGTTTAACTGACTGAGCCACTCAGGCGTCCCCAAACATAATTCATTTTTTAAAAAATTTTTTTTATTTTTTTTATTTTTAAGAGACAGAGAGAGATAGCGTGAGAAGGGGAGGGTCAGAGAGAAAGGGAGACAGAATCTGAAGACAGGCTCCAGGCTCTGAGCTAGCTGTCAGCCCAGAGCCTGACGCGGGGCTCAAATCCATGAACCGTGAGATTATGACCTAAGCTGAAGTCGGACGCTTAACTGACTGAGCCACCCAGGCGCCCCCAGAACTCACTTTTTAACAGTTCAAATATGTATCCAAATTTCGCTGTCCAATTGCCATAACATTTTCAAAACCCCACATCTTCTCATTTAACAATACACTAACACATTAATTTTATCTTGGTCTTGCTCAATATCTTATCAGTATTCACCACAGCAGACCACTTTTTCCTTTTTGAAACATGTCTGCTTGGCTTGTATGATCCCACACTCAAAGTTTTCCTCCTACCCCTGACAGCTTCTTCTCTGCTTCCTTTGCTAGTTTATTCTTCTTACCTTCCCCCTCCCCTTGTTAATTTTGTAACTCTCTGCCCAGGCAATCTTCACCACATCCACAGTCTCAATCACTGTTTAAATACCTCTGATTCCTGAATCAGATCTCTAGTGCAGACCACTCTCCGACCTTCAGAGAACAAGGAGGTTAGTTGTTAAACAGTAAATGAGGATGTGTGGAACTGACATCTCTGCTAGAGTATCTCTAAGTCACCACACATTCAAACTGTCTGAAACCAGGGCCACAGTCATCTCTCCCCCCCCTCCTCCCCGCGCTCTCTCTCTCTCTCTCTCTCTCTCTCTCTCACACACACACACACACACACACACACACACACACCTGCCAGGGCCTGGCTCTTCTCTAGACTTCCGTAACCACAATGAATGAGGCTGCTTCCAGTTGAGCTGCATAAGCTAGAGACCTAGAAGTTTTCTTTCACAACTCTCCCCCCATCACCACCATTTCCAAACCACCACTAGTCACTGATTTTTAGCTTTTAAGTATCCCTTCAATCAATCCATTTCTTTCCATCCTAGTATAAGCTACCTCTTCTTTCTTGACTTACTAAAATAGTGTCCTAAAGTAGACTTCCTGTAACCTTCTGCTCACCCCCTTCTCTACACTACTGTGAGAGATGTCATAATCTAAAAGCATACTGGCCCTGTCACTCCTCTGCTTAGAATTCTTCAGTAGCGTCCTATTTCTCTAAGGATAGAAAAACCAAATCTTTTATATGGTCTGCAAAGGAGTAAGTGGGAAGGGTGAAGTATGTAAACATCTGCGTATCCACTTTGTAAATAGAAGATACTGAAGATCATAAACTGCCAAGAAATCTTAAGTACCATTTAGGATCTGAAACACCTCAAGACAAAAGTCTAAAAGCACAGAAGAAGCCTCTGTTCTAGTAAAGATCTCTTTAAGACTCTCCTGGCTTCTCCAATATGGATGTCAGGAGTAATGGAATCATTGGAAAAAAGATCACCATTTTGGAGCCTATACACATCTTGTACAACAACTCTCTTTGAGTAAGCCTTGGCCCAGAATGCTGTCTCACTTTCGCAGCATGAGGTACCTCATCAATATACTCTCCGATGTTTTGCTAGTCTATCTTAATTCACTTTTTGTTGAGACTCAGCCTGGGAGCAATCTTCTCTTGCTGGGAAAACTTTTCCATATCCGTGCTTTGATGTTATGGTTTAACTCTCCAAGTTCCATTTCTCGTTTCAAAGTTGGTGGATACCTCTCTTAAGCCCCAGCATACTTAGAACACTAAGAATCAGGGCTTTAATTTTACTGGTAGTTTAAAAGCTATAGAAACTGGTCTTTATGTTCAGTTCCTTGTGAGTAAAATAGATTGTGAGCAAAATTAAAAGGCAGATATTATGTGCTTTTTCAACAGCATGTCATATTCACAAAGGTTAGCCAATGTCTTAGCTCAGATTGCTTAACAGACTGAGGGGCTTAAGCTAACAGACATTTATTTCTCATAGCCCTGGAGGCTAGGAAGTCTGAGATCAAGATACTGGCAGGTTCAGTGTCTGGTGAGAACCTGCTTCCTGGATTAGAGACAGCCACCTCCTTGCTGTGTGCTCACGAGGCCTTTATTCATGGGGAGAGAAGAGAGAGTGTATGCTCTTTTTCTTGTAGGGGTACTAATCCCAACATGAGGGGCCCTCCTCATGAGCTAACCTAAATCTAATTACCTCCCCAAGGCCCCATCTCCAAATACCATCACACTGGAGGCTTGGACTTCAACACATGAATTCAGATGGGACACAATTTAATCAGTAGCAGCCCATAAAAGTCATATGCCAAAATACCTTCAGAATTTGTAAACAACATCACTAAGACAATGTATTACTAACTACAGCAATTCAGTAAGAATATAGATCTTATTATATTTGTTGAGATATGTAAATATTTTTAAATTTAAAAATCATATAACTATACTATAAACCTATTGCAAAATAAACCTCTCAGACTCCCAGACTTATTATATCAAAAATAATAAAAAATAATACAATAAGTTATTTGACTATATCGATATATCTAAAGAAGAAAAATCTATCAGATGATCAGAGGCAAATATCTGTGGTACTCATCCAATACTTCTATTTTTAAAAAATGTTTACTTATTTATTTTGAGGGGGAGAGCGAGGGGCAGGGGAGGGCTGAAAGAGAGGGAGAGAGAGAATCCCAAGCAGGCTCAGGCTCAACACTGTCAGCATGGAGCCTGACACAGGGCTCAATCCCATGAACCATGAGATCTTGACCTGAGCTGAGATCAAGAGTTAGATGTCAACTGACTGAGCCACCAGGCACCCCCAACCAAAACTTTCTAAAAGAAAGGGAGTTTTAGCTACTGTACTTAAAATTATTCTGATTACAACAAATGGTTTCTCATTTTAAAGTATCTCTGTCATGGGGAACCTGGGTGGCTCAATCAGTTGAAAATCCAACTTGGGTTTTGGCTAATGTCATGATCTTGCAACTTGTGAGTTCCAGCCCCACATCAGGCTTTGCACTGACAGTGCAAAGCCTGCTTGGAATTCTCTCTCTCCCTCTCTCTCTCTGTCTCTTCCCCACTTGCATGCTCTGTCTCTTTCTCAAAAATAAACAAACATTTTTTAAAAATAAAGTATCTGCATCTAGTCTTTATATTTTGTATTAAGGTATACTTATATTCTAAATTCTGCTTTCTTCACTTAACATTACTATATCACAAGCATTTCTCATGCTGTTACATTTTTGTAAGGATAATTTTTAATGCCTACCGTATGGATTCAACAATCTTTAAAATCACTATTCAGTGTTGGCTATTAGGGATGCTTCCACTGTATCTATTATGAATAACACTATGATGAACATGTTTGAATATATATTTTTAGAAGATTATTAGCCTAACACAGCTTCTGACACATGGGATTAAAGGTTAACAACTGTGCCTTGTAAAGGGGGGGTGCTCTTAATATTGGCAAATGATGAAGATATTTTAGAAAAACAATGTGCTATGTCACCAGGAATATGAGCATAATAGTTTACCACATTCTTATCAACATACTGTATGTTAAAATTTAATTTCCCCTTATTTAAAAAAACACCAAACATCTTTTTAAAATATCTCTATCTCTAATCACTAGCTATTTACTCTGTTCATTTATTCATTCAACAAACAGTCCTCTATGTGCTAGACACCGTGGCATCATCAGGGGAAAGTGACAAAAGACATACTCTCTAACCTCAAAGGGCTTGCAGAAGTAGAGACAGAAAACATCATCAACACGTAACCTAGTAATTACAGTAGAGATAAGAACCACAAGTCCAAGGACCAGAAACACACAAAAATGGTCTTACCTTGATTTTAGGTGCTTAGGAATGACTTCCTGAGAGGTTATAACTCATCTTCATTCTGATTACTATGGAGATTGAACACAGTTCTGCATGTTTATTTATCATTCTGTTTTCCTTTTTTGTGAACTATTTGTTCATTTGTTTGCTTACTTCTATATATAACAGTCTTGTTTTTGTTAACTTGCATGAGCTCATTGTTATGATAAAAAATATTGTCATTTTGTGCCCTGAATATTATTTTTAGGCTTTTAATATAAAACATACACATGTGTATATATATATATATAGTATCTATTGAATATGCAATGGAAAAACATCAAAGGATAAAGCTTTGAAAGTAAGGAGTAATTCCTCCTCTCATCTCTGTCCTTCAGCCATCCAGTCCCCTACCTGGGGTAAACACTGAAACCAAGTTCTCATAAAGCCTCTAGATATACTCTATGCATATACAAGCAGATATGTATACATGATATTCTTTTATCTAAGTTATATACATACACAGTTTCCATTTCTGCAGACATGGATACTCTGTATTTCTCTTGATAGCCTTTGCCTATTTTTGAGTTATAGTTTAATTAAATTGTAAATATTCTTCACTATCCAAGAAATGAAAACTTGCTTTGAGTTCAATGTTTTTGTCATCTTTTTTATTTAAAAAAACTTTGTTTATGGTATTTTCTCTATGCAGAAGTACTGATTTTTTTATTTGCAAACTTTATCAACTTTTATAAATTCTGGGTTTTTACATCTTAACTAGAAGAACTTCCTCACTCCACTTTTAAATTTTTCTAGTTTGTGGTGCCTGGGTGGCTCAGTTGGTTAAGTGTCCAACTTTCAACTCAGGTCATGATCTCAGTTTTGTGAGTTTGAGCCCCATGTTGGGCTCTGCACTGACAGTACAGAGCCTGCTTGGGATTCTCTCTCCCTCTCTCTCTGCCCCTCCCCCACCTTTACTATCTCTCTCTCTCTCTCTCAAAATAAATAAATAAACTTAAATAAATAATTTTTTAGTTTATTTTATGTCCAATAAAATCCATTAAACCAAAGTTTTCCACTTCTACGTAGTCAGTATCTCTTGATCTTTTCCTTGGTGATTTTGAAAAACCTTTCAAAGGTAATAGAGTTATGGTGTTAGTACACAAATCTGTATAAGTACCTCCTTTCAGACCTATATTTCTTTTGATCTTCCAAGGGACTTCTAAGTTTGATGGGGTCATTGGCTTCTCAGGCATGTAATAAGACAGGATTTATAAAACCCACTCAGTAATTTATATTCATCCTCCAAAGGATTTACAACTGTAACAGTGATTCTACATTGACTGAATTTAGTTTTGATAAATATTTATAGCTGAATTTTTTGTGGAATTTTAAAAAAATTTTTACTTAATTTACATTCAAGTTAGTTAGCATACAGTGCAACAATGATTTCAGGAGTAGATTCCTTAATGCCCCTTCCCCATTTAGGCCATCCCTCCTCAAACAACCCCTCCAGTAACCCTGTTTGTTCGCCATATTTAAGAGTCTCTTATGTTTTTGTCCTCCTCCCTGTTTTTATATTACTTTTGCTTCCCTTCCCTTATGTTCATCTGTTTTGTATCTTAAAGTCCTCATATGAGTGAAGTCATATGATATTTGTCTTTCTCTAATTTCGCTTAGCATAATACCCTCTACTTCCATCCACATAGTTGCAAATGGCAAGATTTCATTCTCTTTGATTGCCAAGTAATACTCCATTGTATATATTTACCCTACCTTCTTTATCCATTCATCCATCAATGGATATTTGGGTTCTTTCCATACTCTGGCTATTGTTGACAGTGCTGCTGTAAGCATTGAGGTGCATGTGCCCCTTTAAAACAGCATACCTGTATCCCTTAGATAAATAGCTAGTAGTGCAATTGCTGAGTCATAGGGTAGTGCTATTTTTAATTTTTTGAGGAACCGTCATACTGTTTTCCAGAGTGGCTGCACCAGTTTGCATTCCCACCAGCAGTGCAAAAAAGATCCTCTTTCTCCACATCCTAGCTAACATCTATTATTGCCTGAGTAATATGGTTAATGGTAGCCATTCTGATGGGTGTGAGGTGGTATCTCACTGTGGTTTTGATTTGTATTTCCCTGATGATGAGTGATGCTGAGCATCATTTCATGTGTCTGTTAGCCATCTGGATGTCCTCTTTGGAGAAGTGTCTGTGTGTGTCTTTTGCCCATTTCTTCACTGGATTATTTGTTTTTTGGGTGTTGAGTTTGATAAGTTCTTTATAGATTTTGGATACCAACCCTTTATCTGATATGTCATTTGCAAATATTTTCTTCCATTCCATCAGTTGCCTTTTAGTTTTGCTGATTGTTTCCTTCACTGTGCAGAAGCTTCTTATTTTGATGGGATCCCAATAGTTCATTTTTACTTTTGTTTCCCTTGCCTCCAGAGACGTGTTGAGTAAGAAGTTGCTGTGGCCAAGGTCAATGAAGTTCTTGCCTGCTTTCTCCTCAAGAATTTTGATGGCTTCCTATCTTAAATTTAGGTCTTTCATCCATTTTGAGTTTATTTTTGTGTATGGTGTAAGAAAGTGGTTGAGGTTCATTTTTCTGCATGTCACTGTACATTTTTCCCAGCACCACTTGCTGAAGAGACTGTCTTTATTCCACTAGATATTCTTTCCTGCTTTGTCAAAGATTAGTTGGCCATATGTTTGTGGGTCCATTTCTGGGCTCTCTATTCTGTTCCATTGATCTGAGTGTCTGTTCTTGTGCCAGTACTATACAGTCTTCATGATTACAACTTTGTAATACAGCTTGAAGTCTGGAATTGTGATGCCTCCTGCTTTGGTTTTCTTTTTCAAGATTGTTTTGGCTATTCGGGGTCTCTTCTGGTTCCATACAAATTTTATGATTGTTTGTTCTAGCTCTGTGAAGAATGCTGGTGTTACTTCGATAGGGATTGCATTGAATGTGTAGATTGCTTTGGGCAGTATTGACATTTTAACAATATTTTTTCTTCTTATGCAGGAGTATGGAATATTTTTCCATTTTTTTATGTCTTCTTCAATTTCTTTTGTAAGCTTTCTATAGTTTTCAGTGTATAGATTTTTTACTTCTTTGATTAGATGTATTCCTAGCTATTTTATCGTTTTTGGTGCAACCGTAACTGGGATCATTCCTTGATTTCTCTTTCTGTTGCTTCATTGTTGGTGTATAGTAATGCAATCCGATTTCTGGGCATTGATTTTATATCCTGCCACTTTGCTGAATTCATGGATCAGTTCTAGAAGATTTTTGGTGGAATCATTTGGGTTCTCCATATAGAGTATCATGTCATCTGTGAAGAACGAAAGTTTGACCTCCTCCTGGCTGACTTGGATGCTTTTTATTTTTCTGTTGTCTGATTGCTGAGGCTAAGACGTCCAATACTATGTTGAATAACAGTGGCGAGAGTGGACATCCCTGTCTTGTTCCTGACCTTACGGGGAAAAGCTCTCAGTTTTTCCCCATTGAGGATGATATTAGCATTGGGTCTTCCATATATGGCTTTTATGATCTCAAGGTATGATCCTTCTATCCCTACTTTCTTAAGAGTTTTTATCAAGAAAGGATGTTGTAGAACGTTTCATCCTGAAGCAGAGGATATACATTCTTCTCTAATGCACATAGAATGTTCTCCAGAATAGATCACATACTGGAACACAAATCAGCCCTCAACAAGTACAAAAAGATCAAGATCATACTGTGCATATTTTCAGACCACAATGCTATGAAACTCTAAATTAAACCACAAGAAAAAATTTGGAAAGATAACAAATACTTGGAGAATAAAGAACATCCTACTAAAGAATGAATGGGCTAACCAAGAAGTTAAAGAGGAAATTAAATAGTACATGGAGGCCAATGAAAATTATAACACCACAGCCCCAAACCTCTGGGACGCAGCAAAGGTGGTCATGAGAGGGAAGTATATACGAAGCCCAGGACTTCCTAGAGAAGGAAGAAAGCTCTCAGATACACAACCTAACCTTACACCTTAAAGAGCTGGAAAAAGAACAGCAAATAAAACCCAAAACCAGCAGAAGACAGGAAATAATAAAGATCAGAGCAGAAATCAATTCTATCAAAACCAAAAAACAGTAGATCATATCAATGAAACCAGTGGCTCTTTGAAAGAAATTAAAAAAATTGATAAACCACTAGCCAGTTTAATAAAAAAGAAAAAGGAAATGATGCAAATAAATAAGGTCAAGAATGAAATCAACACTGCAGAAATAAAAACAATAATAAGAGAATATTATGAGCAATTATATGCCAATAAAATGGGCAATCTGGAAGAAATGCACAAATTCCTAGAAACATATAAACTACCAAAACTGAAACAGGAAGAAATAGAGAATTTGAACAGACCCATAACCAGTAAAGAAATTGAATTAGTAATCAAAAACCTCCCAAAAATAAAAGTCCAGGGCCAGATGGCTTTCCAGGGGAATTCTACCAAACATTTAAGGAAGAGTTAACACCTATCCTCTTGAAGCTGTTCCAAAAAATAGAAATGGAAGGAAAACTTCCAAACTCTTTCTATGAAGCCATCATTACCTTAATTCCAAAATCAGACAAAGACACCACTAAAAAGGAGAACTATAGACCAATTTCCCTGATGACCATGGATGCAAAAATCCTAAACAAGATATTAGCCAACCAGATCCAACAACACATTAAAAAAATTATTCACCATGACCAAGTGGGATTTATACCTGGGATGCAGGGCTGGTTCAATATCCACAAAACACTCAATGTGATTCATCACATCAATAAAAGAAAGGACAAGACCACATGATTCTCTCAATAGATGCAGAGAAAGCATTTGACAAAATATAGCTGAATTAAACTATAATCCTTATCGAACCAACACTGTTCACAGTTAATGTCAATTTCTAATCAAATTCCTGAATTATTAAATATAGCCCTTCCACTTGCATTCATTTCTAGTGGCACTTCACCCATGTTATATCAGCACTACAGGCATCTTTTTAAACTTTTAATTTTTAGATTTCACAAGCAGTAGTAATTATAACAGTGCAGTGAACCAGCTGAGCTAGGTATAATGCCACCTCTTGCTATTTTAGTACGACGCAGACAATACTGAGTGACATTAAAAGTACAATCAAGACAAAATGGAGAAGCTTTTTTTAAAAGCAGAAGGGTCACAATTCAGCTCTATCTTCCATTATTAGAAAAATGTGTGACAAAAGACAAAAGGCAAAATGTAAAGCTTTTAGCCTCCAAGAAATAGCAAAGCTTTCCTACCTTTAATTTATGGAGCCTACTGTAAGTTTTCTGTGTAAAAGGACAAAATCAATAGGAAAACATGTTTATGAAAAGAAAAAAAAAAGCAGTGGAATGGTAATTCTGTCAGTTCAGAAAGGATGTGCTCTGCACAAACCACATTTCTCTCAGGCATGTTCTCCTCAAATGTTCTGTCTATAGCAATAAAAAGAAAGCCTTTTCAAATTAAAAGTACATTATAGAGCAACAATAAGCAGGGAATTTTCTATGAATTATTACCAGGTTAAGAAGGACTAGAGCTGAATGTTGGGTAAGAAAAGGCTGTATTTAGTGCAAAGGACCTCACTGGGTACCTGGGTAGTTCAGTCAGTTAAGCGTCTAACTCGGTTTCAGCTTAGAATTTAATTTAGTTTGATTAGAGAATAGGATGCAATTTTATTCTTGTAGAAATTTAGGCACCCTAAGGTCCAAGGTTTCTTAACCTAGATTAAAACAGAATCCAATAACATGTCTATATTCTCTAACAAAATCCAGAAAATCTCTAACTCAAGGTTTTCATGCAGCATATAATATGTATGTAATTAATGCTTTAATAAATAATAAAAAAAATTAAACAGCTCAGCCCAACTTGTAAAATCAGTTGATTGTTCCTCACTGTCCTCCTCCCTCAAGTATATTCCTAAGGAAGAATTAAAAATGATCCATATCCATCGTCAGAGCACCTGGGTGGCTCAGTTGTTTAAGTATCCAACTTGGGCTCAGGTCATAATCTCTCGTGGTTCATGGGTTCAAGCCCCTCCTCCAGCTGAGCTGACAGATCAGAACCTGGAGGCTGCTTCAGATTCTGTGTCTTCCTCTCTCTCTCTCTCTCTCTCTCTCTGCTCCTCCCCAACTCATGCTCTGTCTCTCCCTCTCTCAAAAATTAACAAACATTAAAAAAAAACTTTTTTTTTAATGATCCATATCCAAACCTGGAGGGGAGGCAAAGCCAGAGCATAAATCTTGAGTATCTGAAGAAACCCAAGAGGAGAGGAAACAACTGCTGGCTGTGGGCAGCAAGGAAGGGCTAGGATTCTTTTTGCCAAACAGGATGAGGGCCCAGGAAGGGAACTGATATCAGCAGGCAGCCCAGTGACAAACTGCAGGCTGTATTCCAAATCAGTAGGAAAAGGACAGTGTTAAAACAATTAGTTATTCACATGGAAAAAAATAATATTGGGTTCCTTTATCACACTAAACACAAAGATAAATTCCAAGAGGATTAGAGACATAAATGCAAAAAACAAATATGAAAATATTTCTATGGAAGAATTTCTGAAACAATATAAAAAGCACAAAACACAAAGAAATAGATTGATAAACCCATCTACATAAATATTAGAAACTTATGTACAGCAAAAATCACCACAAACTAATTAGAAAAAATCAACAAAAGACTGGGAAAAGATATCTGCAACTCACATACTAGTCCATGGCAAGGGACTAGTATCCAGAATACATAAAGATCTAAAATCTTAGTAAAAGATTAGTAAAAGTCAGACAATCTAGTAGGAAAACAGGCATGGAGGGAGAAACCCAATCTATACATAAGGAAACGTCAGTTGCCAATATGAAATGATGCTAAAGCACATTATAATCAGGAAAAATAAAAGTTAAAAAACACAAAATCTTATTTCATATCCACCAAATTAGCAACGTTGAGTGTTTTTTATTATAATAGGGCATTTTAAGCATATATGAAAATAGAATAGTAAAAGGATGCACCCATCCCCAAATCCAACACCCATTTGTTCATAGTCAATCTTATTTCATCTATACTCAGTGCCAAGATAATTTTGACGCAAATTCCAGGCATTGTAGCATTTTTTTCTGTAAATATTTTAGCTATATCCTTAAAAAATGGGGAAAATTTTTAGTCAGATTTATTGAGGTATAATTTACATACAGTAAAATCCACCCATCTTGGTCTATAGTTCTATGGATTTAATAACCACAGTTGTGTACTCACCATGATCAAGATAAATAATATTTTCATCATCCCCCAAAACTGTGTGCTGCCTGTCTGTAGTCAACCCCAATTCCAACCCAGCCCTTGGCAAATCACTGTAGTTTTCCCTTTTCCAGAATGTCAAATAAATGGAATGATAAGGCATATACTCTTTTGAGTCGACTTCTTTCACTTGCAAAATACATTTAAGATTTGTCCATGTAGTTGTATATATCAGTAGTCAGGTATTTGTACTGCTGAGGACTCATACATGGAAATACCATGGTTTTGTTTCTATCTTCACCAACTGGAAGATTTGGGGTCTTCCAGTTTGGGGTGATAATGCATAAAGCTGCTGCAAGCATTTGTGAACCAATTTTCATGTGAAAATCGGTTTTCATTTCACTTTAGTAAATATCTAAGAGCCTTTCCTGCTGGGCCATATGATAAGCATGTATTTAACTTTACATGAAACCACCAAACTCTTTGCCTCTGTGACTGTATTATTTTGCATTCGCAACAGCAAAGCATGAAAACTGCATCTTTGCAAACAGTATTTTATAGTTCTTGTTTGTTTACTCTTGGCCATTCTAGTAGATACGTAGTGGTATCTCCTACGGGTTTTAATTTGCATTTCTTTAATCAATGTAATCAATTCAGTAAGAGCTGACACAAACAGAAAAATATTAAGACTGGTTAAAGCCGAGTGGTAGATACAATGGTTTTTTTCCCCTATGTTTTTCTGTTTGAAATATTTTCATAAAAAAAGTATTTCTTATAAATGACCAAAACAAAATTATTTAACTTCCATATCAATACATGCCTTGAAGAGATCATCCTTTTTTGTAAATAATAGTTACAAGTAGTTTTTTGGGGGAGGCAATGGTATTCTAAACAATAGGCTAGAATTTCATTTTAAAAAATCAACCCAAAATTTAACCTTTCATACCCTGACAAATTTTAGTAGCAAAACTTCCTTAAATGTAAACTAATCTTTCTTACTTAGTGTGACAGATAATGTTACTGTGGAAATTTAGTCTTCAGCTTGATAGTTTATTTTCATTATTTTTTTCTTAAGGTTTATTATTTAACAGGCATAGAGAACACAAAGTATAAAGTGTCACATTCCATATAAACCAAAATTACTTTCTCTCCTTACTAAGATCATTCTTGGAATTGTACTTTTCACAAAAGAACTCTCTTAAGTCCTGAGCATAAAGAATATGCTCTTAATTCACCTCACAATAAAATGAATTCTGCTCCCAAAGTGTATATAAGTATTTACTGCTCCAGTCATGGTCCTACGTCCTTTGCACCTGTTCTCTGATTATCTGATGAAACATTTATTCTGAAACATAACATAAAATCAGCTTGCTTAAAAGTGAATCAATTCTGTCCTTCCTCAAGAATAAAACTGGCAAAGGCCCACAGTATAAACTCTTACTATTTATTTTGGACCCTCCTACAGATTTTACTTTTACTGCCTCCCCTCCAAGAAAGGAAAATGACAAGCAATAAATGCATCTCGCCTTAAATTCTACTATGCACTACATGTAATAAAAAGTTGTGTCTTTTAAACTTCAATTAACATTTATTCAACTAGACTGAATGTTATATCTTCATGAATGTGCAATAAGAAATATTCTTGTGGTGGGGCACCTGGGTGGCTCAGTTAGTTGAGCGTCTGCTTCAGCTCAGGTCATGATCTCATGGTTCGTGAGTTCAAGCCCTGTGTTAGGTTTGGCATTGACAGCATGGAGTCTCCTGCTTTGGATCCTCTGTCTTCCTTTCTGTCCCTCCCCTGCTCATATGTGTGCACTCTCTCTTTCTCTCAAAGATAAATAAATATTTCTAAAAATCATTAAAAAGAAGAAATATTCTTGGTAAAAGTAGTGTTTTGGTGTCTTTTTTTACACCAAATATCATACATCATTTACATGGACACTGTCACCTAGGTACTGAAAATGGCTTCATGAACATGCCTTGAATTCTGATGTAATCTGTATTGGTGAGTGTATCACTGCCTCCCCAAACTACAACTCCTGTTAAACGGGTAGTAAGTCCAATGACTCCCTCCCTCAACCCAAAAGGCCAGGGGGGAACCTGACACAGAGTAGGCCCATCTGCAGGCTGGTCTGCATCCTAGGAACAGAGGTGCTGAGGATGAATAGGAGGGAAGGACTCAAGTGTTATTATTCAGAAGAGGAAGCAGGGAGTCTGGAGCAGCTCCCAGTTTTCCAATTGGAGTCACCAAGAAAATGGTGGTACCAGCAAGAAAAAAATAATGGAAGGGAGCAAGTTTTTTTTTTTCTTTTTTTTTTTTTTTAATTGAGGGAGGATTTACATTAAGCAAAGCACACAAGTCAGTCAACAGCTTGATACATTTTTTAAATATATGTATCTAACCATCATCCAGATCAGGATAGAACATACCCAGGACCTAGAATCTCCCTTCACATGTGATCTCTCCCGGTTAGCAATGTCCCGACCTCACCTGCTGCCAAAGATAACCACTGTTCTGGCTTCTATCACCATAGCTTAGTTGTTCGTGCCTTTCCTTTAATATAATGTACTCTTTTGGGGAAAAAGTTTTTGGTTTCTTTTTTCAACGTACATATTTCTGGGAAGCATTTTGTGTCAGCCTCTACATTAGGCACAGAAAACACCAGGTAAAAGGAACTTGGTACCTACTCTTAAGGGACTTATAACTGAGAGGGGGAGACAGGTAAATGAGTAATTATATCAGTTTATAAGCATTCTAAGGAGAACATAGGGAAGAAATGCCTCACTTTCCCTAAAAAGGTTATAGAAGACTCCTATAAAGACTGAGTTGGAAAAAAAGAACAAGTTGAAAGATTTTCTAACTCTTGATAATCTGCACATAAGTGACAGATGGAAGGGGGGGGGGTTCATTACAGTATTTTCTCTAGTGTATGTTTGACAATATCTATAGTAAAGTTTAAATTGTCCTGAAGCACAAATAGGAGCTAGTCAGTAAGATGAGACAAGAACAAAATTTTTTTAACGTTTATTATTTTTGAGAGAGACAGAGACAGAGCACAAGCAGGGGAGGGGCAGAGAGAGAGAGGGAGACACAGAATCCAAAGTAGGCTCCAGATTCTGAGCTGTTAGCACCGAGCCTGACATGGGGCTCGAATCCACAAACGTTGTGAGATCGTGACCTGAGCCAAAGTCAGATGCTTAACCGACTGAGCCACCCAGGTGCCCCAAACTAGAGAAATATTAAAAGCAAAGGTGAGAAGGAAAACTACAGTTTTCAGAGAACCAGAGTCGTTTGGGGGAAGTGTAGGTGTTAAGGCAAGAGAGACAGGCAGATCATTGAGGTCCCGGTATCTCATGCTTTATCCTAAGACAATTGGAAGCTACTGAAGCAACCATAAGCAAGAGAATGATCTGATTACACCTGTATTTTAAAATGATCAGGGCACCTGGGTGGCTCAGTTGGTTGAATGTCCGACTCTGGCTCAGGTCATGATCTCATGGTTCATCAGGTCGAGTCTACACTGGACTCTGTGCTGACAGCTCAGAGTCTGGAATTCTGTGTATCCCTCTCCCTCTACCCCTACCCCACCCACACTCTATCTCTCTGTGTCTCTCAAAAAGGAATAAATGTTAAAAAAAAATTTAAAAATAAATAATAATAAATAAAATGCTCATTTGGGGTGCCTGGATGGCTCAGTTGGTTGAGCATCTGATTCCTGATTTTGGCTCAGGTCATGATCCCAGCGTCATGGGACTGAGCCCTCTGTCGGGTTCTACATTGGGCATGGAGCCTGCTCAAGATTCTTTTTCTCTCTCTCTCTCTCTCTCTCTCTGCCCCTCCCCAGGCTCACAGGCACTCTCTCTCTAAAATAAAAATAAATAAAAATAAAATGATAATTTGGATATGACATTCAGATACCAGTGCAGACACTAAAAAAGAGACAGAAGAAAAGTGATCAGTGGTAGGTTACTGAAGTAACCCTGACGGGAGATAAGGAGGGCCTAAAATTTACAATCATTTTAAAACAAAATTTCATTAAAAAAAAAAAAAAGAGGGGCACCTGGGCGGCTCAGTAAGTTAAGCATCCTACTCTTGATTTCAGTTCAGGTCATGATCTCATGGTTTGTGGGATCAAACCCCATGCTGGGCTCTCCACCATCAGCACAGAACTTGGGCTTCTCTCTCTCTCCATGTCTCATTCTGCCCCTTCCCCAAATCATGCTCTTTCTGTCAAAATAAATATTTTAAAAAGTTAAAAAGAAAAAAGAAGAGAAATAATGAGGGCCTAACCTGAGGTAATGGTGATTAAGATGAAGGAGACATGACTGTTAAGGATATTTAGGTTTTAATATGATATATTAAAATTTAGTATGTTGCAAGAAAAATTAAAAAAATTAAAAATGAGAATAGAGACTAGGTTAAGGAAACTCAGCAATATTATCAAGCATAATAACATTCACATTATAGGGATCCCAGAAGGGGAAGAGAGAGAGGAGACAGAAAACTTATCTGAAGAATAATAGCTGAAAACTTCCCTAATCTGAAGAAGGAAACATATCAAGGTCTGGGAAGCAGAGAGAGCCTCCAGCAAAACTAACCCAAGAAGGTCCACACCAAGACACATACTTTAAATGGCAAAAAGTAGTGACAAAGAGAGAATTTTAAAAGCAGCAAAAGAAAACAGTTACATAAAAGGGAAACCCCAAAAGGCTGTCATTTGATTTTTCAGCAGAAAGTTTTCAGACTTGAAGGGAGCAACATGATACGTTCAAAATGCTAAAAGGAAAACACCTACAACTAAGAATACTCTAACCAGCAATCATTCAAAATTGAAGGACAGTGTTTCCCAAACAAAAGTTTAAGGAATTCATCACCACTAAACCAGTACCTTACAAGAAATGCTAAAGAGACTTCTTTAAGTGGTAAACAAAAGGCCATGATATATTCAAAATGCTTAAAGGAAAACACCTACAACCAAGAATACTCTATCCAGCAATCATTCAAAATTGAAGGACAGTATTTCCCAAACAAAAGTTTAAGGAATTCATCACCACCAAACCAGTGCCTTAACAAGAAATGCTAAAGAGCATAGAGGCAGAGAAGTAGTGAACTCCGTACTTTTGTGCCTGCCCGCATCTCTCAAACAAAGAAGGGCTGAAGCCAAAGGACACTGAATCGCAAGAGTCTGGGAGGAAAAGAGACAGAGTCCACTAAGAAGACAGCCTCATAGGTGCGTGATTGCGAACTGGGGAAGATAAAAACGGCCAGGGTCCGGAGGCACAGAGGGGCGGGAACCCCCTCTGGGGAGAGACGAGGGGAAGAGAAAGAGTGGCTGAAACTGCTCATAGAACTGTCCCTGGAGAAGAGAAAAAACTCTGCCCAGGACGGAGAGGGATCCTATCATCCCATCTCTAACCGCAGGGCATTTAGAGAGAGATCCTATCTCTAACTGCAGCGATTTCTCTGGGCTGGGTGCCCCCATCCCAGTCGGCACCAGGAGGAACTCCATCCCTGGCTAGGAAGCGGTCCAGCTTGCTGGATTACATTTCCGGTGGTATCATTAAAGTATGCTAAGATCTGGAAATGAGGCGGGGCTTGGGACATAGAACACGGCCCACCTTGGCTACGCCAGTGGCACAGGGAGATCGGACCCAAAAGAGTGATTTGCAATGCTTGGTTCAAGAAGGGACTGGGGCGCCACCATTTTCCTCCCCACAACCACCAAGGCAGGGCCTCAGAGAGCACCCGTGGGACCCACAGTGGAGGCGAGACCTGCCTACACCAAACCATGCCCATTCACGCTGGAGAGCTGCCTTTTTTTTGTTGTTTGTTTGTTTGTTTTTGTTACTAGAGCCCAGGGCAAGACCAACATTGATGTGCTGCCGTGATTAACTCTAGATCAATTCTTGCTATTCAGATATATATTTTCCCTTATCTCATTCTTATCTTTCTCCTCCACTGGACTGGGCACTCTGGTTACTGGTTTGCTTAAACACTCAAATTTAATCCATTCTCTTGATGCATAATCTACACCTCCATCGTTACTTTCCTTTCTCTCTCTCTCTCTCTGGAAAAATCAGACTATATAGTTTCTCTGGGTAACATTATATTCATTTCTTTCTCCTTGCCTCCTATGGAGGCAATGGAATATTCTCCATTTTCCCTCTCTAAATTAAGCCTTTTAGTCTCTCTGCCTGATAAATGTTCAGTTTCTCTTTCTTCCCACCCCTGTCATTTCTCTTTGTAAATGCTCTTCCATCAGCACTGCCTCCACCCTGCTCTTTATTTGTAGCTGGGATTTCTGGTTTTATGTTTTTAGACTGCCCTTTGTCTTTTGTTGTTTTTTTTTTTCCCTTTCGGTTTGCTTGTTTGATTTGTCTGTGTGTTTGCGGGATTTTGTTCCCTGTTTGTTTGCGGGCTTTTGTTCCCTGTTTGTTTGTCTGTTTTCCTTTCCAGGGCTACCTCAAGAAACAAGCCAAAGTACACATGGTGGAGAGTCCCAAATATCACTACGAGTAGGGAAATAAATCAACCAAAGGCACAACAAGAGAGACCAAGGGACACTATTAAAAGAACACTTCCTGAACAGACAGGCCCTGGACAGTCAATGAGCCTCCTTTAATATAGCAATACGCACAGGTGCAGAGCGCATAATAAGCTTTTAAAACTTACAAGAGACAGAAAGCTAGCCAAAATGACAAAACGGAAGAACTCTCCTCTAAAGAAATTCCAGGAAGAAGTCACAGCTACAGAATTGCTCAAAACAGATATAAGCAACATAACTGACCAAGAATTTAGAACAATAGTCATAAAATTAATCACTGGGCTTGAAAAAGGCATGGAAGACACCAGAGAAGCTATTGCTACAAAGATTATGGAACTTAAAAATAGCTGTGATGAATTAAAAAAATGCTATAAATGAGGTGCATAATAAAACCGAGGTGGCCACTGTACAGATTGAAGAGGCAGAGAGGAGAATAGGTGATTTAGAAAACACAATTACAGAAAAAGAGGAAGCAAAGAAAAAGAGAGATAAATTGATCCAGGAGCACCAAAAGGAGAATTCGAGAACTGAGTGATGCAATCAAACGGAACAATATCTGTATCATAGGAATTCCAGAAGAAGAGAAAAAGGGGCTGAAGGGGTACTTGAACAAATCATAGCTGAGAACTTCCCCAATCTGGGGAAGGAAACAGACATTGAAATCCAAGAGGCACAGAGAACTCCCCTCAAACGTAACTTGAATTCATCTTCTGCATGACATATCATAGTGAAACTGGCAAAATGTAAGGATAAAGAGAGAATTCTGAAAGTAGCTAGGGATAAAAGGGCCCTAACATACAAGGGAGACCAATCAGAGTAGTTGCAGACCTATCTACTGAAACTTGGCAGGCCAAAAAGGAATGGCAGGAAATCTTCAATGTGATAAACAAAAAAAAATATGCAGCCAGGAATCTTCTATCCAGCAAGCCGGTCATTCAGAATAGAAGGAGAGATAAAGGTTTTTCCCAAACAAACAAAAATTGAAGGAATTCGTCACCACTAAACCAGCCCTACAAGAAATCGTAAGGGGGACTCTATGAGGAAAATGTTGCAAGGAACACAAGGTACCAGAGACACCACTACAAGCATGAATCCTACAGAGAACACAATGACTCTAAACCCATATTTTTCAATAACAGTGAATGTAAATGGACCAAATGCTCCAATCAAAAGACACAGGGAATCAGAATGGATAAAAAAAACAAAATCCATCTATTTGCTGTCTACAAGAGACTCATTTTAGACCTGGGGACATCTTCAGATTGAAAGTAAGGGGATGGAGAAAATTCTATCATGCTACTGGAAGTCAAAAGAAAGCTGGAGTAGCCATACTTATATCGGACAAACTGGACTTTGAAGTAAAGGCAGTAACAAGAGTAATAATTACAGGGTCTCTCCATCAGGAAGAGTTAACAATTATAAACATCTACACACCAAATACGGGAGCACCCAAATACATAAAACAGTTAGTCAAAAACAGAAACAATCTTATTGATAAGAATGTGCTAATTGCAGGGGATTTTAATACTCCACTTACAGCAAAGGATAGATCAACGAGACAGAAAATCACTAAGGAAACAATGCACCAGAATGACACATTGGAACAGACGGATTTGACAGACATATTTAGAACTCTACATCCTGAGGCTATGGAATTCACTTTCTTCTTGAGTGCACATGGTACATTCTCCAAGATAGACCACTTACTGGGTCATAAAGCAGCCCTCAATAAATATAAAAGAATTGAGATCATACCACGCACACTTTCAAATCACAATGCTATGAAACTTGAAATCAATCACAGGAAAATGTCTGGAAAACCTCCAAAAACATGGAGGTTAAAGACCACCCTACTAAAGAACAATTGGGCCAATCAGGTAATTAGAGAAGAAATTTAAAAATATATGGAAACAAATGAAAATGAAAATACAACGATCGAAACTCTTTGGGATGCAACAAAGGCAGTCCTAAGAGGAAAGTATATTGTAATCCAGGCCTATTTCAAGAAACCAGAAAAAGCGCAAATACAAAATCTAACAGAGCACATAAAGGAACTAGAAGGAGAGCAGCAAGAGCACCCCAAACCCAGCAGAAGAAGAGAAATAATAAAGATCAGGGCAGAAATAAATACAGAATTCAAAAAAGCAGTTGAACAGATCAATGAAACCAATAGCTGGTTTTTTGAAAAAATAAACAAAATTGATAAACCTCTAGCCAGGCTTCTCAAAAAGAAAAGTGAGAGCATGCAAATAGACAAAATCACGAACAAAAAGGGACCTATTACAACCAATCCCTCAGAAATACAAGCAATTATCAGAGAATACTATGAAAAATTATATGCCAACAAACTGGACAACCTAGAAGAAATGGACAAATTCATAAACACACACACACTACCAAAATTCAAATGGAAAGAGACAGAAAATCTGAACAGACCCATAACTAGTGAAGAAATTGAATCAGTTATCAAAAATCTCCCACAAATAAGAGCCCTGGGCCAGATGGCTTCCCTGGGGAATTCTACCAGATATTTAAAGTAGAGTTAATACCCATTCTTCCCAAGCTAGTCCAAAAAATAGAAATGGAAGGAAAGCTTCCAGACTCAATCTATGAAGCCAGCATCACTTTGATTCCCAAACCAGACAGACACCCAGCAAAAAAAGAGAACCACAGGCCAATACCCTTGATGAATACAGATGCAAAAATACTCAACAAGATACTTGCAAATAGAATTCAACAGCATATAAAAGGAAATATCCACCATGATCAAGTGGGATTCATTCCTGAGTTACAGGGCTGGTTCAATATTCGCAAATCAATCAGTGTGATACATCACATTAACAAAAGAAAAGATAAAAACCATATGATCCTGTCGATAGATGCAGAAAAAGCATTTGACAAAATACAGCATCCTTTCTTACTAAAGAACCTTGAGAAAATTGGGATAGAAGGAACTTACTTAAACATCATAAAAGCCATTTATGAGAAGCCCACAGCTAATATCATCCTCAATGGGGAAAAACTGAGAGCTTTCCCCCTGAGATCAGGAACACGACAGGATGTCCACTCTCACCACTGTTGTTTAACATAGTGCTGGAATTCCTAGCATCAGCAATCAGACAACAAAAGGAAATAAAAGGCATCAGAATTGGCAAAGATGAAGTCAAACTTTCACTTTTCACAGATGACATGGAAAACCCGACCGACTCCACCAGAAGCCTACGAGAACTGATACATGAATTCAGCAAAGTCGCAGGGTACAAAATCAACGTACAGAAATCGGTTGCATTTTTATACACCAATAATGAAGCAACAGAAAGAGAAATCAAGAAACTGATCCCATTCACAACAGCACGAAAAACCATAAAATACCTAGGAATAAACCTAACCAAAGATGTAAAAGACCTGCACAATGAAAACTATAGAAAACTTATGAAAGAAATTGAAGAAGACACAAAGAAATGGAAAACATTCCATGCTCATGGATCAGAAGAATAAACATTGTTAAAATGTCATTATTACCCAAAGCGATCTACACATTCAATGCAATCCCAATCAAAATTGCACCAGCATTCTTCTCAAAGCTAGAACAAACGATCCTAAACTTTGTATGGAAACACAAAAGACCTTGAATAGCCAAAGTAATATTGAAGAAGAAAACAAAATGGGAGGCATCACAATTCCAGAATTTAGCCTCTACTACAAAGCTGTCATCATCAAGACAGTATGGTATTGGCACAAAAACAGACACATTGACGAATGGAATAGAATACTCAGAATTGGACCCACAAATGTATGGTCAATTAGTCTTTGACAAAGCAGAAAGAGTATCCAATGGAAAAAAGCCTCTTTAACAGGTGGTGCTGGGAGAACTGGGCAGCAATATGCAAAAGAATGAAAATAGATCGCTTTCTTACACCACACACAAAAATAAACTCAAAATGGATGAAGGACCTGAATGTGAGACAGGAAACTATCAAAACCCTAGAGGAGAAAGCGGGAGACAACCTCCATGACCTCAACCGCAGCAATTTCCTACCTGCCACATCCCCAGAGGCAAGGGAATCAAGAGCCAAAACGAACTATTGGGACCTCAACATAAAAAGCTTCTGTATGGCAAAGGAAACAATCAATAAAACTAATAGGAAACCAATGGAATGGGAAAAGATAGTTGCAAATGACATATCAGATAAAGGGCTAGTATCCAAAATCTATAAGGAACTCACCAAACTCCATACCCAAAAAACAAATAATACAGTGAAGAAATGGGCAGAAGACATGAACAGACACTTCTCCAAGAGGACACCCAGATGGCCAACAGACATATGAAATGATACTCAGCGTCACTCATCATCAGGGAAATACAAATCAAAACCACACTGAGATATCACCTCACACCAGTCAAAGTGGCTAAAATGAACAAATCAGGAGACTATAGATGCTGGTGAGGATGTGGAGAAACGGATTAGTGGGAATGTAAACTGGTGCAGCAGCTGCTCTGGAAAACAGTGTGGAGGTTCCTCAAAAAACTAACAATAGAACTTCCCCTATGACCCAGCAATAGCACTGCTAGGAATTTACCCAAGGGATACAGAAGTGCTGATGCACAGGGGCACATGTACCCCAATGTTCATAGCAGCACTTTCAACAATAGCCAAATCATGAAAAGAGCCTAAATGTCCATCAACTGATGAATGGATCAAGAAGATGTGGTTTATCTATACAATGGAATACTACATGGCAATGAGAAAGAATGAAATCTGGCCATTCGTAGCAACGTGGATGGAACTCGAGGGTGTTATGCTAAGCAAAATAAGTCAGGCAGAGAAGGAACAGACACTATATGTTTTCACTTGTAAGTGGAACAGGAGAAACTTAACAGAGGACCATGGGGGAGGGGAAGGAGAAAAAATAGTTGGGGAGAGGGAGGGAGGCAAACCATGAGAGACTCTTGAATACTGAGAACTGAGGGCTGATGGGCATGGAGGAGGGCACATGTTGGGATGAGCACTGGGAGTTATATGGAAACCAACTGACAATAAACTATAAAAGAAAAAAAAAGAAATGCTAAAGAGACTTCTTTAAGTAGTAACGAAAAGGCCATAATTAGAAGAAAATTATAAAAAGAAAGAATATCACAGCTAAAAGAAAACAGTAAAGGTAGATTAAACACTTACAAAGCCAGTAGTGTGGTGGTTAAACACAAAAGTAATCAATTATATCTATAAAAATTAGTCAAGGGATACATAAAATAAAAAGACATAAAATATGATATCATATACATAAAACGTGAAGGGGCAGTAAAAATTCAGTGTGTTTAGAATGTGTTTGAACTTAAGCGACCATCAACTTAATATAGAGTGCTATACACATAAGATGTTATATATGAACCCAATGGTGACCACAAATCAAAAACCTGTAACAGATGCACAAAAAATAAAGAGAAAGTAATCCAAGCATAATACTAAAGAAAGCCACCAAACTACAAGGGAAGACAGAAAAATAAAAGAAGAAAAACTGCAAAAACAACCAGAAAACAATTAAAATGGCAACAAATACATACATATCAAAAATTACTTTAAATGCAAATGGTCTAAATGCTCCAATCAAAAGACACAGGGTAACTAAACGAAGAAACAAGACCCATCTATATGCCGCCTACAAGAGGCTCACTTCAGACCTAAAGATGCAGAGATAGTGAAAGTGAAGGAATGGAAAAAAAAAACAAAAAAAAACAAAAACCATGTAAATGGAAGAGGAAAAAAAAAAAACCCAGGGTAGCAATCAGACAAAACAGACTTTTACAGAAAGACAGTAGCAAGAGACAAAGAAGTGCACTACATAACGATAATGGGATCAATCCACTAAGAGGATGTGACAACTGTAATTATCTATGCAACCAACACAGAAGCACCTAAATATCTAAAGCAAATATTAACAGACATAAAGGGAGAAACTGATGGTAATACAATAGAAGGGGATTTTAACACTTCACGTACATCAATGTATCCAGACAGAAAATCAAACAATGGCTGTGAACAACACATTAGACTAGATGGACCTATTAGATATACACAGAATAGTCCATCCAAAACCAGCAGAATACACATTCTTTACAAATACACATGGAACGTTCTCCAGGATAGATGACATGTTAGGCCATTGATAGATGAATGGAGAAAGATGTGGTACATATACATGATAGAATCTTACTCAGCCATAAAAAAGAATGAGATCTTGCCATTTGTGACAAAATGAATGGACCTAGATGCTATTATGCTAAGTGAAATATTTCAAACAGACAAATACTGTGTAATTTCATTTGTAAGTGGAATCTGAGAAACAAAACAACAACAAAAGAACAAACAAAACACTCTTAAAGACAGAGAACTGTTGGCTGCCAGAGGGGAAGTGGGTAGGAGGATGGGTGAAACAGATAAAGGGGATTAAGAGCTATAAACTTCCAGTTATAAAATAAATATGTCAAGGGGCACCTAGGGGGCTCAGTTGGTTAAGGGTCCAACTCTTGATTTCGGCTCAGGTCATAATCTCCGCTTGTGTGTTCGAGCCCCATGTCAGGCTCTGTGCTGGCAGTGTAGAGCCTGCTTGAGATTCCCTCTTTCTCTCTCTGCCCCTCCCATGTGCTCGTATTCACTCTCTCTCTCTCTCTCTCAAAAGTAAATAAACATTGTAAACAATAAATAAATCTCAAAGATGAAAAGTACAGCACAGGGAATATAGACACTGATACTGTTGCAGGATGGCGGATGGTGACTACACTTACTGTGGCGAGCATACCATAATGTATAGAACTGTAGTTGCTGTACACTTGCAACTAATGTAACATTGTATTTAATTATACTTCGATTGAAAATTTTTTAATTAGCTTTTTGTTCTTTGTATACAAACCTAAAAGATTTATCACAAAAGTTTGCTTTAGATAGCAAATGGTCAGACTGAATTCTGGTGAATATTTAATTTTCCTATTTAAAAATTCTCCACACAGCCTTACAATTAAACGTATTTTTCCATAATACTTTCCCCCTCATAATGGGTTTCAGTTCAACTAAATAAAAGGAGTTAAACTAACTGATTTAGAAGTACTAACACCTCGGGGCACCTGAGTGGCTCTCAGTCAGTTAAGCATCTGATTTCGCTTCAGGTCATGATCTCACAGCTTGTGGGTTTGAGTCCTGGGTAGGGCTCTGTGCTAACAGGTCAGAGCCGGGAGCCTGTTTCAAATTCTGTGTTTCCCTCTCTATCTGTACCTCTCCTGCTCGCACTCTATCTCACTCTCTCAAAAAATAAATAAACATTAAAGAATTTTTTTTTAAAAAAGAAGGACTAACACCATGGCAGGTGTTCCTTGAGAGTGTCCAATGTCCTCATGGTCAGCTGGAGAACCTTGGCTAGTTGGCAGACCAGGTCAGAGCAGCAGTGACAAGGAGGAGAGTTCAGCTGAGTGCCATTCTGCAAACAAGTCAACAGCCGAAAGCCAACAAAAAAAAGATAAAATTCCAAACTAAAACCAAAAGCTAAGCCAAACCCAAAGTTTGAAGTTCACTGCATTTATTGCTGGTTTTGGGGTCTCTGGACTTCATAAAACATCCATCCCTGAAATAACTGGCAAAATTAACCTCTGATGGCTTCAAAACCTGTTAGCTTTTATACACATACACAATGATGAGGCAAGTCTATTTCTAATCTTTCACTGTAGAAGAGAATACAAAAGGTGCCAAACGAAATGTCCTCCATCCACTAATATAATTATTTACTGTGATCTATTCTTTATTTCATTCTGGTTTCATGCCTTTATCTGGCCACATTCTTTAACATGAAATAGAAAAAAATGTACTGTGATGTGAAGTCTTCTGTCTCCTCAGTTACAATGCTGAACACAGTGGAATTTCATTTATTCTTGACTATTTGCAGTTCAAGTACTGCTATTTCTACTCCGTGTTCCCATCACTAGTAACTGCTGGAGTCAGGAAATCTCATTAGAATTTGCCACCTCACCGTGCTCAGGCAGGTCGACCTACTTAGCAGCTTAGTCTACTATTTTTTGCCTGATTGTGGTGACATGAAGAAATAAAACCTTCATCCCCAAAGACAAAAAAAGAGAGATCTTAAGTCACAAATTTAATGTTCAACATATCTTCCAAATATCTAAAGCAAACAGGATAGAGGAACAAATGATCCTGGGCAGGGGATATATGTATTGATTCAGAAACTTATAAGAAGAAGTCACATCAAGTACTTCTGCACACAGTATTGTCATAGGTACCAAAAAAGACTCACAAAGCAAATTGGAAAAAAAAAAAAAAAGCCAAGAGCAATAACATCCATAACACTTTATGGTTTTGTGTGTTTCACACATCCTTAATAAAGTACACCAGAGATAAGGTTTCCAAATCAAACAACAGCTTAAGATACAAGAAAAAATTATGTTAATGTTGTTTTTATATTTAATTAGGCAACATATTTTGCTACATGAAACAAGGGAGTTTTCAAAATTAAAGTAAATGTATTTCTTTCAAAATAGTCAAAGAAATACATTTACTATTGCATAATATTCTAGGACATATAGAAAGTATTTACTGCACACAGCAGAAGGTGAGAATGTGTGCCGCTCTGTATTTCTATGACTTACTTTTGTCTTTCTTCTGCCTCTTATCTCCATACAGCTATTTCTTTCCACCTCCATTCATTTAGATTTGGTCCTCCCCTTGGTCCCCTTGGAGGACCAAGTCTAAAAGAATGAACTCTCAAGTCTACTCCTGAAAACAGCCTTTGTTCTCTGAATAGCCATAGGCATTTAACAACAAAATAATGACAATGTTACCATTTCTATCACATTTTAGAGTTTGCAAAATCTATTTTACATACAGTGAAGCAGATATTATTTCCATTTTACTGCTGAACACACTGAGGGTGAGAACAGTTGAATATTTTGCCCAAAATCAGATTTCATGGTACACAGGAACGTTAAGAACCCTGACAGTCTAACTCAAAAAAAAAAAAAAAAAAAAAAAAACGGTGCTAGTGGCAAAATAAATAATAGTTATGGATGATAATCTACAGAATAAAACAAATATCCATCAGTCCACACCAATATAATCAACCAAATGAATAAATAAAGGGAAAGGGACACACCTTTCAATGAATAAATGTGGACAAAATAATAGAAACGGAAAACCACCATTTGGCAAACAGAGTAATAACTGTTGCTGTCAAAAGTCATCGGTGGATGGTAAAATTAGTGCACAAGACTATGATGAGAAACAGGAAACTTGTATACCTCAGAGTATCTCCCCACAAGATACACATTACAAAAGGAAAAAACAGTACGTTTACAATGGAGAAAGCTGGCAGATACTACCTTAAGCAAGTGATCAAGGTTATCATCACTAGTAATAAGATATATCAGTATCATGTACCTCCTGAGATGGTGAACTGAGGGAGGCCAAACACCTCTTTTAATATATGCTACAAAATAACTGGCCAGTACTCTTAAAGTATCAAAGACATGCATGAAAAACAAAACTGAGGAGGTGTCACAGATTGAAGGAACTAAAGGAGACATGACAACCAAACACAGTGTGAGATCCTAAGTTAGACCAGAGGAACAACAGGTAAAAGAAAGTCTGCAGATCAGTCCATAGCACTGTGTCAGTGTGAATTTCTTGGTTTTGGTCATTGTTCTATGCTAAATGTTAACATTTGGAGAAGCTGACTGAGGTATGTGGGAATTCCTTGTATTATTTTTGTAACCTTTTTAAGTCTGAAATTATTTCCAAATAACAAGTTAAAAAAAAGTTACAATGCTGGTGTTTATATAATCTAAACCACATCACTTGGAATAGCATTTTCTTTGTTTCAAGTGTATAACTTTTGTCTCCTAAGTAAGCTCCACTGAAGAACTAAACATTCTCAAGTATTAAATTACTTTAAAGGCTTAAAAAGAAGAGCTTAAGTAGTAATGGTCAAAGTAAAATCTGCTCATTTCCTCTTCATTAATGATTAGTGACACAAAAAAAGACTTTTCTCCAAAAACAGTAAAAGATTTACTATTAAAAAAAAAAAACAAGGAAAGCTGATCCAATCGAAACTTGTGTGAGCTTGAATACTGCAGGGAGAAAAAATCTTATACCTAAGATGTATTTTCAGAAAGACTCTAAATTCTATAACCTCTTAACCAGAGAAGGACTCTAGAAGCCTGGCTGAGTCCTCTGACTAAATTCATGCCACGTCATTTGATAAGACAGTGAAGAGGAATATAAATTAAACCAAGAATTAATTTCTTGCAGTAAAAAACAATATGAGAAAAAAAACTTTTTAAAAAATATTTGCACTGTAAAAAATTTAAGGCTATGGTATTCACAATATTTTGAGTCATG
Source organism: Cryptoprocta ferox (assembly GCA_028646485.1). Taxonomy (NCBI): domain Eukaryota; kingdom Metazoa; phylum Chordata; class Mammalia; order Carnivora; family Eupleridae; genus Cryptoprocta; species Cryptoprocta ferox. The sequence continues at coordinate 107,892,947 of CM053560.1, read as the reverse complement.
ACATTGATCATAAAACATACACACATAACTGGTGAGCTCTATACTGATATAAACTTTCAACATATGAAATAAGAACCAGCCAGAATTCAGCCCCAAAGAGGCACTTTTCTTCCAAACTACAAATCTGTTAAACTAAATGGGACCTTTAAAAATAAAGACACAATCCACAAAATCTGGCAAATATATTTGACTCCACGATGTGTGGAAATGAAAAGGAGTGGGGGAAGCATCTGGGCTTCAAGTGTTCAAAATTACTCTTTGTGAGTAGCTCATATCTCTTCAAAACCATCATTCCAAAGTTATGACTCACTTTCAAGAAAAGAGGAGAAAGAAGAAATGAAATGGTCAGTATTAAGGGCTGCACATGCTTACAATTTTTCACACTGAATACAAAATAAAAGCTTTTTTTTTTTACATATTATTGTCATGAATTAATCCCTTAAGAAGGACAAGAAATACACAGAAAAGCCCCAGTGAAATCCAACATAGCAAAAGTATAATTATAGTTTTAAAAGCAAACCTAGCTAGATAAGCCCTTAAATTCCCTATCAGAGCCATTACCTTATCAGTGAAGCTAGATATATACACTTACTCACCACAAAACACTTAGAATAACAAAGTAGCTCAGGCTTAGGTCAAAGATCACCCATTTAGAGTGCCTCATCTGTCTGATCCACTATAGTCTGTTAAGTACTTTCAGGTACAGAAATGTTCTTGATTTTATATTTGGATGTTCCAGTTCACTGATAGAAGATTGCCCAATTACTAACACAGCCTCATCTAAGATACCATGAACAACCAAACCTCACAGAAAACTGCCAAATTTTAACCCTATACTTGTTACTCTATGGTGAGAAAAGGTACATTTTGGTGGAATAAAATATTTCAGTGGGGGGAAAAATCATTAAGATTATCTAAAAGGTTTGTATACTCCCAGGTATGATAACATCTTGAATAGAGGCATTAAACTCATCACCTTCCTCCCGTCACAGTTAAAATGCCAAAACAAATCTAAATTAAGAGAGAACTATACCAATACTAAAAACTAGGAATGGATTCCATTCATATGACAAATCTGCTTAAGAATTTCTGCAAGACATGGAAAGATAAATCTGGGATGGAAGAAAGATACCGAGAGCCAACTAGTGGCTTATCTTCCTGAGAAAGGAGAGCTGTGAGTCGGAGAGAAAGCAGAGGAGATACTGGCAAAAATACCATTAATAAGAAGGGCAAGAGCTAGGGAACCGGTACACCATTGGAAAAAATAAGAAACCTTTCATGTGAAATCTGTTTTACTGATCAACAGTGCTGGAATCAACTGTACCCCAGGATTTGCACTGCCATATACCAAACAATGATTTAGGAAATCAAGCAATTTCTCCCAGAAATAGTGGGCAGATCTACTAGGAAGGTGGATGAATAATTATAGTTATATAGTATACAACTGGCCTTGTGGCTAGCAAAAGCTAGCCTCATAGCTTCTGAATGAGTCTAATTCCTTAGAGAAGAAATCATAGACAACACTCCTTGCTAGGGACAGGCTCCCAATCCACGCCTCTTAGGCTTCTGGGTAGATGAACAGAAATGTAAATTTCTATCAACCAGGTCACTTATGTAATATTTGAAAGGAAAATCTATTAGTATCCAAGGACAGTGAGGTTGTTGTAGATGAATACACCCACAAGCCCTAGATGAGACTTCTCCAAGCATAAGGATTAATAAAACAGAAAAAAGGAGGAGAAAGAGGAAGAAGAGGAGAAAGAGGAGAAAAAGGATGGGAAGAGGTGAACAGAAAGAAGAGAAGAAAAAAAACACATGCTGGGTCTGTGAAATTGTTCTGCAGCAAAAAGGAAAAAGGAAAATATAACACTCAACATACAGAAAAGGGCATACAGTTTTGAAAAAAAAACCCAGAAACAGAAGTAAATTTTAATTAACACTGCATTGGATGAAGTTTAATAAAATTTTAAAAAACAAGTTCTTTGAAACCAAAGAGGTCAGATCAGATATTGTATAACACACTGAAGTTTGGCTAAGAATCAGGTAGAAATAAGTAGGGAGCTGGAAGGAAGGAAGGAAGGAAGGAAGGGAGGGAGGGAGGGAGGGAGGGAGGGAGGGAGGGAAGGAGGGAGGGAGGGAGGAATAAAAACTGAGAAAAGAATAAGAAGACTAAGAGATGTAATAGAGTTAAAAAATGTTAATAGGATGGGGCACCTGGGTGGCTCAGTTGGTTAAGCGACTAACTTCAGCTCAAGTCATGATCTCACAGTCCAGAGTTCAAGCCCTCTGTCAGGCTCGGTGCTGACAGCTCAGAGCCTGGAGCCTGCCCTGGAATCTGTGACTCCCTCTCTCTCTACCCCTCCCCCACTCATGCTCTGTCTCTCTCAAAAAACAAATAAACATTTAAAAAAATTTAAGGGGTGCCTGGGTGGCTCAGTGGGTTAAGTGTACAACTTAGGCTTAGGTCATTATCTCATGGTTCATGAGTTTGAGCCCTGCATCAGGCTCTGTGCTGACAGCTTGGAGCCTGGTGCCTGCTTCAGATGCTGTGTTTCCCTCCCCCACTCGCGCTCTGTCTCTCAAAAATGAACATTAAAAAATTTTTTTTAATTTAAAAAAATGTTAACAGGAGAATAAGAACTGTAAATAGCAGAAGTAAAAACTACATCAATGATAACCCAATAGAAAAATAAGCAGAAGATTTCAACATATACTTCACAAAAGAATATATCCAGATTGCCAGTAAACATAAGAAAAAGGACGCAGTTTCATTAATAAGTAGGAAAATATGAATTAAAACCACAATGAGATTACCATACACCTACCAAAACTTCCAAAATAAAAAGAAAATACCAAGTGTCGTCAAAAATGCAAAGCACTCTCACACATTATTAATGACAGTAAAAACTGGGCATAAACACACCGGAAACTCTTAGGCGGTATCTACGAAAGCTGAACATAGGCATATCCCTGAGTGTGTCTGGGGCTTAGTAGCAACAGCATCACCTTGGAGTTTGTTAGAAATGCAAAATCTTAGGGGTGCCTGGATGGCTCAGTTGGTTGACCGTCCAAGTCTTGATTTTGGCTCAGGTCATGATCCCGGGGTTCAAGGGATCCACCTCTGTGTCAGGCTCTGTGATGAGCATGGAGCCTGCTTGAAATTCTCTCTCTTCTCTCTCTCTCTCTCTCTCTCTCTCTCCCCTTCTGCCATTCTCCCCCATTCTAAGATAATTTTTTTAATTTTTTAAATTCATTTTTACTTTTTATTACTTTTATTTTAAAGTGGGGCACCTGGGAGGCTCAGTCGGCTAAGTGTCTAACTCTTGATTTCGGTTCAGGTCATGATCTCAGGGTTGTGAGATCAAACCCCACATTGGCTCCATGCTGAGTGTAGAACCTGCTTAAGATTGTCTCTCTAAAATAAAAAAATTTTTAAAAAAAGAAATGCAAAATCTTAGACCACACCCAAAACCTACTGATTCACAATAGGCATTTTATTAAGAGCCAAGGTAATATATATGAACATTAAAGTTTCAGAATCGCTGTCCCATCTCACCTACCTACATGCCCAACAAAAGTATACACAAGTGTTCACTGAAAGATATGTACTAGAGTATTCACAGCAGCACGATTTCTAATAGCTAAAAATTGGAAGCTACCCAAATGGTACATCAACAGTACAATGGATAAGTAAACTGTGATATATTCACAAAACAAGAATGGATAATTTATATTTGCACACAACAACATGGGTAAGTCTCATAAAAATGATAGTGAAAGAAGCCAGGTATAGAAGAGTCCAGATTATTTATTCATTTTATATAAAATATAAAAACAGGCAAAACTCATCTATATTGTTAGAAGTCAGAATGGTGGTTAGCCTTTAGGAGGGTGGTAATATACAGTAGTGACTGGAGGGGAACATGAGAGAGGTTTATGGGGTGCTCAAAATGTTCTCTTTTTCTCTTAAGTACAAACTTCCAGCTGTAAAATAAGTAAGTCACAAGGATGTAACGTACAGCATGGGGACTATAGTTAACAATACTGTACTGCATATTTGAAAGCTGCTAAAAGAGTAGATCTTAAAAGTCTTTGTAACTATATATGGTGATGGATGTTAACTGGACTTATTTGGGGATTATTTCATACTATACACAAATATTGAATTATTTTATCATATGCTTGAAACTAACATAATATTATATGTTAATTATACTTCAAAAAATGTTCTGCTTCTTAACCTGGACAATAAGCATATGAAAGATGTACATCATTAGTCATTCAGAAAATGGGAATTAAACTATAATGACATGCCATTACACAGACACTAGAATCCCTCACATTATAAAAAGTGACAATATCGAGTGTTAACAAGAATATAGAGTAACAGGGACTAACAGGGAAAGCAAATCATAGGACTACTCTGAAATCAGTACAGTAGTTTCTTATAAAGTTAAATATTCATTTACCATGTGACTGAGTAATTCCACTCCTAGGTATTACCTAAGAGAAATTAAAACATCAGTCCACACAAACACTTATATACAAATGTTCATAGCTGCTTTGGTCATAATTGACCCAAACTGGAAATAACCAAATATCCATCAGCTGATGAATGGATAAACTAAACCACAGTACACTCATAAAATGAAATTCTAATCAGCAATAAAAGACCACACGATACACACAACAACAGGGACAAGTCTCGAAAACATGCTATGTAAGAGAAACCAGCCAAGAAAGAGTACATACTATATAATTCCATTTATATCAATTGTTAGCAAAGGCAAAACTAATCTGTAGTGACAAAAAGCAGGGCATAAAGAAAGTGGTTGCCTGGGGATGGAGATGGGTGGCATTAGGGGATTTGGGGGTGGATAAAAGTTCCGTATCACGCTTGTGATGGTGCTTTATATGGTTGTATACATTTATCAAAACTCCATGAACTCAATAAGTACATTTTATTTTATGTAAGTTATACTCACTCCAATTAAAATCATTTTCAAAAAAGCTAATGACAAATCAAGAAAAAAAGATTTCAGGCACCTGGATGGCTCAGTTGGTTAAGCGTCCAACTTCAGCTCAGGTCATGATCTCATGGTTTGTGAGTTCGAGCCCTATGTGCTGACAGTGTGTAACCTGCTTGGGATTCTCTCTCTCTCACTCTCTCTCTCTGCCCCTCCACAACTCATGCATGCACGCTCTCTCTCTCAAAATAAATAAAGAAAAAAAAGATTTCAAAATATATTCAAAGATTTAATTTTCTTACTCTAGAAAGATAATGCCAGTAATGCCAACAACAAAACTCCAGTTTCCCAACAGAAAATGTGAAAGACACTGTGTGGGTTTGCAGAATGCTGAAAAGCTTGCAGAAACCCCTGAGCACTGACAGCTTTCCATCTTTTTAAAAAAAAATTTTTTTAACATTTATTTTGAGAGAAAGAGACAGAGTATGAGCAGAAGAGGGGCAGAGAGAGAGACACAGAATCAGAAACAGGCTCCAGGCTCAGAGCTATCAGCACAGAGCCCAACGTGGGGCTCGAACCCACAAGCAGCAAGATCATGACCTGAAGTTGGATGCTTAATCAACTGAGCCACCCACGCGCTCCTGACAGCTTTCCATCTTAATAAAGATACAAATGTGAATCCAATGCTTGCCAACATTTCCTTAATCGGAAGCTAACTGATTCATTTTTCTGGAATGGTAACATAAGTCTCACATATAAAAGGCTATGGCTTAGCAAAAAGTGAGTTTTTCTAGAGCCTGGCAAAAACCAGTGTCATCAGACAAGAGAGTGAGGGAGACTCTGCTGAGACTCACTGTATGTACTGCAGTCATGTGTGGTCACCTCACTTTTAATAAGATTCTATTCCCATTGCCAATTAAGCAAGAAACTTTACCTCCATTGTGCATGAGTGTGCTTTCTCCTTCCACCCACCTGAAATGCATCCGTTGGCAAGCGAGAATGGCACAGACACACCACCATCCTTGTTAAACAAGTTTGGAAAGAAGTGTTGGGAAGGCAAGAGAGGAAAGTGGCGCTTGAGGAAGTCTGGGCAGAGATGAGAGAAATTACAGCAGCAATGAGAGTTGTTTTTTCTGGAGTAGTCATAAGAATGGAGTTCACAGACTGTTCTCTTACTTACTGACAAGTTGAGCTCAATGGATAATTTAAAAGAGGAAAGGCAAGACAGCCTACTGCGTAAGTCACAGATATCTCACTAATGAAGGTGGTGGGAATAATCACAGTTTCCCAAAGGCAGCACAGGGAGATAGGGGAGGCATGATAGAGAGTGCCCTGCACATGCCTCTTAGATAGGTAGTCAGCAACTTTTCAGGCCAGTACCACATAGGCGCTGAAGTTTATTTAGATGTGGGAAAGTATAAAAATACAGCAGCGGAATGCTTTAACTCTTGCTAACCCAATTCTCTCTGAGGGGACATAAAAGACAAAAAACAGTGATACGGTTGATGCCAATGGTTTTAAATGTGGGAAGGGGGTGATAATAAAGTTATGAAGAGCTCTGTTGTCCTTGATCCTTCTTGAAAAGATGGCCAAAGAAACGACTGGTTCTAATTTAAAGAATTTAACTGTGTGAACAATAACCTGATTTTAAAACTCTCTGCTGAGTTCATCTCCTCTCAGAAGATTCTTAAGTTCAGACTGAGACTTGAACAAATATTTTTTAAACTAACTGGGTTAAAATTAGTGTTTGAAGGTTCCAGAGTTCACGTAAATAAGAATTTAACATTTCCACTGGTAAACAGTAAGACAATTTCTTTTTGAAGAATATTTGGGCTGGGTGTGAGAAGTTAAAAGGAAAACAGAACAAAAACTATGAACTCCATCATTTCCAGGATGACCCATGTTTCCCAAGAAGACAGAATTTAAATTGTCTCAAGACTCATTTAACTCCTGTGTTTCAGAAGTAGTTTTATTTAGGTGAAGACACTTGTTCTGGATCAGAACCAGGTGAGATAAAAAGGAGTAGCTGGAAATAAAGGCTAAAGTCTTAGGAAATAATTTCCCCCATTTGGATGTCTTTAGAATTTTGGTTTCTGCAACTTCTAGCTTGAGAAGGGAGATGCTGATAAAAGGTGGATCTTTGTAGATCTACAATTATACACAGAATGTTTTTAACTTTAGAGAAATATCCCAAAAGGAGTTATGAATTCTAGATTTTTTTAAGGGTTTGAGAAAGAGAAAACAGATGACATCTCACTGAAGGATAAATTCACTCTGACCCACAGCGTCAGCACCAAGAGGGCAGGAGCCAAGGAGGACTGAGCAGAGACAGGGGCAAACTTGCACTTAATGGTGACTGGCTGAGGGTACAGCAAGGTGCAGAATGATGCAGAAAGGCCATTATTCCATGTCCTCCTCCTAAAAAAGGCTCACAGTGCTCATCCTATACTTACCTAAGCTGAAAGAAGAAACAAGGGAAAAAAAGGAAATCACATAAGACCTAGTAAAAAAGAAGCTGCATTCATCAGCTGCTGTGTGTGTGTGTGTGTGTGTGTGTGTGTGTGTTAAATGTCTGGAGAGATATTATACTTCAGTAACAACAACAAACTCTCAATCCTACTACTCAACAACAATAAAGAAACCCAATCAACAACAGCCAAACTATGGAGAGAGCTCAAATGTTCATTGACTGATGAACAGGTAAAGATATGGTGTGTGTGTGTGTGTGTGTGTGTGTGTGTGTATTACTCAGCCAGCAAAAAGAATGAAATCTTGCCATTTGCAACAATGTGGATGGAGCTAGAATGTATTATACTAAGTGAAATAAGTCAATCAGAGAAAGACAAATTCATATGATTTCACTCATATGTGAAATTTAAGAAACAAAACAGACGAACATATGGGAAGGAAGAAAAGAGAACAAAGGGAAACAAACCACAAGGGACTCTTAACGACAGAGAATAAACTAAGGGTTGACAGAAGAGGTGGGTGGGGGATAGGCTAGATGGGTGATGGGTATTAAGGAGGGCACTAGTTGTGATGAACACTGGATATTGTATGTAAGTGATGAATTACTGAATTCTGCTTCCGAAACCAATACACAATAATACACTGTATATTAACTAAAATTTTAACTAAAAAATATAGAAATATTTAAAAAATCAGAAAATATGCAAAGACTTGAACAGATATTTCTAAGATGATCTACAAATTGCCAAAATGAACATGAGAAGATGTTCAACATCACCAATAATTACTGAACACAAATCAAACCACACTGAGATACTGCCTTACTCCCATGATGGCTACTAACCAAGAAAGAAAGAAAGAAAGAAAGGAAGGAAGGAAGGAAGGAAAGGAAGGAAAGGAAGGAAAGGAAGAAAAGGAAGGAAGGAAGGAAGGAAGGAAAGAAAGAAAGAAAAGAAAAGAAAGAGAAAGGAAAGAGAGAGAGAGAGAAAGAAAGAATGAAAGAAAAAGAAAAGAAAAGAAAGAAAAGATATAGAGGGTAAAATAACGACAGAAAAGATTAATGAAACTAAGAGCTGGTTCTTTGAAAAGATATACAAAATTGATAAACATTTAGCTAGACTCAAGGACTCAAATAAATAAAATCAGAAATAAAAGAGGAGACTTTATGACTGATACCACAGAAATATAAAGAATCATGAGTAGTCATAATCATATGAACAATATGCCACCAAATTTGACAGCCTACAAGAAATGGATAAATTCTTAGAAACATACAACCTACCAAGACTGAATCATCAAGAAATAGAAAATCTGAACAGATCAGGGGCACCTGAGTGGCTCAGTTGGTTAAGCATCCGATTTTGCCTGAGGTCGTATCTCACAGTTCATGAGTTCGAGCCCTGCGTCAGGCTTTATGCTGACAACTCAAAACCTGGAGCCTGCTTCTGATTCTGTGTCTCCCTCTCTCTCTGTCCTTCCCCTACTCATGCTCTATTTCTGTCTCTCAAAAATAAATAAACGTAAAAAAAATTTTTTTAAAGAAAATCTGAACAGATCAACTACTAGTAAAGAGATTAGATCAATAATCAAAACCTCTCAAAAGACAACAGTCCAGGACCAGTCTGCTTCACTGGTGAATTCTACCAAACATTTAATTAATACTAATCCTTCTCAAACTCTTAAAAAAAAAATAGAAGAGGGAATGCTTCCAAACTCCTTTTATGAGGCCAGCATTACCCTGATCCCAAAACCAGACAAGGACACCTCAAGAAAAAATTATGGGCCAATAACGTATCTATGAGGAAAATAGATGCAAAACTCCTCAATAAAGTATTAGCAAACCAAATTCAACAACACATTAAAAGGATCAGACAGCATTTAAATCAAAACCACAGTGAAATGCCACCTTATACTTGTTAAAATGGCTATTATCAAAAAGATAAGAAATTACAAGTGTTGGCAAATATACGGAGAAAAAGAAACCTTTGTGCACTACTGGTGGGGATATAAACTGATGTAGTCACTATGGAAAACACTGTGGAGGTTTCTCAAGAAATTAAAACTAGAACTACCATAATATCCAGCAATATTACTTCCGATTATTTTATCTGAAGAAAATGAAAAGCAACGATTAAATATGCTTTATTAAATACAGAAAATGAAAATGCATGTTCACTGCATCTTTATTTACAATAGTCAAGCTATGGAAACAACCTAAGTGTTCATTCAGTGTATAAAGAAAATATGACACACATATACACACACACACACAACCAGGCTACTGGTCAGCCATAAAAAAGAATCCTGTCATTGTGATAACATGGATATACCCGAGAGTATTATACTAAGTGAAGTAAGTCTGACAGAGAAAGACAAACACCATACGACCTCATTTATATGTGGAATCTAAAAACAAAAACAAAAACAAGCTCACACATACAGCAAAGAGAATGGTGGCTGCCAGGAGTGAATACTGCTAGGGGGCAGAGGAGGAATAAGAAAAGGGAGTCAAAAGGTTACACTCCCAGTTGTAAAACAAGTAAGTCATGGAGATGTAATGTATACCATGGTGACTATAGTTAATAATACTGTGTTGCATATTTAATAGTTGGTAAGAGAGTAAATCTTATTAATTTTTATCACAAGAAAAAAATCTTTTGTAACTATATAAGGTGACAGATGTTTACTAGATGCTTCTGGTGATCATTTCACAGTGCATACAAATATCAAATAATTACATTACACACCTCAAACTAATATAATATCAATCATACCTCAACCAAAGAAACAACAACAAAATAACAAGTGTTAGCGGAGAAACTGGAACCTTTGTGCAGTGTTAGTGCAGTGTTAATGGGAGTGTAAAATAAAATACTGTATCCACTGTGGGTAAAAGTATGGCAGTTCTTTCTTAAGACAGAATTATTATAGGATCCAATAACCAACTTCTGGGTATATATCCCCTAAAATTGAAAGCAGGGTTTCATAGAGACATCTGTACACCCATGTTCATGGCAGTATTAGTCACAGTAGGCAAAAGGTAGAAACAACCTGTGTCTATTGACAGATAAATGGAGAAACAAAATGTAGTAAATACATAAAGTGGAATATTATTCAGCTTTAAAAAGGAAGGACAGGCTCCTGGGTGGCTCAGTTGGTTGAATGTCCAACTCTTGATCTCAGCTCAGATCGTTGAGTTCAAGCCCCATGCTGGGCTCCACACTGGGTGTGGAGCCTACTTAAAAAATATTAATAAAAACAATAAAATAAAAAGGAAGGAAATTCTGATACATGTTTCAGCTGGATAAAGCTTGAGGACATTCTGCTAAGTGAAATAAGCCAGTCACAAAAAGACAAATACTGTATGATTCCCCTTATATGAGGTGCCTATAGTAGTACATTCACAGAAAAAGAAAGTAGAATGATTTTTGCCAGGTGCTACGCTAGAAGTAGGGAGCTATTGTTTAATAGATACAGAGTTTCAGTTTTGCAGATGAAAAGACTTCTGGAGATGGATAGTAGGGCTGGCTGCACAAGAATGTGAATGTACTTAATACCAGTGGACCATACACTTAAATGGTTAAAATGGTAAGTTTTATGTTATGTGCATTTTACCACAATTATATAAAAACAAATTTTAAAGTCCAAAATAGCCAAAGGAGTATCTGTTCAAAATTCCAAGACTGGAAAGGGGAAACCCGCTGAGCTCAAGTTCAAGGTAGAATGAGGATGGAGCCATGGTCTCTCTGTCTTCTTGCCACACTAACCCTCCTCAAGAAATAACAATAGAGTAGCCCAGTGGTAGTTATGCACAGAGCCTTCCAACAGTGAATCATCACCCGAGTGCAAGTGCTAACTAAACAAGCTAAATGAAAATCCATGGTATTACTGGACACTAAGTTACATTTAATCTGGAACATTAAGTTCCCATGGACCTCAATAAGAAGGGACAATCTGAGAACTATGAAGTTTAAGGGAAATGAAGTTTACATAGGGGCCAGGTCCAAGCAGAAAGCCGAAAGCCTTGTTGATCTGTTTGGATTTCTACAAAAACGTATCACAGTGGGAGCTGTCACTGGGCCCTAGCCACCAGTTTCTCTGAAATAAATGACTTTTTTAGGGGTTTGTGCAGCTTCCACCAAGATGTGGTAGTACAAATATAGCACAATTTAATCTATGCTAACAATTGGATTCTCTTACTAAAACGGAAGTGGCTAAAACTTTCCATAGCTGTCATGTCCCTACCTTTTATGGGAAAAATTCTAAAAATATATCACAACCCAGATTAGCATGAGGGGGGAGGGTGTGTAAATATAATACCAATATAAAATTGCAATTACAATGTTTTATAATTCCAATGTATTTGCTCTTCTCTGCTTTGGTTCTTGTGGAACCCCACAAATACTGTGAAAAAAATAGTATGAACTGACAAAAACTGTTATTTAATTACAATGGTACATTTTAAAATATGCATTCTTATTTTTAATCACTTACAAATGTATATTATTTTAAAAAGCAATAAAGGAAGATTCAATAAGAACTAAATATCTTACAAAATGTATTACATCAACAGAACTAAAAAAATAAGAAAATCCATATCAGTAGATGCAGAAAAAGCATTCAACAAAATTCAACTCCTATTCATGATTAAAACTCTCAGCAAACTAGAATAGAAGGGAACTTCCTCAGTCTGATAAAGGCTATCCACAAAAACCTCAGTGTTAACATTATACTTATTGGTGAATAGACTGAATACTTTCCCCTAAGATCAGGAACAGGCCAGGATGTCAACTCTCACCATTTCTATTCAACACTGTAAAGGATGTCCTAGCCAGTGTCATCTGGGGGAAAAGAAGGGAGGGAGGCAAGGGAGAGTAGACAGATTAGAAAGAAGAATAGAAAACTATATTCACAGACAACAGATTACCTATACGGAAAATTCTACAAAAACATCTACAAAAAACCCATGGAACTAATGAGTTTAGCAACGTCACAGGATACAAAGTCAACATGAAAAAAAAATAAGTTGTGTTTCTACACACTAGCAACAAACTATTAGACATCAAGATTTATAAAATTCTATTTACAATAACATAAAAACTATGAAGTATTTATGGATAAATTTAGTTAAATATGTGCAATACCTATTGTGAAAATTCAAAACACTGCTGAGGAAAAGTATATAACAAAAGGAATAATGAATATAAATAATTATAACATGTTCACAGGTCAGAGGACTCAATATGAAGATGTCAGTTCTCCCCTAAATCATTTATAGATTCAAAGCATCAGAGTAAAAACACCAGCAGGGTTTTTTTTTCAATAGGAAAGCTGATTCTAAAATTTATATGGAAATGCAAATGATCTAAAACAGCCAGAACAACTTTCAAGAACAAATTTGTAGGAATTATGCTACCTGCTTCAAAAATTACAACAAAGTTAAAGGAATCAAGACAGTCTCTTCCTGGAATAAGGATAGACACATAGGTCAATAGAACAGAAAAGAGAGTCCAGAAATATGCCCACACATACATCGCAAATTGATTTTCATAAAGGTACCAAGGTAATTCGATGAGTAAAGGCTAGGCTTTCAACAAATGGTGCTGAAATACTTGCTATCTATTTGCAAAAACAAAAAAAATTAATCCAGACCCTTAATTCTCACCATACATTAAAAATTAACTCAATGGTTCCAGAAGTAGATTCCCTAAGATCCATGATCGTATTTCATAATATAGTAATTTTTCTCAATACCATATTGCTTTAATTATAGGGAAAAAGGGGCCCTAGTAAACATTAGTGTTATCAAATAATACTAAAAATTCATAATGGGCCATAAGCCTAAATGTAAGAGCTAAAACTTTAACATTCCCAGAAGAAAACATAGAAAATTATTATTGCAATCTCGGAGTTGACAAAAATTTCTAAAACAGCATAAAAAAGCATGAGCCCTAGGGGCATCTGGGTGGCTCAGTTGGTTAAGCATCCAACTGTTAGCTTCAGCTGAGGTCATGACTTCCCAGTTTGAAAGATTGAGCCCTCCATCAGGCACTGACAATGCAAAGCCTGCTTGGGATTCTATCCTCCTCCCATGCTCGCATGCTCTCTCTCTCTCTCTTTCAAAATAAATAAATGAACTTTGGAAAAAAAAAAAAAAGCATAAGCCATAAAAGAAAAAAGGACTTCATCAAAATTTTAGTCTTCTGCTCATCAAAAGACTTAAGAAATAAAAAGGTAAGCCACAAACAGATATTTGCAGAACATATTTCTGATAAAAGAGCTGTAATCAGAATAAAAACTCCTTTAATTCAAATATAAAAAGACAACTGAATTAAAAATGGTTAGAGGATATAAACAGGCACTACACCAGTAAGACATACAAATGGCAAATATACGCATACATCATTTTATTGCACGTCACTTTGGTGTAATACTTAACTTCTGTGCTTCACATATACAGTTTGTAACAACATCTACCACTGGTACAAACAGATGGAGTAGACAAAGCACAGGATGTCCTATGTCTGAGGAAGCCAAATTGCCCTAATGTCATCATTCAGCGAAGTCTCACAATATTCACAGAGGAAAACTTAGCTGTGTACTAGGCATCCCCCAGTCTACCATGTGGAATATTCTTCATTCAAACCTGAAGAAGATATCTTATCTTCTGCAAATGATACAAGCCCTAATGGTGGTAAATAAAGTAAAAATGATACGACCATTGCTGCAGTTTTAAAAATCACAAGGAACACAAAGAGGACTTTGCAGGTCACTTCACATTCAAGGATAAGGCTATATCCCACATAAGAGGAGAGACAGATCATCACAATGTTCAACTGTGGGATGCTGCCATCCTACTAAAATAGAATGTGTAAGGGATCCACGAAAAATTCATATCTTTTAAATATTTTGACCTATTGCTTATGCTGTTTCTCCCCACTAGAATGCTGACACTCCATGATGATAGGGATTTCTGTCTTTGTTTACTGCTATAGCCCTAGCTCCTAGAGCAATTCCTATGATGTAATAATTGCTCAATAAATATCTGCTAAGTGAATAAATTATGCCTATGTTGATATTCAGTAAATATTTGTACAAATTTATTATGTCTATGTAGATATTATTCACAGGTAAATTATGTAATAACCTTCCCTTATATTTCCTTTTACATTTCTTTGACTAGACATTGTCTTGTTTCTTCATTTTGTTTCTAAATACCAATTCAAACAAACTTTCAAGCAAAATGATTGTTTTTTTCTCCTTTATTTATTTCTTCATTTCAAAAATTTCTGGGGCGCCTGGGTGGCTCAGTCGGTTAAACATCCAACTTCGGCTCAGGTCATGATCTCATGGTTCGTGGGTTCAAGCCCTACGTCGGGTTCTGTGCTGATAGCTCAGAGCCTGGAGCCTGTTTCAGATTCTGTGTCTCCCTCTCTCTCTGCCCCTCCCCCACTCATGCTCTGTCTCTGTCTATAAAAAAAATTTTTTTTAAAATTTCCTACATGTGTGTTCAGAACAAAGAACAAATACACCTTTATAAAATTAGTTTTATAGAGGGCTATAAGAAGTTAATAATAGCATGTTTCAAGTTTTCTATTTCCTCAAATCTACCCCTCTGCATATGTTCTTTATCCTATTTGAAAAACCCTCCACACATTTCTCTATAAATTTAGCTGGTCTCAACCCAATTTCCCCAGTTAAGAATCCTTTATAATACTGGTTAATCTCAATCATTTGATCCACTTTGATTCCCAAAACAGAACCCTAAACTCCTTCATACATTTCTGTATTTCCTACTGCTAAAGAACATTCAATAAATGTTTAATTTATTGAACCTGATGAATTTCTGGGAGACTGAAGAAGCTTGAGGGTACAAAAATTAATGTAAAGCTACAGAAATATATTTGCATATTAAACTATAATGCATAAAACCTACCAGCAGTGTGGGTCCCTGGGAAATGAAGAAATGACCTGATATAACGATGGTGAGAACAAGATACCCAGATTCTTCACTGGAGTCAAAAACCTTGAAAAAGAAAAAGACAGTGAAAGAAATGTGCATAAGACAACACATTTCTGTAATACCAGTAAATGTGTAACATCTTCTCACACTGAGCTTCCTACTCTGAACATTTCCTTTCCTTCCGTTTAATCTGTAGGGGCACATGGGTGGCTCAGTCAGTTAAACGTTCAACTTTGGCTCAGGTCATG
Source organism: Cryptoprocta ferox (assembly GCA_028646485.1). Lineage (NCBI taxonomy): Eukaryota > Metazoa > Chordata > Mammalia > Carnivora > Eupleridae > Cryptoprocta > Cryptoprocta ferox. Next base: position 107,877,300 of record CM053560.1, on the reverse strand, counting down.
ATCTCACGGTTCATGACTTTGAGCCCCACGTCGGGCTCTGTGCTGACAGCTCGGAGCCTGAGCTTGCTTCAGATTCTGTGTTTCCCTCTCTCTCTGCCCCTCCCCCCCTCTAAAAAATAAACATTAAAAAATTACAAATCTGCAATCATTTACTTATAGTTTCAAGTTTCTCCTCTACAGGGGCTAACAGCCAGCTTTTAAAAAACAGAACTAAAACATGTATTTTGAATGAAAAGAATACTAGATTAAAATCAGGAGATGTGGGCCCTGAGCCAACCACTTTTCAGTAACATTTTAATAAGTCATTAATTATCTTTGAGCCTCAATTTCCTTTCTGTAAAATGGGGATAATGCCCTACAGGGTTGCTATGAGACTTCAGAGTCCTCCTTTCATCAGCCATATAATCCATTTTTACAGTCCCTCAAAACCTGGTGCTTTCCTTTGCATCAACTTTAATTTGTCAATGTCACTCTTAAAACATGGTGCCCAAAACTGACCATAATGCACTTGGTGTGGTCTAACGATCTCCTATTTTTTGCACTAATACAGCCTACAAGCAGATTAACCTTTTAAGGGAGTAGTCCCATTTGAGGAATGATCTAATATCAGCAAAACCTCTTGAAACTTCATCACTTATATTGGAAAATCAGACTTTCATTTTCTTCATCTGAACCTAAATGTAAGACCTTGCATTTATTCTCATTATATTTTATCTTGTTAAGTTTGGTTCATAGTTTTGGTGGGGAGTTGAGGCAATGAAATAAAAATGTCAAGGAAGAAATGACTGACAGATACAGAAGAGTAGGATTTGGGTATTAAGTGACTGCCCTGTATATGTGGGTTTCACATACTGTAAGGTAAACATCCTTATATAAACAATAAGATGACATTATGGATTCATCTCAATGCTCAAAGCTCAAAACAATGAACACATGCCTAACTCAAGTATGACTTTACAATGTTACTTACATTCTATTGAGAAATAATGTTCTTATAGTTTCATATGTGGGGTTTACAGCTTTAATGCTATATTTAAACTTAAGATTTCCTATTGAGTTTCCTCTAATTCACTTTAAATTCCAACCTTAAAAAAACCTGAAGAATATTTTAGATGTCAAGGAAGGTATGCTAAAATCTAAACTTCAGTGGTTGTTATTCTGCCTTTTTCCCAGTATTAGGAACTCAGCTGTTTGTAGGATACCCTTCCTGCCACAGTTTAAATGGATTATCTTTTATGCTTCAAGACCACTTAAAACCACAAGGATAGCTAGGCATCAAGAAGACCTTTCAAAACTAGAGCCTAAATCAACAAATTCTTTGGGAGGCAGTATGTTAACATGACTGTTTACTTTTTTTTTTTAGAAATGTAATATACATCCTGAAAATACCCCAAAAAGTGTCCCATACTTAAATGTACAACTCAGTGAATGATGATAATGCAAACACATAATAATTACCACCCAGGTGAAGAAATAGAACATTGCCAGCCTTCCAGAAGGTACCCTAGTGCTGTCTCTCAATCATTACTTGCTCCTTCCTCCCCCTAAGACAGCTCGATTTCTAACACTATAGTTTAGCTTTATTTATAAGAATAGCATCATGTAGAAAGAATTATTTTCTGTCTGGCTTCATCAATGTTGTTGCATGTACCTAGTTCATTCATTTTCTTTACTGTATAATACCATTCTATGACTACACCACAATTTATTTTTTCATTCTTTTGTTGATGACTATTGCTTTCCAGTTTAGGTCTACCCCTAACAATGCTGTTATGAACATTTTTATATATGCCTTTTGTTGGGTAGGAACACTCACTATGGAGACCCCAATTCTTTCAAAATTATTTTACAAGTTTTTCAAGTGGTGATTAATGACTTCCAAGAGAATCCCAGGAGACTTCTCCCCTGCACTCCAAACTGCTACAACCTATTGCCCACTCATGATCCCCACTTAAAGGTCCAATAGTCATTTCAAAATTAACAGCCCCTAATTCCAAGTCCAAACCTTCCATTCATTCATTTATTCATTCAATATTTACAAAGTATTGAGCAAGTGACATCTGCTGCCTATCACCAGGAGTAGAAATCCAAACATTTCTGCCCACTGCATTTTGGTACTGGAGTCACTATGGAAAATGCAACACAGTCAAGTACTGGATGGAACAGCTCTTTACTCACATACAGAATAAAAAGAGCAAGAATAGCATCAGTAGTGGGGGGTCAGTTCCCCCTGGCAGGGGAGAGAGAGCAGGTCCCTCTCAGCAGCCACACAGAGCAGCTGGCCTGTGCTCACACCTAATGGTGCTGCAGCAGAAGGACCCCATTCCCTCCCCCCAAAGGGACGGATACAGCAGTAGGGGTTGTCTGAGTGCCATATAATACTTAATAAGAACAAAGGAGCACAGGCTGTGAGGACTCTCTTCTCTCCGAGAGAAGTTTTCCAGGCTTCCGGCCCATTCTTACAGTCTTGGCCAAAAGGGGCTGAAAGACTACATGCACAAAAGACTGCCTTCCCAACACAAAGCACATACCATGTGCCAGGCTGTTGTAGGTATCTGACTCCCACAGTTTCACATCAAAGAATATAATTCTTAGGTAAATTAAGGAATCATTCTTAAATCCTGTCCTTTCCTCACACCCAAATCAATCCATCAGCACATCCTTCATGTCTATCTTCAAAATATTCAGAATCCAACCACTTCTCACAGGTTTGGTCTGAGTTATCATCTCTAGTTGTATTAACATAATAACTTTCTAACTGGCTTTCCCTTTGTGTTCTTGCTTTCTCTCCCTACACAGTTATTCTCAATAAAGTACCCAGAGTGAGTCTTTTTTTTTAAGTTTACTTATTTTGAGAGAGAGGGAGGGAAAGTATGAGCAGAGAAGGGTAGAGAGAGAGGGAGACAGAGAATCCCAAGTAGGCTCCGTGCTATCAGCACAGAGCTTGACATGGGGCTTGATCCTGTGAACTGTGAGATCATAACCTGGGCTGAAATCAAGAGCCAGACACTTAACTAACTGAACCACACAGGAGCCCCCTCCAAAGTGATCCTTTTAAAACCTAAGTTAGATCAGGTTATTCCTAGCCCAAAGCCCTGCAGTAGCCCTGCATCTCATTACAGAAACTCGTGCAAAGTATTTTACAACCCAGCCCCTACTGCCCCTCGGCTCTCATCACCTTTGTGCACTATGCTCCATCCACACTGGCCTCCTTGCTGTTCCCTGAACTTACTAGGAAAATTCATGATTATAAATCTCAGGGCTTTTTCAGTCCTGTTCTATCTAAAATTCTCTTCTCTTAGATTCACATAACTCACTCCTTCATCTTCTTCAGGTCTTTGCTTAAATGTCACCTTTTCAAGCAATACCTTTCCTGACCATCCTACTGAATCTGCTACCAATTTCTCTCATTACCCAAACTAGATGGCTCCTATTCCTTTTTCCAGCTTTGCTTTCCTCCATAGTTCTTTCCACTTTTGTTACTTTATATTTACTTGCTATCTGTCTACCTATCTTCTTTAAAATGTAATTGATAAATGGGATTATAAACAATACTCAATCTGAAAGTCAGAATAATAAAAAGGGAACAAAGAACAGATGGGACAAATACCAAATACCAGGGTTATACACTTATACCCACCCTATCAGTGATCAATCACATTAAGTGTAAATAGCTTAAATACCCCAATAAAAGGCAATCTGACAATAGGAAAAAAAGGTAAGGCACAACTATATCCTGCCTACAAGAAATGCATTTTATTTTATTTTATTTTTATTTTAATGTTTATTCATTTTTGAGAAAGAGAGAGAGCGAGCAGGGGAGGGGCAGAGAGAGAGGGAGACACAGAATCTGAAGCAGCCTCCAGGCTCTGAGCTGTCAGCACAGAGCCTGATGTGGAGCCCGAACTCACGAACTGTGAGATCATGACCTGAGCCGAAGAAAGAGGCTCAATCGACTGAGCCACCCAGGCGCCCCAAAATGCATTTTATTATTTTTTTAATGTTTATTTATTTTTGAGAGGGAGAGACAGAGACAGAGCGTGAGTGGGGGAGGGGCAGAGAGAGAGGGAGACACAGAATCTGAAGCAGGCTCCAGGCTCTGAGCTGTCAGCACAAAGCCCAATATGGGGCTCGAACCCATAAAATATGAGATCATGACCTGAGCCAAAGTCCGAGGCTTAACCAACTAAGCCACTCAGGCGCCCCACATTTTAAATATAAAAACATGAACAGGTTAAAAACAAAAGAGTGGGGGAAATATCGTACCACGTGAGTATCAGTCAAAAGAAAGTTGAAGTATCTAACATTAGCAAGAGTACCAAAAAGTATACAGGAGGTCATTTCATAGCAATAAAGGAGTAGGTTAATCAAGAGACATAATTATCCTAAACACTTATGTCTGCAATAACAGAGCTTAAAAATACATGCAGCAATAACTGATAGAACTATAGGGGAACAGACACATCTACAATTACAATCAGAGATGTCAATACCCCTCTCTCAAAAATTGATAGAACAAGTACACAGAAAATCAGCAAATGTATAGTAGACTTGAACAAAACTATCATCCAACATAACCTGATTGACATTTATAGAATGCTTCACCCCTACCAGCAAAAATACAGATTCTTCTCAAGTGTACAGAGAGCATTTACCAAGATAGAAAAAATTCTGGGCCATAAAACAAGTCTTGGTAAATTCAGAAGTATGTTCTCTGAGCAAAATTTAACTAGAAATCAATAACAGAAAGATCTCTGAAAAAAAAATCTCCAAATATTTAAAACTAAGTAATATACTTCTAAATAATTTAAGTCACTCCAAATCTGGGACCTCTTGTAATTATATTTGTGTTTAAAATTGTGTTTTTAAAAATTGTAAGTGCAACTAACAAGATGGAACATTTTTGTTGAAGTGCAAATTTTAGTTCATACTCAAAATATTTTACTGAACTTGAATAATAACTTTAAAATTTTAAATTAGCATTTTAAATTATTAAATGTTTCCAAACTAAAGAACAAAAAAGAGAATAAAACAGCAATTTTATCATTGGTTGCCTAGATTGTACCATTGGAGATTCAGGTTTTTTAATCATTTGTTAGTTTGTGGGTGATTAATTACATAAAGTATCAGCCTCTAACCAAAGAACCAAAGTTAACAAGATGTAAAAACAATTGGCTCAGGAGTTGTGCTTTTTTTCCTGCCTTATACGATAATGCTTATTTCCCTTTTCTTATTGATTTTACTGCCATGAGTATAATAATGAAGCTCAATAAAAGAGTTTACTATTTATATAATAAATGAATAATTTCATTTGTGAAAATTTTATGAAAATAATGTCATCATTTAGGGAGTGGAGTGTTAAAAAAAATTATCCATTCTGGGTGTCAGATGCTCTAGGCACAACACTTAACATAATAAATAAATAAATAACCTAGTATATCAGAAAGTTCTAGGAGGTAGGGAAACAGTAAAGCAGGGTCAAGAGAACAGGAATGTAAAGACAGGGCATGAAAGTTACAATAGAAATATGTGGGCAGAATAGGCATCATGAGAAGGTAAGGCTTGAGCAGACTTGAAGGCATGAGTTGAATAGATATCTGGGAATATAATACTTACTATTTTTCAGATGTTATAATCCTTCATCTAAAAAATCACAAAAGTATGCTCATACATTCTGAAAATGTCTAATTAGAGATATCTAAGGAGTTAGGAAAAATAGTAGTTTGCATCCTTACAGTCTTTCCTTCCCAAATTCAAACCAAATACCAATTACCTTTCCAGATCAGTTATTAAAAATCAGCATCCAGGGGTGCCTGGGTAGCTCAGTTGGTTAAGCATCCAACTCTTCTTGGTTTTGGCTCAGGTCATGATCTTATTGTTTGTGAGTCTGAACTCTGCATCAGGCTCCATGATGACGGTACAGAACCTGCTTGGGATATTCTCTCTCCCTCTCTCTGCCCCTCCCCCACTCACATGCATGTGCATTCTCTCTCTCTCTCTCTCTCTCTCAAAATAAGTAAATAAACATTTTTAAAGAAAGAAAGAAAAGTCAGCATTCAGGGGCACCTGGGTGGCTCAGTCGGTTAAGAGTCGGGCTGTCGGGACTCTTGATTTCAGCTCAGGTCACAATCTCATGATTTGTGAGATCCAGCCTGTGTCCGGCTTTGCACTAACAGCATAGAGCCTGCTTGGGATGCTCTCTCCATCTCCCTCTCTCTGCCCCACCCCTGCTCACTTGCATGTGCACATGTGCTCACACTTTCTTTCAAAAAAAAACAAAAAACAAAACAAAACAAAACCCGGTCCTTATCTTTTAGAGATAATTGAAATAATCGATGAAATGGTATGCTGTCTGAGATTTGCTTCAAAATAACACAATGAACACAGATAGATAGGATATAGATGAAACCAGATTGGTCACGAGTTGATAACCATTGAAGGTGGAGATACATACATGTGAGTTTACTATACTCTTTTATCTATCGTTGATTATGTTTGAATTTCTTTATAACAAAAAGTTTTACAAGAGCCTTCCATTTTCTTTATTGACTAGGTAGAATTATGGTTAAGGAAAGCATTCAGCTTACTACAAAGGACAGGGATACTACATGTAGTGTCCTAACTCAACAAATTCCAAATATCATAATGCCTAATATAATCCAGGCATCTGAGAAAAGAAATTACTTATTTCTGGTTCTTGGGTAATATTTTTAATGAGTGATGATTTAGCATTTTACTGAAATGTTCATATTAGCACAATATGGAAAGCTCAAAGAAAAATGTTATCTCTAATGACTAAGTCATCAGAGAAAAAGACATTAATTTTAATGTGCCAGAGAGAACATTTATCATGTTCCCATCTTCTCTTCTTTTAGTTCTTAACCTAAATGTGACTTCAGATTTAGGTCATCAAAAAAAGTATGTATGGTATTGGCATAAAAACAGACACATAGACCAATGGAACAGAATAGAGAACCTAGAAATAAACCTGTGCATATACGGTCAACTAATATTTGACAAGGGAGTCAAGAATACTCAATGGAGAAAAGACAGTCTCTTCAATAAAGGGTGCTGGGAAAACTGGATATTCACATGCAAAAATATGAAACTAGTATCCCATCTTACATCACTCATAAAAATTAACTCAAAAGGGACTGAAGACTAACTGTAGGACCTGAAACCATAAAACTCCTAGAAGAAAACACAGGGGAAAAGCTCTTTGACACTGGTCTAGGCAATGACTTTTTTTGGACATGACACCTAACGCACAAGAAACAAAAGCAAAGATAAACAAGCAGACTACAGCAAACTAACAAGTTTCTCCATAGCAACATAAATGATTAACAAAATGAAAAGACAACCAATGGATGGGACAGAATATTTGCAAACCACATATCTAACAAAGGGTTAACAACCAAAATATATAAGTAGCTCATATAACTCAACAGCAAAAAACCAAGTAATCCAATTTTTAAATGGGCAAAGGACCTGAAAAGACACTTTCCCAAAGATGTTCAAAAGGTACATGTTATCGGGCTCAATATCACTAATCATCATGGAAATATAAATCAAAATCAAAGTATGTTATCACCTCACATGTGTTAGAATGGCTATTATAAAAAAGAAAACAGGGGAGCCTGGGTGGCTCAGTCGGTTAAGTGGCCGACTTCAGCTCAGGTCATGATCTCACAGTTCCTGAGTTCGAGTCCCGCGTTGGGCTCTGTGCTGACAGCTCGGAGCCTGGAGCCTGCTTCAGATTCTGTGTCTCCCTCTCTCTCTGCCCCTCCCCTGCTCACGCTCTCTTTCTGTCTTTCAAAAATAAATAAATGCTAAAAAAAAAAAAATTTTTTTTAAATAGATGAGATAACAAGTGCTGGCAGGGATATGAAGTAAAGGGAACCCTGTACACTGTTGGTGGGAATGTAAATTGGTACAACTACAAAGGAAAACAGTACAGAGGTTCCTCAAAAAAAAAAAATTAAAAGAACTACCACATCACCTAGCAAATCCACTTCTGGGTACATATCTGAAGAAAATGAAATCACTATCTTAAAGAGATATCTGCACCTCTATGTTTACTGCACCATTATTTACAATAGCCAAGACATGGAAACAATCTAAGTGTCAAGAGACAGATGAAAGGATAAAGATAATTTGAGACATATATATACAATGGAATATTATTCCGTCATAAAAAAAGAAGGAAATCCTGCCATTTGCAACAATATGGATGGAACTTGAGGACATTATGCTAAGTGAAATAGGTCAGACGCAGAAAGATAAATACTGGATAATCTTATCTACATGTGAAATCTAAAAAAAAAGCTGAACTCATAGAAACAGAAAACAGATGGGTGGAGAATAGAGGTGGGCAAAATAGGTGAAGATGGTCAAAAGGTACAAGCTTCCACTTATAAGTTCTGGGGATATAATATACAATATGATGACTACAGCTAACAATACTGTATCATATATTTGAAAACTGCTGGGGGTAGATCTTAAAAATTCTTATCACAAGGAAAAAACTGTATAACTATGTAAGGTTATAGATGTTAACTAAACTTACTGTGGTAATCATTCCACAACATATATTTTAAATCATTTTGTTGTATATGCAAAACTTATACAGTGTAATATGTCAATTATATCTCAATAAAACTGGGGGGGGGGAGATTTACATCAACCTGACCTCTGTCTATTGTGGTATTTTGACATCAATATAGTAGGATGCACTAAGATATAGAGCCCATCTATTACAGGTTGGTTTTTCAGGCACAGTTTATACATGGTTAATTCAGATATATGCATATTTTTTACATTCTAGTATTTTATATGCATGTATTTATGCAAGACTGCACTATAATGATAATCTAAAGTTAAACAGAAAACAATTAAAATACAGAAATATAAATATAGATATAGAATATTAATACAGAAAAATATTTCAAATGTACTTATATCTTAGATGAAAGGTTAAAATAGCATTACTCTTCAGATGTGACAAATTATGGACTCGATTAAGGGTTTTTTTCCCCCCTACTTTTGAGACCCTCAGAAAGTGTTCACAGTTGTATACATTGACCCTAAGGGATTTGTGCATTACAAAATATGAAAAACATGCAAAACTGCTCAGTAGGCTATCAGCTGCTTCCCTCATGGTAGCTAAAGTGCCTCATAAATTATTTCAACAAACTAGTAGAGTATATATGCTAATGAAAGTGATCCTGTTACATGCCCATTACCAAACTGTAAAATTCAGTATTTTGTTTTTGCTGTTTCATAGAAATGCTAAGTGTTAACAGTAACAATAATAAAAACAATTACAAGAGCATAACACCCAGACAAAAAAGCAAGTAATGATATATACCTATTGCCATATAGTAACTATGCACTAAATAACAGAGGGAGTTTTTTGGTTATTGCTATTGTTATTAGAAAATGCCTTTGAGTTCCAACCAGGGACCCCAGGAAGGAATAAGCCTTCATTTCTTAGCAGTCTCCAGACTCAGAAAAGTGTGTGGCAGACTTCTAGCTGTTCTCTAATATTTTCCTTTCTACATGGTAATAGAATGCTGGGCTTTAGCTGGACACATGATCTTGTGGAATACAGACTACATATGTGAGCTGCCCGTGCAGTTACGATGGCCACAGCTCCAAGTCCTGGTCACTGTGCTGTAGGAGGTAGTATCATGTGGCAGCTTACAGGAAATCTTCCTTAGGAGACAGCATGTGCATATCCCTTTTTTACTTATTGATCCCTTTCTCCACCAAGCTGTCTAGAATATCAATTCTATCTTGGACTGTTAGACCATGGCCACGCAGGGCAGAGGAACAAAATAGAAAGCTCCTCAGTTCCTGACACCGTGGAGTGTCATACCAGCCCTGCACTTTAATGTGGAGAATAATAAACTTTCATCTTATTTAATCCACTGATATTTTATATCTCCTGTTACTCAGAGTCAATATCAATTCTAATTAATACAAAATACAACCTGTTAACTCTTTAAAAAAAGCAAGCTGCATGAAAGAATAATAACTCTCAATGATACTCCTCCATCTATGTTAAGAGAAAATACCAATGTAGGACGCAGCAATGTGCAGCAGAATGAGGACTGGCTTGTGTTAAGACTTGAGTTTTATAACTAATTTTTCTACTTCCTACATAAACCTCTGGCAAGCCATTTAACCTAGGCAGGCCTCAGCTTCTTCTATAAAATAGTAGTAAGACACATCTAGAAAGTTGTGAGAATTGGAAGAGGTTTACGAAAATACTCTACAAATTATAAAGAGCTACAGTATCAGTATTACTTTGTCAATTATTCCCTCTTCCCCACCCTACCTTAAGAACTGGAGCATGAGAATGGACTGCAGTACATAAACATAACCTGGAGTGTCACCCCCCAGACTGGTTCATTAGGTCTAGCACAGGAACTATAAAAGTGCATTTTCAACATGCACCCCAAGAGACTGTTGAAAGCAAAGTGCCCATTACACCTTGAGAAACACTGCTCTATGATCAGGCCCTACCCATCCTTGTAATCCTGTGCTTGATGCTCTGATATTTTAAGACTGTGATGAGGGGCACCTGGGTGGCTCGGTCGGTTAAGCATCTAACTTCGACTTCGGATCAGGTCATGGTCTCACAGCGCATGAGTTCGAGCCCCACTTCAGGCTCTCTGCTGTAAGCATGGGGGCCTGCTTCCGATATTCAGTCTCCCTCTCTCTCTCCCCCTCCCCCATTGGCATGTGCTCTCTCAAAAATAAACAAACATTAAAAAAAAAAAAAAAAGATAGTGATGAAACATAAGGACAGCTCCATAGCCTCTCCGGTGTCTCACTAAATGCTAACTACCCAATAGATAATTTAATAACATTTTGTTGAACTAATAAACTGAAGTGGAGAATGACAAAGTAGAACCAAATCAAATGACCCACCATGGACTACCATTTCTGGCCAACAAAATAACAGGGACCGAATTTACCTTCCTTCCTGAAACAACTAAAAAACAGGGCAAATTAAAGGAAACAACAGTTCTCAAAACACTAGATATTAGGTCATAAAAAACATGATTCCTGAGAAATAACAGGAAATTATTGCCCTAGATTACCTCTTAGAGAAAGTTTCCAGGCCTAAGTAGAAAGAGGAGGAGCCCAGGCAGAACCGGGTGAGGTGTCCCTGAGTTGAGGGGATAGAGCTGTGAGTCCAGGAAGGACAGTGTGGCTACGGCTCATCAGATAGAACACCAGAGAAAGAACTCTCAACTCTTCAGCATGTATGTGTGCGAGGCTGGGCAAAAAAACCACCTGAAAGGATTTAAGAGAACAATCCAGAGACCTCACATAGGGCAGGGGATAGTACCTGGTCTCATCAGCTCAGGTGAAAACCCTCACAATTTATAGGGCATTGGGTAGAATAGTCTGAAGAGTTTTGCCTCAGGAGTGGGGAAAAAATTAGCTCTAGATCAAATGCTCCTCTGGTCCCACTTGACAAAGCTTAAAAGCAAGACCTGAAAGGATCAAACTGTTTCCAGATAACTTATCCCAGAAAAATCAAGAATATTTATAGGAATACAAAAATATCCTGCATTCAACAGGGTAAAATTCACAACATCAGACATCCAATCAAAAATTACCAGACATGTAAGGAACTACTATTTTGCTATTTTAAAAATAGTTTTCTTGGGGTTTTACTTAATCTTAAATTTTCCTTAAAAAAAACAAAACCTGTCATTTTTATCATTTTCACCCTATGTGTTAATCTCAAAAATCCCTCATCTACATAATTGAACTGTTACTCCCCATATGAAATAGTAACTCTTCAAAGACCAACAGCATAGTGGTTAAAAGCACAAGCTTTAGAGGCAGAAAAACCAGCCTCTGAATAAATTCTTATCTGTGTGTCCCTGAACGTCTCTGAGTTTTAGCTTATTTATTTATAAAATGGTATGATAATATTTGCTTCATAGGGCTTCTGTAAGAAATATACCAAAGTAAACAATAAACAGTAGCTATCATGTCATAATTATCACATTATCATAAGGAAAGTTTAGAAAAGTTAGCATACACTCAAACATTTACTGAGGAACTATCATATGCTAGTTAATATGTAGGCACTAGGAATACAATGAAAAAAAAAAAAGGCCACTATAAAGAGGACCCAAAGTCTATCTTATGTTGAATCTGCATTTAAAAGTTCATCTCAAGTACAAACTTCATGTTCTGTTTCTTAATTTCTAAGTAGGGCAATTATTTTTAATTCCTCCAATAAAAATTAATGGTTGATTTTTTTTTCCCTTTGAAAGGAAGAAATAAGAAATTGTCAGGTTCATCCAATTAGGGCATGTCTAAGAAATTCTGAAATCTGAAAAATGTGATAAAACTTTAATTTAAAAGCAACCTACAATTAACATCACCTTTCAAAATTATTCTCAAATTAATAGAACAAATTATATTCAGACATAAAATACACAAAATGGACCAATCAGTTATTGTGATAATCTTTTCAGAAAGGCTTGGACTAACAGATATAAGGATTTAAAATCAAGTTCAAGTTTGTATTTCATTTGCTCATTCCATTTAAATGACAGATGGCTTCAATATTAAACCTATTAACAAAACATTTGCACTTTCATTATGAATCTACTTGCCTTCCTTCATAACTTCATAAATCCATTTTATTAATTTTTCCGTGGCTGCCCATTTCATTCCAGGTCTTTCAAACCCTTGCCTCTCCAAGTGTTGTCCTGGAACCAGCAGCAGCAGCATCACCTGGAAACTTGGTAGAACTACAGAATTTTATTCTGCATACCAGACCTACTGAGTCGGATTTGCATTAAAAAAGAATCCCCAAGTGAGTTTTTTTTTTTTAATGTTTATTTAGTTTTGAGAGACTGAGAGAGACAGAGCATCAGTGGGGAACGAGCAGAGAAAGAGAGAGAGGGAGATACAGAATCCAAACCAGGCTCCAGGCTCTGAGCTATCAGCACACAGCCCGAGCGGGGCTAGAACCCATAAACCCTGAGATCATGACCTGAGCCAAAGTTGGGCGCTTAGCTGACAGAGCCACCCAGGCACCCTCTCCCCAAGTGATTTTATGCACAATGAAGTCTGAATAGCAAAGTTTTAAATCCTTGATCTTTTTCTATACTTTTTTTTTTTTTTACAGTATTACAAAAAGTTTATTTGCTTCCAAACGCTGATTGACTTATCTCCAGATAGTAACTCTTCATTAAGAATAATTCAATTCAGGGGCGCCTGGGTGGCTCAGTTGGTTGAGCGACTGAGTCTTGATTTCAGCTCAGGTCATGATCTCACCGTTTGTGAATGTGAGTTCCAGCCGCATCGGGCTCTGCACTGACAATGCAGAGCCTGCTTGGGATTCTCTCTCTCCCCCTTATCTGCCCCTGCCCGCCCTCAAAATAAAAAAAAATTGTTTTAAAGAATAATTCAGACAAATAAATCAAAACGATATACATATATTAGATGTTCTCTATGCAATATTTATGTCTCAGACTTGATTTCCACTCTCAACCAGGATTTCAAGTCCTAGAAGACTTGCTGTACTATCCATATTTTCTCGAGTCAACCTTTTTGTGAGCATTAGTATGTGGCCACTGTGATGAAATCTTCTCTGTAATTAAACAACTATATAGAACAATCCCAGATCAGTTCCCCCTATAATTTCAGAAAAAAATGAAAAACTCAAAATAGTTTCAACCAAGGTTGCTTGAAAGTTCCCTAGGGAAAAGATGACCAGAATGACTCTATCCTCCACAATAATATATTTTTGTGCTTTACCTAACATATTTTTTACTGCAGGTACCACATATTTTTAAAATAAGAAATTCACATGGGACTTAGTACAGTTCTTTAGATGGCTCATCTTTTATTATTACTATTACACAATAGTCACAGTGCACATAAAATAGAACAAATCTTGTTTTCTCTTTCGTTTTTCCAAAAAGAAAAATGACAGACCTAGGCTGAAACTGATCACAGCAGGTAGGATGCTTCAGCACAGATTCAAAGGAAGGTACAAATGTTCAGTTTTCAAAAGCACTGCAAAAGCCAACTTCATCTCTTGTCACTGGAGCTGTGGCTTTATGCCAAACATTTGAGAACTGTTGAAAAGTGCCATTCCTCATAAGCAATTATGAAGAGCTTTGCAAAAAGAAGGGAAAAATAACTGTAACAACAATGAACTCCTTACAATAGCCAAATGTCCATGGCCTCTGGGCTGCAGGATAAGAATCCAAGAGTTACCCATATACATCTGAGCCAACGCACCCAACACGGATGCCTTAGCAGAAAGGGTTTGAAGGGGTGTTAAGAGAAGGTGTGAAGGAGCGTGTTAGGCAATCTCAGAAATTAAATACGTCCTCAAACATGCCCAGGTTTTTTAGAAGACACAATTATAGATCAGTCACCCTTCTATTTAACTTTACTCATGCCTTTTTGCATTTACAGCCTATATAAATTTTCAGAATTATAGCATTCTACAAGAGTACAACTAGGTATTGAACTCCCTTTTTATGGCCCTAGATATATTGATTTCAGGCTTTAAGTAGTGCCCCTAGCTCTAATATTCAAGAATCTGATGTTCCATCCCGACTCTCATCCACAGCCCGGTCTCTCAGTAGAATGGTCTAGGCATGTTGGCCCCACTCCTTCACCTACCCGCCACTCTTCAGCCCACTGCATCTGGCTTGCACCACTTCACTCCACTGAAACTTCTCTTAGTAAAGACCATAAGGACTTTCATTTTGCTATATCCAATGGACATCCCTTCGTTATCATTTTTCTCCACTTTGTAGCATAATTCAACAAAGTTCACTGTTCTCTCCCTCTTTAACTTTCTGTAGCTTTGACGGACCTGCTCTCTCCTGGGTGCCTTCGAACTCCCTGTCCCTTGTCAGTCTTCTTTAGGGACTCTGTCTACTCTACCTGACCTACAAATGTTGGACCATCTTGGGACTTGGTCCTGGAATTTCATGTAATCTCATAACTATAAATATCACCTTCATGCTGATGGCACACCTTCATCCTGATAACACATTTACAACTCCAGCCCAGATCTTTCTTCTACACCAATATACTCAACTACCTACTCAACACCTCCACATGAATGTTTCATAAATACATTTAAACTCAATACATTCAAAACTGAAGCCTTGGAGCTTTCTCTCACTGTTCCTCCTCCAATGTTTTCACTTCCCTTACCATCTACCCAGTTGCTCCTGCTAGAAGCCCAGAAGCCCTTTACTCTCATCACCCATATCCAATCAACCTCCAAATCCTATCATTTTGGCCTCCAAAATATAGTTTTAATATGCCCAGTTTCCCCAACCTCACTGCCATCCTCTACAACACCCCCTCCCACTCTAGTCCAAGTCATTATCATCACCTGCCTGCTGCAATGGCATTCTAAGTGATCTTTCTGAATCTACTCATATTCCCTTTCAACCCGTCTTCAGACTTCAGCCAATGATCTTTCAAATACGAAGATTCTCCTACTTAAAACCCTTCAGTGGCTTCCAACTGGTTTTAGGATAATGTTCACAAGGCACCCATATACCTATCCAGACAATCTCACCTTATGCTATCACTCCCTTTGTTCTCTAAGTATCAGCCTTATTCTTTTTCTCTATACATTACATATGCCAAGGTTTTCCAGGTGTAGGGCCTTTGCACATGCTGCAAACTCTACCTGAAATATTTGTTCTTTTACTCTTCCTACCCACTGCTACCCAAACCAAACTACCATGCACATGCAGAGGCACAATCCAAAACTTCAGGGTCCACATCTAATAGTCAAACCAGACTGAAAGGAACTGAATGATTAGCAACCTTTGGCGTTAAAATATACCAAATACACCACCACCACAACAAAAAATAGTAACAGCAAACACTTCTATAAATTTATGAGGCACTGTTTTAAGTAATTTATATAATATTGACTTATTCATCGTTCACAACAGCCCTATGAGGTGGTTACTATTACTATCTCTATTTTAAGGTAAGTTAAATAAGGTACAGAGAGGATCCATAACTTAACCAAGGTCACAGAAATTCAGTGGCAAAGCAAGGATTCAAATTTAGTCCTTCTTCTGTGGGAGTGCTTGACTGCCTGTGGCGTCACAACTTGGTTATGAACTATTCAACCCGCCCTTCCACATAAGGGATGTGGAACCAGGCTAAATAATTATAAAGTTATTTGGAGAAATACTATGTCCTCTGCTAGACTGAAAACATAAATAAACGTAGGGACCATTTCGATCTTGTTCACTGATATACATCCCCAGCGCCCTGGATAAAATCTAACACATAACTGATGCTCAATAAATTATCTATATTAAATATATAACTACTCCCTTGCATAATTATTTTGAGAATATATTGTGTCGAATCATGGGATTTTATATAGATTTTTTTTTTCCTGTTAGCTGTAGGCTAGTCAGTCCTGTTAGTCCCGCAGTGTCCCCTCCTCCTGCCTGCATGGCACTCGAGGACTGAACGCTGCGTGGCATCTGGCCACGGTCTACTCTCCCTCTCCCACCCACCCCACGGGAGTGAGCGCTTCGCGGCCTTTCCCGCCCTCAGGCCTCACCTTCCATGTGAGGGAAGAGGCTGTCCCGGTGTCCTGACCGGGACCAGGCGGCTCTCCGGTGCCCGAGGGCATGAAGCGCCCGTACCGCTGCAGAGGCCATTGGGCCGAGCCTCCTCCTGGGAACGCGAGGCCAGCCGACTCTTTTCCCGCCTCGGCCATGTCCAGCTTCCCGACAGGCATTGCAGGCGGGCGCCTGCCAATCTGTGCAGCCAACCAATCAGGAAGCGAGATGGCTCAAAGCCCACCTTCCGCACAAGTGGAAGCCAATGGACGGACCCGAAGACTCCTGCAGGCTCGTGGGGCTGTGCGCATCACTCTTGAACCTTGTGGCCTTCGCTTCTTCGGTGGCAAAGTGGAGAGAGTAACTTCCACGTTGAGGAGGGGCTGGGACGCTGGTAGATAGTAGTTGGCCTCGCCGCTGCATTATTGGGGCCCTCACCTTCCCTCGGGCAGCACATGTCACGGTCCAGCCGCTCAGACTCGGACATTTCCGTAAACGGGCTGACTCCCTGTAACTTCTACGCCTTGAGACTAGGCCCACTGAACGACGCTGCGTGTACAGGTGTGTTTCCCTTACTCACAGCAGCCTTTCAGATGACAACGGCCCTGCCCACCCCAAACCCATCCCAACACAGCATCAATTCCCGCCATTCAGGCAGTAAGGCTAGTTTCTCCTCATTCTGTGACCCCGTGGTCGCACTTCCTCCAGACCCTCAAGTTCTCTCCAAAAGAGAGAAACAAATGAGTAGCATGCTGCCGGCAATAAAAGGTGTGCCTCAATCAAACAGCATGTGCAACTAAATGACAGGTCTGGGTGATTTATAGTCGACAAAGCACTTCTACATCTGTTATTTCGTTTGTCCTCCCAACAACCTTGTGAATTAAAGAAGCAAAACAGAGATTATTGCCCCCATTGAATAGATGGGAGGCAAAATAAGGCCCTGCGGGTAAAAGCAATTTGTCCAGCGTTACACAACCAGAGCAAAATTGTGGTCTTCACAATCTCTCCAAGTGCCCGCCCCACTTGCAGAAGCAGAGTATACAGAGGATAGAGACTATGTTTACCAAACACATAAAACAGAGTTATAAATGCAAATAATTTTTTAATATTTATTTATATTGGGGGGGGGCAGAGAGATGGAGACAAAATCTGAAGCAGGCTCCAGGCTCTGACCTGTCAGAACAGAGCCCAACACAGGGCTGGAACTCACAAGCGAGGAAATCATAACCTGAGCTGAAGTCGCTTAACAGACTGAGCCACCTAGGTGCCCAGTGCAAATAATTTTTTTAATGTTTATTTATTTTTGAGAGAGAGAGAGACAAAGCGTGAGCAGGGGAGAGGCAGAGAGAGAGAGACAGAGAGACAGAGAGAGAGAGAGACACAGAATCCAAAGCAGGCTTTAGGCTCCAAGCTGTCAGCACAGAGCCTGATGAGGGACTAGAACTCACAAACTCCGAGATCATGACCTGAGCTGAAGTCGGACACTCAACAGACTGAACCACCCGGGCGCCCCGCAAATAATTTTTAAAACTGCATGTCAAAGGGTAGTAATTGCATAGACAATGGTTGGAGAGGTGGTAATTTATTCATCCTTCAAAGCACTGATTAAATATCCACAGTGTGTAGTTATGCTAGTCACCCTTTGGTTACAGAAATGGTTAAGGCATACATCTAGCCTTTTAGGACCTAAGGATCTCATAAGAAAGTTGAGAGGTACCCATAATACCTGATAAGTACTGCCACATGAAAGGTACAAACCATGTTCTCTAAGCATTCAGAGGAAGAATGGCAATGGCATTTCAGTGTGAACTTGAAGGGTGAGAAAATTTCCCAAGGGAAGACAAAAGAAGCTGGTATTCCACATGGAGGGCAAGTTGAGGAGCAAAGTTTCAGGGATGAAGATAGTGATATAACCAGCCAGGGTGCAAAGTGTTTTAAGGAAGATGAAGCCACAAAGTTGAGCTGGGCAAAAGAGCACTGAACAGCAGCTAAGGAGAGTGAATTTTACTTGGTAGATGATAAGCAGCTTGAAAAATGTGTGTAGGGGAGTGACACTGTTATAATGGTGGTCTAGGGCAGGCTAATTTTTCAGGGGCATACAGAATAAATTGCATTCAATGCAAAGGATACATGTTACTTACCTTTCAGAAAGCCAGCAGATTTCCGAAACTGCTTCTGAAGGTCCTCAAATGACACAGCACTACTGCATTTAATGTAGTAGTAAATAGAAATTTGGTTGGAATCCCAGTTCCACGACTTTCCAGCTGTGTGACCTTGGGGAAGTCACTTAACCTCTCTGTAAAATAGGGTTAGCAAATACCTATCTTACAGGGCCACCGGAAGGATAAAATAAGATCATATGAGGGAAAATACTTGGTAAATTACAAAGCAGTACACATGTTGGTGCTTTCTGTTTGCAGGGTTAAAGTGACTTTCCGTGGGCTCCCTGTAGTCAGGAGGATGGGAACGGGAGCCTGACATTCGGTCTCAGAGGCGCTCACCTTCCAGGTCCAGGGTTGTGGATGCTGTCAGACACCCTTCACAGGAGCAGATGGTGCTCACAGTTGGGACCCTGTCAGTGCCCAAGGACACCCAGGGCCCTGCTGGGTTCCCACCTGCAAGCTCCCTTCCTAGACAATGCACCTGTGCTTGAGCTTCTGGGGCCACCAGTGTCTGCCAAGAACGGATCATGTCTGCAAAGGGAGCTATGAGAAAGCCACAGCACAAAGCACAGAGGCTCTTAAAAACTTATGATATTAACAAATGAGCATTCACAAGTTCCCAGATGCTGTGCTAGGTGCTGGGGATACAGTAGAGAACAAACCAGGTATGGCTTCTACCCTCCTGAAGCTTACAGTCTAGCAGGAGGGTGGGGGGAGTTGGGGAGGGGGTGCAGAACACTGAGAAAATTATTCCATATTTTTAATGGTCATTGCATTTTCTCTTTTAAAGATCTATAATATTTACTGAGGTACAATTTTATACAATGAAAGCACAGATCTTACATGTTAAATTATATGCTCATATAATCACCATCCAAAAAAAGATATAAAACATTTCCAAAAGCCCCAAGCTCTCTTAGGAGTGTGCCTTATTCCTGTCAATCTCCAACTCCCAAGGGCAACTGTTGGTCTGATTTTTATCACTATGGCTTGGCTTTCCTGTTCCTGAACTTAACATACATGAAACCATACAGGTACCCTTTTATATGGGCTTCCTTTGGTCAGTGTAAATTTGTCTTTTATCTTCATCCCGTGTTGTTATGTGTATCAGTAATTCATTCCTTTTTAGTGCTGAATAGCATTCTATTGTATGATTGTGTTGTAATTTGTTCCTCACCTGTTGATGGCCATTTGGATTTTTTTTTTTTTTTTGGTGTTTTTTAAGCTGTTAGGAACTTTTTTTTTTTTTTGCACCAGTCTTTTTTATAGATATGTGCTATCATTTATCTACAACATATAACTAGGAGTGAAATTGCTGTATTCTAGAGAGATGTATTTTTATCCTATACAAAACTGCCAAAGAGGGGCACCTGGGTGGCTCAGTCGTTTAAGTGTCTGACTCTTGATTTCGGCTCAGGTCATGATCTTGTGGTTTCTGAGATCAAGCCCCACATCCGACTCTGTGCTGACAGTGTAGAGCCTGCTTCGGATTCTCTCTCTCCCTTTCTCTCTGCCCCTTCCTCGCTTTCTCTCCCAAATAATAGATAAACTTTAAAAAAAACTGTCAAAGAGTTTGTGGCAGTAGTGCTTGTACAATTCACACTCCTAATAGCAAAATATGAAAGGTCCAGTTGTCCTTGCTGACATTTGCTTTGTCAAGTCCTTTTAGTTTAGCAGCTATAGTGGATACATAGTGACGTCTCATTGTAATTTTAATTTGCATCTTCCTGATGATGAATAATATTGAGCCCCATTTCCAATGGTTTACTGGCCATTTGCCTATCTTATTTTATGAAGTGTCTATTCAAATCATTTGCCATTATTCATTTGTAAGAGTTCTTTACATGTTCTGGATATAAGTCTTTTGTCAGATACGTGTTGAAAATATTTTTCCCATTCTGTGATTTGTCTTTTCATGTTCTTCATAATGTTTTTCAAAGAGCAGAATTATTTAATTCTGACTGGAATTCAATTTATTAATCTTTCAGGTGCTTTTTTTTAGTGCTTTTTGTGTCCTAAGAAATTTTGCCTACCCTAAGGGTGTTCACATACTTTTCTATGTTTTCTTCTAGAAATTTTATGGTTCCAACTTTTACATCTAGGTACATGGCCCTAAATTGTTTGGAGGACTTAAAGTTTGTTTTTTTTTCATGCAGATATATAATTAATGTTACATAGGAACAACGCTTTACCAAGGACTGTTGGAAATTGGCATACACATACCCCAATTTCCTCACTCCTCAGGTGGGATAACTTTGAGATTTGTGTAATACCTTGTTTCCCAGAGTTCCCTCATGGGATTAGGCTCCAGTTACCCATGCTGTAACTTTCTTCATAATGCTTCTGTTTTTGGCTAGCTTCCCTCCCGTCTCCCTCCCCAACCACTGTTTCCTGGAATCACCTCTCAGATAAATTACCTTCAGGAATCTTTGTCCCAGAGTCTGCTTCTGAGGAACCCAAACTAAGACAGTGACAAATAAGATAGACAGTTCCCCTGCCTTCACGTATTTCACCACGATATAGTTGCATACAAGAAGATAGCAAAAAGGCAGTAAGTGGAGGGAGAAGTCACTCTCACATCCAAAGCAGACCCTCCATGTCAGGCTGACCACCAGTAGCAGAACAACAGCATTTGTGGTCAGGACTAATGAATGACAGGTGACTATGAGTTAGCACATCTCCCTCCCTTTACAGAAGCTATTACCAGTATTTTACAAAAATGAAACAACAACCAAAAACCTAGTACCTAAAGTTAAAAAAAAAAAGTTTGTTTATCTCATTGAACATTTTTATCCCAAATCCTTTCACAGTGCAATTCCATTGTGCAAGTAGGATGAATGGGAGAGAAATCTTGGCTGCATTAGTAGTCAGCATCATTGTTGGAGGCAGGCTGTAGGGCTGGCTTCAGAATTCTAGTACATCCCTTTCAAAGCAGACCAGGAAATGACGGCTTCAGCCTCTTGGGGGTCTTTCTCCTAAATGATAGAGAAATAAACACCTTTACTCTGCCAGCCGTGTCCCTTTACAACAGCTCTGGGGACCACACAGAGTGACTGACTGCAGGGCACTGTTGATGGCTGTGGGGTTTCCCAGAAAAGCCATGATGTCAGACCTGGGGATAGTGTGTGAAAAGGGCAGATTTCCATGGAACTCTACACTCACTGCTAGAAAGTAATTATTTTCAAGTGTCTACTCTGTATCTTTCACATGCAAAAACTAACTGCTCCATTTCAGATAATTGAAGAGATTTCAGTGTGACCAGGCACAGACCATCCCAACCTGTCTAGAGGCTGCTAAGCATTTGCAACAACATGAGGAGAGATTAACAGTGACTTTTTCCATTTATTAAAAGCACAGAGAGGGGCACCTGGGTGGCTCAGTCAGTTAAGCGTCCAACTTTGGCTCAGGTCATGATCTCACGGTCTGTGAGTTCAAGCCCCATGTCGGGCCCTGTGCTGAGAGCTCAGGGCCTGGAGCCTGCTTGGGATTCTGTGTCTCCCTCTCTATTTGCACCTCCCCCACTCGCACTTTGTCTCTCTCTCTCTCTCTCTCTCTCTCTCTCAAAAATAAATAAACATATTAAAAAAACACAGAGAATAGTAGGGTAGTCAAAAGTGTTTATCAGCTGGTAAATTTCGGGGCATATTTTACAAAACTGAGTTAGAGTCAGAAATAGGAACTTGGAGCAAATCCTAAAGAAAGACTATGAATTCATACCTCAAAGATTACATTTTACTTATGTTGGAATCTAGAGTTTCTGGCATATGGTAGGTTCTTAAATTTTTTTTTTACAAAAGGATTGCAAATTTTTTAAATGTTTTTTATTTATTTTGAAAGAGTGTGAGTGGGGGAGGGGCAAAGAGAAGGGGACAGAGGATCTGAAGCCGGCTCTGTGCTGACAGCAGCAAGCCCCTTTTCGTGGCTCAAACTCATGAACCTAACCATGAGATCATGACCTGAGCCAAAGTTGAAGCTCAACCTACTGAGCTACCCAGGTGCCCCAAGGATTGCAAATTCTAATACGAGAGAGTGAAAGGGATAATTTAAAAGTCACTTTGAGGATACAAAGGGAAAACATGAGGGAAGTGGTTAATGACTTTTTCCCATCCTTATGTCCACATGAGCTGGAACAAGAAGAAACATCTTCGGCCATGTCATAAAGAAAATTGTAGCCAAAGCCACGGAAGACATTTTTATATCTCAAACTCTTAATCTGGTCACTGGTATAGCTGGGAAATGTGTAACACCGAAACCTACAAATATGTAGTCAAATATAGGAGCAGAGACAGGATGCACCCCTTGAAGTCTCTTCCAATCTGATGCATTGTTTATTCATCATTTGTTACCTAAACCGGAAGAAGTCATTTAAATCCACTCTGTAGAGTGAGGCTGCAATATTTGCAATTTACGCCCCAGAGGACAGATGAGAGCATCGTAGTAAAAAATGCTGTGTGCGGGAGGGTGACTCAGCAGAAGCATTTCTGCACTTAGTTGTTGGGAATATTTTGAATAATTGAGCCTGCAGCTATTGCGACGCACCTCCAGCAGACGCTAGGTGAGGACTGACGACTGGCGCCGGAGACTGGGAGGTCAAAGTTGTAGGGGCCCCCCCCAGGAATGGTCAGGGCTGTTTGCCCTGTTCCCTCACACAAAAAGACTTCAGCTCTGAGTGCACCACAATATGTTTCCGAATGAAAATCCTTTCCCCAGGGGATAATTCCAACAATAACCTGAGAGACCTAGAGGAAGAGTGAATTTTTTTTTCTGGGTGGTCACAAGAGCTGAGCTAATTTGTTCGTTCCTTATTCAGGAAGTATTTTTTGGGCTTACTCTGTGCCAGACACTAAGCAAGGTAACAGAGAAACAATTTGAATAGGACACACTACCCTCCTGCCAGTGCTTATGGTCTGGTGGTGGGACAGACACAAAGACAAATAATTTGCAATATAATGTGAAAAATGCTCACTGGAGGTACGGACCCAGTATTGTGTTGGTGCAAAGAAAGAGTGATACCTTCAAACAAGAGCAGTTAGGAAGGTGGGCAGTAAGGTGTCTTGTGATAAAATTCACATAACATGAAATTTGTGATTTTAACCATGTTATTTTTTAAGTTTATTTATTTATTCTGAGAGAGAGAGAATGTGAGCAGAGAAGGGGCAGAGAGAGAATGAGAGAGAGAGAGAGAGAGAGAGAGAGAGAGAGAGAGAATCCCAAGCAAGCTCCCAGCCATCAGCACGGAGCCCAATGCGGGGGTCCAGCTCTCAAACTGTGGAACCCTTAACTGACTGAGCCACCCAGACGCTCCTACAATTTAAACCCTTTTAAAGCACATAATTCAGTGGCATTTAGCACATTTACAATGTTCTGCAACAATCACCACTATCTAGTTTTTCATTACCTCAGAAGGAAATCCCGTACCCATTAGTAGTCACTCCCCATTTACCCTTCCCCCAGCTCCTAGAAACCACTAGTCTGCTTTCCATCTCAATGGATTTGCCTATTGTGGATATTTCATATAAATGGAATAATGCAATCGTTGGCCTTTCCTGTTGGGCTTCTTTTACTCAGCATAATTTTTTCAAGGTTCATCCATGTTATAGCATGCAGCAGTACTTCATTCTTTTTAATTTTTTTAAATGTTCATTTATTTTTGAGAGAGAGAAAGAGCACGCGTGGGGGAGGGGCAGAGAGAGAGGGAGACACAGAATCCAAAGCAGGCTCCAGGCTCTGAGCTGTCAGCCCAGAGCCCAACACAGGGTTTGAACTCACAAACTGCAAGATCATGACCTGAGCTGAAGTCGGATACTTAATCGACTGAGCCACCAGGTGCCCCAGTACTTCATTCTTTTTGATAGTTGGTTAATATTACCTTGTGTAATATTATATTATATTATATTATATATCCCATTTTGTTTGCCACTCATTGGCTGATGGACATTTGAGTTGTTTCCACCTGGATGAGGACTCCTGAACAGTGCTTTCATTTATTTCAAAATAAAAATGCTTTGCTGATAAAAAAAAAACAAAGCAATACAGACTTTCAGATAGCATAGTAAAGTTCAGTCCTCAACAACTTCTCCCATCTCCAGACATAGCACTGACAGGTCAAATATAAGAAGAGATAACCAAAAAGAGAGAGCTGGGATGAAAGACAAGGCAAGCACCTCTGGGACCAGAAATCCACAAAGGTGAGCAAAGATGAAGCCAGGGCAAGCTAGGCTCCATGTCTGGACCCAGACAATGGTGTAGGAGACTGATTGCAGCAGAGAAGCAGGAATGAAACAGCTCCACACAAGGCACAGCATAGAGTCAGGGTCCCTGCATGAGCTAGGGGCTGGAGTGGGAGCCCCTCCTTTGAAGGGGGTTCAGAATGCTGCCATTCTGCTGCTCAATGTAACTGTTTTCAGGAAAATAGGGACCTAGGGAGGCAGATGGATGGACGCAGCCTCATAAGCAGGACCTGAGCCAAGTCTCCTGCAGGCTCTGAGACTGGATATCCCCAATGTTGCTGCAGAGAAGGTATGCAGAAACACCCCTTTAAGACTGCACTGGGGCCTGGGGAGGTTCCGGGAAAACACCAGTACACCTGCTACACTACTAGAAAGTAAGGGAAAGATGAAGAAGAAGTAAGCTTCCCACTTAAAATGAACTTGAAAATCGAAAATCCAAAATTCATGAGGAAATACAATTCTAGGAAACCTAACCAAAGCAGCAATAAGAATACAAGCTCACTTCTGACAAAATTAATTATACAAAACATACTAATAAAAATGCTTTAAGATGAGTGATATTATTACAACCTGAAACAACATTGATAAATAATGTAATATTGAACAAAAAAAAAGCCAGACACAAGAGTACACAACTCATGCTTACAATGATTTGAAAAAATAGGGAAACTACACTATGATGTTAGAAGTCAGGACAGTGGTTACTCTTGGAAAAGGGCCCAAAGAGACACTGCAAATGTTATGGTTCTTGACTTTGGTGCTTGCTACATGGATGCCTTCACTTTGTGAGAAGTCATTGTGTTATACATACAGTCAATCTTCATTATTTGCAGATTTTGTATTTGCAAATTTGCTAACTCGCAAAAATTTATTTGTTATCCCCCAAATCCATACATGTGCCCTTTGTGGTCATTTGCAGATGTAAGCAGTAAGGGGGACATTTTGAGTCATCAGATGTTTATGGTCCCATCTGAGGTCAAACTCAAGGCAACATTCTGCCTTCTTATTTCAATCTTCATATTGTAAACAGTTATCCTTTTTGTAGTCTGCCTAGTACCACGTATTTTGCATTTTTTGTGCCTTTTGTGCTTTTTTTAGCTGTCCAAAATGGCTCCCAAGCACAATGCTGAAATGCTGGCTAGTCTTCCTAAGATCAAGAAGCCGTGATGTGTCTTATGTAGAAATTGTGTGTGTTAGATAAGTACCTTCAGACTTGAGTTATAGTGCTGTTGGCCATGAATTTTATGTTAATGAATCAACAATATATATTAAATATATCATCAAGCAGAAACACACACTGAGCAAAGTTCCGTGTTGACTGGTTTATGAATGTTTCCAGAGGTTCTCATGAGCCTAACCCTGTATTTTCCCTAGAAACAATGGTTTGGTATTCACTAATTTAAAAGTCAAGGTAAGCAATAAATACATTTTTAAATTTTTAAACAATTTTTTAATGTTTATTTATTTTTGAGAGAGAGAAAAAGAGAGAGAGTGGGGGGGGGGGGGACAGAGAGAGAAGAAGACACCAAATCTGAAGCAGCCTCCAGGTTTTGAGCTGTCAGCACAGCCCAATGTGGAGCTTGAACTCATGAACTGCAAAATCATGACCTGAGCTGAAGTCAAATGCTTAACCAACTGAGCCACCCAGGTGCCTCAATATATTTTTTTTAATATTTATTTAATTTTGAGAGAGAGAGAGACAGAGAGAGAGAGAGAGAGAGAGAGAGAGAGAGACAAAGCAGGAGTGGGGGAGGGGCAGAGAAAGAGGGAGATATAGAATCTGAAGCAGGCTCCAGGCTCTGAGCTATCAGCACAGAGCCCGACGCAGGGCTCAAACCCACAAACCGTGAGATCATGACCTGAGCCAAAGTTGGCCACTTAACCAACTGAGCCACCCAGGTGCCCCAATATTTTTAAATATAATAACAACTAAGAGAGTTTATATCTCTAGACACTCACCGAAATAATTATTAGAGGATGCATTTAATGATAGCACAGAAACTTGATTAAAATGTAGAGAAATTTTAGCTGAGTGTAAAAAAAGTACTTTTTGTGTAAAAATGTAAAAGGGAAATTCTGAAGAAGTATAATAAAATGAAGAATGAGAAGTTAAATTATGAAAAGAATTGTTAAATTATGAAAATGTCCAAAGGTAAAATTGAAATATTTAATAACATTATTTTTGTTAGAAAAGTAAGAAATTGTGTATATTTTCAAAAAATTAGAGAAAGTAGTAAGAAGTACAATCTATAGCTTTCAAAGGAGTAGACTAAAAGGATACAGAAAAATCTATCAACAGAAGGAAAGAATAAGGAAAAAATGGTAAACAGAAATCAGCATAAACTGGTATTAAAAATTCAGATATGCACATATTCAGAAAAATGTAAATAGATTATACACACTTATTAAAACATGAATTATCAGATTGGGTTTTTTAATCTAGTTATATGCTAGAATTAACTGCATTACATAACATTAATTATATGCTAAAATTATAACATTATCAATTACAAGAACAGTAGACTGTAAAACATTCAAATTATCAGATGAAAACACCACATACGCAGGTATACATACATGTCCCAGAAAAGTAACCACAGATTATAAAGTGAAACATCAATATAGTAAAATGACAAGAAAGCATTAAAAACAAAGAATAACTTAAAAGACCAAATGTATTGTCATTTTAGTAAATGTAGATTATCAACTCACCTGGTGGGAAAAAGAGACTATGATCTCAAAGCAAAGTGGAGAAGAGATTTCAACAAGTTTCTGAAGAGAGAAAATTACACCAAGAAGGGTAATTGATAGACTAGAACAAGGAAATTTGCAGCCTGGAGCATACCAGAAGAATAGTATAGCCTAGAAGAAAGCCAACATTCCCACAGAGATGGCATGTATCACCAAAGGGCAGGAGTAAAATGTGGGGCAGAAAACACATGGATTAGTTGAATTTCTACCAATAAAATACTTCTCACAACTTAAATGTAAAACATCTAGCCACAGGGCATCTCTCCCCAGGTAAAGGGCTCTTTCATGGAGAATTGAATAATTCCTATTTATCTGGCATTTGGAGGTCACTCATAGTAAAAGCAAACTTCCTATCTGATAACATAAGACAAAGTTCAACAATTCCAAAGCCGAACCCATTATACATCTCCAAACAGCTTTTTAGTGCTTCACACTTAAATAAAAACCAACAATATTATCAGACATTTGAGAAAAATTTCCACCATAAAAAAGAGACTTTGAGAAAGGATAAATGACCCTAGGGAAAAAAAGATAACATGGGGTGAGGAGAAGAAAAATAATAATTAAAATCTACAGATACATGAAAAGCTAGTGCATCTATAAAACAAGAACAGGCTTCTATGAAAAAAAGTAATTAGAGAAAAAAGTGCTCTCAGAAAATAAAAGATATGATGGATAAATATAGAAGAAAGTAGAAGAGTTGGAAAATAAATTTGAGGAACTCTCAGAAAATAAGACAAAAAGGCAAAGAGAAAAGATAAGGGCGCAACTTGAACCACAGAACTTGGCAGGTATGTGGTGCAGAGAGGTGAACTGGGGGAGAGAAAAGCCACAAGAGAATAGGGAGCTGTTTTTGTGGAGAGAGGACAGAGAAAGTGGAGGAGAGTTCAGGAAAAGCACTCCTCCTGAAAGTAGCTGGAGAGAAAGAGAAAGACTGGAAACACTCACAAGGGACTGACCAAGAAATCTGTTCCCCAAAACCATTGACAGGGAGAAAGGAGGGGGTTTCAATACCATTAGGACTCTATAAATAGGGGAGCGCACAGTCGGATATTCCAGAGTTCAATACCTGGTGGTGCTCTGGTGGGGAGGAAGGGTGAACTTCCAGGAGCAGGCAGCGAGGTCCAAGGGGTCAGTGGGTGACATGGGGAGAAGCAGTTTCCTGGCTTGGAGAGCATTTGGTAAAGGCCATAAGCAACAGGCAAAGTTCCAGTGGACTCTGGAGAACAGCCACCTTTGTTGGTATTAGAACAGAGACACCAGAAAGCGGTGAAACCTGGTGCTGACTGTGCTGTGATTTGCCATAATCTCTGAACCTATGCTGCTGTGCAATTGCATGAACATTCTTTGAGGCAAGTCGGCACCAAGCCATTGCTCAGTGAGACCCTCCCCCAGAGGGCTGGAGAAGGTCCATGCCACAGGGTTCTCTGTAGTGAGGGGTTTGGAAACACAGCCCCATGTGAGATAAAATTCGGGAGGGAAGTGCCACCTGGCAGGCTGATGGCTTGAACACAGAACCAGGGAGTAGACGGAAGGCTGAGACAAAGGAGGGGTGCTTGATTGCCGGCTGGTGAGAGCATAGAGTTCCTGTGCCAGAGACTAGGAAACTGGGGAAGCCATTTTCACCTTCCCCGTGCATACATGTGCAGGCTGCCCCACACCGATCCACCCCAGTAAGCTAAACAGCACCACCTATTGGAGAATGGAGCTGTTACACCAAAACCCACCCAACTGTCCCCTCTAAGCACATGCCCTAGAGGTCCACCACAAGTCTACCTGCTTAGTGTACAAACTTCATAGTTTTAGTTCTAGAAGAAGCTGGATTCAACTTCCTTCAGGTTTCATTCTGTTTGCTGGTCCATATATTCGTTGTTTTTGTTTTTGTTTACTTTGCTTTGGTTTAAATTTTTTTTCTTTTTTTTCTTTTCTTTTCCTTGGATACAGAAAGAAAAATTTATTCTAATTTTCCTTTTAAATTTTTTTTGTTTTTTAATTCATTTTACTATGTTTTTTTACTTTTTTGTAAATTTTTTAATTCTATCTCACTTTCTTCATTTCATTTTATTCTATTTTATCATACACATTTTTAAAAAATTTTTAAACTTTTTCTTGCTTTTCTTTTCTTTCCCTTTTTCTCTATTCTATCAAGCTTCTTTCAACAATCAGACCCAAACACACCTAGGATCTAGGTTCCTTTATTTAATTTTTTGTGTTATTTTTAATATTTTAATTTTAATTTTTTACTTTATTAATTCTTTTTCTTTCTCCAAAATGAAAAAACAAAGTAATTCACCCCAAAAGAAAGAACAGGAAGAAGTGATAGCCAGTGGCTTAATCAACAGAGATACAAGTGAGATCTCTGAACTAGAATTTAGAACCACGATAATAAGGATACTAGCTGGGGTTGAAAAAAGCATAGAATCCCTTTCTGTGGAGATAAAAGAAGTAAAATTAACTAATTTTATGAAATTAAAAAAACTATAACCGAGATGCAATCTTGAAAGGATGTCATGGCGACAAGGATGGATGAAGCAGCACAGCGAATCAATGATATAGTAGACAAAAATATGGAGAAAAATGAAGCAGAAAAAAGAGGGAAGCTAAGGCAAAAGAGTATGATGCAAGACTTAGAGAACTCAGTGACTTATTTAAAAGGAATAACATCTGAATCATAGGAGTCCCCGAAGATGAAGAGAGAGAAAATGGGATAAAAGTTTACATGAGCAAATTATAGTGGAAAACTTTCCTAATCCGGTGAATAACACAGACACCAAAATCCAATAAGCACAGAGAACACCCATTAGATTCAACAAAAACTGACCATCACCAAGGTATATCATAGTCAAATTCATAAAATACACAGACGAGGAAAGAATTATTAGCAACAATGAAAAAACAATCCTTAACCTATAAGGGAAGACAGATTAGGTTCACAGCAGACCTATCTACAGAAACTTAGCAGGCCAGAAAGGAGTGGCAGGATATATTCAACATGCTGAATTGGAAAAATATGCATCTAAGAATTCTTTATCCAGCAAAGCTGTAATTTAAAATAGAAGGAGAGGGGCGCCTGGATGGCTCAGTTGGTTAAGCATCTGACTGCAGCTCAGGTCACGATCTCACGGTTCGTGAGTTCAAGCCCCACATCAGGCTCTGTGCTGACAGCTTGGAGCCTGGAGCCTGCTTCGGATTCTGTTTCTCCCTCTCTCTATGCCCTCCCCCACTCTCACTCTGTCTCTCTCCCTCTCAAAAATAAATAAACAAAAAAAATAAAATAAAATGAAAGGAGAGAGAAAGAGTTTCCCAGACAAACAAAAATTAAAGGAGTTCATAACCACTAAACCAGCCCTGCAAGAAATTTTAGCGGGGGGACTCTGAGGGGAGAAAAGATGAAATAAAACAAAAAAGACTAAAAGCAACAAACACTAGAAAGGACCAGAGACCACCACCAGAAACTCCAAATCTAAAGGCAACATAATGGCACTAAATTCATTATCACTCACTCTAAAACTCAATTGACTAAATGTACCAATCAAAAGACATGGGGTATCAGAATGGATAACAAAACATGATCCATCTATATGCTGTTTACAAAAGACCCATTTTAGACACCTTCATATTGAAAGTAAGGGCATGGAAAACCATCTATCATGCTAATCGTTTCCAAAAAAACCTGGAGTAGCCATACTTACATCAGACAAACTAGATTTTAAAATAAAGACTGTAACAAGAGCTGAAGAAGAGCATTACATCATAATTGAGGGGCCTATCCAGCAAGAAGATCTAACAATTATAAGCATTTATGTCCCCAAGGTGGTAGCATCCAAATATACACATCAATTAATCAAAAACAGAAAGAAACTCATTGATAATAACACTATAATAGTAGGGGACTTCAACACCCCACTTACAGCAATGGACAGATCATCTAAGCAGAAAATCAACAAGAAAACAATGGCTTTGAATGACACACTGGGCCAGATGGACTTAACAGATATATTCAGAACATTTCATCCTAAAGCAACAGACTACACAATCCTCTTGAGTGCACATGGAACATTCTCCAGAATAGACCACATACTGGGACACAAATCAGCTCTTAACAAATACAAAAAGATCGAGATCATACTGTGCAGATTTTCAGACCACAACACCATGAAACTTGAAATCAACCACAAGAAAAAATTTGGAAAGACCACAAATACATCGAGATTAAAGAGTGTCCAACTAAAGAATGAATGGATTAACCATGAAATTAAAGAGGAAATTAAAAAGTACATGGAAGCCAGTGGAAATGATAGCACCACAGTCCAAAACCTCTGGGATGCAGCGAAGGCAGTCATAAGAGGGAAGTATATAGCAATCCAGGTCTTCCTGAAAGAAGGAAGAAAGGTCTCAGATACACAACCTAATCTTACACCCTAAAGAACTGGAAAAAGAACAGCAAATAAAGCCCAAGACCAACAGAAGATGGGAAATAATAAAGTTTAGAGCAGAAATTAATGCTATTGAAACTAAAGAAAAAAACAAAAAACAAAAAAACAGTAGAACAGTTCAATGAAACCAGTAGCTGGTTCTTTGAAAGAATTAAAAAAATTGATAACCCCCTAGCCAGACTGATCAAAAAGAGAAAGGAAAGGACCCAAATAAATAAAATGGAAAAGGAGAGATCACAACCAACACTGCAGAAATACAAATAATAATAAGAGAATATTATGAGCAATTATATGCCATAAATTGGGCAATCAGGAAGAAATGGACAAATTCCTAGAAACATAAAAACTATCAAAACAGGAAGAAATAAAAAATTTGAACAGACCCATAACCAGTAAAGAAATTGAATTAGTAATCAAAAATCTCCCAAGAAACAAGAGTCCAGGACCAGATGGCTTTCCAGCGAAATTCTACCAAACATTTAAGGAAGAGTTAACACCCATCCTCTTTTTTTTTTAATTTTTTAAATATTTATTTATTTTTGAGAGAGAAAGAGAGAGAGAGAGAGCATGAGCAGGGGAGGAATAGCGAGAGAGAGGGAGACACAGAATCTGAAGCAAGCTCCAGGCTCTGAGATGTCAGCACAGAGCCTGATGCAGGGCTTGAACCCATGAACTGTAAGATCATGACCCAGGCCGAAGTCGGATGCTTAACCAACTGAGCCACCCAGGCACCCCAACACCTATCCTCTTGAAGCTGTTCCAAAAAATAGAAATGGAAGGAAAACTTCCAAACTCTTTCTATGAGACCAGCATTACCTTGATTCCAAAACCAGACAGAGACCCCACTAAAAAGGAGAACCACAGACCAATTTCCCTGGTGAACATGGATGCAAAAATTCTCAACAAGATACTAGGCAACCGGATCCAACAATATATTAAAAGAATTATTCACCACAATCAAGTGGGATTTATACCTGAGATGAAGGCTGGTTCAATATCTGCAAATCAATCAATGTGATACATCACATTAATAAAATAAAGAATAAAAACCACATGATCTTCTCAATAGATGCAGAGAAAGCTTTTGACAAAATACAGCATCCTTTCTTGATAAAACCCTTGAGAAAGTAGGGATAGAAGGATCATACCTCGAGATCATAAAAGCCATATACGAAAGACCCACCACTAATATCCTCAATGGGGAAAAACAGAGCTTTCCTCCTAAGGTCAGGAACATGACAAAGATGTCCACTCTCACTACTATTATTCAACATAGTGTTGGAAGTCCTAGCTTCAGCAATCAGACAACACAAAGAAATAAAAGGCATCCAAATTGGCAAGGAGGAAGTCATACTTTCACGCTTTGCAGATGACATGATACTCTATATGGAGAACCCAAAAGATTCCACTAAAAAAACTGCTAGAACTGATTCATGAATTAATTCAGCAAAGTCACAGGATATAAAATCAATGCACAGAAATTGGTCGCATTTCTATACACAATAATGAAGCAGCATAAAGAGAAATCAAGGAATCGATCCCATTTACAGTTGCACCAAAAACCATTAAATAACTCAGAATAAACCTAACCAAAGCGGTTAAAATCTATACACTGAAAACTACAGAAATCTTGTGAAAGAAATTGAACAAGGCACAAAAAAAATGGAAAAACATTCCATGCTCATGGATTAGAAGAACAAATATTGTTAAAATGTCAATACTACCCAAAGCAATCTAGATAATTCCACACAATCCCTATCAAAATAACACCAGCATTTTTCACAGAGCTAGAACAAATAATCCTAAAATTTGTATGGAACCACAAAAGACCTTGAATAACCAAAGCAATCCTGAAAAAGAAAACCAAAGCTGGAGGCATCACAGTTCCAGACTTCGAGATATATTATAAAGCCGTAATCAAGACAGTATGGTACCGGCACAAAAACAGACACATAGATCAATGGAACAGAATAGATAACCCAGAAATGGACCCACAGACATATGGCCAACTAATCTTTGACAAAGCAGGAAAGAATATCCAATGGGGGAAAAAAAAGTCTCTTCAGCAAATGGTGTTGGGAGAACTGGACAGCAACATGCAGAAGAATGAACCTGGACTGCCTTATTACACTATACACAAAAATAAACTCAAAATGGATGAAAGACCTAAATGTGAGACAGGAAGCCATCAAAATCCTAGAGGAGAAAACAGGTAACAACTTCTTTGACCTTGACCGCAACAACTTCTCACTCAACATGTCTCCAGAAACAAGGGAAACAAAAGCAAAAATGAACTATTGAGACCTCATTAAGATAAAAAATTTCTGCACAGCAAAGGAAATATAAAAACTAAAAGGCAACCAATGGAATGGGAGAAAATATTTGCAAATGACATGCCAGATAAAGGATTATCATCCAAAATCTATAAAGAACTTATCAAACTCAACACCCAAAAACCAAATAATCCAGTGAAGAAATGGACAAATGACAATAGACACTTTTCCAAAGAAGACATACAGATGGCTAACAGACACATGAAAAAACGCTTAACATCACTCATCATCAGGGAAATACAAATCAAAACCACAATGAGATACCACCTCACACTCTTCAGAATGGCTAAAATTAACAACTCAGGCAACAACAGATGTTGGCGAGGATGTGGAGAAAGAGGAACCCTTTTGCACTGTTGGTGGGAATGCAAACTGGTGCAGCCATCTGGAAAATAGTATGGAGGTTCCTCAAAAAATTAAAAATAGAACTACTCTGTGACCCAGCAATTGCACTATTAGGTATTTATCCAAAGGATACAGGAGTGCTGTTTCGAAGGGGCACATGCACCCCAACGCTTATAGTAGCACTATCAACAAGGGCCAAAGAATGGAAAGAATCAAATGTCCATCAACTGATAAATGGATAAAGAAGATGTGGTATATATATACACAATGAAATATTACTTGGCAATAAAAAAGAAAGAAATCTTGTCATTTGAAACAATGTGGATGGTACTAGAGTGTATTATGCTAAGTGAAATAAGTCAGTCAGAGAAAGACAAATATATGACTTCACTCACATGTAGAATATAAGATACAAAACAGATGAACATAAGGGCAGAAAGCAAAAATAATATAAAAACAGAGAGGAACAAAATATAAAAGACTTTTAAATACAGAAAGCAAACTGAGGTTTGCTGGAGAGATGTTGGGTGGGATATAGGCTAAATGGGTGAAGGGCATCAAGGAGGACACTTCTTGGATGAGCACTGGGTGTTATGTGTAGGTGATGAATCACTGGATTCTACTCCTGAAATCATTATAGAACTAAATGCTAACTAACTTGTATGTAAATTAAAAATAAATAGATAAATAGATAAATAAATAATACCTTAAAAGGTAGAAAAGATAAGGACAATCTAGGAGCTCCAGTGGGATTGTACTTAGCCATTGTGGCCTGTGTACAGCCTAGAAATGCAAGAGAGTTAACACCTCATAGGGCAATCCTTGACCAATGGAAGTTGGAAGCCCATGAATAAATGTGCTCATCTTCTATCCCTGGGGCTAACAATTCCCGTGGTGCTTTCTCTATGGTTCCCAAAGAAATCTCTAGTAGGATGGAGCCCCTCTAGAGTTTCTACAGTGGTGACTGGCTAAATAAACACTTTGGGATTGGTTTTCTCTTCCCCCTTACACTTTCCCCATCCCCCTATCTCCATTTCCTGGGATCACTTCCCTAAATAAACAACTTGCATGCAAGACTTTGTCTTACTTCTGCCTTTGGGAGGAATCTAAGCTATGACATAAAAGGTTTCCAATTTTTTTTACCATTACAAAAGAATCTTGCTTTATTTTTTTATATGTTTCCATGTGACCATGTGTAAGTTATTCTGTAGGGTATAAACCTAAAAGTAGAATTTGTCAGTCACACAATGCATGCACTTCCAATTTTATTAGAAATTGTCAAGTTACTTGCAAAGAATTTTTTTCCTTTATAGTTTGGAATTTTTTGTGTCTTTTTATTAATTTTGAGAGAGAGAGAGAGAGAGAGGATGAGCAGGGTAGGGGCAGAGAGAGAGGTAGAGAGAATCCCAAGCAGGCTCTGTGCTGTCAGCATAGAGTTTGACTCGGGGCTCGATCCCATGAACCTTAAGATCATGACCTGAGCTGAAATCAAGAGTCGGATGCATAACTGACTGAGCCATCCAGGTGCCTCTGTGTCTTAAGAGATCCTTCTTTTCATGGAGGTTCATGATATTTATTTATTGTCCCTCCTCATAGTTTTAAAGTTGATTTCACAATTAGGTCTTTAATACATCTGGAATTTATTTTCAGGCATGGTGTGAGGAATCAGTGGTTTTGAGCTAACAAGCATTGAGAAGAAGCTTCTCTTTGCTTTAAAAAAATGCTTCTTGCTGAGTTGTCTTGGCATTTTGCATAATGCACATTTGTCAGACCTAGAAATGGCAGGAAGGTAACAGAGGATGAGGGAAACACGAAGAAACCAGGGATACCAGAGGAATTTCACATTTCTAAATGTGAGTAGCAAGATCTTCTTTGGGCAAAGCAGTCATACAAAACCACTTTAGACAGCTTTACAGTAGGTCTTAGCTGTTTACAGTGGCACATTAGCAAATAATTTTGGATCCCTTCACCCCCATTAGTCAGTTGAAATATACTCAGGGAAACTGTGAAAACTATGGGAAAAGAAGTAGCTTTATTCTGTTTAGAAACCTGATGAAAAGGGAGGTCTGCAGCAAGAAAATCACGTTTCAAAGGCTAAGCTATAACAAAGGGATTTTCTGCAATCTTGGAATAGCTGTGCACCCTGTGCATTTATTCATTTATTCATTCATTCAGTAAACATATATTGAGCGTGTACTCCATTCTAAGGACTATCTTGGATGCATGGGAATTGTAAAGAGGAATAAGTCCTTCTTCTTACCTTCAAAGAGTTCCTTTCTAGGCAAAAAAAACCAAAAAACAAAAACAAAAAACAAACAAAAAAAACCAACCCCACAAATATGTAAGGAAATAAGTCTCCATTCTATAAAATAAACATAAAAGCAGCTATAGGACACAACACAAACTTAGTGCTGAGCAAGGAGGAATGAAGTATCAATGTTGGGGAGGAGGAGGAGGTCAAGGGGCTGTTCCTAGAGGAGCTAACATGTGAGGAATTATTCAAGCATGAATAGTAGTTCACCAGGTAGACAAGGGGTGGACAGGAAGATCCTTTGAAGGACATCCCAATTGGAGGGAGCAGAGAAATCAGACATGAGAGGCATTTGTGCCTCCAGGTAATAGAAGAAGTTTTGAAAATGTGATAGAAACAAGGCCTATTTTTCCTTTTCAATACGAACTTGTCTTAGTTCTGAAGAAGAGACACAATTTTAACAAAGAAAACAAACATGGACTGAAATTTTCCTTCTTTTGCACATATATCCAGATTCCTTTCATTCATTTATAAAATTCTTGGTCAATCACCACGGTGTGGCAGGTACACGAGGAATTCCTGGGAAAAAAACAGGCATGTTGTGCACCTAAAATTAATACAATGTTGTATGTCAATCACAAATCAATTAAAATTTTTTTAATGTTTATTTATTTTCTAGAGAGAGAGTGCCCTCAAAAGGGGCAGAGAGAGAGAGAGAGAGAGAGAGAAACACAAGATCCAAAGCAGGTTCCACACTGACAGCGTGATGCAGGGCTCACGAACCGCGACATCATGACCTGAGCCGAAGCCGGACGCTTAACTGACTGAGCCACCCAGGTGCCCCAATTATATACTTTTTTTTTTTTTTAAAGATGGGCTGACTGAAATATAGATGCTGATATGATAAAGCCTTCAGAGATAGTTTACAGATAGTTTACCTGATACTCAGGTCCTACATGTGTAAACACAGCACCCCATTCTACCTGGGAAAATCAGGGAAGAGAGACCAAGGAAGTAGTCCTTGAGTGGAAACTTGATAGGTAAATAAAAAGTTTGCCAGGCAGGGAAATGGTAAGGAGGCCATTCCAGTAGAGGTTTTAGGGTGTTATAGAGGCCTGATCATAATGCCCCTTCCAGCTACACTGCTTCATCCACCACACCTACCTCAGAGAAGAGAAGCCACTGACTGAACCAGAGATGGCTTCATGACAAGAAGGTAATGTCCTATGCAGTAGCTGGGCACAAAAGGCTTTACCCAGTTAAGAAGCACCAGAAAATGAATCTGGCCAATCAGATTGGACCCCCCCAAGAGTTTAGAGAATACAGATTGGTCTGCCCAGTCTGTGTAGAAGGATGATGAAAAGAGATTCTTCAGAGAGAATCAGAGATCTGGTGAGCACACCTGGTGCCTAGAGTCCCCTTAAGTCCTGGATAGCTTTTTTGATGCCAGACTCAGTCCCCTTGTGTTCTTATAATAAAGTTCTTTCCTGTCTCAAGCAGCCTCATGACTCCAGGTCTTGTAGACAAGCTCTGCGCATCTGCCCACATATGTGTACAGAGTGCAAAGCAAGGGAGGATGGGGCAGCATAACACTTCAGGGAACTTGTAGAAGTTTAGAGCACCTTAGGGTGAGATATAATGAAGGTCATAAGAGCTAACACGAGTTACTGAGTACTTACTATGTGCCAGAAACTGCTTTAAGTGCTTCACAAATGCAAACTAATTTAATCCTTAAAAGAACCCCATGATGTGCTATTAACTGTATTTTATCAGTAAGGAAACCCAGGCACAGTGAGGTAAAACAATGTGCCCACATTTGTACAGCTAATAAGTGGCAAAGGATTTGAATGCAGAAAGCTTGGTTCCAGAGACCTCAAATGTAGCTACCAAGCCACACTGATTCTGTAGAGTTAAGAGATATTGCTGGAGAGGTTGGCAGGGGACAGATCAGGAAAGACCTTGTATGTCTCACTTAGGAGTCTACATAATTCAACAGAGCAGTCCTGCATTTATCTGTTTTACATACTGCACTTCTGTGTGAAGATTTCATTTAGATACAGGGTCTGCGTCTAAAACTGCTATAGGCAATGGCAATGACAGAGGAATTTTGTGCTAGAGAGTGATGTAGTCTGATTTGCCATTTAGAAAGATCATGCTGGCAGCGGTGTGGAGAACAAGTTGGTGGTATCTGCTACTAGAGGCAGTCGTTGCAATGGTCCCGAGGAGAGATGAAGAGTTTTGATGTAGAGCAGTGTAGTGGGAATGGGTGTGAGATATATTTAAGAGTGAGACTTGCCAGGACAGAAAAAACTGAATGTGGAGGAAGAAGGAAGGGGGCCGGGTCACTGGGACCTGAACACTCCTGCGCATGCTCAAGGGCACACATCATGCACATGCATAATCGTTTGCATGCCCACACCATGCATAAAGGAACAATATTAACTTCAGGTAGAAACGCATACTCAGATTCACAAATGTATTTTATTTTCATGCTAGGTGAGAGCCCTCATAGCCACATCTGCAAAGCTCCCTTTGTCCTCATACCCTCTGTCAGAATCCTGTTTGGAAACAGAATGTTTTTCTATCTATTATAGATAGATCCATTATAGATTATCTATCTATCATCTATCTATCAAGTAGTCCTTAACCTGGGGTATCCCACCTCCACAAGGCGGGGTTTGAAAATGTGCAGAGGCAATTTTAGTTGTTAAAATGACCCAGGCATGCTATTGACTTAATGCCCTGGGACCAGAGTTGCTAAATATTGTGCAATAAAAGAAACTATCCTGCCCCAAATACGACAGCACCACCTCTGAGAAATACTGGAAGAACTTCGTAGTCAGAGGTTTGAAGGGCCCCTGGGTGGCTCAGTTGGTTAAGTGTCGAACTTCAGCTCAGGTCATGATCTCATGGTTTGTGAGTTGAGCCCCACATCAGGCTCAGTGCTGACAGCTCAGAGGATGGAGCCCACTTCAGATTCTGGGTCTCCCTTTTTCCCTGACCCTCCCCCGCGTGCAGTCTATCTCTCTCTTAAGAATAAATAAACATTAAAAAAAAAAAAGAGCCCTAGGGAAACTTGGCTCCTCCCCTTACCAGATGGACAAGTTAGCATTTTTTAAAAGTAGGGTTCACTCAGTGCAATGCCCAAAGTGGGGCTTGAACTCACAAACTCGAGATCAAGAACTGAGCTGAGATCAAGTGTCAGTCTCTTAACCGACTGAACCACCCATGCACCCCAGACAAGTTAGCATTTTTGAGCCTCAGTTTCTTCACCTGTAAGATGGGGATCTATTACCTGCCTCCCAGGATTCTTAGGAGGATTCTGCAAGGTAGCATAGTGCCTGACATATATGGAGCTCTTGGTAAGAATAGTTTCCTTTCCTTGTTTAGCATCACAGTCCTTTTCTT
Source organism: Cryptoprocta ferox (assembly GCA_028646485.1). NCBI lineage: Eukaryota > Metazoa > Chordata > Mammalia > Carnivora > Eupleridae > Cryptoprocta > Cryptoprocta ferox. Next base: position 107,836,777 of record CM053560.1, on the reverse strand, counting down.
GACTTCCTGTTATGGGTCATGAACTAGTGTGCTAATTCCCCAGAAGCAAATGTTGCTCCCACCCCCTCATGCTTCTGGGTGCAGAGCAGGCCTGTGCAGTCCACTTCAAGGATAAGTGATTGACAGAAAAATGTCCCTTGAAATAACTCATGAACAGCTTGTGGAGGTTGAGCTGTTAGAGATTCCAGCTCGGGAAGAGCAGTTTCCAGCCCTAGTGGCTGACAGCCCAATATATTTATAGAGACAGGGGCAGCATGGATGAATGGATGGTTCAAGCCCAAAATGGGGGTGAAATTATGGAGAGGCCAGTGGCTGAGTTTCCTTATGTCAGAAATCAGAGAGCTAATCTTCCTACAAGGATGTTTGTAAGCCCTTGGGCTGTCTGAGGTTTTTCAGCCCGTCTCTTTGAGATGCTAAGAAGTGTTGCTTATCATTGATTAACCTAATGACTAACTAAAGTGTCTAACACTGAGCTAGACACCTTATTCACACTACTTCTAAGTGTTCATAGGCCATTTTCAAAGCAATTCTTGTATTACTTTATAGATGCGAACACTGAAGCTTGGCAAGGTGAAGTGGCTTGTCCAAAACGACACAGCTGTAAATAAATGATCAAGCTCATTTTGACATTGGTGTGTCTTGACTCCCATGCTGTCTTACTTCACTAAATGAAACAGAGGGCCAGGGAGGCTTTTGCTGAGTTTTTTTTTTGTTCCCTTGAGTGTGTGCTTCTTTTGGTGTTTCACAATGATAGTACTGACATCCCTTGAAATTGTGAAGGTGGGGAATCCCTCTGTCCAGGCACACTGGTGGGCTGGGTGTCAGTGAGGATCCCCTGGCTACGGGTGCCCAATACTGGTGACTAAGGGTAGATTGGACAGTTATATGTGATACTCTGAGCTGATGGTAACTGCTCTGCAGTAACATCTCTAATAGTGGCCGAAGTCACTGATGCAGTGCGATGACCAGTGACCCCTTGCTTGATCAGATGACCCCTCAGATTGATTGATAATTGTGCCATACTGCTCATCAAATATGTGGAATATCACCCCTAATGGTATTATCAAGGTCATTGTCAAGGCTGATTTCAGAATCCTGGGCTTATTCTATATATTACTATGGAAAAGGGTAGGGAAGGAGGTTTGTTACTTTTTGCTGTGTATGGAACACTATTATTATGAATATAAAAGAATATTTTCATATTTATGGTTTCTCAAGTTCCCAAAGAAATACAAATTCATTATAAAAACTTGGAATACACTTAAATATACTTATTTGTTAGATGCCTAGCCAGCATTCTAGCAATACCCAGACTTTTTTCCAGGTATCTACTCCTCCCCATTGCAGCCCATCTGCTTTGGGTTGGCCCTGTCTGTTCTGAGATAATCAGGATAATGATTCAGAGATGTAGATGTGACACAATCTGGTCCAGGAGACTCAGGTGTTAGTTGTCTGAGTCATATGAGAAAGAGATTTCTTCTTCTGAAAGAGATACCAGGAGAGAGGTCTTCTCTCTGGAACAGCATGGTAAGTAAATGCAAAACCTGGAACTTCTGTAACCAACTTGGCACCATGAAGGAAACCAGCCTTGGGGTAAAGCTGGAGCCTTGGAATGCAGAGCAGAAAGAGAGAAGGACACAGATCCCTGAAGGGGAATGGCATTGCTGAATCTCTGAACCAAATCACCCTACCACTGGCCTTTTCAGTCCTGTGAGCCTATAAATCCCCTTCATTTTTCAAGCCAGTTTGGAATTGGGTTTTTTTATTTCTTACAACTGAATGCAAAGTTGGTTGTCTATTTGTTAACTCCATAGAAACCTGAAGGAAAAAAAAATAGCAAGCTCATGTCAGCCTACTATCAAATCAAGACACATAATGAAGGTCATAGGGCCTGCATGGCAATGTTTCAAGTGACCTTCTTCTCCTCCAGATAGAGGAGACAGATTGTGCTAAAAAAATCAGGCCAAGATTTGATTGCAAAGGAAGAAGAATTCACAGCCCTAACAAGTCTGTGATGAAATCAGGGCCCTCGTAAGATGAGATCGGTACTCTGATACATAGGATAGGGATATTAGGGTAGATGCTTTTGAGAACCTAGAATCCTCTGGGCCAACAGAAGTGCTGCCCATTTGCCAGGAGAACAAGTAGCTTCCCGTTGCCACCCCTAGATTGATAACTGTGGCCAGGTCTCAGCTTGGCTTCATTTGGGAAGTATTGTCCTAGCTATGGAATAAAAGGGATTATTTCCCCAAAGAGATGTAGGACATGGCAAACATGTGAAAAAATATATAGGTGTAAATGGATTTCAAGATTGCTGGACAAAAGAGCTTGAAATATAAATCTGGTATGCAAGATTTAATGATACAGACACACTTTCATGACTTCAAATTTAATTCCTGGCAAAGGGACTGTTCGACAACCAGCCTGGAGGAAGTCTTCAAATGCATTGATTCATTGAAGCTTGAAACCAATGATGGTCTATAGGATATAAGGTGGGGATGCCTTAGCAGAGTATTAAAGAAGAGGTAAAAAAAAAAAAAAAACAAAACTCAATACTGGAGTGTCCGGGTGGCTCAGTGGTTAAACATCTGACTTAGGCTCAGGTCATGATCTCACAGTTTGAGGGTTTGTGCCCTGTGTCCGGCTCTGTGCTGATAGCTCAGAGCTCAGAGCCTGCTTTGGATTCTCTGTGTCTCCCTCCCCCGCCCCTCCCCTGCTTGTCCTCTCTCTCTCTCTCTCCCTCTCTCTCAAAAATGGTAAATAAACATTAAAAAAAAAAGTCAACACCAAAAAAAAATCTGATTAAAAAATAGGCTGCAGACCAGAATAAACATTTTCCCAAAGAAGACATACAGATGGCCCACAGACGTGTGAAAAGATGCTCAACATCACTCATCATAAGGGAAATGCAAATCAAAACCACAATGAAACATCACCTCACATATGTCAGAACAGCTATTATCAAAAAAGACAAGAAATAACAAGTATTGGAGAGGATGTGGTGAAAAGGGAACCCTTGTGCACTGTTGGTGGGAATATAAATTGGTGCAGCCACCATGGAAAACAGTACGGAGATTCCCTCCACAATAAAAATGTAACTACCGTACAATCCAGCAATTCCATTTCTGGATATTTATCTGTGAAAACAAAATCTTGAAAAGATATATATACCCCTATGTTTACTGCAGCATTACTTACATAACGAAGACATGGAAGCGACCTTCATCTATTAATAAAGAAGATATATATATATATATACACATACTTATTATGGAATATTACTCAGCCATAAAAGAGAATGAGATCTTGCCATTTGAAACGACCTGGATGGACCTAGAGGATATTATGCTAAGTGAAATAAGTCTGACAGAGAAGGACAAAATACTGTATGATTTCATTTTTATGTGAATCTAAAAAACAAATGAAATATAAATAAAAAGAAAAAGAAAAGAATAAAATAGAAATAAACTCAGAAATACAGGAGAACAAACTGGTGGTTGCTGGAGTGGGTGGAGGAGTGGGCAAAATAAGTAAAGGCAATTAAGAGGTACAAAGTTACAGTTATGAAATAAATAAGTCATAGGGATGAAAAGTACAGCATAGGGAATATAATCAATAATATTGTAATAACTTTGTATGGTGATGGAAGGTAACTAGATATCATGGTGATCATTTTGTAATGTATATAAATGTCAAATCACTATGTTGTATACCTGAAACTAGTATGGTATGTCAACTACCTCAATTAAAAAAAAAAAAACCTTAGAGGGATAAGCATGTTAAAATGGATTTAGTTTATTATGTAATACCAGAGAACTCTCAGATGACTGACTATATTCCCTGGGAAGGCTCTGAAAACACTTCCTCCACTAAAGAAATAAGGAATGTGCTAATGAAGTGGCTCAGTGTTTCCTGTCTTCTGTAGGCGAGGGTTGATGGTACGAGATACTGCTGTGGACCTGGGGTCCCTATGTCAATGAGATGATAGAGCTCTGGAACAGGGAGGCCAGGAAGTAGCACGTAACTGTCAGAGATCATGTGAGTGTAATTACCATAATGAATAGCAAGACCAGATGGAAATCAAGGGCCTTGATCTTGGGGGATCAGGACAATGGCTAATAGATAATGTTTCTAGGACTGAGATAAATGGACAGCCAGCAAGGATGTTGCTTAAGTCCTCTGATCAAAAAATCAAGAAAGAGTGAACAAAAGATTGGTTGCAATGGGAAAATATCATGATTTCTTCACTTTTTTTCCAAAACTGAGCTAGTTTTTAGAGCACTTGACTGGAGAGGGCTGGGCCCCTTGGAGAAAAGCCCTGCAATGTCACAGCAAGTTTATGTAGCAGAGATTCTTCCAATTTTTCCTTCAAAGAGACCTACAGTCTTGCAACAGAGTAATTGTACACTCAGTGCAAGGGAATATCCAGATCTTTGAATGCTGTTTTTTATAGGATCTGAGCTGACACTGATACTATGGGTACACCGAAATACCATCATAGTCTCCATGCTTATGGATGGCATATTTGGAGGCCACGTGTTACATGGAGTCCTAGTACAAGTCCATTTTATCTCTCTCTAATTGCATAATTGAGATGGACATACTTAGCAGCTGGTTCCCTGGCCTGCAGGGTAAGAGTCATTATGGTATGTAAGACAAAATTGAAGCCCCTTATGCTACTGCCCTCCAACCAAGATAGTAAATTAGACGTAATACAGCATCTTTGGAATAGCAGGAATTAATGACACCGCAAAGGACCTAAAAATCAAATGAATCAAGGTGAATGATGGTGGATTACCATAAATTTAAACAAGTGGTAGTCCCAATCCCAGCTGCTGTGCCAGATACAGCATTTTACTTAAATCAACACAGACTATGGTACTTGGTATGCATCTATTGAGCTGGTGAATGTGTTATTTTAAATCCCCATCAGGGAAATGGATCGACAACCATTTGCATTCTTTAGGACAGACCGCAGTACACATTCATGGTCTTGCCCCAGAGCTAGATCAACTCTCTTACTGTCTGTCACAACATAGCTCAAAGTGACCTTGATCATCTTGACATTCCACAGAACTTCATGCTGATCTACTATATTGATGAAATCACATTAATCAAAGGTGGCAAGTGGGAATGAGAAATATCCTGGAAGCCCTGGTGAGACACCTGAGTGCCAGAGGTGGGAGATAAATCCTACGAAAATTTAGGGGGTCTAACATACCTATTAAGCATTCAGGTATCCAATAGTCTGAGGCATGCTGGAATATCCCCTCCGAAGTGAAGGAGAAACTATTGTACCCTGTACCCCCTGGCATAAAAAAGGAGGCACAGTCCTTAGGAGACCTTGTTGGACTTTAGAGACAGAACATATCATGGGACTATTATTCAATCCTATTTATCAGATGAGTCAGAAAGCTGCTGAGTTTGAGTGCGGCCCAGAGTAACACAGGAGTCTTCAGCAGATCCAGGCTGTAACTAGAGTCCCTAGAATCATATAACCCAGCAGGATCAATGGGGCTAAATATATCTGTGGTAGTTAAGCGTGCTGTGTGGAATCTCTGGCAAGTTTTATTAGGGGAGTAGCACCACGAACTGCTAAGGTTCTGGAACAAGGCTATCTGCAGCAGACAGATATCCATCATTCAAACGACAGCTCCTGGCATGCCACTGAGCTTGGGCAGAGACTGAGTGTATAATCATGGGGCATCAGGTGACTATGTAACTGGATCTGACCTTTGTAATTTGGATCTTGTCACATCCACCAAGTCATAAGCTTTAAAGGCACAGCAGCAATCAATCATATGGTGGAATTGTGCTCAGACAAAACTGGAGAGTTCAATTTACATTATTAGGTGTTTCAAATCTCCATGCCATCTCTGTGCCTTCTGTTGCACCAACACCTGCTCAGACCTAAGACCTCAGCTAATATAGGCAGGAAAAAACTGGGTCTGGTTCCTAAATGGAATGCCTTGATTTGTTTCTGTGATCCATAAATGGACTGCTGACCCATTACCACTCAACTCTATAACATAAACTTTCTAGCAGACAAAGCTCTATGCAGTACACCTGGTCATCAACTTTTGTGCTAGGAAAAGTGGCCTGAGAGAAGTGAATTAATGTTCCATTGTAAGACTCCCTCACCTTTTGTTTATGCATTCATGAGCTGATGAACATTTAGGTTGTTTTCACTTTTTGAGTATTATTAATAGCGCTCTTATGAACATTTGTGCACAAGTTTTCACTGAACATGTATTTTTCAATTCTCTTGAGTTGAATTGCTGGGTCAAATAATAATTCTATATTTAATTTGGGGGCAGGGGGAGCCGACACACTTTTCCACAATGGTTGCACCATTTTACATTCTCACCAATAATGTATTAGGGTTCCACTTTCTCCACATCCTTACCAGCTCTTATTTTGTTTTTTTTCTAATTATTATAGTCATCCTAGTGTGTGTGGAATAGTATCTCGTGGTTTTGATATGAGTTCCCCTGATGGCTAATGAAAGATCCACTCTTCTTTCTTGTAAGCTTGATCATACATTCTAAAAATTGACGTTTGTTATATTTTATGTCTAAGTGTTTGTATTGAACATACCCAGAATACTTTTCCACCACAACATGGAGCCTTTCTCTGTAGTCAAGGACTATTATTAGTGTTAAGAAAAAAAAAAGATGAGACTTAAGCACAGAGTTGCACATCTAGAGGGAGTAGCCACAGGTTTTAGATCTCCTAGAACTGGTACTAGGAAAGAACTTCATATAAAAGTTTTTGACATATGAAATAACTAGCACAGAAATGAGATGACTATCAGCAAGGTAAATGTTTGTGCAAGAAATGGCCTACCTGGTCACAACAGAAGGCTCATTGTGGGAATGTATATTTAGATATAGGCTCTCAAGCCTAGCTTCTCCTATGTCCAGAATGTTCTCTTGCTCTAAGTTCAATATGGGATTAAAACTATACCCAAGTGACTGACCATCCAGACTACTCCAGCAGGTTGTCAGTATGACAACACAACTGTAATTCATTTCTTCACTCATTCATTTGTTCAAGAACTAGTCATCAAGCATCAAGGGCCAGCACTTCCCAGTCAGAACATTGTTCTAGACACAGGGTATATGGTAGCCAACAAGAGAGAGCCAGTCCCTGCTCTCCTGAGTCTTACATCACGGCAATACGCAGAACCAGATAGCCTCCAAGTATCCCTGGACCTGCTCCTCTCCCTCTTGCACAGAGCTTTTACCCTCATACAGGACGTTCACTTCTTCAAATCAGCCCCCATGGCACCCTCAGAATGCAATTAGAATGATCCAGATAGAAACTATCAAGCATGCACTTTCACAAAGAGACAATCTGGATTTAATTAGAGAGAGGATGCCGTTAACCCATTAGTCAATCAACTGAAAGGCCCTCTAACCTGAAAATTTGGAAGTGCAAATGAAAGCAGACATAGTCAGAAAGATTTTTAATATCTAAGTGTCCAAGGGCCAGATTAGAGCTCACTCCACTCGCACAGTTCATACTCTCCAAGCCTTTTCCCAGTAATTACTATAAAAAGCTTTGAAATACCTTGAGCATAATCACAGTTCCAGGAAAACAAATTAGATAGCACATTAATTACATTGATTGCTGAAAATATGGGGGCCAGGGGGACCAAATGCAGAAGGATTAAAGCCTATGGGACATCCAGGATGGAGTACTGTACTTCAACTTGTAAAATATGCAAGCCAGGGTGTCTGGGAGAGCTGTCAAATGGAACCCAGAGATGTTCGGGGGGAAGAACACTGCTGACCGAGACCCTGAAGATCACAAGGGGATTCAGCCAAGCCACTGAGGGCAGCACTGTGGGCTGGGCCACAAAGAGGAGGCATGACCTCACCCTGCAAGAGCTTCGGCTGTGACAAGGGGCAGCCCTGGGGCAAAGCCCTGCAGAATGCTATATCAGAGAGGGCAGAGAGATGCACTAACTGAACTCCTACTGATAACACTCCAACATAAGTGATTTGTTGAGGTCAAATTGATCGCTGTCCCCAAACTGGTCAGAGTTCCCCTACATCACTGCCATTATCTATGCTTCCTTTCATATTCCACTCACCAATTCCTGTTTATCGTTCAAGAGTCAGTTCAAATGTGATTTCCAGGACCAGATAGCTTACATTGGTCTCTTTCTTCACCAAGCATTGTTGGCTTACAAAGCTCATAGACTGGTCATGAATGCCTTGGTTAAGGAATGGGATCTTTATTCAGCTCCACTCCTCCCCATCTCACTTCCCCAACAGCCCTCCTAGACTATTGATTCAATAAATGACCAGTTGGGGCACCTAGGTAGCTCAGTTGGTTAAGTGTCTGACTCCTGATTTCTGCTCAGGTCATAATCTCAGGGTGGTTAGATTGAGCTCCAAGGGAAGGCCCCCCCCAACCCCGTATGAAGGGCCCAATAGTAGGACACTGATTGGAGCCCACTTAGGATTCTTTCTCTCCCTCCGCCTCTCCCCTACTCACACACATACACACTCTCTCTCAATAAATAGATAGATAGATAGATAGATAGATAGATAAAAATAAATTAAATAAATTTTCAAAACCCCAATGAGCAATCAGTGTTGCTTGAGCTCTTTCTTTGTGCCAGGCTTTGTGCTAAACACTGGGAATATAGTGCCTAGTGAATAAGACTGATATGGTTCCTGCCTTCCCAGAGCTTATACTGTATATCTTTTAGGCAGTTCCCTTCCTGACTGAGAGGTAATAAAACATACCAATCACAAGAGCTAGTCACACCAGCCAGGGCTTTCAAGGGCAGAGGGGCCATCCAGAGAATGTGGAGCAGAGCAGGGTAATAATGGGAACTCAATCCTTAAGAGCATCAGGGTCAACTCTCCAGCTCCAGCTGCTACACTGCCTGGACTATCAGCATGAGGCTAGGACCCTAGGGAAAGGATAGGGCTTTTTCTTCTGCCCTAGTGATGATCCAGACCAGCCAGAAATGCTCTTCCCTTAGTGTGTTGCTTAAACCTTTCTGAACTGAACCACTTATATGTGGGCTGAGAGGAAAGAGTCTTTACCTGGGAAGCAGAACTCTTGGTTCCAATGACTACACAGTGAATGGCCTTGGATGAGTCATTTAAAGCTCTCACATTCAGTTGTCTCATCTGAAAGTGGGCATGAGGGATGCCCGGCTGGCTCAGTCAGAAAAGCATGAGACTCTTGATCTTGGGGTTGTGAGTTCAAGCCCCATGTTGGGTGTGGAGATTACTTAAAAATAAAATCTTAAAAAAAATAAAATAAAATAAAGTGGGTGTGAAAGACACCTGATGTACTTGTTGGAATGGACCTAAACCAGAGGGTCTCTTGAAGTCGTTTCTAAAGCTAAGATATATTTTTTCATTTTTTTATTCTGAAGAATACCCAGGAAACACATAAAATAAGTAATGTAGGCCTTAATCATTTTATGTACTGACCACCCAGGTAATTGACAGGTCAACAAAGGGTATTTCTCACCACCACTGAAGCACCTCTATGTGCACCCCTTCTAATCCCAATCCCCTTCTCCCGTAAGAGGTGTACACTATCCCGATACTTAAATCACATCCTACCTAAGCATGTATCCTACCTAGATGAGGTAGCTTAGTTTTGTGAGTTTTTAAATGTCATATGGATGGAATCATGTAGTGTTTGTTCCTTTGTATCTGGCTTTTTAAAAAACTTTTTAATGTTTTTTAATTTATTTTTGAGAGAGAGGGAGACAGCGTGAGCAGGGGAGGGTCAGAGAGAGAGGGAGACACAGAATCCGAAGACAGTCTCCAGGCTCTGAGCCAGCTGTCAGCACAGAGCTCGAAGAGGGGCTCGAACCCACAAACTGCAAGATCATGACCTGTGCCAAAGTCGGATGCTTAATCGACTGAGCCATCCAGGCGTCCTTCTGGCTTTTTTTTTTTTTTTAAGTAAGCTCTATGCCCAATGTGGGGCTTGCACTCACAACCCCGAGGTCAAGAGTCACATGCTCTACTGACTCAGCTAGCCAGGCACTCTATCTATGGCTTTTTTTTTTTTTAATCAAAATTGTCTTTGTGAGATTAATCTATGTTGTAGGGTAGCTGAGCTCATGTCTATTGCTATATCATATTTTCTCATATGAATATACCACAGTCTATCCATTCTACTGTTGATGGATGTGTGGGCTTTTTCTTTTCTTTTTTTTTTTTAATGTTTATTTTTGTGAGGAAGACAGAGTGAGGGTGGGAGAGGGGCAGAGAGAGAGAGAGGGAGACACAGAATCTGAAGCAGGCTCCAGGATCTGAGCTGTCAGCACAGAGTCCCACACAGGGCTCGAACTCATGAACCATGAGATCATGACCTGAACCAAAGTCAGATGCTTAACTGACTGAGCCACCGAGGTGCCCAGATGTGTGGGCTTTCCAATTTGACGCTTTTGCAGGAAGTGCTGTTATGAACAGTCTTGCCCATGTACATTCTTGTATAGGAATTTCTGAGTCATAGGGTATAGTTTATTAGAAAATGCCAGTTTTCCAAAGTGGTTGTGCCAATTTACACTCCAGTCAATAGTGTAAAAGAGTTCCCCTTGCACTACACCCTAGCCAATGCCTAGGGCCTACCACACTTCTAAAAATTTACCCATATGATAGAATCTCATTGTGGCTTTAATTTGCATTTCCTTGATTTTAATAAGATTGAGTCCCTTTCCTTAAATATATTCACTATTTAGACTTCCTCTTTTGTGACGTGCCTGTTTAAGTACTTTGCCATTTTTTAAATTCTGTTGTCTTTTTCTTATTGATTGGTAGATGTCCTTTATGATCCGTTATATGTGTGGAAAATCTGTCCCTTTCCCCATTCTGTGGCTTGCTTTTTCACCCTCTTAACAGTGCCTTTGATGAGGGCTCTTCTCTTTTATGGTTGGTACTTTTGTGTGTCTTATGAAATTTTTTTCTTTGTGAAGGCCATGAAGGTATTTTCCTATGTTATCTTTTAAAGGCTTTATTATTCTATGTTTAATTTTTAGAACTACAGTCTATCTGGATTTTCCAATCCATTTGAAATTCATTTTTTGTAGATGGTGTGAGGAGAAGGATCAGATTTTTTTTCCCACATAAATACCTGATTGCATGATTACCTCTTATTGGAAAGGCTATCTTTTCCTTGGTGCTCTGCAATGTTATTTTTGTCCTGTATCAAGTGTTTATCTGTTTCAGAGTTCCTCACTGGAGCCACCATTCACCCCAGGTCTCCTTGTCCAGTTTTACTCTCCCCTCAAGCCTAAGCCAATCCAATAGGGACAAAGACTCTTCCTCCACTTCTACCTTCCCAAACCATTTACCTGTTCACCATTTCTCTATTAAGCTATCCCAAATACTGTAGGCCACCTCCATACCAACTCAACAATGCCCACAATCCTCTGCTAGCCCTCATGCTCCTTGCTGGTGCCACACAAGTTTCCTGGCAAGTGTCCTTGATGTGTTGGTGGTACTTGCTGTGGATACTTCCCTTGAATTCCTTCTCGCAGTGGCCTGTGCATCCCCATGGTAATGCTCCAGCAGCTGAAAATTAGTTTCACAATCTCTGCATTTAGTGGCCTCAAGAATTCTCTAAGTCTACACTTCCCATCCATGGTGTGGGGATACCTGCAGGAGGCGCTGAGGCCAAGGAGGCTGAAGTGAACACTGAAGAAAGGTACCCTTCACCCCTCTCAGGGCGATGCACAGATTCTCCACAAGGACAGACTGACATCTCTTCTGTGGTCTACCTTCCTTTAGTTAACTCAGGCCTATCATGTGGCTTTTCTCAGCTTTAGATTCCTCATCTGCAAAATTAGGATAACACCTGCCCCGGCAGCTACTGTAGATTAGCTGAGTCAGCATCTGGTCAACTATATTATCTCCTGCCTTACAGAGGCTGGCAAGTGAAATGCTTATGTCCCTGTCTCTTTTTCAGGTAGAGGTGACCAAGATATAACATAGCTCTAGCTAATGAGATGCAGGCAGAAGACCCCACCCCATGGGAGACCTTCTCTTCCAGAATGCCTTCCGGGCAATGACTGACAAGGAGGAGGCTATTGCTTTTTACCATTTACTTTTTGCCTCCCTAATCCCCCTTCTTTCTGCCTGGAACTTGATGGGATGTCTGAAGGCACAGCATGTGTTCTATTTAAGGGAGGAAAGCACACTGGTAGACAGAAGAAACCTAGTTCTTTATAATGACCTTGACCAGCAGTACATTCCTGAATTTTCTAACCTGACACCTATTTATACGGGAAAAGACAAACTTCTCTTGTCTGAGAAGTTTTTAATCTTTATTATTTATTTTTGAGAGAGAGAGAGAGAGTGAATGAGAGAGCGAGCAAAGGGTAGAGACAGAGGGAGACACAGAATCCAAAGCAGGCTCCAGGCTCTGAGCTGTCAGCAAAGAGCCTGACGCCGGGCTTAAACTCACGAACCTTGAGATCATGACCTGAGCTTAAGTCAGATGTTTAACCAGCTGAGCCACCCAGGTGCCCCTGTAGGAGGGTTTTCTAATGCTCATGGCCAAAAGCACTTCTAAAAAACTTACATCACATGGTTGTGATGGGAAATAAAGACAGTGTATGTAAAGCCCCAATAGTACCTCCTGCTATGTGGCTGCTCAATAAATGGCAGCTGTTATTACAGACCCTCCTGTGTGAGTCTGCACCTGTTCCAGACAGATTAGGAAGTTCCTGAGGTCAAGGCCCAAGAAAATGAACTGGGCACACAATGAAGGTCAGTATAGACTGAGCTGAACTGGGCAAAATGTTATATACCTAGAGGATCTTGCAGAGGATGGATGCATTAATCAGTTCAGTGCAATTAATGGAAATCACTCAAAGTATTTCATGCAGAAAGAGATTTAATAGAAGGAATCAGGTATATTTTTGGAAGAGATTTGTGGTGTGGAAGTCAGGGTTCTGGTTTCAGGCTATTGAATAAGCAGACATACCACTGAACCCACGCTAGGAGCCCACTGATGCTGCCACCTCTGAGGACACCACAGCTGGGCCTGAACTCTGAGTCCAGCGGCCGCCATGTACACACTCAACCTTGCTTACCATCAGCAGGAGTAAGATGGCCTTCCCCTACTTCTTACTTCTAAATGCAATTTGAGTGCATTTACTGATGAAAGGAACTTTGAATCCAGGAGCCTAGCTGTAAAACAATCTGAGAAATGCCGTTTTTATCTTTTCAACCTCTCTAACTAGAAAATGGTAGAATGGAGGTTGAGAGGCCAATCTCCCCCGCAGGGACACTGAGAGAGGCGGAGATGGGTAATAGGAGGGGAGGGAAAGATGTGATCCGTGCTTTTCCTGTAGTCCTGTTGGAGGCAGCAAGGACAGGGACCAACCACAGTATCGCCTGATCATTGATGGTTTTGCAAGAATAAATTCTGACAGGCAAGCTGACAGCTCCTAGAGAAGGAGTGAAGCAGAACACATGCTCAAATGGGTCTCATTCTCTTAGTGAAACAGAAGCAAATAAGGCTAAGCCAAGGGAAGCCATACCAAGGGGAACAGCCTCTATGAATAGCCATGCTCTGGTCACTTTTCCTTTGTCTGGCTCACATCAGAGACTATGCATAAGAGAAGGGGAGGAGAGAGATGCAGGAGCTACTCTCTCACCCTGCTGTCTCATCCTGGACTTGGTTAGGGAGACACTATCTGTCTGACACTTGGCAGGAAAGTCTGTGAAGGCCTCTGCTCACCCAGCATCTCACCAACCAGCACCCAGAGCTGCCTTTATGCCTCCTGCATCACTGTGGGCCTGACCCTGTGCTAATTGCTTTGTGCGGGGAAGTTTCATTCAATGGTCAACAAACACTCATTTAACAAATATTGGAAAGGTAGAATATCTTTTGTGTAGTAGGCTCTGCCCTAGGTGAACAAAGAAAACAAAACTATTTGCCTGTATAATAGATATAAATGAGAGCCATGACCCTCAGATGCAGGGGTTTCAGGTTTATTTATTTTTGTAGGCCAAAATAAATCAGTCTGTGAGTACGCCAGTGCTTTAACATATAAGGAAGTGCTCGCCACATGTACCTTAGTGCTTTGGCTCCTTTGCTACCACTACTGGGCCATACTTGGATCCCATGAATCACTTGGGGCCTGGTCCTTAGCCTCAGGTGGTTAACATGGTTCCTCTCATATTCTCTCGTCCCCTCTCCTGCACTGCAATTCTTGGTGTACTACTGACTTACCCATGGTAAGGATGTATCCACTGACCACCACTCTTGTGCCATTCCTCCAACTTAGTTCACCCTAATGTCTCAAAGGTACATGCCTCCCATGACACAGTGGGGCCTTCCATTTGCCTTAAAACTCCCAGATGATGGTCTTCTGCTTGTGTGAGTGTCTCTCAGAGAAATTCTCCTGGTCTCTCGGCAAGAGAGAAAATGGTTCATCAGAGAAGTGGCCCTAAAGCCTGAGGACTCTGCCTCCTTGAGGTCTGATCTCTATGATCGACTGTGTATCTATATATCATCTGCAGCTGGATAAGGAGGAAAAGCACCCTGTTCTAATAGTGGCCATTCTCCTGCATCCTCTCTAGCTGAATCTAGCCTGAATATCAGCCCATGCTGAAACTCTCCAACTCTGAAACATCAACACATTAAAGGAGAAAAATCCATGTGATATTCTCAAGAGAAGCAGAGAAAAACAGTTGACCCAACACCCACTCAGAAAAGTAACTCAGCACAATAGGAATAGGAGGGAGCATCCTCGACATAATAAAGGATATTAATTAGAAACCTACAGCATGTGTGTTAGAAGCATTCCTTTTAAAGTCATAAATAAGACAAGGATGCCCGCTAGTACCATTTCTTTTTGATGAGGTAATGGAAATTGTAGCCAGTACAGAAGGAAAGAAAGAAAAACCCCATCCCTCTAATAAAACATAAAGCAATCAGTACAGAGATGTCAAAAAATGTATTGAAAGTAAAGAAGAAAAACCATCATTATTTGCAGAAATTATTTGCATAGAAAAATCTAAGACAATCTACAGTAAATTATTAGGACTAAGAGTAGGGGAAGGTAAAAACATTCAAATATCAATTTTATTTATATACGATAGCATTAAATGTATAAAATATAATTTTAAAATATAAGTAAAACAGCAAATCAAAACTGTTGATTAACTAGGAACAAACCTAACCAAAACATTCAGGACCTTTAATGGAGAAAACTAAAAAACATTACTGATGATGACCACTGGGTGTTGTATACAAGTGATGAATCACTGAATTCTACTCCTGAAACCAACATTGCACTGTATGTTAACTAACTAGAATTTAAATAAATATTAAAAGAAACATTATTGAAAGATTTTAAAATGAACTTAAGTAAATGTAAATAAATAGAGATATGTTTCATATTTATATTTGGAAAAACCCAGAATTGTAAAGATGACAATTACCCCTAAATGAATATCTACAGTCAATATAGTTTCATGCAAAAATCAATAGAGCTTTCTCTGGAACTGAGCAATCTGATCCTCACATTTACATGGAATAGTGAAGGATCAAAAACAACCAAGGGAGTTTTGAAGGCAATATCCCTCCAACTAGATATCAAGAGTTAGTATAAAGCTATGGTAGCCAAGAAAGTGTTCTTGGAATAAACATTGACAGATGAAAACCCTATGTAACAGAGAGCCCACCAACATATCTATGCCTATATGGATATTTGATATATCATAGAGGTAGAATTTTGAATCAGAAGCAAGGGGTGCTTAAAACATTGGTTATCCACATGTAACAAATTAGAACCGTAACTCATAGCGTAAACACAAAAATATATTCCAGGTGGATTAAAGTCCTTATTATGAAAGGCAAAACTTGAACACTTTTGAGGAAAATATAAAAGAATACCTATATGGAATAGGAAAGGATGTCTTAAAGAAGAAAACATCAATAATAATGGAAATAATGGATAAATTCAACTGCATTAGAAATAAAAACTTTTGAACAAAAGAGATACCACAATTGAGAAGTCGGGTTATTGACTGAGAGAAGATCTATATAATGCATAAAACCATTAAAGGGTCAGTATAGAGAATATACAAAAAAAACTTCTACAAAGCAATAAGAAAAGGACTAACGATGTAAAGGAGAAAAGCTGATCAAACAGAATTCACAGCAAAACAAAGCTTCAGGAGTAGAGGGGGAAAAAGCACACAGCCTCACAAATAATCAGAGATATGCAAAATTAACCCAATTTGACATACCATGGGGCACCTGGGTGGCTCAGTTAGTTGAGCATCTGACTCTTAATTTTGGCTCAGGTCATGATCCCAGCATCATGGGTTGGAGCCCCATGTTAAGGCTCTGTGCTGAGTGTGGAATCTGCTTAAAATTCTCTCTCTCTCTCTCTCTCTCTCTCTCTCCCTCTATCCCTCCCCCCAACTCATGCTTTCTCTTTCTAAAATCAAAAACCATTTTTTGACATACGATTTTTACTCAACAGATGCAAAAATTAGGAAGTTTGATGCAACTTGAACTCTCATATCACCACCTTGGAGAGGAACTGCAACATATGAGTTGTGTACATACCCTAGAAATCGACAATTATTTTACTATCAGCTATATAGAAACTCTCATACATGTGCATAAGAAAATATCTACAAAATTGTCATTTTTTTCTTTATTCTTTTTTAAAAATTCATTTATTTTTAAATTTTTTTAAAAAATTAAATCCAAGTTAGTTAACATATAGTGTTGACTTCAGGCATAGAATTTAGTGATTAATCACTTACATATAACACCCAGTGCTCACCTCAACAAGTGTCTTCCTTAATGCCCCTCACCCGTTTAGCCCATACCCCACCCAACATCTCCAGCAAACCTGTTTGTTCTCTGTATTTAAGAGTCTCTTATGGTTTGCTTCCCTTCCCTTATGTTCATCTGTTTTGTATCTTAAATTCTACATATGAGTGAAGTTATATATTTGTCTTTCTCTGACTGACTTATTTCACTTAGCATAATACACTTTAGTTCCATCCACATTGTTGCAAATGGCAAGATTTCATTCTTTTTGGTCACCAAGTAATGTTCCATTGTATATATATATACCACATCTTCTTTATCCATTCATCAGCTGATGGGCACTTGGGCTCTTTCCATACTTTGGCCATTGTCGATAGTGCTGCTAAAAACATTGGGGTGCATGTGCCCCTTAGAAACAGTACTCCTGTATCCTTTGGATAAGTACTCATTTATCCCAGCAATTGCTGGGTCATAGGGTAGTTCTATTTTTAAGTTTTTGAGGAATCTCCATACTGTTTTCCAGAGTGGCTGCACCAGTTTGCAATCCCACCAACAGTGAAAAAGGGTTCCTCTTACTCTGCATCCTTGCCGACATCTGTCATTGTCTGAGTTGCTAATTTTAGCCATTCTGACAGGTGTAAGGTGATATCTCATTGTGGTTTTGATTTGTATTTTCCTGATGATGGGAGATGTTAAGCATTTTTACATGTGTCGGTTGGCCATCTGTATGTCTTCTTTGGAGAAGTGTCTATTCATGTCTTTTGCCCATTTCTTCACTGGATTATTTGATTTTTGGGTGTTGAGTTTGACAAGTTCTTTATAGATTTTGGATACTAACCCTTTATCTGATATGTCGTTTGCAAATATCTTCTCCCATTCCATCGGTTGCCTTTTAGTTTTGCTGTTTGTTTCCTTCGTTGTGCAGAAACTTTTTATCTTGATGAGGTCCCAATAGTTCATTTTTGCTTTTGTTTCCCTTGCCTCTGGAGACATATTGAGTAAGAAGTTGCTGCAGTCGAGGTCAAAGAGGTTGCTGCCTGTTGTCTCCTCTAGGATTTTGATGGCTTCCTGTCTCACATTTAGGTCTTTCATCCATTTTGAGTTTATTTCTGTGTATGGTGTAACAGAGTGGTCCAGGTTCATTCTTCTGTATGTCGCTGTCCAGTTTTCCCAACACCCTTTGCTGAAGAGACTGTCTTTTTTCCATTGGATATTCTTTCCTGCTTTGTCAAAGATTAGTTGGCCATATGGTTGTGAGTCCATTTCTGGGTTCTCTATTTTGTTCCATTGGTCTATGTGTCTGTTTTTGTGCCAATACCATACTGTCTTGATGATTACAGCTTTGTAATACAGCTTAAAGTCCAGAATTGTGATGCCTCTGGCTTTGGTTTTCTTTTTCAGTGTTGCTTTGGCTATTTGGGGTCTTTTGTGGTTCCACACAAATATTAAGATTGTTTGTTCTAGCTCTGTGAAGAATGCTGGTGTTATTTTGATAGGGATCGCTACAAAATTTTCATTTGGGCACAGTTTGTTATAGAGAAATATTGGAGTCAACCCAAATGTCCATCAACAGGAAAGTGAATAAATAAATTGTAGCGTGATTAGAATCAACAATCTTGCAAAATGTGAGTGAAAAAAACAAATTGCCAAAGGATATCTAGGTATGATATAATTTATATAAAGTTTATAAACATGCAATATAATGCTAAATACTGTTTACACATGCATACCTATGGAACTTAGGTATAAAACATGCATGGGAATGATGAGCACCAAATTCAAGCTCATAGTACCTCTGAGGAAAAAGGGAGAAGAGAATTGCAGACTGGTTCATAAAGCTTCAACTATATCTATAATATTGTATTTTAATTTATTAAAAAGGTCTACAGCAAAGACGGCAAAATGTTAAGATTTCACAAGCTGAGCGGTAGGTACATGGATGTCTTACTAAGCTATTTTATACATTTTTTTTGGTGTTTGAACTGTCTCTTAATATTGAAAATTATGTGGAACACAGCTACCACGGGGTTCAGTCCATGGGTTCTCAGGGACTCTTCTGTCGTCCTAAGCATGCCTTGTCTTCTCTTCAACCCCCAGTCTTCCTGGTGTAACCTGACCCTAAATAGACCCCTCTTTGTGGAATAGGATTGGAATAGCCTATATCAAATTAGCCATACCATCAACTGGTTACATGCACAGCTCGAATCCTGGAATTGTTTAATTATTCCTTTCCTTCAGGTCCAAGTACTTTCATACCATTTTTATGGAGCTGGTTGGTAGGAAAGGTTCTTGCATCTGACTACAGATGTGTGCTCCCTTGATGCGTGTCCTTGCACTCTCACGGGGAAGCATGTGGCTGTCCTCCCAGGAGGCCAGGGAAATCTTCTCTGCATCCTCTCCTTTCTTTGACAATCTTCCTGTCCTTTTACATTTTACTATTTTTAACTCTGTATTACAAAAAAATTCAAACATAAAAGTAGAGAGAATGGTAAAATGAAGTCATATCATCGCCCAGTTTCAACAACTATTAATATTAATATTTAGTCAATCTTATTTCATCTATCTCCCTGATTTTTCTTTTTTGCTGCAGTATTATAAAGCAAATCCTAGACATCATTTCATTTCATCCATAAGTACTTCAGTGTTGGCAGATGACTTTTTAAAATTACCATAATACCATTATCACGCCTAACAAAATTAATAATAATAATCCCTCAATATCTTCTAATACAAGAATACAATATTACTTTCAGACCTGAGCAAGATCCTGTTCTTTAGAAGTTCCCACATATTTCAAACACACGGAAAATAAATTTTGTTAAAGAAATCATGGGCACCACTATCACAGCAGCTGTTGCACTGAACTCAGTGACCCATCGCCCTAACATCCGCTTTTGTAACCAGGACAGTTCAGGCCCCAGGGAATCACTTCTCCACCCTTCTTGACTTAGGACCTCTACCCACTCAGTAGGTATCTGAGCTGTGCAGCTCCAGAGGTTGGAGATGGGTCCACTGCAGTGAGCCTGCAGGATTTTAGCAGCAGAAACTCGTAAGTAGAGAAAAGACTAATTAACTTGTCACATCCCTCCTCTTATAGAGCATGGATGTGGTAGATTCTTGCATAATAAATTGTCTGTTCCAGTAGTGCCAATGAACCATTTCTTGCTTCTCTCCATATTCCAGTTCATGGCTCTGGAGGCACTCATGAATTAGCACAGTATTTGCAATAGCTGAGGAATATTTTGCAAAGTTAAACAATTCATGATACTCTCAAATCTGTATATGCTAGATCTAGATGTAATATCCTTGAAGCATGATCCTTAACTTAGACAACTAGAAAAGCAAAGAATGCTAAAACTGTGAATATTTTTAATTCTTTTTTAATTTTTATTTTAAGTAGGCTCCACACCCAACATGGAGCTTGAACCTGTGATTCTGTGATCAAGAATCACATGCAAGAAACTACTGTCTGAGCCAACCAGGCACCCCAGTGAATATTTTTTAATAAAAATACTTAATGTATGAGTGCTTTGTTTTAAATATGAATCTCAGCTTTAGTTAAATAATTTGGATTTCAACTCTTGATATTCACTAATTATGACTTGTATTTTGCCTTTTAATTCAAAAGATAATTTAGAATATCTCAAACCAAGTGTTCTAAACTTTCTCTGTAAAGATCCAGATACTAAAAATTTAAGGTTTTACAGGATACATACTGTAGTCTTCTTTGTTTTTGTTTGTTTTTGCAGCCCTTTAAAAATGTAAAAGCCAACCACAATGAGATACCATGTCATAGTCTGTAGGATAGCTAAAATAAGAAAGCCACACAATAATAAGTGTTGATAAGGATGTGGAGAAATTGCACCCATCACACATTGATGGTGGGAACGTAAAAGGTAAAACCTCTTTGGAAAACAATTTGGCAATTCCCCAAGAAGTGAAACTGACTCCAGGGTGTGTGCCTAAGAGTACTGAAAACATAACGTTCATTTAAAAAAATTGTGTGTACATATTCATAGCTGCATTATTCATTATAGCCCAAAGTGGAAACAATCCAAATGTCCATCAGCTATCCACTCATCAATGGATAAATAAAATGTGGTCTATTGTGGCATAATCAAATATACATTTGGTCTTTGTTCTCAGTTCCTAATACAGAACTCCTAAAACTCATGCACTGTCCTGAGTGATAGGAGTGTCTTTTGTTGTTCATTAGAACCCCTTCAGAAACACAGCTGAGTTTATGCTAATGAGATGAGTCAGGGTGGGGCCCCTGGACCGTTTCAGGATGGGAGCTGGTCACCAAAAAGACCAAATACATAATTAGAGGATGGAAACGTTCAGCCCTATCCCTGACCTCAAAGGAGGAGAGGGAAGCTAGAGACAAGGTCATAAAAACCCTCCAACAAGGAGATCTCAAGTGCTTCTGTGTTGGTGAATACGCTGATGTGCTGGAAAGATGAAGCACCTGGAGAGGGAACGGGACCTCCATGCCTTACCCACTATATCCTGCCCTATGCATCTTTTCCATTTGGCTCTTTATTTGTATCCTTTCCAATAAACCAGTAATTGCAAGTAAAGCATTTTCCTGAGTTCTGTGGGTTGTTCTAGTGAATTGTGGAAGTCGAAAGGGATTGTGGAAGTTCTTGAATTTGTAGTCAGACAGGTAGAAGTGTTAGTAGCCTGGGTACACTTTGGTAGCTGGCATCTGAATGGAAGCAGTCTTGGGGGACAGAGCCCTTAACCTGTGGGGTCCATGTTAATCCTGGACTGTGTCAGAAATAAATTGAATTGTTGGACACCCAGTTGGTGTCTGAGAATTGGTTGTTGTTGGTGTGGAAAAATGACATATATTTGCCATGAAAGAAAAAAAAAACCACGCATTTGGTGTCAGAGGTGGTATCAGAAAACACCACACTTATATCCACACAATGAAATACTACTCATACATGTTATATATATGATACATGCTACAACATAGATGAACCTTGAAAATATTATGCTAAGCAAAAGAATTCAGATAGAACAGGTCTCATATTGTATGATTCCATTTATATGAAATGTCCAGAACAATGTCTAGATAAATTCATAGAGACAGGAAGTAGATTATTGGTTGCCAAGGACTGGGAGGGACTGGGGGAATGGGGAATGACTGCTAATGGATGTGGGTGATGAAATATTCTGGAATTAAAGAGTGGTGATAGTTGTATAATTCTGTTAATACATTGAAAACCACTGAATTGTACACTCTAAAAAGGTGAACTTTATGGTGTGTAAATTATATCTCAACAAAGCTGCTATTGAAAAGTGTAGAAAGCAGTTTTTAAGCTCAAGGACCATAAAAAAAAATGGGCCAAGGGCTGAATTCGACCTGCAGACTAGAGTCTTTGGACACCTGTTTTAGATGATAAAACTTTTAAATTTCTACCCTTGACCCAAACTCTGTAAATGTAAGGGATGGTCCTGATCCACTATCTAATCTATTTTTAAATGTTCTTCATTTTCTCAAAATGTCTTTAACACATTCATTGTCTCCCCCCAAGGTCTGTCCTCTCTTGTGTCTCCCTCCAGAGCCATTGGTGGGTCCTTCTCCATCCACTATTCCACCTGGTTCCATAGCAATAAGGGAAGAAGAGAAGCAGGGAGAGGTCTTGGATCAAAGATCTGAAGCACAAGCAAACTTTGCACACTGCGAGGACTCAAGAGCACAAATCCTACATGTTTTATGTAATGATGTAATTGAGAAGATGATGATGAACCAGGCAATGGTGGTCATGGGTAATGATGGGGAGGATATGGTCGTGGTGGTAGAGGAGGGCAGAGTCTTGATGCAGATAATAGTGGTCCATAATGGGATGATTACCAAAAGGGAGATGTTTGAGAAGAGCTTTTTTTTTTTCCTGGCAATTTTGCTATTTTCTCTCATTCTTGAGTTAGCCTGGAAAATGAGTCTCTGCCAGGGTCTGGGCAAGTAGGAGTCTGCAGTAATATTTAGCGTTCTATTTTGTGATTTTATGGAACTGCTGAAAAGGTCAAGAACATTTCTTTAAATGTCAATGGCCTGAGGGTCCAATTACCCAGGGGAGGACATTCTTGGAAGAGGAGTTTTTGTAAGTCTGGCAGAATGGTGTGGGAGGGGCTCAGCAAGTAGGGAGCCAAGGGGTGGGTCCAGGCTTCCCAAGGAGAGGGTCCTGGACAGAGCAGCAGAGGGAGGGCGGGTTCTTGCAGAAGCTGTTGGTGCATCCCCAGTGGATAGGAAAGCCTTGGTAGAGTCATCTCTGAGCAGAGCTCACTACCCCCTCCACCCTCCTTGTGAGGCTGAGTCCAAAGTGCCTAGGGGAGCCCGAGGGGCTGCGTTTGAGTTGGAGGGGGTATACCCTGCTCCCAAACTCCAGGCTGTAGAGGCCCCACAGTCCTCAGTGCAGATCCCTGGGACTGACCTAAGGAAGGGCATGGGGTCAAACCCCTGAGAAAGTGTTTTTAAACTTTAGTGAACATAGGTCTCTCCTGGAGAGTGTATCTAAAATGCAGAGTTCTGAGCCCCACATGGATTCAAACATCTTACAGTGAACAGTGTTATTATTTTACAATGGAGAAGGAAGCTATTTTCATGGGAGTTAGGCAGCTTGTTAAAATGCATATTCTTGGGGCGCCTGGGTAGCTCAGTCGGTTAAGCGTCCGACTTCAGCTCAGGTCATGATCTCACAATTTGTGGGTTTGAGCCCCGCATCGGGCTCTGTGCTGACAGCTAGCTCAGACCCTGGAGACTGTCTTCGGATTCTGTGTCTCCCTCTCCCTCTCTGACCCTCCCCTGCTCACGCTCTCTCTCTCTCTCAAAAATAATTAAACATTAAAAATTTTTTTTTAAAAAATGCATATTTTTAGGTCGCCCCACCCCATGGAATCAATACCTGAAGGAAAGGAGTACAGGGAGGGAAGGGATGGGTCCCAAGAACTTGCACGGCCAGCAACTTCCCCAGGTGACTTTGAGGCTGGTCCTCTCCAGGCCTCCCTCCAAGAACCAGTGCATCTACCTTAAGATTCATCTGTCCCCTTTGAATCTGTCCTTGGGAAAACGGTGTCTGCTCTAGTACCCAGGTGGGTGCAGGATAACAGGGCTTTGAAGTCAGTCTGGGACTGAATGTTGGCTCTGTCACATTCTGTATGACCTTGGGCAAGTTACTTAACCCTTGGGCTTCCATTCCTTCTTCTGTAAAACCCCTGTTTACAGACTAATGACCATGTCCAGGGACCGTGGAAAAGAGTCAGTGAAATAATGAAGGTGAAGATGTGAGCCCAGCACCTGGCACGTGGTAAGTGCTCCGTCAGCGCAGTCTCAATTACTATTATTAGGCATCTGGGAGGCTTAGACATCAGGTGGGGCTTCTGGTCTCTGCCATCTGTTTCCCTCCGCTCACAGGGCCAGCATGTGCGAGGGTGAGTGTGTGTCTGAGAGTGTACTTGCACATGTGTGCCCACGTCTTTGATCCTCCTTGCAGCACCCCCCCCCCATACTATGACTACCAGCCAGAGCCCAGGGATGCTGGTCCAAACAAGGCGGAGGGATGAAGTTGGGACATGTTTGCCAATATCTCATCCCCGGTCACGGCTAGCTCCTCAGAAAGGACAGCTTGCACTGACACACAAGACTGATTTGAACACAGACACAGATCGTGGTCACCTGGGAGCCTGTATTCAGGGTTCCCCCTGTGGCCTGAGACATTTGGAAGCTGGAGCTTCCTCAGGACAGATGTGGCCAGGATCCCATGCAGGATCCCCTCCCCTGATCCACTCTGCTTTCAGGACAGACTCTAGGGGACCAGTCCTTTCCCCTGAGGCCAATGCTGGGCCTGAAGGCTTTATCAGGGCTGTAGCATTCACCCAGGAAAGAGAGGGCTCCCCAGATTTGGCCTGAAGGGGTGTGTGTGGGCTTACCTAGGGAAGGGGATTGAAGTTCTCTCCCTTGGCCTGCATCCGGGACATTGGGACTTGAAGGAAATCCCCACCACCCATCCCCTCGCCTACCACAAACAGCATTTGCTCAGGTATAGTGATCTTGTTATTTGAAAAGGAAGCTGAGAAGGCTCTATACCTTAGCATGGCTTTTTTCCAAGCTGCCCCTTTTGAGTGCCTAATATGTGCCATGAGCTTACACTCTGTTGTTTTATCCTGTACCATATCCCTGTTGGCTAGGTACTATTTTACATGTGAGGAACCAGAGGGAATTAGACAAGAGAAGCGAAGATCCAACAGATAGTAAATGGTGGCACTTAATCCAAACTCAGGTAGACTGAACTCCAAATCCTAGGCTCCCATCTTTGGCTCTATTTCAACTGCTAATTAGAGCTGACCAAGATGAGATGATGCCAAAACAGGATGACAGGGGTAGGTTACCAGAGCCACTTCTGGGGTGACATGTGAGACCAGTCCATGAGTCAAGACGACAGATCAGGAGCTATGGATGAGGGAATGAAAGACATCCAGTTGTCTGTGGTTCTGTAATGGGACTTGCAAAAAAAA
The DNA here is from genome assembly GCA_028646485.1 of Cryptoprocta ferox. NCBI lineage: Eukaryota > Metazoa > Chordata > Mammalia > Carnivora > Eupleridae > Cryptoprocta > Cryptoprocta ferox. Next base: position 107,811,469 of record CM053560.1, on the reverse strand, counting down.
AAAAAATTCACCGTCCTCATGGTCAGAAAGGAGATAGATACCTACTGATTTGTCTCTCTATCCCTCCTCTCAGTTTCTGGGGTGAGCACCCCTCCTCACTCCCTCACCCCTGATTTATCTCTTTCCAATCATAGGGTTCCCATTGGAAGCAGTCATTTTGCTATTCCATCTACTGGCCAGAGTTGAGTGCTCCAGGGGTGGGAATGCCATCCAAGCTGAGCCAATCAGATCTCTTTGCTGGGATTTTTTAAACTGATGCTAAAATAAAGAGCCCATCTCTCTCTAGGAGCTGAGGTTGTGAGGGGTGAGGCTCAGGAGGTATAGGAAGCCAATTTAGTGTCAGAGAGAAGCAGGGACCCAGATGGAGATGTAAGGAGGAAGATGGATTCCTGGTAGCATTTGAGACTGAGGCTTAGTGGTATCTCTACTCTCTCCAGGTTGGCTGTTCGACCCTTCTTATGGTTGGAATATGTTTGCCAATATCCCATACCTGACCCTGGCTTGCTTCTCAAAATGGACAACTTGGGACCACAACATCTACCAACAAAGTCCCTTTTTGTACCCATGTTAGTATGAACTGTCCTGCCACCAAATGACCTGACTAATCTGTCTCCTCATCCATCACTACCATATGAGGAGGACACAGTCCAGAAAGTTGGGGCAGTGAAGCAAACCAGAGGGGCCCAGGTGCCTGATGGTGACATGGGGACACATCCAAGGGAATCTCAGGCCTGGAACAGCTGGCCCCACTCTGGACGGCAGAGCCCTGGTCAGAAGCCAATCTTCTGGGCCAGGCTGGCTCCTGATACTCAAACGGAAGCCAAAGAGATTGGGCTTAGGGGTGGCTGCTCTAAATTTGTCATCACTCAGATGCCTGAGCCAGAAATGATGTCTTTCCTCTGACCTGGACAGCAGAGCTGACTTTCAGGGAATCACTATAAAACCCACTGGGCTATCCCTGGGAGTCCAGGGCCTGTCAGACCCTTCTGAGCCAACATGAACTGAGTAGGGAAGAGAAGACGGGAGGGAGAGGGACAGGGAGGAGAGGGAGAGGAGAAATCGGTACTCTGGGAGGAGAGAAGAGAAGAGAGATGGTAAAGAGGAACCTGCAGAAAAATCCATCTTTATTTATTTTGTCAGCAATTCTCAACAGGAGCTTCCCCCTCCCTTTTCTTCTTCCAGCAGACACCATGGACTTTATTCTTTCAAGAAAGAGCTTTTCTGCTCAGTTGGAAGGAGTAGGCAGGAGTGCGGGGCTGGACAGCCAGGCTTTATCAAGGTCCTGAGATGCCTGTATGGGCTTCCAGATCCCAGGGGAGGGTCCTAGAGGATGCCCATTTAAGGAGAGAGAGCTGGACCCTGAGACTCTGCAGCTGGCCATTTTGTCCACACTGGAGACAGAGCTGAGTATATTGGCCTCAGCTTGCTGCCTGTGAAATGGGGATGGTATGTAACTGAATAGTGTCCCACTGCTGTTGCACTGGGGTTCTCCTAGTGAGGGTTCAGGGCAGTAAAGAAGACAGTGCCCTGCCATCTCTCGCACACTCCCTGCCCAACCCCCAGTCTCTTTTTTGGCTTATGGTGGACTTTCCTTTGTGTCATCTCATAGGAGGGACACAAGAGTCCCCAGAGAAAGGCCAAGCAATAGCTAGCATCTCTACATTCCTGGAAGGATAAGCGGTGAGAGTGGGGGGGCTCACTTGTTCAAAAGCACTCAGCACACCCCTGTAGAACTGAGTTCTGCCCGTGCACCATTTTGCCTTCTCCTGTAGCCCTGTCCCTGGCTCTGTGCCCCCTGAAACTTGCCACTGCCCCCATTCCCATGTCTTTCACCAAGTGCTTCTAGGTTTGTCTTGCACTAACTTGTTACATTTTGCTCAGCCTCTCCGACTAAGGTGAGCTGGCAGAGGTCAGTGGCTGTGTGTCTCTTCGTCCCACCCCTCACCCCTTCCCCTCCAAGAGAGCAGCCCTGTCTTCGGACACAGTGGAACTCTGAAATCTCAGGGGAAATGCAGGCTGACTGGCGGGGCTTGCGGTCAGTGGAAAACTCCTTGGACCCCACCTTGGGCTCTCTCCCCTTCCCCTCTAGCCTTCCCAGACATCCCCTCCAGGCTCTTCAAGGCAGACCAAAAGCTAGTTAACCCCCAGGGGTGCTTGCGAGGTAAGGAGGGGAGAAGAGGCTGTTCATTAAAATTCACATCAAGAGAAATAACTAATCAGAAGCTGTTTGTTGCTTAATTGATTTTAAACTTCAGGAAGATTCCTCATTAGCCTAGGGGTGACATCTGCAGAGCAGCCCAATTGGGAAAGGAAGAATGGGGGTGGGGAGAAGAGGAGCACAAGCCCCCTCTCCTGCCAGCCTGCCCGCTACTGTCCAGCTGGGTATTCAGAGAAGGTTCTGCACTTCTTGCAGCAAGCTCCCTGAGCCAAGCTCCAGCTTTGCAATCCTCTTCTTCTTTCCAGGCCCCCTCTTCCAGGAAGCCTCCCCTGACTGGCCAGCTCCTGCATGTACAGTCTTTCCCTCCCAAGCTGGTACTTTTAAAAGTATTTGATGGTGCTTCCCAGCCTGGGAGCTCCTAGAGAGCTGAAGCTTCCTTCCTGTTCTCCTCCTTACCTCCTTGTCTCCTACCCTTCTATTTCTACTCTGCCTCCCTCCCTCCTCCCACTCTTCCCTCTTCTCTCCTTCCTCCTCTTCCCCACATTTTCCTCCTTCTTTGTGCTTCCTCCCCAGTTAATTCCCCTTGCTTGGCCAAAGGATACAGCAGGTTGGCGACTGGCACCAAGGGGTACTCCAGCCCTCCATGATTTTCATCAGCATTCCAGCAGACACACCTTAAGTCTGGCCCCCGTTCCAATTTCCACCAGATTGCTGCCTTCCGCCCGGGAGGAGAGGAGGAAGAGGGCTGGAAACCTATTGCACTCAGAGACATGGGAGAACTAGAACAACTTCGCTTGGAGGAAAGAAGATTGGGAAAGTCATACTGATACCTTGCTATCTCTAAGCGTCTGGCTCGGCTGGGTGAACAGCCCTGTCCTGTGCCTGCCGGGACAGAGCTAGGACTGGTGCGGGCCTGAACATTGTCAGAGGGACAGAGATCAGAGCCAATGTAAGGGAAGAAGAGTAGTGAACACCCTCTGGTTTTCTATAGGTTTCTAGAAACAGCATTTCTCCCTTTGGGGATTCAACTCTAGCACACTCCAACTGGTTCCAATAGGGCTACCACTTAGCATTGCCTTCCTGGGTCATGTGACAAGCCCTGGCCAATCATAATTGCCCATGGCCCTGCCTATGGTGTTTGGCTCAGGATGGTCATGTGACCCAAGGCTGGGCAGCCTCAGTCCTTCTCTGAGAATTTCTATGTCATCAGTGGGATCTAGAAGCATTTGCTAAGACGTGATCATGTATGCTGAGCACTGTGGGCTGCCTTCTCCTCAATTACATAGAGAAACAGAGCCAAGAGTTGCGAAGGGAGAGGCGGAAAGTCCTGTCGACGCTGTTTGGGTCTCAAGAGCCCTTGAGACACCTCAACTCCTGCCCTTTCCAATTTCTTAGGCCAATAAATTCCCTTTTTTGGTGAGCCGTTTGAGTTGAATTTCTGTCACTTCAACGCAAAGGGTTCCTGACCGACTTAAGAACTTTCTCACAGGGCTGTCCAAATGGAGGTCGCGCAGCCTCAGGAGGCTGCAGTTCCCCAGGGCAGAGCTGCACAGCCTCCTGCCAGAACACTGTAGAGAAAACTTCTGGATCCAGTTGTGCCAGATAACAGCTAACTTTTATCGAGTTCCTGGTGCTGTATAGCCATTACCTCAGTTAATCTTCACAACACCTCTGTAGGGAGGCATTATTCCCTCCCCCCATTTTATAGATGAGAAAACAGAGTCTCAGGGATGCTCGTTAACTTTCAAGGAGGCACAGATCCAAGGCTCCAGGACTCCTGCTCCTCCCTGCAAGCCCAGAGATTCAGAGGGCTTTTGCCTACACCCCACCTCAAAGCCTGGCCACCTCCGGAGGGGGCAGACACAGACTTGGTCTCTGCAGTCAGCTCAACAGCTCTTAACTAGGGCAGTCGATAGAGGCGCAGCACTGTGTCCAAGTGAGCAGCGAGGCACACGGCTCCCGATGGCTCTGGGGACAGTCTGCCTGCAAAACCATAGCGGTGGAAGAAACCGAGAGGAGGGGCGGCCGGGCCTCGCAGGAGGACGCAGGCGAGCAGGAGGCACGCTCTTCTTCCAAAGACCTGGATCAAGCGGTCCACTGTCTTGTGAGTCACAGATGCCTTTGGGAGTCTGATGGCATCGTGGACCTTCTCCGAGAAACAAAGGCGCATGTGCGATGTTTCCCACACAACTTTAGGGGCTTCAGAGACCCACCTGGAGCAATGCATGGAACCCCGGTAGCCCAGTTAAGAACTTATGATCAAGAAGCATGAAAAGTGCTCAGGGGCCTGTCCCAGGCCAAGTAGCAATAGCAATAAAATTTCAGAGAGGCAGACCTACCACAGCCAATTATTTTAACCAGCATGTCTAGCTGGAGAAGGTGACGGAGTGTCTTTGTCCCCTCTCCCTTAGGACCCTGCCCCCCAGCATCTTGATGACCCCCTGCTCTATCTCCATGGCTGCTCCTTCCCAGGTGAGGGTGGAGGGAAGTATCTGATGAGCTTCTGCAGCCTGACATGGGGTAGGACACCCATCCCCACGTCTTTTCTTGGTCCATGGCTACCCCAACCTGCATCCCCATGACTTTGTCAATCAAGCCACCCTCCCCAAAGTTAAGATTGGCAGCAATTCTCTCTAGGGTTCAATAACCCAAGACCCACAGAGTAAGATCTAGACCTGTGTGGTCCAATAGAGTAGTTTCATGTGGCCATTTAATTAAAATGTACTAAAGTAAAATAAAATTTAAAACTCATTTCCTCAGTCAGTCTCTCTAGCCACATTTTGTGTGCTCAGTAGCCACATGTAGCTAGTGACTACTGCATTGGGCAATGCAGATATAGAACCTTCCCATCACTGCAGAAAGTTCTGTTGGACACCACTGGTCCAGATTAGACAGATTCTGAACAAAGACATAGCCCTGGAGTCAGGCTGCCTTGCTTCAAATCTGTAGTCTACTATTCAGTAGCTAGGATTAGGGTAAATTTCTTAGCTTCTCTGGGATTCAAATTCCTTCTCTCTAAAATGGGGATGATAATAATGTCTGCTTCATAAGCTTCTCATGGTCCTCAAATGAGTTAAGCCATTTGACACTTCAGCACGGTGCCCCACACATAGCCAGATAAGCTGGATGTCTCAGTTTGTCCCTCTAGATCCACCATCCACTCTTCTCCACCCTACCCTGTGCCTGTGAATCTGACCTTTATGGATTGCATCAATGAGTTTCCTTGCCCTCTGTCTTCCGGTCGGATTTGGTCATTGGAAGACACCACAGAACACCAGAGGGCAGGAAGAGAGAGACGTTGGGGTGTTTGTTTTGTGGAAGGCTCCCTGCCAGGCCACTGTGGATGGGCTCTGTCCCTCTGTGAAAGGCTACAGCATTGTCAGGTGGCTCTCTCTGGAGATTTCCTCACTCCAAGGTCCAATAACTCATTCCATATGCCCCTTTGGGCCCTGAAGTGGAAGCTGCTTCCTGCTGTTTCTAGATGGGGTGCTGCCCTGTCTCTTGTTGGTTTCTCCTTATAGATACTCTTTACTTGGCTCTCCTCTGTGACCTAGCGTGAAACGACTCCCCTGTCCTAATATACAAGCCCCTGCCTAGGCTAGTCCAATTGGTAGTACAACAGACATGGGGGCTCATGGATGCTCCTCTCTCACCTCCTCTGCTTCTGCCTCCAAGCTTCTTCAGAAGAAACAGAATTCCAGGAGCTATCCAAATGAGGAAGGATGGAAGAAATAGCTCAGGGTGGGCTGATGAGGCAGGAGGGATGAGTCGTTAGTGAGGTGGAGACTCAACGAATGGGAGGAAGGAGGTGGAAAACAAGACAGAGTGCCAGAGTCATCGAGGGCCTCCCAGAGAAGCTTTGGCCTCCAGACAAGACAGATCTGAGGTTGAAGGTCAAAACCTGGTTTGACTGCCCAGGGGTTGGAGGGCCTGCTGAAATGGTCCTGGAGTTTGGGCCTCTGCCATGGGGTCTGCGCCATCTCCCCACACTCCCTCAAACAGGACAGCAGGTCTCTTCCTTCACAGGGCCTCTCTCTGGAGCCTGACACCCACCCCTGCCTGGGGCCTCTTTCATTTGAGCAGCCTTTCTTGCTTATCTGTCCCCTTGGCCCAGAGGTGTGACTCTTATCTTGTGTTCTCATTGAAGCAGGAGACAGAGTGGCGTGGGGATGGCAGCTTGGGGGGAGGGGATGCCCTTGGAGAGCTCTAAGAGGAACGTGTGGAGTTTCTCCTTCCCATCCCAAGCTCCCCCCGCCTGACCCTTCACTCCAAGTCTGGGCTAGGTGTCCCTCCTCCAGGCTTCCAAAGCCAAGTGCACTTTCCTTACCATAATTGCCCATCTCTTCTCTTGTCAGAGCACCATCTAGTCCATCATTATATCACCAGCGCCTAGCAGCTTGCTTGGCATACGTAGTGCCTAACCAATATCTATTTATAAGAGAAACTGTCCCCCACTCCCCAGAACAGAAGACCTCCAGTAACACTGGCGTAAACAGTGGGAAGAGCCCTGCAGGGCCAGGGGCTGAGAGGACTGAACTGTGCCTTAATTTCACCAGGCTGCTGGCTTTGGACACTCCCTTCTTATTCTGGACATTGGTGTTGCTTATCTGAAACTTGGACTTGATAATCTGTGGTTCCAGTGCCAAGGAAAGACTTTTTAAAGTATCATGATTAATACATACAAATGATTAATACATAGAAATTTTGAATTGCAGTCACAAAACTTGGCATCTTAGCCTTTCTTTTTTACTCATAGCCAAGCGCTGTAGGTATTTTAATCTACATGTCCCTAGTCTAAAAAGAGTCGATGTCCTCATCCAGCCACGTAAGTCCTCTGTGCCCACAAAACTAGGTGATTGATTAATTCACTCCTTCACCCATTTATTCATTGAACATATATTTATGGAATGCCTATCATAGGTCAGAGATGAATTGTGTATTTCCTTCACTGTCTTTGTGAGAAGCTCAGAGAAAGCTAGTAGGTACCAGAGATGGCATGGAATCTTCACATGGGCACAGAGATGGGCCCCTCCCTCTTCAGCTTTCCCACTTCACTCCTGCTGTTCCAGCAAAGGTGCCTGGGAGACATGGCCCTGTTGCCAGGAACAGAAATGTCTGGCTGCCTATTGGGCTTCCCATGGGGCAGGTGGTGATGTCTGACTTAGGGATCAAAAGCTCAGGGATCTGGAAAGAGTAGAGCGTCAAGTGAAGGCCCAGACCTTTCTCCATGGCCCAATGGAGACACCCTCATATCTACCAACTATGCCCCTATACACACCAGCCAAATATAGGTAGGAAGAATCACTAAGCTCCTCTTCAATGGGGCTGACCTGGAGCAAAGTCTCTGAGCCCAGCAACTGCCCCAAGGGCCTTTCTTGAGTCAAACTCATTGACACACAGAGGATGGACCAACAAACTAGGCCAGGATGAGCGTGCTTACCATCCAACTCACATTTGAATGCTGTATAGGACTCATCAAGGATTCTGGCTAGAGCTAAAAGGGCCATCCTTCTGAGTGCTGGATTCCGGTCTGGCAATGTGCCTTTTCCCTTTCGTCTGGGTACAAATGGTCTCCAGACAGTTGTCTGCAGGGTCAAGGAAGGGGAAAGTTTCATTTATGTATCTGGATTAAAGATGCCAGCTCAATGGTGGTGGGCTGTCTATGGAGCCCCAGGTGGGGAATGTAGGGCAGGCAGCTCTTCCTGGATGTGTCCCATGGGTGACCTGTGAGCAGCACTGGGCTAGGCACATTGTTAAATTTGGCCAGATTGTTTTCCCTTTGGAAAGGGAAGCTGCTGAGTACAGCTGGAGGGGGTAAACTCAACCTGTTACATGGGCGCCTTGACAGATTTCTCTTTCAGGCTCAGGTGGGGTCCCATTGCTGCTTGGCAATCCTCCAAAAAAAAAAATAACCACATTATTTAACTTCCTAATAAAAAGCAATACAAACACACTGTCAAAAATTTTTAAAAATAAAGGTAAGGAAAAAAGAAAAGTCACCCTTAATTCCACATTCCACCACTCAGCCACTCAGAAATAGCCACTGCTAACTGGTATATACTTACAGTCTTCTATCTGTCCATATATGGACATACTACATATTCGTTTAAAAAATCAGATTGCCATGTTCATACTGGTTTTTCAGTTAACGTGCCCTAAATATTTTTTCATGTCCTCAAGTTTACTTGTTTTATTTTCTAATATCATTTTGAATGTCTGTTGAACATTCTATTATATGAACCTGCTCTATCAAATTGGGGAAGAAATAAGCTAAATATTTCATAAATATTCATACTAACTACTCAAGCCCATCTGAAGTGACAAGAAGTACAGTCTCTCTGCCTTGGATTTTTCTTCCACCCTGAATTGTCAAAGCATACAAGGACTTCCTCAAAAGGGCAGGTTCATCCAAAGCCAGGTGACAATCAAGAGCCCTGGCGCCTCTGATTAGCTATGGCTTCTATTGCCACACCAAGGTATCCATGTGGAACCTGCCTGCACAATCTCAGCCTCTTTGTCCTGCAAGGCAGTGATGTGATGTCCACGGGATTTCTAAAGTAGTTCTCCAGTGGAGAAAGACCCCCAACCTGTCAGAGTGGCTAGGGTGAGAGCAGCTTCCAGTCCCAGACACACACCAGCCAGAACCCTGCCACCGTAGGGACCGGTACTGAGCTTAGACAATCTGTCAAGGTTCCCACCACCAGTGGACCTCATTTAGAATCATCTCAATCCATCAGAGAAGGGATAACCATGTTGATCCCCAAAGGGAAGGGGTGAAAGGGCCTTTCCTTTTGGATATTCTTGGCCCCATATGGATTTGCCTGCCTCCTCAGCAACCATCCTTGAGAAGTTAAATGAGTTGTCTTCAGTTTCCTTCTCTGCACCTCAGCTTTTCCCTGGCCTGTAATGCATTCTTTTACTTGCCTCTCATATCAGGAACTGTCCTTCCTTCTCTTCCAGGCTAACCTCATGTCTTCTGTAGGCTCTTGATGCTGCTTATTTCCCTCCTAAGTCTCCTGTCTTTATTAATTTTTCCTTCTATACCCTGCATCTTCAATCTCTCCTTCTTTGCTAAGTCCTTTTCCTCCCCAGACAGACAAATCTGTCAAGTGTAGAAAACTAACAAGCACGTAAACCCTCCTCCAACCTTAATTTCCCTCCAACTATGACCCAACTGTCTCCTTACCTTTCTGGCCAGACTTTTAAAAAGAACAATCTAGTCTCGCTATCTTGACTCCTCAACCAACACAAAGATGGACACCGCGGATGCCATCCGCCGAGGCCACTTTCTCAGTGTCACCATAATCAGGGGCACCGTGTGTCCCGGTTTGCCAGAAATAACCCTGGGTTGCCCCTGTTGTCCCAGAATCTTCTTCAACGTGCCAGTTTAAACACAGAGTGATAGGATCGCCTGACCTCGAACCAGCCACAACCAACACATCCCACGGCTTCATCGCAGCTATTCTCCACAACCTCCCAGCAACATCAGCTCTGTTGACTGTGCCCTTCTTGAAATGTCCTCATCCTCTGGTTTGCTTGACACCCCTTGGCTAGTTCTTGCCTCTCCTTTCTGTGTGCTCTCTCTCATCCACTCAAATGCTGGAGCTGTGTAAGGTTCTGTTTCTTTCACTTAGCATTTAATCTCCTTCTGAATTTCACCCCCATCCACAGTCTCCGATCATCATCTCCGCCTTCGCCCCCGATGCAGTGCAAATCTAAAGGCTTCTGGGAATCATGGTGGCTTAAATGCAGGTTTACAAAACTACCCTCCCCAAACTTGACAGAAGTGAACAAAAAGAAACAAAAATGAGAGAAAAGGCTGCACCAGGGCTGTAAACCATGGCATGATTCTCCTCAGACACAAAAGAAGATTTAAATAGAGACAGACCTTCCTCTTGGAAGGGAAGATACCATGATCTAAAGATATCTATTTCCTCTGAATTAATTCGTAAATCCAGTACAATCCTAATCAAAATACCAACATCAAATAATTATATAGTTAATCTCACAGGAAATAGCTAGGAGAATTCTGAAAGACACAAGCAGTGGAGGAGAGAGATTCTTTTATCTTTTTTTTTTTAAGATAATACATTACAGTAATTTGGGGGAAAGCGTTGAGTTATAGGAATGGGAATAGGAAGCAAATCACAGAGTAGGTATAGAATCCAGAATATATACCCATACAGATAGAAATGTACTGTATGAGAAAAGTAGCACTGATAATTAATAGGGGAAAGATTGATTACATATGCATATGACATGTGTTTATAGAGAGGAGAACGTAAATGAATATTTCTTAAGGTGGGGAAGAGCTCTTCAAGGGTGCCATCTAGGTCAGAGATCATAAAAGAAAAGGTCGGGGTGCCTGGGTGGCTCAGTCGATTAAGAGTCTGACTTTGGCTCAGGTCATGATCTCGAAGTCTGTGGTTTCGAGCCTCATGTCAGGCTCTGGCTGACAGCTCAGAGCCTGGATCCTTCCTGCTTCAGATTCTGTCTCTCTCTCTCTCTTTCTCTCTCTCTCTGCCCCTCCTTTGCTCTCTCTCTCTCACACACACATTCTCTCTCTCTCTCTCAAAACTAAATAAACATTAAAATTTTTTTAAAAGAAAAGGTTGATGCGTCTCACTACATAAAATATGAAAATTTCTGGCATGGCAAATGCTTCATAAAAAAGTCAACAAACCGAGGGACGAGTATTTGTAGCAATAAATGATAGAAAAAGGAAAACTCTTTCCAGTATAGAAAGTGCTCCTTCAACTCCATACAAAAAAAAGATGAAAAACTGAATGGAAATGGGGAAAGGGGATGAAAAGGGAGTTTGGGACTCATTGCTTGCTTAATCAGCCACCTGGTGTAAAGGCAGGGCCAGAATGGCGGGCTAGAAGAACAATGTAACACAAATGTTATCAGACCCTCCCGTCTCGGGCTATAAATAAAGCTCCATTAACATCCATCACCCAAAGTCCCTGCTGTTTCTCTTCTGGCACCTCCAAGACCTCTGCCCTCTTCCTCCTCTGCCACAAGTATTTCTGGGAGTTCCAAAAAGGGAGCCCACATATGCTGAAGCATCACCCCGTCAGCTACAATCCCCATATGGCTTCTCTGGAATTCTCTCCTGGTTCAGTGCCTGCTGCCAGCAAAGCCACTCCAACAGTGACCCACGTGTGACTCCTGCTCTGAGGCAGTGCCCCCTTTCCAATCCTGGAACCAGAGGGCGCTGGGCCCCGGGTAGAGGTGAGGAGAATGGCTTTCTCCACCCTCAGTGTCTGGCCTCCCTGCTAATACGGAGGGGATTAACCCAACTCAAGAGGAAGACAGAGGGACGGAGAAGGAGGACAAAATGGGACTGTTTAGTTTCCTACTGCTGCTGTAACTAATGGCCACAAACCCACTGGCTTAAAGCAGCACACCTTATTCCGTTACTGCTCTGGAGGCAGGAGTCCCAAGTCAGTCTCACTGGCTGAAATCGAAGGGCTGGCAGGCCTGGCTGTATTCCCTCCCGAGGCTGTCAGGGAGAATCTTTTCCTTGCCTTTCCCAGCTTCTGGAGCTGCCTTCTTTGTGTTCCTTGGCTCATGGCCCCTTCATCCATCTTCAAAGCCAGCAGCATTGTATCATGCTTCAATGGTTACATTGCTTTCTTGTTCTGTGTCAAATCTCCCTCTGCTTGCCTCCTACTAGGACACTAATGATTGCCTTTAGGGCCTCCCCAGATAATCCAAAATCATCTCCCCATTTTCAAGATTCTTAATCACCTCTGCGGAGTGTCTGGTCATGTCAGGTAACATTCACAGGTTCCAGGGATTAGCACTTGAGTGTCTTTGGGTATCATTTCTCAGACTGCCACAGGGCCAGATGCCTTTCTATCATCCTCCAGGCTGTTCATCTCCTTTCTTCTTAGCCCCCAATCTCTTTCCCAAGTTTAGTAAAATAGCCCCCATGCAAATTTATAGATGCAAATAAAAGCTGATATTGGGGAGGGATGTTGTCTATTCCAGGAGTGTCAGAGGCCCCGCCTGGCAAACCAGTGCCCCGTGATGGAGGTCAGGCCACCAGCCTCAGGAACACATGGAAACTAGGCGGGTGGCCAGGGCTGCAGAGCTCAGCTTCTGAGAAAGTCAAAGCGCCACCTCAGCTGGTCACTGAGAGAGTCACCAGCAAAGACAGGGCTTGGGGCACTAACCGGTTGGAGCTTCTCTTCTCTGACCCCATGGCTAACCTTGCCCGTGTCTTCACTAAGGGCTGACATCAGTGGTATCTTCACACTTGTCACCAGGTCCCTCTACAATCCTCACCCTCGCCACTACTGCACCAACTTGCTGGGTTCATCTCAAGGCTGAAAAAAGATGAATACTGGACATAGGTTCAGGCTAACATCCAAGAGTTACCATGGGAAGACAGCCTGTGCCTTGATTAGAGAGTCCCCAGACAACCCCCAGGCGGATGGTCCTGAGACAGGCATACATTACCAACCTTGTGGGATGGTTTCTGCCTCCAACGACTGCCTTTAAAATGTGGTAGGCAGTGTTTTAAACTTGCCACTCCACCTTAATCATCAACAACTAACATCTCCATAATCACAACCTCGGCCATGAACAAGAGTGTCGCCAAGACCACAAGCAGAAAGTCTAAGAAAGTGCATGAGTGCAGAGTGCCAGGGGAAGGAGGGCACTGTTGAGATGGAAGGCTGAGGAAATAATGGTGGCCAGGCCATTAAAAAGCCTATTTGCCTTTATCCCAGCCCAGTGGAAGTCATTAAAGAGTCTTAAGCAGATATGCCAGAGTTACATTTTGGAAAACCACTCTGGATGCATCATGGATAATGGGTTATAATAAGGCAAGGCTGGAGGTAGGGAGGCCCATTAGGAGGCAGCTGTCATAGCCTAGGCAAGAAGTAATCTGGAGTTGTGTCAGTGGACATGGTAAGGAGTAGACGTACTTGAGAGATATTTATGAAGGAGAAATAGCAGGTCATTGGAACTGATTGGATATGGGGGCCAGTGGTGGACAGAGTCAGGAATGATGCCCATGTTTCTGGCTTTAGCCACTGGAAGGATGGTGGTCATTCACTGAGTGGGATGAAGAGGGGTCTTTGGAGAAGAGCGTGTGGAATGTGAGGTGCTCATGAGAAACCCACGAGGCCATTGAACAACCAGGTCTGGAGCCCATGGAGAGGTCTGGGCTGAGGGCGTGGATGAGAACCGAACCCAAGGGCCTGGGTGACAGTGTCCCAGGGGAGAGATCACATAAGAAAAGAAAGCACTTGCAACAGAATCAGGAATGACGCCAACAGGTGCAGAGTTGGTGGAGGAAACCCTGCTCCTCACACACAGGTAATTGAGGACTGCCAGAGATGTAGAGGAAATTGGGAGAGTATGTGCTCCTGAAGTCAAGGGAAGAGGATGTTTCAAGAAGAGGGAAGTAAGGAAGGGAATGAAAGGTGGATTTGGTCTTGCTGAAGACACAGGGTAGCGAAGCCTGATCGCTGTGAGTGAAGAAAGGAGTGGCAGTTGAGAGATGAAGGCGAGGGAAATCCTCCCTTTCAAGATGGTTAAATGTGGTGGGAAGGAGGGAAAGAGACAATAGGATTCAAAGAGGACCTTTTTGGATCGAAGACATCTGATCAGGCTTCAGTGCTGGTGGGAAGGACCCTGCAGGAAGAGGTGAAAAGTCTGGGGGAATGGTAACCGATGGAACAGCATGAGGACAAGACAGATGGGGAAATACAGTGGGATCACCAGGCGGCACTGAGGTGTGTTAAAGACCATGAACTTGAGGAAGTGCAAATCAGGGCACCCCTGTGATTTCGGCAGGGCTACTGTAGCCTGTACACAGTGGGTCCCAGCCCATTCGAGTACGAGGACCTCTTTTTCACTGAAAAAAATCTCTGGCTTTGTAGCTTCAAAATACATCTGACATGATGGCAGTTGTGATTGAGAAAGCAGCCAATGGTGGGCGAGGATCAGATACTGTGTCAGACGTAATTGCCAGCAAACCCTGGCTCTTCCTCTGCCCGTGGGAGCTTAGGTAAGTTAGTCAACCTCGCTAGCCTCGATTTAATCATCTGTAAAATGGAGATAATACCACTTACCTGACCAGGACTCTAGCAGGGATTACATGAGCTAATCCATGCTAAGCACTTGGCGTGGAGCCTGGCACAGAGCTAGCTCTCCATAAATGTCAGTCATCACGACTATGAATTCAGTGATACTTTAAAACAAGTCGATGTTTTATTCATCACGCTAGCACCCACACAGGGGGGTTGTCTGTATAGGTGGAGGGCATGTTCCTTAGTCAGCAGGTTGTGCTTGGCGGTGGCTGGGGAGACTCTGAGACCCCTTGCAAAAGTTTGGGGTCTCACGGGGATCCTCAGTCAGTCCGCATCTGCTCCTATCTCATTCTGCGATCTGGCCTCTCCCCAAGGCAGGCATTACCAAGGAAACTGAGGCCCGGAAGCTTACCCATGGACACGCAGGAACCATGGCTGGGGTGGGGGGGGCGCTGGGAACCAGCCTCACTCACCCCCCTCTCACTCTCCTGTGGTAGCTTCAGCCTGTTGGCGGTTCCACAAGTGCCTGGGCCTGGCTGGGCCCATGTGTTTGCTGTGTTGCTGCTGTCACCGCCAACTGCTCTGTCAACCGTGGGAGTGTGGGCCTGGGCTCCAGGAGCTGTTGTCCCAACTCTGATTGTGGTTCCAGACTTAGTCACATTTCTGTCCCAGGCACTCTCACAGTCCCTGTCTCAGCCTTTGTGGAAGCATCTGTCATAGACCTGCCACATCCTTTGTCACAATACCTGTCACAGCCCCTGTTGCAGCCCCTGTCACAGCCTGTTACAGCCTCTGTCATAGTCCCTGTTAGAGTCTCTGTCGTAGCCCTTATCACAACTCCTGTCACAGCCTCAGCCCCTGTCACAGCCTCTGTCACAGATTCTGTCTCAGTCTTGTCACAGCCCCTGTCACAGCCCCTATCATAGCCCCTGTCACAGCCCCTGTCACAGACTTTGTCATACTCCCTGTCACAGCCTCTATCATAGCTTCTGTCTCAGTTTTGTCACAGCCCCTGTAATATCCTCTGTCCCAGCCCCTGTCTCAGCCTGTCATGGCCTCTATCACAGTCTGTCACAGCCCCATCACAGCCTCTATCACAGACTCTGTCACAGCCCCTGTCACAGCCCATCACAGCCTCTGTTGCAGCCTCTACCACAGCCTTTAACACAGATTCTGTCTCAGTCTTGTCACAGCCCCTGTCTCAGCCTGTCACAGCCTCTGCCATAGCCTCTGTCCCAGCCTCTGCTGCAGTCCCTGTCACAGTCCCTGTCACAACCTCTATCACAGCCTGTCACAGCTCCATCACAGCCTCTATCACAGACTGTTGCAGCCTCTGTCATAGATCCTGTCACAGCCTCTATCACAGATTTTGTCTCAGCCTTGTCATAGACCCCTGTCAGAGCCCGTCACAGCCTCTATTGCAGACCCTATCATAGTCTCTGTCACAGCCCCTTTCATACACTCTGTCACAGCCCCTATCACAGGCTCTATCCCTGGCACTGCCTCTGCTCTGGACCCTGCAGGGTGGCCTGTGGGGCACAGCTCTCATTACACAGCGGAACTGTCTCTCTCTGGAAGGCGTCCAGTGAAAGGCTCATGTAATAGCAGGTTATCCTGATGCGCAGGGCTCGTGGGAGGGAGGTTGGGCCGTGGGGCCCGTACAAAAGATGTGCTTTGCAGGGAGCTGGAGAGCAGAGCTCCCAAACCAGCTGCCAACCCTGGCTGTGGCTCCCTGTATGTGCCCACAGGCGTCTGGGGGCCAGGTCCTTGCTCTGGCAGGATGACGGGTTTTGTGGCATTACTTTAATCTCTTTGACCCCACTGTGAGCTTCCAAGAGCAAGGATCATATCTGATTCTTGTTCACTCACTGCAGAACTGAGTACAGGGCGGGGCTCCCAGGGCACAACCTGATGGTTGTCTCCAAAGTCCTGGCCTGTCTTAAGTCAGGTCTAGTCACTCCCCATTGCCTCCAGAACCAACTTACCTTTGGGTCCTTGTGCTCGCCCCACCCTCCGCCCCGACCACCAGGGCTGCAGCCCCAGACTGCTCAGCCGTCCCAGTGCACGGACTCCCCTTTGCCCAAATTGTGCCCTTTGCCCAAATTGTGCCCTTTGCCCGGCGTGCGCCGCCTCTCTGCTTCCATTCCACTTTTCTAAATCACACATGCCTTCTGCAAAAGCCAATTCAAGCAGGCCCCTTTCCCCCTGCTCCCCTCCTCCATGTGCTTCCTCCTCCTTCCCGGGCTCTCGGGCCACTTATCCACATCACATGACCCTTGTCCCTGGCTTATTTACAAGAGTTTCTGTCTCTGTCTTATTCTTGTCACAGCCTGCGGTGGCTGGAGATTAGGGGCTGGATCTATAGCATTATACACTAGGTACTCCACAAGATGGCTCAATAAATAAATGGGCGAATGGTTGAACAAAAACAGGAACGATGTGAAATTGAGGGAAGAATACGTAGAGGAGGAGGGAGAGGACAGAGGGCAGGACAGCATGAACGAGGCTTGGCAGAAGGGAGGAGCCCAGCATTAGTAAGGGCCACCTCAGGTTTCCCCAGGGAAGCCCTATTCCCCCACTCACCCCCACACTCCTCACTCCCCCCCAACCCTCCACCTTGTCCTGTTTGCCAAGTCTCTTCTGTCTCCTTCCCCCTCCCAGGCCATCCTGCCTCTTCCTTTCCCTCCCTAACTCCTCTAGCACAGGCTGTTGGAACCACTCCGGAGCCCCTGTCTGAACTCACTTCAGCCCTGATATATGGTGAATTCCAGACTTGGGACAGAGGAGTCTCTGGT
Organism: Cryptoprocta ferox; assembly: GCA_028646485.1. Lineage (NCBI taxonomy): Eukaryota > Metazoa > Chordata > Mammalia > Carnivora > Eupleridae > Cryptoprocta > Cryptoprocta ferox. The sequence continues at coordinate 107,794,469 of CM053560.1, read as the reverse complement.
ACTTAACTTCTTGGCAGCTCAGCTCAGCCAGCACCTCGGAAGCCTCCCCCAATCCCAAGTGCCTCACTCTCCAGCCTGGCTCTGAGTCCAGGTGGCCCAGACGTCCTGGAGCCCTGGTGGGACACAGAGACACAGTCCAGGCCTGGCTGAGCTGTCAGCACATCTTTCTTCTGCCTTCCTGAGAGGAAAGGGGCATGATGTCCCTGCCAGTGCCCTGGCTGAATCTTGGGGGAGTAGCCGGGAGTGCAGGATGCAGAGAATGGAAAGAGCAAGGCCCAGCCTGGAGACGAAAGCTTTGGGCTCTGCCAGGCTCTGGGCACTCACAGGTGGGATTCTGCAGAGGCAGGGGGTGGAGGAGGGGACAGTGCCATAGCCTGCACTCCCAGATCCTAAAGAAACCAGGCAGAGCTGAGAAGAAAGCAGATGGCAAATCCAATAGGAAACTGAGCCTGTAGGGACTTTCTTTCAGTAGGTCCTTAATGTCATTGGGGGAGGGTGAGCATGTGGGCTCCTAGGAGTTTTTGTAGCCAGACTCTGAGGGTGAGGGTGTTGGGAGGAGGAGGTCAAAAGGACCCAATACCCTCCTTCTATGGCGACAGCAGACTTTCTTCTAGGACCAGCTTAGAGCAACCATGTAGTGGTCCCCTAAGGTGGGCCCCTACCCTAGGCCTGTCCTTTGGCAATGCCTCATTAATCATTAACCCCACAGAGAATGCAGTAGACCTCACCTCTGCCAGGCTGCTCCATTCACTGTTTCCCCCATAAGAAACACACACACACACACACACACACACACACAGTAACCACTGTTTAGAAAACCCAGTTCACTTTCCACCCCCTCCAGGAAGCCCGCCTTGACCACACTCAGGAGCACCATTGCTCTGAGCTCTGAACCACTTACTCTGATCCTTGATTACAAATTTCTGGTGTGGTCTTTCACTTCTTTGACCAGACTGAGAACTGCCCCAAATAGGACATCTCTCTGTCTTCTCAGCCTCCATTTTTTTTTTTTTTTTTTTTTTTTTTAGAGAGAGGGATAGAGCATGAGTGGGGAAGAGGGTCAGAGGTAAAGAGAAAGAGAATCTTAAGCAGGCTCCACACTCAGCATGAGGCCCGATCCCACAACCCTGTGATCACGACCTGAACTGAAATCAAGAGTTGGACAGTCAACCAACTGAGCCACCCAGGTGCCCCATTCTCGGCCTCCATCTATTGGTGGCTGTGCTCTGGGATGGGCACTAAGGCTTGCTCAAGACTGGGTGGTTGGTTTGTTCTCTCCATACACCCATACATCTATATCCAATCGAGCTTGCTCCCATGTTCCTTCCCCCTTCCAGTTTCTTCATCAGGAAGCCTTGAGATGGGAAACCTGAGGGAATGTAGCAGATTCCAATATTACTTCTTGGGGGCCTCGTCCCCAGTTCAAGACCACCAGCAGGAAATTTACACATCGCTGATTCCAGCCCACAGAGCACACCTGCCCCAGAGCCGAGCAGAAGGTGTACTGGGAGGATCATATCTGTTCATCAAACAGAAAGATGAAGTTGTACCTGTGTATGGTGGGGGCTTTGAGCATAGGGTCAAGGGTGTGACCTCTGAGTCAATTTCCTCTGATCCCACTTAGGCAAGTGCTTATCCCACAGAGAAGAAAGTCTGCCTTCTGGAGACTCAGCCAAGACTTACCAGGGATGAAGAAGTCAAAGAAAGCAATCCTGCATAGCAAGACATCCTTTTTGTCCCAACAGCAATTTTTAAGACAAATCTATGACCTAAATTGGATTCCAAAGGCCATCTTCTCTCTCTGGGCTATTGCAGGTTTTTTTTTTAAGTTTACTTATTTATTTTGATAGAGAAAGAGAGAGTGCAAGCAGGGAAGGACAGAGAGAGAGGGAGAGAGACAGAGAATCCCAAGGAGGCTCCTCACTGCCAGCAAAGAGCCTGATGTGAGGCTCAAACCCATGAGGCATAAGATGATGACCTGAGCTGAAACCAAGAGTCAGACGCCTGACCAACTGAGCTACCCAGGTGCCCCTGCAGGTTTTATTCACTATTTCATCATTCTCTGTCTACTGAGAACTTACTACAAATGAGATGTCATACTCTGTGCATTCATTATCATTTGATCTTCATAATAGCTTATGACGTACACATCATTAAACCCATTTTGCACATGAGGAAGATTGAGGCATATGCAGGCAGTAAATGACAGAAGTATTTAATTCCACAGGTTTTGTTTTCCAGTCTCATGCTCTATTGTTTATGGTGGGGGCTCCCAGACTTTTGGAATTCACAGACCAATAACAGTTCAAAAATGATTTTTGGGAACAAACACAGAACCCCATGCCAACTTTTTATTTAGCCGAGGACATAAAAAATACCATCTCCTAGCACTATGATTTCATAAAAGGGCATTTCAACACAGAAAATGCAGCAAGGATATAACGTTAGAATAAAGACAGACTTCTAAGAAGGGCAGTTGGCAACCTTACCCTAAAATATCCTACATTGTTCTCTCTCTCTCTCTCTCAGTTAAATTTCAAGCAGGACTGGCCAAAACCATGGCATTACATGGTGTGGGAGCCATGGCCCTATCTCAGAACCACTTCTTTAAGCAAGAACAATGCCCTTGGCCCACAAACAAATAACCTTCAGAATTTCTCAACCCCCCCCCCCCCGCCCATCTGCCCATCCAGGTTCCCACCAAATAAGGTCTGAGGCTGAGCTATAATAACCAGCTATATCCCCACCCCACTCCCAGCTGATCTTCTGAATTCAGTATCCCTTCCAGGGAAGGAAGCCCATATCCCACAGCCTCTTCTCTCTTAGACCCAGATTTTTTCTGGGTTTGCATTCCAGGAATACCCAGGCCCCCCTACAGTACTGAAGAGACACATCTGTCTCCCAGAGACACTCAGTTCCCCATTGAAGCTGAGAGCCACAGGTCTGTCTCAGACCAGAGGCAGGGCCTTCCCCTTGCTGGGGTCCCCAGGTCCTTTCTACTGTGTTACCAGATGAATCAGAACAGACCCTGGGCTTTCTAGGTGGCACTGGATATGAGAAGGCATGAGACCTGGCTGGAGCAATGGGGAGAATACAGAATGTGGGGGCTCCATTCTTCACCTCTTCTCTGCTTCAACCACACACTCAGAACTGTACCCTACCTGTGTGAGACAGCTGGGCAGCTGAGAAGAAAGTGACCTGTAGGGCCCTTGGCTGGGGGTCCAGCTCCACCATTTTCTTGCTGTGAGACATTTGGCAAGTCACTTAACCTCTCAGTGCTTTAGTTCTCTCGCTTGCAAATGGGAGCAAGAATGTTAGGTAGAGCCATTGAAATCATAACAATCTGATCATATTTGGCCCACAAAAATTTCATGTGGTTTAACAGATACAGTGTCAACTGTAAAGTGCTGAATACATGTCTCTTACCAAATCTGACTCCTTTCTCCAGGGAATCCTCCCTAGCTACCCCCAAGCTCAGTGAGGTCCCCCTTCTCAAATCGCTCATTGGTTGAGGCATGATTTAGTACACACTTCTTTCCTAGCTTGAGTTTTCTCGTCTTTCCTAAGGATGTGTCTAAGATTCCCCACAATTGGAGCCCATCAAAGGCTGGGTTTCTTCCTCTATACCTCACACTGTCGGCATGCTACAGCTGTGCTCCATTAGGGTTTTCACACAGAGGAGATAGGAGAGGCCAGCGTCACCATATGCCTACTTTACCTATAATGGTCATTTCGGCACCCAACAGTGATCCTACATGGCCCTAGATGAGTGGTACTAACCAAACTGAGGGTAAGTGAGGGGCTAGAGAGAGAGGAATCTAAGGGCCCTGACCCCTGGCCAGCCTGTGGCAGCAGTAACCCAGGAAGCAGAAACCTTGGTCATATCCTCTATCTACTTCAAGGATCCCCTGCAGTGGCAGAGCTGACTTCTCGGGTCACTTATCTGTAGTTGACATTTATTGATCTGCATTCTGTCCCTCCTTGTTTTGGTGCTAGGTCCCTGAGATGAATTGAATCTGTCTTACCCTCAGGGAGCTCAGTCCTGAAGGGGACACAGACTGCACTGTGTAAGCAGTGTTCAGGTTGATGGGAGATCATGGGCCATGGGGGCTAAAAGGTGGGACATGGCCAAGATCTGGGGGGCCAGGAAGGGTACCTAGAGGAGAGGGTGCCCTTACCACAGGTCACTGGGAAGCCTGTTTGGGCTGACTTCCTGAAGCTGGGGTAGGGCAGACTAGCTCCTGGTTGTATCCAGAAGCCCAAAGAAGTGAGTTAAATGGAGGTCTTCTCCCTGTGGCTGGCACATCAGGGCAGGCGGGGCTCCCAGCCCGTTAAGAACACTCCTTCTCAAGGAGACCCAAGGACATTCAAGGATTAGGCCTCCCAGCATCTGTGCAGAGAACTGTCAGCTCAGAGCTGCTCAAAAGTAGAAATGCCAGCTAGCGGTGATGACATCACCAGTAGTCATTCCCTCCCCCCTTGGGAGGTCCTGTGGTCCAGTGGGTAGAGCAGAAAAGCACCTGCCAAGCTGCCTCCTCCCATCTTGCTTCCAAAATTTCTGCTCTGAATGGGGTGGGGGAGGTGGTCCCAAGTGGGCTAAGAATGAGAGTAAAAAATCCTTTAAAGAAAAACTTCATGCTATTCCTCAGAGAGATAGCAAGGCTAGGGGACCTTTTTGCCTCCCTCCTGTCAGACTTTGCTGAGGGTCCACTACAGCATTAACCCAAACTCCAGCCTTCCCTGGCCAACCCCTTCCCTCTGATGCCCCGTCCTCATTTCTCATTTCTGAACTAATCTGGGATGTTGGACCTGACAGGATCTGAGTAACCCCCCCGAGCCATCCGGGTGGCCCCTAGGCCAAGGAGAGGGGGCGTGGCACCCCTGCCTATGTGGACAGGGGGGTGCCAGGCTGTCCTGGGGTGTGGAGGGGGAAAAGAGCGATATCCCTGGCTGAGCCGGTGGGATTTGTCCATAAGCCCGGGACAACGTACAGGGAGAGAGAGGACACACAGCTGGATGGCCTGCTGGCCCAGGGGTGGGGGTGGGGAGCAGACTCAAAGGGGGAGGCGATTGTACAGCTGCTTGGGGATAGGGGGTAGGGTGGAGCGGGAATTTCTTCAGCGTTGGTCCATATAGGGGTGTCACAATTTGGATGGGAGTAGGTCCACAGCTAGCTCCAGAGTGGCAGGCCTCCAGAGGAGCCTGCCTATTGGCACCCCGCTGCAGCCCCGCTGGTCTCGGACACCCCCATCGGAACCACATCGGAAGAGGTGCGGACGGGGATCGGACCCCCGGTCCGCGGCTGCTGCGGGCGCATTTCCTCGAAGTCTTACCTCGAAGGGCTGGGTGTTACCCGCGCGCCCGGTGTCTCCCGGAGTTTTCCCCACGCCCTCCTTGCCCGGCAGCTGCGAGGCTCCGCAGGGGAAAGACCGGCGAGGGTTTCGCCCCTCGCCCGTGTCAGAGGAAAACCCCGGGAGCATCCCAGAGGCAGCGCATTTCCTGGAATCCCCGTCTCCAGGCGCCTTGCGGAAAGGCCGGGGGCTCCGCATCTAGAAGACCCGCCCGCCTCCCGGGAGCAGGGTCGGAGACTCAGCTGAGAAGCTAAACCGCTGGGAAAAAGCGAGCCTAGAGCTCCGAGAAGGGGAGATCAGGAAACCCCGTCCCCCACCTCCCCCCAGCCCCGCCACTTCCCCCCGCCCAGTCTTGGGGTGGAATTCTCAACCCAAGCTGGAATCCTAGATTTAGGGCGCGCCCCCAGCCTTGGCCAAGGAAAGGTATTCGAGGGTGTAGGATTAAGGACACCTCTCACCCCAGCCCCTAAGGTCAGGCAAGGGTCCACCGTGCGTGCCCGCGGGTTCCGCCCCCCACCCTCCGCCTCCCTCCAAGCCCCCGGCCCGCGCGCCGCTGCTCCTTTAAGAAGCCCAGGTAGGCAGGCCGGGCTGCGGGAGCCGCTCCTATGGCAACCCGCGAGCTGCGGCGGCTTCATGAATATTCCGGGGCGCGGGAGCCCAGCGCTGCCGGAGGGCGCTCCGGGGGAGGCGGCCGCTGATGTAAGCCCGGCGGGCCGCTGGGCTCCGCTCGGCTGCGGCGGGAGCCCCGGGACCGGCCGGCCGGGCTCGGCCAGAGGAGGCGAGGCGAGCTCGCGAGTGGCTGGCCACAAAGCCGGAGCAGCGGGACAGACTGATAGCCCGCCGGCCCGCGGGACGCACGCCCGGGAGGCGCGCGGGTCGTGCGCTCTGCGCTCCAGAGCGGTTCTCAGAGCGCAGCGGCCGCAGCGCCGCTTCTACCCGAGCCCATTGTTCCCCGCGGGGGCGGGGCGCCTGGAGCCGGGCCGCGCGCCGCGCCCCCGAACGCGGGAGGGAGGGAGGGAGGGAGCGCAGGGTCCCCGCGCCCAGCCCGGCCCGGGAGGAGGCGCAGCGCGGCGAGCCGGGGGACCCGGAGCGGGACTGGGAGCCTCCCCGCGGCACCCAGCCTCCCTGAGCATGGGCGCCTGAGGCGGTCCGGAGCAGGCGGCGGAGGACGCGTCCCCGCTGGCGGACCGACCGGCGGGCGGACCTGGAGCCGGTCGGCGGCGCCGCACCCGCGCCCCTGCCCCGGCCCGGCCCCGGCCCCTGGCGCCATGGACAAGCTGCCGCCGTCCATGCGCAAGCGGCTGTACAGCCTTCCGCAGCAGGTGGGGGCCAAGGCGTGGATCATGGACGAGGAAGAGGACGCCGAGGAGGAGGGGGCTGGGGGCCGTCAGGACCCCAGCCGCAGGAGCATCCGGCTGCGGCCGCTGCCCTCGCCCTCACCCTCGGCGGCCGCGGGCGGCACGGAGCCCCGGGGCGCGGCCCTCGGGGCGGCGGACGGCGAGGGGCCGGCCCGCGGCGCGGGCAAGTCCAACACCAACGGCGACTGCAGGCGCTTCCGCGGGAGCCTGGCCTCGCTGGGCAGCCGGGGCGGCGGCGGCAGCGGCTCCGGAGCGGGGGGCGGCAGCAGTCACGGGCACCTGCATGACTCCGCGGAGGAGCGGCGGCTCATTGCCGAGGGCGACGCGTCCCCCGGTGAGGACAGGACGCCCCCGGGCCTGGCGGCCGAGCCCGAGCGCCCCGGCGCCTCGGCGCAGCCCGCAGCCTCGCCGCCGCCGCCCCAGCAGCAGCCGCAGCCGGCCTCCGCCTCCTGCGAGCAGCCCTCGGTGGACACCGCTATCAAAGTGGAGGGAGGCGCGGCCGCGGGCGACCAGATCCTCCCCGAGGCCGAGGTGCGCCTGGGCCAGGCCGGCTTCATGCAGCGCCAGTTCGGGGCAATGCTCCAGCCCGGGGTCAACAAATTCTCCCTGAGGATGTTTGGCAGCCAGAAAGCCGTGGAGCGCGAGCAGGAGAGGGTGAAGTCGGCAGGATTTTGGATTATCCACCCCTACAGCGACTTCAGGTAAGGAGGCCGATTGGATCCTGTGGATTCCCTGAGCGGTCGCAGGCATGCTTCCTCTCTCAGCCCTGCCTCTCAGCCAGAGTTAACTTTCCTTCCTCGCGCGGGGAGCTCCGAGAGAAGTGGGGCGCCTCTAGGCACCAAGACACCCCCAGACCTCCTCCTGCACCGCGCTGGGAACTTTCTTCTGTGTTCCAGGCTCCAGTTCTTGCCCTCTCGGGGTCTGGGCCACATTAGAGGCAGGCTATAAAGGTGTTCCCAGCCTGGCCTAACCCTGCCGGCAGCCAGGATAAGGCTCTGCCACTTTAAACCACACATCCCACCTCCCTGTTCTGGGCTGCAGAGTCAGGGTGGCCATCCTAGAGCAGTTCCAGGTCATTCAGCCAGAAGAGCAGGGCCACGAAGGGAGACAGACCTCTTGGCAGAGGGGTCAGCTCCTTGGGCACTGACCCCAAGCCTTAGTATCGCCTTCTGGTGCCTTGGGAAGCTGCAGCTGGGGAGGGAGAGCTAGGCCCCTGGAGGAGTGAGGTCACTAGGGCCTCAAGTCCAGGATAGACGCCCGCCATGCCCACCTTAACCCTGGGCCCAGACCCTCATGCCAAGTGGTGGGCCAGCAGCAGGCACCCTGGCCACCTGGCAGGACAGAATGACCTTGCTCAGAGTGGTCAGGGAAGATGCCTGGTGTCCTGACTGACAAGCAGCTGTCCTGTGCCCCCCAGCTCATCCTGTGCCCCATCGTCACCCCAGGGGTCCAAGCTCCAGCAGCTACTAGGACTCTCACGGGTCAGTCACAGGTCCCCAAACACAGGGTGTAACTGCCAGTCAGGGAGAAGGACCCTGCCCCCTCCCCCATCACCTGAGTCAGATGCCACCAATGGAGTAGATACCACTTGGAGCCTGTGGAGGTATCTGCAAAGCAGGAGGTTGGTGATTGCCTCTAAAGTTGAAATAAGGGATGCCCCCCATCCCAGTCAAGATCTTAAGGTCCCCCAAACTGCCCCTGAGTTTTCCTGATACATAGGACAGAAGTGAGGGTCTGAAAAACATTCACCCTTTAAAACTGGGTCTAATTCATTCTCTCTCTCTCTCTCTCTCTGAGCCGTGCCCCCTATTTAGCTTCCTTCCCTGTTTGCCTGCCAATATAAATGAGCGTTTTGCCAACCCAGAGCCCTCTTTGCAAACTCTAGGGAAGCCAGGTTTATAATGAGAGCAAAGCCATTTTCCATCCAATGAGAGAGATTTCTTGTGTTGGGAGTGACCAGTCAGGCAACACTTGATGGCTTAAAATAGTGGTGAACAGAACCCCCCCCCCCGTTTCTTTTTTTGAGGGACTGTTCTTCCTAACCCTAATATCCAGGGTTCCCGTTCTAGAGCATGTGGGAGGCCAGAGGACAGGCTAAACAGACAAGCATAGTCTCCAAGTTGAGTGAGCAGATGTGGCTCCTCCCATCAGGAACTGTGGCTGGTTCCCAGGGCCAGGTTCCTAAAGTGTGGCCTTCCCTCTGGTCCATACTGGGACTTAAGGATCCCAGCCTGAGCTAGGGAGGAGTGGGCAGGGGTGGCATCCCCTGGACCCTCTGGGTGTCTTGGACTTCTGCTCCCCCCTCTGAACTTCTGGGTGGTGGTGGCAGGTGGGCTGTGCCAGTATCAACCACTTGAGATTGTTGAGGGGCCTTGCCTCCCCTTGTTCACTTCCTCGCTGTCTTCGATGACTGAAAGCCTCTGTTCGAGGTTCTCCATTCACCTGGCATGTGGGGGTGCAAGGGGGAAGCCCCAGGCATGCCTGGCCTCCGTAGACAACAGGGTTTGACTGAGCACCTTCTGGGAACTGGACCTTCCTTATCCTGGATGGCGAAGAGCTGGGTTGATTGCATTAATGGGGTGCTCCCCGCCGCCTTCCTGATCTTACTCTGCCCATCTTGGCATGTCTGTCTGCAGTCCCCCGACTGCAGAATCTCTCACTAACTGCAGGCTGCCCAGGACATGGCGGAGCGGGGGTGGTGGTGGGGGTAGGGAAGGGTGGATGCAGCAGGATTGATAAATGGGCAACAGGATAAGGGTCAGACTGGGCTTTGAATTTGGGTTTGTGCAGCAAGCAACAGGGACAGGTAGCTGGAAGCGCACATCTCTGTGCGCAGCCTTGTAGCTGTCTGGTGCTGGGTGGAGTGGTGTCAGAAAAGAAATCCAGGAAAGACCATCTGTGTGTGTCTGGAGGAGCAGTGGTCATACCTCTAGGCCAAAATACCTGGTCTCATCTGCACAAGGCCAAAGAGGCAAGGGCCTGGCTAAGTCTTCTGAGCTTAGCAAACTCACCAAACTAGTGTCACCCTCACCCCCAGCACCCCAAGCCTCAGTCCCTTGAGTTTCAGCCACTGGCCTTGGGGTTCTCTATAGAGCCAATCCCCACTGCCCAGCTCAGCCTTCACAAGAGCTTCTGCAAGCATTGCTCAGGCCAGTTGAGGACTTATTCATCATTTTGACGGGCAGGAAGCATTGATCCAGCCGAATTGGTTTAATAAAGAATCGCCAGCAAACCATGATAGATTGAGTTTGCGGTTTGGAGTTCAGGGCTCACTGTCATGGGCTGCTTCCGGCATCTCCCGTTCCTGGGGGAGGAAGGTTGGGTGTCTTTTCCAAGGGCTGGAGGAGACTGTGCTCTGCGGGCTCCGCAGAACCTGGGCTATGTCTAACAATGGACTTTTCTTGCCTTCCTGTGCTTTTCCTTACCATGGCCTCAGATACTCCATGACTCCCGTGGGTTTGTCTGGTCTCCCTTTCCCCGGTCGCCTTTTGAAACTTATATTTAAGGTTTGGTTGGGCTCTTGGGTCCTGGATGCGTCCTTCCTTCTGCGTGAGCCATGTCCTGGGACCTGGGCTTGGCAGTGGGAAGCTGGAACAGATAAAACAGTGTGTTTTCAAAGAGAGAGGAAAGGAGTGGGGACCCACAAGCCTGTTGGGCTTTTAAGTGTCAGGCTCAGGGGCTTTGCTTGGGGGTGTGTACGCCTAGGTGTCTGTCTGTGCAGGTGTCCTGGGGCTGTGTGGGTGGACATGTGGGCTGGTACGGACATCCCTATATGGGATGTCTGTTCTGGAGCTACTCCTGTGCCTCCAACTCAAGTTTGGCCTTGAGAGTGGAGGCAGATAGAAGCTTGGCCCTTCTCAGCCCTCTGCCCCTCCCTCAGTCTTCTAGCCTGAGCCTTCTGAGGCCGTGAGGAAGGGAAAGGAAAGGAAGGGAAGGGCCCTAAAAGGTCCTTTCCTTGGGGCAGAAACAGCTGGTCTCTGAAGTCATGGAAACTGGGCCAGTGCCCTGATAAGTCCCAAAGGTGGCTTAAAACTGAATTCTTGTGCTGGTCCCTGGTCCCAGGCACTTCCATTGCCTACCTCCTATCACCTGCCCAGCCCTGTCTGCTGTGGGGCCCTGCTGGGGTTATGAGCTTTTTCCGAGCCTCAGTTTCCCCACCTAGAGAAACGGGCATCTTGTTGGCCACGTCAGACATGACTTGTACAACTGTGATCACCCTGTGGAGGTAAGCAGCTCCAGTGCTGTGTCGGAGCCCAGTAATGCCACTGTGAGCCACACCGCCCCTGCTCTCACTGCCTTCTTCCCTTCATCCTGAGTGGACCAGATGGGCCGCTGTCCTTGGCTCAGTCCATGGTTCTGAACCTGTGTCAGAGACCTAAGTGAGAACATGCTGGAAACTATAGGGTCTCTATTGAGAAAAATGCACATATATCCAGACACAATAGGATGCTCAATTTCTGGGGTCTGTGGACTCCCTAAGTTGAAAACCATGTAGGTTGTGAACCCCACTCTGTCTAGACCATCCCAGAAAAGAGGCTTGGTCTGGCAGGGGCAAGTGCTAGCCTCTTAGAGCTAGCCTTCCCTGGGGCCCTCTGTAACCTGAGGCCGGGACCTCCCACTGCTGGCAGGATGGAAATGAAAATGGAGCAGGGTCAGATGCCTGAAGAAGGCACTCTGGGGACTAGTTACTTTTCTGTTTCCTCAGTCCCATGCCCATCCCTCTCCCCTTCAACCTGGGGCAGGACTGTTTGCATAGGAGGTGGTAAGGAGGAAGGAGGGAGCAGCCTGGCTCTGGGGGTGGGGGGTTCTGAGGCCCCTCCCTGGGTGGGCCTTCCTGGAGGCCACTGGGCAAGAACGCTGCTCCTGCTATCGGGAACATAGGAATATAGGTGCTCACTCCATGTTGTAGGGTAGAAAGCCAGGCCGAAAGGAGCTGCAGGCCTTGCGGCGCCAAGGGAGGGGGAAGGGCGCCTTGGTGCAGAGGGGAATTCCAAGGTGAGCTGCCTGGGCGGTGCTGTCAGCTGGCACAGTGGGCAGCGGGATTCTCCAGGGATGAGGACGTGCTCAACCTGATGAGGCTGGGCTGGTGGCAAAAGCCAGCACCCAGCTTGGGGCCGAGGTGCTCCCGGGATGCGAGGTGCACAGAAGGCCCATGGGGCCAGGCCCCTGCATCGCCTGGGTGGGGAGGGCTGGGCTCCAGGTTCTCCCCTTGCAAGGCTTCAGTTCATGGTCTGACTACTACGTGATGAGGCTGGGGGCCGCTCCCCTGCCCGGCCCTGCCCCTGTTTGCTCCCTTAGCTTCTGTGAGCTGTGACGCTTTGGGCTGTCACATGGCCTGCCTCACACAGTGCTGGGATGTCTGTCTGCCTGTCTGTTTGTCCATCTGCCCTCCTCTCCCATGCTGTAGGACACCTGGGTCTTCTGGGATGCCCTCTCAGGCCACCACGGCCACCATCATCCAGCTGTCCCTGCCTGACACACCTCTGGGCATTTGGATGGAGCTCTGTGTTTGTTCTAATGCAGTGTTTCTCACATTGCCATGGCATCCATCTCACCTGGGCATCGGGTTAAACTATAGATTCGGACTCATTAGGTCAGAATTAGGGGTGGGGTTTGACATCTGCGTTCCTGATAAGTGCTCCGGTGATGCTGATGCTGCTGGTGCCCAACCCAGAGCCACGCTTGTAGGACCGGGGTTCAGATCGTGTGTATATTCTATGCTTGGCTGGGGGTTCCCTGAGTTCCCTGAGGGCAGAGACTCTGTCTTCTCCCATTGGCCTCTAGCACTGAGCACAGCAGCGTTAATTCTGTGAACTGGGTTGAGCAGCCCTCAGCCACAGAGGTCAGCCACAAGCCTGGGAGTGTTGGATTCACAGACCTCCCTTTCCGCCTGCACTGTGGCTTGGACCCTGCTGGCCCTGGGGTCCGTTGGGATGGGATGAACAGGGGCAGGCCAGGTGGCCAGAGGGCCCTTATGAATCCATCCTGCCCCCTTGCCTGGGTGCCTTCTCTCCCATGCAAAGGGCCAGAGGAACGGGCCCGCCTGGAGGAGCAGGGGCAGGGAGCGCAGTGACCGCTGTGCTGCAGGGAGGTTTCTGGGAAGGAACAGATGTCAGCGAGAGAGTCCAGAGAGGTGTCAGGGTAAGAGAGTCGGTGTGAGGTGGCTCTGACAGTGGCAGCCTGGGAAGAGGAAGAGACATCCAGTAACAGCAGCTGCCTTGGCGCCTTGAGATTGTGGTGGAGGGGGGTTGTCTGAATCTTAACACCCCCTCCACTGCCCCACACCATGCCTAGCAGGCTCCCTGGTGGGCTGGCCTTGTCACTTCTCTCTGCCCCCTCCCACCCTGGAAGGCACAAGTGTACATACAGATGACAGAGCTGGCAGTGTCCTCGCAGCCTGAGTGGCCCTTGTCACACACTGGCCATCGTGGGGGAGTTCACCCAGAGTAGAAGGTGCAGCCCCCGCTGCCCTGGGGGGAAGGAGGGGCTTGTCGTTCAACCAAGGAGGCAGCCCGCTCAGGCACATATACCCCTTGGCTCAAGGACTCTGACAAAGCTGCTACTGCCAGTTGCTAATTAATAGAAGGGCCACTAAGGCCGACCAGGCGGTCCTGCCTGGGCCCAGGGGATGTTGAAGAATCCACGTTTCCCAGCCAGAGCAGGCCGTGGAGAGGACAGGGGCATTGCCTTGGCTTTGGAGAGGATGTTCTCTGCCAGCTGGGCTTTACTGAGAAAGCATTGCCAGGGCCCTGGAAATCTGTGATCCCAAAGCCTAGGAGGCCACTCAAAGACACTCTTAATCATCAACACCTGCCCAGAATTGGGGTGGAAGCAGCACAAATAGGTGGTGAGCTCCCCGTCACCAAGGGTACTCAAGATGTGACAGCAGTACTTCGATGAGAAGTTGCTAAGCAGCATCCCATGGACCAGATACAGCATCCAGATGTGTTCTGTTTGGGTAGCATGGTGTGTCATAACAAATCAGAGATGGTGTTTTAAAATGGAAAGATGTAACATAAAAATTTGGCTTTCGGGCTTGTCCTGAAACATTGGGAACTCTGGCAGTTCTGGCCCCGCGTTCCCACACCATCACAGGCAGCTGGAGCAGACAAGAGGCTGCCCCCTTTAGTCTGACTTTTGCTCTCCAGTTGCCCACTGTCCCTAAGGTCCTATACCCAGCCATGTCATTCATGCACATTTAGCTGCCTGACCCCTGTAGGCTTCTGAGTTTACAACCCTAGATTCAAACCAACAGACACTAAAGCCGGGTGGATTCACAGATCAAGAGCTACCATTTGTGAATCATCTATACCATGTACCCAACTGTCAGAAGCTTTATGTCTCATATTTTATTTACTCTTCACAGTGCCCTGAACAATAGGTTCTGTTACCCCCAGCTTCCATATAAAGAAACTGAGTGTCTGACGGGAGAAAAAAAGATTTGCCCCACATCATGCAGCCATGAAGTACCAGAACTGAAATTTGAACCTGGTCTCTAGGACTGTAAAGATACTCTTGTGCCTTTTTCCCTCTTCCTTCCTTCTTTTCTTCCTTCCTTCCTCTTTGTCTCCTTCATCTTTTTTTGGTTAGCTTTAAAAAGCTAAATTACAGGAGTAGTTCAAGAAAACATTCTCCGGAGAATAAAAACAAGAGATAATGTTTGACCACACATTATTGGTGAGGAGGGGCTGTGGGAGATGGGGCTGACCTGGCATGGGAAATTTAACAGGCCTCAGAATACCGGATCTGGACAGGCCTTAGCAAGCTCCTGGTCTAAAGCCTCTATTTTATAAAAGGGGAGCAGAGGGGTACCTTGGTGGCTCAGTCGGTTGAGCATCCGATTCTTGATTTCGGCTCAGGTGAGGATCCCAGGGTCGTGAGATAGAGCCCCGAGTCAGCCTGTGCGCTGAGTTTGGAGGGTGCTTTGGATTCTCTCTCTTTTCCCTACTGCCCCCTCCCCCGCTCATGCATTCTGTCTCTAATAATAAGAAAAAATTAAAATGAAAGGAGAGCCGAGGACTAGAGAGGGGAAGGCACTGGCCCAGGGTCATAGAATAAATCCATGTCAGAGATGAAACCGGAACCCAAGTGGGTTATGTAACATCTGGCTGCAAAGACCATAAAATTCCACAGTCCACCCCTAGACCCCGGCCAGAGGTCCTGAATGGTCTGTCACTGGAGCTTTTTCTGGTGACCCCAGCTCCATGCCTGAATTTTGAGATGATAGGTATTTTCACAGTCGCTTCTTAACATAAGCTTATCTAGTGAGAAGGGAGTCTTTCCATATCTGAAGATGCAGCATCTCCAGGCGGAGACATGCTTGCCCTGACCCCCCACGCTGGGGCTGCTCCACTCCTGGGGATGCTGAATCAGGGTCCTGACTGGTGTGGAGGCCGTTGGGATTTTGGAACCACATCCAGATGCTGTTGATGCACCTGTTCTTCAGTAGGAGTGATTAGGGTTCCTAGGGGAAGGGGACGAGCAGCCAGTGGTATCTGTGTTCTCTCCGCCAGAGAAATAGGTGGGCACGTGGTCTGTTCCTCACATCCTCCGGAGAAGTGAGGAAGCGGAGTCCTGGTTTAGGACTCTGTGTGTGTCCAGGGTGGAGGCTCTATCTGAGGCCACGGTCTGGGCCCACGCTGTGACCAGGATCGGGGTTCAGCCTGGGACCAAGATAAGGCCTTGGTCTGAAGTCAGGAACCAGAGTTCTCCAACAGTCTTAGAACCAATGCCAGTACCTCCTGAGGCGCCCAGGGCTTGGGGCGAGGTAGGCATGTGGCCCACCCCTTCTTGTGTCCTTCCTCTTCTTCAGGCTCCCTGAGCTCCTACACCTCTTAGCGTCTGAGCCAGCTGCCTCTGATCCTCTCTGGGAGGTAAAGTACAAATTATAAATAAACAACAGTGCCACTGCTGCCGCCGCCGGAGCCACCAAATCTCACACGTGACGGCTCCCCGCCCCACTCTGCTCCCGCATTGTTTGGGGCTGGTGTCTGTCTTCCCAGCCAGGCAGCCAGCTCGTGGCTCCAGCTCAGGGCTGGGCAGAGGCGTGTGCCCGCTTGACGGAGGGGCTCCCTACGCCCCACCGCACTCCCCGCTCCACAGACTGCGGAGCCAGCAGCAGGGCCTCCGGGTCTGCTCACGGCAGCTGTGGGGGCCTGATAATTGGCTGTGGATGATTTTGTGTCTGTCTAAGCATTTATCTGTGTGGGTGAACGTGTTATGGCTGCGTGAAGAGGCTTTCAGAAATTAATACATAACATGGGGCTGGTTAATACACTGTCTTCTGGGCCTGGGGGGGGCAACCTTAAGGTGGGGACGGGGTAGGGGGTCATGCCCCCTCAGAGACCAGATGCTCAATTCCAAGACTGTTTTCACCCACTAGGGAGGATAGGGGTCAGTACCTACCTGGCAAAGAAGAGAGTAGGGTTTCAGCTCCACTTAGGGTAGATCAGTATGGAATGATGGTCAGGGAAGGCTTCCTGGAGGAAGCTGAAGGAAAGAGAGAGACCCATTCAGCACACTTGCTTGGAAGCAGGTTTCTGGGAGATGGAGCTAAGGGACTGGGTTGGGTGTTGGCAAGCACTAAGAGCAGGTTACTCCAAATCTACCTTTTAAAAAAGATTTATTTATTTATTTGAAAGAGAGAGAGAGAGGGAGCGAGAGAGAATCCCACACAGGCTCTGCACTGTCAGTGCCTAGCCCCAAGCAGGGCTCGAGCTCACCGGATGTGGGCCTAGAACTCACAAACTGCAAGATCATGACCTGAGCCAAAGTTGGATGCTTAACTGACTGAGCCACCCAGGTGCCCCCAAAATTTGTCTTTTCGGACCTGTACTCATTAAGCTCTGCCCTTCACCCTTCAGGACCGTGACCCCACTGCCCTGGGTCTTGCCCCTGATGCTGTCTGCGTATGCGTGCATATGTTTGCAGGCATATGTGGGTCTCTCTGGACTCTCTGGGTTCTTGTGGCCCAGGCTGCTCTCCTGGCCCCAGCTGCACAACCTCTGAGAAGACCCCCTTTCCCGGCTGTACTCAGCCCGGAAGGCAGGTGTTGCCACCGCATTAATGTCACTGAGTGTGTGGCCTAGAGCCCAGAAGTAATTACCTTGCAGTTCCCTATTGCAGGCTGGAGCAGCCCCTGTCAATGATTAACGTGAGTCCCCAGCCACTCATGGCCAAAGCCAGCCAGGGGTTTTTCCCACCTATCATCTGTCAGAGGATACAAGGTGCTTGTTCTTTTCTGCAGGGACAGGAAAGACCTTCAAGCCCACAGGGCCACCAGCACCTTTTAGAAGGAACATGGGCGAGCAGGGAAGACTCTGCAGCTAGGGCCTGCGTGTGCAGCATGGGGGCCCGGGCCAACCCTGGAGCCCCCGGGGCCTCTCACCCTGAGCTTTCCTAGCTTGTAACCGCCCACCCTTCCACGCCGACTTTGCCCTCCTGGCCCTCCTCCTGTTCCACTGTGTGACCTCAGCAAAGTCCTTTCCTGTCTCAGTGTCCAGGGTCAGGCCTCAGTCTGAGGCTGAGAAGAGAGCAAAGCTAATTGTCCAAATAGGTATTGAACCCGTAATCCTGACCCCATTAGTACAAATTGAGCCAGCAGGGCAGGGACAGCGCTGCTGATGAGTAGAGCTGATGAGAACCTCCCTCCCTCTTTCCGGAGACTCCGCTGAGGCCTATCCAGGCATGATCCTGGAGCTGTGCAGCCCCTGGGCTCCTGGGGCTGTGGGAATTCCTTACACGCCGGCCTCTTTCTGCGGAGGCTGGAGGCTCTGCTAGCTCTCGGTGCTGGGGGCCAGGGCCCCCAGTGTGTCGCGTGGCACCGTGTGGTCTGCTGAGCTCCCCCGTTAAATCATGGCCCCTGTGGGAGTGCAGAGCAGGCCCTCTTTCTTGTTCCCGGGCAAACCCCAGCCCCCTTGTCCTCCCAGCCATCTCTCCTGGGGGACAGTCTTCCCCTCCTGGAAGCTCAGACCTGGCCTCGGAGGAGTTTGGATGTGAGGATCCGTGGAGAGCGCAGGTCGTAGGAGACAGCTGTGCCTGGAGGGGTCCTGGGGGCAGGCCAGCAGCACCGTGGGCTTTGGAGCTGGCAGGGGAAGGAGATGCGACAAGCTGTTCATCCTGTCCCAGAGGCTCCGAGGAGTCCTCATCCTGCTGTGTTGCTCCACAGCTTCTGGGGACAGAGCCGAGGCCCCCTGCCCCCGCCATCATGAATAAGAGGCCAGTGAACCGTCTGCTCTGCCCCGTCCAGCTGTGAGGACCAAGCTGAAGCCTCACCTCCCTGCGCCTGGCTTTCCTCATCTGAAAATGCTTCTGGAGAGGGGCTGGCTTTTAGCAAGACCCTGGAGCTGAGATTAGCAGGCTGCAGAGTCCCCTGGGAGCTGTATGCAACTACGGACGCCTGGGCCTCCCTGTGTGGGGCCCAGGTGATTCTGCTTCTGTCCCTTTAGGAGCCAGTGAGATGGGCACCCCAAGTCCCTCTCCGCGCACGCAGTCTGCAGCTCTCTGACTGCACCACGTCTGCCTCCGCCCTCCAGTGTTCCTCAGAGCCTGGGGGTGAAACACTTGCTCCCCACTCTGCCATCCGAGCCCATTTATGATAGGCCCCTCTCTGGGGAGTCGTTACCTTTCCTTCTGTTAGCAATCATAACACTCCAAGGCTGGCGGGACCCCAGGGAACAAGGCCCTCACTCTCCGTCCTTGTCACTCTGCGTTTTCCTAGACGGAAGCAGCGGAGTCCCATCTGGCTCATGTCCTCAAGAGCCCAGGCATCTCCAGGGAACTCCCATCCCAGCAAGAAGGGGGCCATGTAGACCCTCCCGGAGTGAATACTTAGCTACCTTCTGTGGGGCAGCCCTCCCGAGGTGTCCTTGTCCTCATTAGCCTCATCTGTAACCAGAGCACCACTTCTGCCCTGAATCCATCTCATTTCCCCCTTCCCACTGGCGCTCCCCCGTTCAGGAGCAGGTGAGCGCTCCTACCTAAGTTCCCCCGAGGTTGAGTCCGCGTGCTACCCCACAGCAGTACGCTATTTTTGTTCCATTCTCCTGAGAGGGGACAGCTGTGCTTGAGCCTTCTTTGTTTCCTGTAAGCTGGGCGGGTGACTGCCAGCTCCCTCCCCATTTTTCCCCAAATGGTCTTGTGAGCTGGGTGAAGCTCAGAGAGGTTAGGCCAGTAGCCTGAAGGCACACAGCATCCTAGCAGCTGGGAGCGCTATAGAGTAGATGTCCCCTGCTGTACACGCGTGTGTATGTCTATGTGCGCTTACCCTTACATTAGTGTATCTGTGCACGCAAGACTGAGGGCCTCCAGAGGAAGTCCGAGCCCATCAGAGGAGCAATGGGTTGATATCTTGTGTTCCTTCTGGCCGGGCCCGTGCTCAGTTGTGCCTTTGAAGAGGTGCGGCCACAATCCCTTCCCTGGAGGAACTCTCTTCCTCTGCAACCTTCATGGCTTCCCTTCCCATGGCCCCAGAAGAGCCCTGACTACTCAGTCTGGCCTTCGGGGTGCCTCCGCCTTCCCTGCAGACCAGTGTTGGGTTGGCAGACGGGGTGTCAGAGTTCTCTAAGGTTTATACCCTTCTCTCGGCGAGCTTTCCATCTGGCCAGCTGCCCTTGGCTGGCCTCATTAGCCTCCGCACTGCAGAGATGCATGGAGTTGGCGAGTCTTTAGAGATCGTCTGGCTCCACCCTCTCTTATCAATGGGGAAACTGAGAAAAGGACTCTGAGAGGCAGGGACTTGTTCAGGGCACACAGCAAGTGAGAGATGGAGAGGGGACTGACTAGGACCCAAGACTCGTACGCCCCTGGCCTACATTCCTTCTGTTGTGCAGCATGAACCTCCTTCCTGTAACCGCGACACTGACCTTCCTGACCGGTGGACACACTCAGGCCACGTCCTGGCTGGGGCCTTTAGTGCCCAGCAGGCCGTGCTGCTTCCTGTGTCTCCGTCCACGTTCTCAAGCCTGGCTGAATTTCCCCTCCAGCCATCCCCAGCCCACGCTGCAGAGCCAGACCATCCTGTCACTACCCGCCCCCCCCACCTTATGGCCTCATCTGCCCCATCATCTCCCCTTTGGAGTGGGTCTGTCCGTCCGCAGCAGTGAGGGCTCCTTGTGGTGGGACCAGTCCACACACGTCAGTATCCCCATAGCCCTCAGGCCAGGACCTGCATCTTAGTGGTCGCGAGAATAATAATGGTGGTGATAATACCTGCATGTACTGGGTATTTACACTGTGTAGTGTATTATAAATGACCCATTGAATTCTCCCAGAATCCTGTGAGGTGGGATTAATGTTCTCATTCTGCACATGAGAAAACAGGCTCAGAGAGGTTATGTGATCTGTCCAAGGCCACACAGCCAGGTATTTAAATACTGGAATGCCTAACCTCCCTACCATGTGCTATAGCCTGGCTCCTTGGTGTAGTCCCTGGACCAGCCGCCTCACCATCACTAGAGAGCCTGTTAGCAATGCAGATGTCGGCCCCCACCCCATACCTCCTACATCCCAGTCTGTGTCTTGGTAAAAGCCCCAGGTGACTGTGTGCATATTATGGTTTGTGAAGCTCTGTGCTGTAGGATTGAAGGATCACAGAAGGGGAAGATTCCATCAGTTACAGCCCTCAGCTCACCTCTGCTTGGGGAATAGCAGAGTCTAGCCCCCACAGAGTCTAGGGCCTCAGCCCCAGGGCAGGGAGGGACTGTGCAAAGAGACTGGGGGGGATGGGTCTTCTTTGGGACTTCAAAAACAAAAACCAATTTCGTTCATCAAGGCACATAGAAAAATTAGAAAATAAAAATCCCAACCCAAATCCCAACCAGCCACCCATAAATCAAGCACTAGATGCCCTTGGTGCTGAATGTGTTTTGGAGGCAGCCCCAGGCGGCGGGGCCCAGGGAGCAGCTACCTGGGAGCCCTGTGATTCTGAGTCAGAGAGTTTGAGGCGGGTTAAAAATAGAGCCCTAGTGGCCAGAGGTTGGGGGGGGGGGGGGAGGGAGCAATTCATCTTTTATAGGGGGGAGACCCCAAGTCGGGGAGGTTGGGCCAGAAGAGGGGGCGGTGAGGATGGGGGTTATGCCCTCCGAGGCCAGAGTTGTGGGCCCAGCCTGGCCCTGGAAGGTTGTGGGATGGCGGAGTTCCAGCCTGAGGGAGAGGGAGAGTCTAAAATGCCAGCCCCGGGTCACAGGCAGGGAGGACCCCGCCCAACCCCCCAGGCAGGCAGCCAGCAGCTTCTTCCGGTAGGAGGTAGGGTTGTAAGGGGGGCTTGGGCTGTAGCTCCACCTCAGAGAAAAAACGAGCAGGAGCCTGGATGGGGAGGGGGGCAGGGAAGGATTGGTTGAGGATCCAGTTTTTAAGGTTGGGAGGGAGAGAAGACAAGGAAGGCAGCTCTCCTGTGTGCGTGCCCACGTGTGTGTTGTGGGCGGGCACGTGGTCTCCTTTTGCCTATCACACCTGCCCTTCAAATGGCCTCCCTCCCTCCTTCCTCACTGGCCTCCTCCGAAAAATCTGCTCATCCTGACCTCCCCGTCACGCGAACATGTTTCCTGTGTGTTTACTCTGGCTGCCTAAGAGTTTCCCGGGGACCCAGTGTGTCTCTCTCCTGACCCACGGGGGGGGGGGGGGGGGACTCTTCCCAGCATGGGGCACTGGTCATTGGCTAAAGGCAGATTTCAGAGTTTTGATTATAAAGGGAATATTTGCCCATTTTTAACAAATACAGAATTTAGAAATAGAACAGAATGTAGGAAATATAGAAAGGTGTGATGGAGAAAACAAAATCACTCATAATCCCACCACGTAGCAATGATCAGTGTTAACATTTTCGGGTAGATTTTTTAAATTTTATTTTTGGCAGTCTTTTCCCCACTGGCGACAGCCTTAAGTCCACCCATCTCTTTAGCGATAAGACAGTTTTACTGAGAGGCCACTGGCCCCCTCACCCCCCACCCCCACCCCCAGGGCCCAGCTGTGTGTTCACATCTCAGAAAAGGAAGAGCCATCCTTTCTGCTCTTGGGGAGAAGAGCCAGGGCTGAGGACACAAGACTCATACCGGGTCTGCAAGGTGGGGGCAGCACAGGAGGATCTAGGAGAAGACCCTAGGAGACGCCTCCTTACTGCTCTTGCCTTTCACCTCCTCCCCTTGCAAACCCCCACCTCCTGCATCTCTGTGCTAGGCTTATTTGGGGAGAAGGAGAATCCTTAAAATCCTCACCGAGAGGCCACGCCCTCAATGAGAGGGTGTTCTACCACCAGGTGCCTGTGCCCGTCAGGCTGGAAATAGTCATGCCTAGGTTGAGGCCACTGTGTCCCCCCACCAGCTCTCCCTGTCATCCCGCTGTCAGAAACCCCAACCCCCATGCTTCTCCTGGCCTCTCATTCATCTACTCCCCCTCCCCCCCCCCCCCCCCCCCGCTCTGTCCTTCCTTCT
>CM053560.1:107465529-107772232 GCA_028646485.1 Cryptoprocta ferox | reverse complement strand
TTTCATGCAGCTTCTGCTGGGCCTCCTGTCACTCAGCTTTGTTCCGCAAGGCATGTGTTCATTCATTCATTCATTCATTCACCTATCAATTCACACATTCATTAGGACCTACCATGTAAAAGGCCCTGAACGTCCGGTGCCAAGTTCAGAGAGTTGCATAGATCACAAGATAAAAACACACAAACCAAACACACCATTTCATCATGGTGTGATAAATACTATGCTAGGGCAACACATATAAGGGGCATCTAACCAGATTTCCAAGGATACAAAGAAATGACGCCTCCTCTGAGGCGAGGAGCCTGGGGTGGGCAGGGGTGGGGAGGAGTCTCAGGCAGACGCCAGCATGTAGGCAAGCCCAGAGGACAGGAAGCATGGTGCATGTGGGGCACTGAAAGCTGCTGGTATGCCTAGAGCAGAGCGATGAGGAAGGGTAATGAGACAGGGGGAGGAGGCAGAGTCCAATCAGGATGGGCCCAGGGGACAACAGTGAGGAACTTGGTTTAGCTGGGAGCACAGAAGGCCTCTGGGCTTGGCAGCACATGGAGAGTGGATTGGTGGCAGGACGTGGACCCCACCCAGCGCCCTGAGGTATGTGGGATCCTGGGCAGGCCAGGAGCCCAGTTAGGGAGCCCCGGGTAGGCCAGGTGGTGTGCCGATGAGACTCCCTGGGCGGGTGGGTGGTAAGTGAGGGAGATGGAGGGTATCTCCCAGGTTTCTTGATTGAACTTCGGGTGGCTGGAGGAACACGTGCTGGGAGCCCAGGGGTTTGGAGGAAGCTGTTTCGTTATATCTGGAGGTGGCAGGAATCAGGTTGCTGCACGACATGCAGGTGGCAAGGGGTAGTTGGCAGGTGAACACATGGGTGTGGAGCTTAAGAGAGGTCTGGTTTGAAAGCCAGCTGAATAACGGAGGTCTTGGGAGTTGGTGAGATCACCAAGGGAGAGTGTGTAGAGAGAGAAGGGGCCATGGGCCAAAGGAACAAAAGCACTTAAAGGTCATGCAGGGGAAGAGGAGCCCCTTCAGGGGAAGGAAAAAAGGAGGCTGAGAAAAGGGAGAAAGCCCAGCAGGGCGGGGGGGCCTCCGCAGAGTGGCCCACAGTGAGGGGCAGCTAGGAATGTACCGCAAAGCAGCCAGTGGATGGTGCAGCGGGGTGTGCACTGGCCCCATCCTGGGGGGACCACAGGAGTGTGGGAAGCGGAAGTGGAAGTGAGAGAGGTGGCTCTTCCAGGAAGCTCTTTTCTGATAGAAGAAGAGATAAGGCAGCGGGGATTTGGAGTGGTTCCATTTTACTTTTTAAATGAAGGGAACTTAAAAGAACAAGCTGATGGGAAGGGATGGGTGGAGAGGGAGACTGAAGATACAGACAAGACAGGGGTAACCTATGGGTCAGCCTCCCTGGGGAGGAAGAGGAGATGAGTGTCAAGAGGCAGGTGGAGGAGTCACCGATGCCTTTGGGACTGGAGGAGGGAGGCGGATGAGGGAGAGGCAAGCAGGGTAGGAGTCCGGTGTCAGAAAGAGAAAGGGGACATTCTGGTGGCTTCTCTTTTGTCTATGAAGTAGAAGGCAGTGTTCTCTGCTGAGATGGGGTGGAAAAGTGGTTTCAGAGCTTTGAGGAGAGGAGATGATTTGAAATGGCTGCTGGAGGAGCATGGCGGGGAATGTTTCCTAGGGTCTCCTGGAAGGCTGGGCTGGTGGAGGGGAAGGCCAGCTGAGTATGGAAGCCTTGATGAGGAAATTGAGGCACAGGAGCCGAGGTGCTTATTTAGTAGGATGGGTCTGAGGTTGTGGGATTTTCTGCAGTTTCATGAAACATGAAAAGGGTGAATGGTGGTCCCGAGCCAGGGTGTGATCTCGTGAAGTGGGTGCCAGAAGGACCGGGCGAGACAGGTGGATGAGCAGGACCAGTATGTCTCAGGGGAGGGGAGGGGGCAGAAGCGTTCTGTGACTCACCATTCCTGGAACAGACACTAAGGAATAGACTTAGCATGATTGGCTAAGAGAGCTGGAGGGAAAGGAGGTTGGGGCGAGAGATGGAAGAACTGGGGATGGTGGCCTGGTCCATCCCACACTGCAGGAGAGGGTGACTGACGTGTGGTCATTAGGGTCAGGGCACCACGCCACTGAGGGGCCGGGTGTTTGGGGTTGATATATGGAGTAGAAGTCACCCAGGACGATGGCAGGGTTTGGAGTGGAATGGAAGGTTGTGAACTAAGTGTCGACACTGCCAGGGTCCCCGAGGGTGGCAGATGGATGCTGGCAGGATGGCCAGAAAATGACAGGATGCTCTCAGGATCTTGTAAACATTCCAGTGCAGGCAGGAAGTGGCACCAGTGCGGATGGGGGAGGATGCCGACCCCACCCCCGACTGAGGCGTGTGGGGTCTGGGAGACTGGCATCCTTAGGGCACAAGGAAGGCTTGTTTAAGGGAAGCGGTGGAGGGGTCAGGGAGTAAAGAGGTGGAGGATGCAGGTGAAGAGAGCACAGGAGAGAAGTTCAGTGAGGGGACGAGCAGAAGGAGGTACCGAGTTTGGGAGAGAGAAAAATACTATGAGCCAGATTGATATTTCTGTAGCGTAGTGTAAAGCGGGATTCTGGAGGTAGGCTCTTTGTGTTTAAATTCTTGATCCACCATCTATAGCAAATTTCTCAAGTTCTTGTGCCTTAGTCTCCTCATCTGTAAAATAGGCATAATCATAATATGTCCCTCAAGGAGTTTTTATGAGGATTAAATAAGATAATCCGTATAAGGTATTCAGATGAGTGCCTGGCAAATAATAAGTGTCCAAAAAGCACTGGCCACTGTCCTCCTCCAGAGTCATTGTCTTCACTGTCACATGGGGCAGTAGTCTGTGCTGGGCCTGGAAAACCAAGGAATGTCTTGAGGACCCAGGGGGAACTCCCCGCTCCCAGCCCTGTCTCAGACACGAGGACTCCTGGATTCCTGGTTTCCGTGATTTGTTGGGAGGCCAAGAGGAGAGCTAGGTGGTGCCTGCCGAAAGGGGCAGGATGCGACAGCTGCTCCTAGACACACAGCACAGCTAGGCAAACTTCCTGGAGGAGGAGGCAGTCAAAGTGATGAAAGGGATTTCACAAGATGGGGGTTCAGGAGACAAGGGTAGTTCTCAGGAGGAGGAGAAGCAAGAATGTGGATGGAGATAGAGCCCCAGGGGTCGGGTGTCCAACGGCTACTGGGAAGGAAGCAGGAAGGAGAACAGGGACGTGGGGCACAGGGAATGCCAGACCTTGGAGCTTCAACTTTCTTCCGTACTCGTGGGAGTCTGCTCAAGCTTGCAAGGAGTGATGTAATCATAATATTTGGAAAGATAACCCAGAGATCATGTGAGTTGGAAGGAAAGAGTGTGGAGGCTAGATCCAGGTAGGCAGCAGGAACATAGGTCCAGGTGAGGAGCAGTGAAGAACTGATCTAGAACAGAGCAGTCGGGACAGATCCAGAAGCCATTGTAGAGGATGCTAGACAAGACTTGTCACTGAATGTGGGGCTTGAGGGGAAAGAGAAAGCAGCTGAGGATGGCTTTGCGGTTTTAAGCCAGGTGATTGAAATGCTGACTGTACCATTCAGCTCTGAGGAGGAAGATGCTGAGTTCAGCCTTGGACTTGGGTGCAGGAGCCAGCAGGCCCTCCAGGTGGCCAGTGGGAATGCAGGCCTGGTGCTAGGAGAGGTGTCTACACAGAGGGAGGGGGTAGAAGATGGGGCCCTGGGTGCGCCACTCCCTGGGAAGGAAGCATGGGGACCCTGGCCTGTAGTCAGCACTGTCGGGGACAAGGCCCCCACCTTCAGGGAGAGGCAGCATTCTAGGAGGTCCAAAGCCAGGGCTCAGGCTGGGCTGAGGCTTCATTAGTGAGAGGTTGGAGAGGCCTGGAAGAAGTAGCCCTTCAGATGAATCCTGAAGGATGGAAAAGAATGTAATGGGCAAAAACCGACAGTCTTTCTTCCAGCTGGCAGGAGTCCCAGTGAATGTATGCAAGCATGTGTGTACGAGGGCAAAAATTAACAGGAGCACATAGATGAGATATGTACACAAATGTATTCAGGGGTAGGTGTGTGCATGCGCAGGTGTGTGCACGTGTGTGCACGTGTGTACACGCGCATGCATTTGTGTATGTGAGTGTATATGCTCACGGGCAAGCATGGGCATTTGTGGGCAAGAGGAGGCTGAAGGAGGCCATCCCTGTTCGACTTCCACTTCTCCTGCCCCCATTTTATTACCCTTCCCTCCTCTTCAGCCTCTAGGAAAGAAGAGGGCCCTTGGTCTGGTCCTTGAGTCTCTGAGTTCAGGATCAGGAGCCTCCTATCTTCTCTTCCCTCAGCTCCCTTGAGACCATAACCTTCCTCTCAGACCAAATGATGAAATGCTCCAGGTGTCAGTGTAAAAGGGCGGCTTGGCTTTTTGCCATCCCCCATTCCTTCTGCACATGAGACCTCCTCCAAAGCTGGCCTAAAGGCCACATCCACCTGCTGACAGGCCACCTGCCTGCTTGGATGGCCAGGTGGGAAGGAAAGTCCAGGACTGAGGGAGGACGGGCCTGGGATCCTGGGGCTGAAACAGGTGAATTGTGTGTTTACCTTTGAGAATACTGGGATTGGGGAGGGTCCTCTGGCTTTGGAGAGAACAAGGCCTCTAATTCAGGCATGTGCCAACTCCAGCATGTCTGAGTCTGGCTGTCCATGGCTTCCCTGCCAGGGCCTGCCACACGCTACCATGGAGTGTATACCCTGGATTGCGGGATTTAGTTATTCATGACTCCAGGGGCAGTGAGGTGCTAGGGAAATATGGAGCATCCAGCTTGAGGTTTTGGAAATGTTACTGTTCCTCCCTGGACCTTAGATTTTCCCTTTTACAGATTCGTGCACCTGTGCGTGATTGACTGCTGATGACCAGGGTGCTTTTACTATTTGAAAGGTGTGCTACTTCCCCCACCCAGGAAGCACCTCAGAGGGCTCTGGTATCAGGAGGATGGGTCCCCTCAAAACCTCTTCACAACTCTCTCTTCACTCTTTAAAATTTTATTATTGAGGTTTAGCAGACATACAATGTTATATTACTTTCAGGTGTAGAACACAGTGATTCGACAATTCTATACATTATTCAGTGCTCACCACTTTAAGTGTCGTCACCATCTGTCACCATATCTCTTCTCTCTTGTCTAAAAGAGAGGACCACATCCGCTGTGATAGGCTACCTCGATGCCAGTAAGCCTTGTCTCCTTCCCTGCATCCCACTGAGGTGCCTAAAATCCTAAGTGGTCAGGCGCTCAAGTCCCCCAAACCTCTCTGAATCTCGTTCTTTTCCTCACTAGCTGTGTGGTCTTGGGTGTCATCATCTGCAAAATACAGATGTTAGCAGCCACCTCAGTGCTGGTGTGGATTAAACGACGTAATGCATGGAAAGCACAGAGCAAGTGCTTGATACGTGTGAAATGTTTTTCATTCAGTCACCAAGGAGCCCCCGTAAAAAAGCCCAGGGACATTAAGGAATCACTCGAGATGCTTCTAATCACTGGGGTTGGCAAGAAGAGGGGCCTAGGGAGCAGAGGATGCAGTGGGGAGGCTGTTGCCAACTTCCCCTGGCTGGACCAACAGAATGGGGCTGGCAGGCGCTGGGAGCTGTCCATGGTGCTGAACCCTTTCCTCACCCATCACCCAGCCCTGCTTTTGGATATTTGTGGAATCATCTTGCAAGAGTAAGTTAAGGAGAGGTCGTCTCCAAGGCCAAGGCCAGCTCCTCCAGGAACACTTTCTGGCCTCACCCTTCTGGGCCACCAGGAGCTCACCTTCTCAGCTGCATGGGTTGCTGACTGGGATGGTTTCTTACATCATTGCCCAACTTGTCTTCTAACTAAGCCTTGTCCTCTGAGTGGATCAGGAGCTCCCTGAGGTCAGGGCATCTGTCTGCCAAGGTAGATTGGGTCTGTTGTCTGACTGTTCGCAGAATATTGGGGTGCTTGACTTCCACTACTGGACTGTCCCAGAACCATTATAAGCTCCCTTTGAACCTCACCCCCCAAGTAGATGCTTTGCTTTGGCTCTTCTTTGGAAGATTTCATCTTCCTCCCTTATCTCTTTCCTGTGAATTTGTTGACTTGAATTACTTATTGACTCATTTAGTAATACAGATTGGCATAGGTCAGTGCATTTTACAAATGTCAATTCATTTCATTCTTACAACAATTCTGCCAGTTTGGTACTGTTGTTATCCTCATTGTGCAGACAAGGCAACTGAAGCATGGAGAGATTAAGTGACTTGCTAGTAAATGATGGAACCAGGAATTGAACCCAGGTTGGCTGGATCTGAAGGCCTTTCTTCCCACCATATTATGCTGCCTTTTGGGTAGCTCCGTGATGCTTCAGGATACTGGTTTGTGGGGAAGAGTGCTCCAGTATTCCGACCCCAGCCCAGATCAGGCACCAGAAATATCCCTTAGCATCTGGAAACTCACGATTGAAATAATTAGTCAGAATGCAAGGAAATGGTTGTTTTTCCCTCGTGTAATTTGGTTTTATGAAGACCACTAAATGCAAACATTCTCCTGTTAATTACTGTCTCAAATTTGGTCTGTAATTGAGAGAACTAGAGCTGGGGAAAGTGTAGAAACCGGCTGGAGTGGCAGGCCTGCCCGAGTCAGCACTCCCAGCTGCTTTGCGCCTGCTCTGTTAATTTTAGAAACTCTTCTAGCTTGGGTGTATTATTAGCTTTATGTACAGAGGGCCACAGGGCCCTCAGTAGCCTCTCTATGCCAGTTTTGTTTTGTTTTGTTTTGTTTTTTCCCAGGAGATTAAATGAAAAGGAATGGTGGCCATGTGTATATAGGAGTGTTTGCACACTGTGTATGTGAATGGGGATACCTGTTTGTGGCTTCTAATGAGCGTCTGCAGCTGTCTTTGAATGATGTGCATGAGGCTGTGTAGAGAGTGTACACAGCTCAGGAACACCCCATAGAGGCTGAAACCATTCTCTTGGGGCCCACGAGTCATTAGCAGGATGTGCTGTATTCTGTGTGGTGCGTGTGATGACTGGGTGGTAGATTGGGTTCTCCAGATGGCATTGGGAATTGGGGCTGGAGAAAGGGTGGTGGGTTGTAGAGGAAGGAAGGAGCTCAAGTTGACCTCTTGGCACTAGCCTCAGAATGAGAATCTTTAGCCTGAGAGGCTCCTGACTTGAGGTCCTGTCCTGAGGCCCTGAATGGCATGGATTTCAAAGGGGCTCCCCAAAGCTGCCTTTCCAGAAGCTGCACTTCTCTGAGCTGTGTGTTGTGGGACAGCTGTCTTGCCCACCTTCAGTGAAGTGGGCCCTATCCTCTCCTTGACTCACAGCACCATTTTGCATCTGGCAAAGGAAACATTTTGCTGTGAAGTAATATTTTTTCAAACCTGGAACTCTTCTGGCAGGAGCACTTTGGACCCTCTGAAGACTCGAGGAAAGCTTGTCTTTTTGTCTCCCACTCCCTCCAGGCTTTCGTGTAATAGACAATTAAAGATGGCTGACAGGTTATTTCTCTTGGGAGAGGACATGCTTATTTCTTCCTGACTTAATACCTTTATCTGTCATCGTGAAACTGTCTAAATTAATAGCAGAGGGAAATAGCTGTTCAGTGCAAGTGTTAGATCTTGGGGCCAACCCTCGGGTGCCTGGTACTCAGGCAAGATCCCCGGGATTGATTGGTCATACCTTCTGGACATGGGTCTTTGCCTATCTGTGCTGTCTGCACACTCCGGAGGGGTTCCTGCTTAGCCAGGTGGCTTCACCCTGAGGGGCCCTCCCCACCTGCCTCAGGAAACGCTTGCAGTTGCTTTGATGCCTTAGGACAAATGATACTCTAAAGCCCCCACTGACCTCACCCCCATTGCATCAAGTGGCACCTCACTGGTGCCTGAAATCCCCTTATTAACACTTCCTGCCCTTGAAGATTTCACTGTCCTTCCCTAACCCTGTGTTAGAATGGAAACCTCTGGGGGAGAGAGATGGTCAGACATTTTCTGGCAATAGGAAATAGACTAAAGGGGGGGGGGCAGAAAGCCAGCATGGGTGAGGGCCAGTTCAGAATTATAGGACAGAGTGTTGAGGTGTTGAGGCTCCACCCTTGATTGCGCAGTGAGGAAACTTAGGCCCAGAGTGGGAGGCCACCTGCTTGATGTCACACAGCATGTCAGTGGCAGAGCTGGGACTGGATCCCAGGCTTCCTGCCACCCAGGTACCTGCTGTGTGTCTGGACCTCCCCTGCTCTCTGGTCACGGTCTGTAGCATGTCTGCCTGCCAGCCTGTCTCAGACCACAGGTGACCGACCCTCAGGGAGGATGGGGTAGCTTAGCCCGATCCTGGGGTGTTGTGGGAGGAGCTACTCCTACTGCTAAAATAGCTTCACACTTCTTTCTGGACATCATTGTTTGGTTTGCTTTTCAGCCTGACTCCCACTGGGGAGTGGGAATGGGAGCAGGGGGAGCAGACAGGGGCAGGCAGCAGGTATCCTTAGTGAAGGAAGAGCCTTTCTATGCCAGTCTCCATATCTTGCCCTGGTACCCATGTGCATTTCTGACCCAGTGACTCAGAACCTCCCAAGACTTCCCTCTTCCACGTTTGCTGTCCCTCAGAGTTTTCTCCTGTAGTCTGTAACTCATTCTGTCCTCCTGGCAACTGACCCCTGTGTCTCTGGGCAGATTTTACTGGGACCTGACCATGCTGCTGCTGATGGTTGGAAACCTAATCATCATTCCCGTGGGCATCACCTTCTTCAAGGATGAGAACACCACACCCTGGATCGTCTTCAATGTGGTGTCAGACACGTTCTTCCTCATCGACTTGGTCCTCAACTTCCGCACAGGGATTGTGGTGGAGGACAACACAGAGATCATCCTAGACCCGCAGCGGATTAAGATGAAGTACCTCAAAAGCTGGTTTGTGGTGGATTTCATCTCCTCCATCCCTGTGGACTACATTTTCCTCATCGTGGAGACACGCATTGACTCTGAGGTCTATAAGACTGCCCGGGCCTTGCGCATTGTCCGCTTCACCAAGATCCTCAGCCTCCTGCGCCTCTTGCGTCTCTCCCGCCTCATTCGATATATTCATCAGTGGGAAGAGGTGAGTGGTCAGACCCAAACGTCTTGGGGGAAGGGGTATTTTAGCCCCAGAGGGAGTAAGGGGCCCCCAGGTAATCTCAGATAGTTGGGTTTGGGCTGTCACATTGTAGCAGGCACATCTGCTCCATGAGGACAAATATTAGTTAATTTGTTGACCTCTTATGTGCTAGATATTGTGAAACTCACTTTATAGGGAGTATCCCATTGAAGTCTCTAACAACTGTAGAGGGTATCATATAGGTACATTGTTTTTTACATAAGGAAACTGAGAGGCAGGAAGTTTAAGGGATTTATATGAAGTCTCAGAATCAATAATTGGTGAACCTGGATTCCAGAGCCTATTAACCACTGGACTATATTGTAGGGAATGCAAACTCATGAGCTGGCAGGGGCTGGGCAGGGAATGCAAATAGATGAAAAGGGCCAGCTGAAGGCAGTAGAGAGTGTGGTAGACTGGGGAAAACTTGAGAATGCATTTTCCGTCTGCCTCTACTCTGCTCTAGCCACTGGTTGCCAAGTGAGAAAGGGCCCACGGTTGGTAGAACTACAGGTTGATCCCGAGAAGCAGAAATCTGGATTTTTGTGCAAATTGTAGGCAACCTATTATGTATCCTGGAAGTTCTTCTGGAGCAGACCCTGAGGTGAGGATTTGCATGAAAGTGGCTTTTTTCTCAGCGGGGTTGAGGTGGGGAGTGTTTCCAGGAATCTTCTGGCGAGGGACTAAGGAAGAGGGATACACGAAAGAGGGAGGGAAGCCAAACAAGGGTGACACCAAGCCAAGTCCCATGGGGAGCTCTGGGGACAGCGTACCTCACACTTCATACCTCACACCTCGGGTTGTCCCAGTCAGGGCAGAGAAGCTGGAGTTTTTGTATCCCCTTGCATGTCTGTCATTGGTTCAGGGCACTTCCTGCACTCAGGGCTAGCAGACGAAGCGGCTTCCAGCAGCCTGGGGCAGGCCGCTGACAAAGAGCTGCAGGTGCTAGCTGCAGGGAGTGAAAAGCACCCGAGGAGCCTGGAGTTGTGTCCACACAAACTGTAAAGGGATCCTAGGGGCTTTAGGCAGAGCACTAGCTACAGAAACTAAATAAAAAATTGTAAAAGGACTGGGTGTAAAAAAAACACCATTCTGAACAAACCTCACTCACCCATGGGCTGAATGCAGTCATCTGTGGGAACGACAAGAGGAGGGCTCTGGGCTGGCATTTGAGAAAAAGCAGGTGACCTTGCAAGCACTTCTGTCTGTGTCTGCCACCACCCTCCTTACACCTTTTGGGAGCAGTGGCAGGCAGGCATACTCTGTGAGGCTGCCCAGTTTGGGGTCTGGAGCAGGCTATAGCCTGGGGAACCTTCTACAAGAGGCACATTTCTTGCTGTACTCACAGCTGGTCTTCTGCTCTCCAGGACCCTTCTGCTTGGTTGGGCAGAAGTTCCTATGGTCAGGACACAAAGCCCCCACCCCATCCTGGCAGCAGCCTGGGTGGGCCCTGGGCAAATAGCACACATGGCTGATGGTTGGGGCACCGGCAGATTGAGGTCAGAGGTATCATGAACAGCTGTGCTGCATACGTGCCTACACCGGCCTGGCAGCATCACTGCATGGCAGAAATATTCTTTGCCTGGGAAAGTTTGCATTATTCCCGCTGACAGAGGAGGGGCAATGACTTGCCCAAGGCAATGCTGCAGGCCTCTGGAAGAGCTGGAGCAGAACCCAGTTAGCGATCTTGACTCCTAGCAAGGAGAAGTCCCTGTCTGGTGCAGTGGATGGCCACAGGGCTTTACACCCATGAGACCTGAATGAAGATCCCGGCTCCACACTGCCTAGCTATGTGAACTCGGTGCCACCTCGCCTCCCTGAGCCTCAGTCTCTTACCTGCAAAGTGGGTCTAATCCTCACGGGATTGTCTTGAGAATTAAATGGGATGATATTTATCAAATGCTTAGCATGAAGCCTGGTGAACTGGCTGATAAATGCGCCTCCCCAATCATTTGTCTTATTAACCGTCTATACCTCTATGGGGGCTTTGCTTTTCTCAAATACTTTTTATCCTTATTTTCTTGGCCCCTCACACTGAGCCGGCAAGGCAAGCCAGGCAGGGTTTATTATTCCTGTTTGTCAGTGAGGACAAGGGTCAGAAGAGCTAGCTGCCCGAGCGTTAGGATTTTGGACCTGGGCCTCCTGACTCCGGGTTCCATCCACTCCCTGCGTTCTTAGGTCGCCTGAATGCAGGACGACTTTGATTCTGTTATCTGTCCCTCTGTTAGGGAGGACTCCCAGCTGAGATTGGGAAGGCAGGCAACAGAGCGGGTCAAGGGGTGGGGTGAGGAGTTCTGTGTGACAGGTCAGGTTTGAAGTAACTGTGGGACATCCAGCTGCAGAGAGATGTTGGCATGCGGGTCTGAGCTCAGGCCTGAGAGGAGACAGTGTGAGGGGGGCGGTCGCTGGGGCCCCTCTGAGTGGCTGTGGAGGAAGAATGGAGGCGTATTTCCTAGAATGCCCTCACAGGCTCATCTAAGTAGAAATACTGGACCATGTTGGTTTGCTCAGTCTCTAAAACACCACCGCACCCCACCCTTCTGTTCGTCTTGAACTTACAGCTAGACTGTCATTAAAAGCAGAGAAATAGCCACTCTTTTCCTTCTCTGGCATTGGTTATGTCTCCAAGCCCCAGCCCCGGGAAGTCATCCTTGCTCCTTCCTTATGCCTCTGCCCTGAGGGCTGTGATATTTGGGGAGAACTGGCAGAATTGCCAATGGCTTAGCAGGATGAGCCTGGGAATAGACACGAAGTGCTTCTTTTACTCGCCCTGCAACACACATCCTGGGAGCTCTGTCCGGGGCTTCTGTCCCTACTACCTGTCTGGCCTGGCCCCCCTCTGGGCTGTCCAGAACTGGTCAGGTAGGCTCTCGCCCTGGTCCTTCCCTGGGGCAGACAGAGGCCCCAGGAGGCCTCAGCTCAGGGCTCTGAACTAGACTTGGTACTCAATCTCGTGGGCAGGAAGGGAGATCCCAGGAGGCCAAATGGATGACTCCCCACCCCCTCCACATACACCGTTATCTTGCCTACCAGCTGGGGAGGAAATTGCTTTGAGCTGGCTTCTGCCGGGCACGTGGCCCAACCAAGAGCTCCCGTTGGACCCCTGGGATTGAATTGGGATTTCCCAGCTGGTCCCAGAAACCCTGTCTCCACATCCTCAATAGCTTTCCCCAGCTTCTAGCCTCAACTTGGCCTGGAGGCAACAGCAGGGAGACCCTTGAGGTCCCAGGTCTACATGAAACATGGGAAAGGAGGTATTTATTAGAGAAAACTCTGCCCTATCTCCTCCTCTAACTCCATACGCAACTCTCTTTCCTTTTCTAGGCCTCACTTTCCCCAACTGTCAGGTGCGCTCTGATGGTTCCAGGAGGTTGGAGCTTGGTCCCCACTCCAGCCTCCCTTGGCAAGGATCATGTTAGCTGATCCTGAGGACATGGTCATGGCCCCCGGTGGGGGCTAGAATGGCAGCCACCTGTGAAGAGGAAATAGCCTCTGGTGAAGCTGTGAGATGCTAGACTCCTGGCCCCCAGGCTCCAGCTCCCCATCAGAGAGTTCTCCAGTGTCATTAGCAGGTGTTGGGAGTTAGAGTAGGTGGAGGGTCTCGGCGGGTATCGGCCACCCTCTCAGAGGACGCCAGCCTCTGCCTCCATCCCAGGCGATCTAGGTCAGCATCCTCCTCCCAAGCCTCTCCCAGCCAAGCCTTTTCCCTCCCTCTGAGGTGTGAGCTTGTTACAGGCACGGAGGCTATTGTTAGAAACCTTGGTCGCCCCCCCTCCGGATGTTCCCCTGCAGGCCCAGCACCCCAGCGACCCATCCCAGAATCCTCTTCTTGCCCTCAGGAGCTGGGAAACCGTGGGAGGAAGGCTGGAGGCAGGAGGCCGGGCCGAGGCTGAGCCTCCTGATGAGTCTCCTCTCCCATGGGCCTCAATTTTTCTATCTCCCAGAATCAAGGAGTGGTCCTGGGGCAGGGGTTAGCCCTCTCTGGGTCCCAGGAAGGGACTCAGTGTGACCCTGTTTGGGCACCTCCAGGCTTTTCCCAGGGTCCACATGCAGCGGCCGTCCTCTCGGTGCTGGGCTTGCTGACCTCAGTGTGGCCACTGGTCCCTGAGACACAAGGAAAAGTTATTCTTTTTCCCTGAGGAGAAAACGAGTCTGTGGGAGGGAACTCAACCAGGTCCCCAAGAAGAGGCCTTGGCAGAAACTCCAGTTTCTAGTCTCTCCCCAGGACTGAGAAATCAACTGTTTGAAGGCTGGGGCAGAGAGGGAAGGAAAGGAACCAGCTGTGGCCATCATCTCTCCTGATCCCCAAGACAGCCCTAGGAGCTGGCAGTTATTGACCCATTGCACAGATGAGGAAACAGGCTCAGAGCAGAGAAGGCACTTGGCAGAGGTGGAGGACATGTCTCTCTGTCTCTGCACTGTGGCCCGGAAGCTACGGAGCCTCCCCCAAGTGCCATGTGGGGCACAGAGAGCAAGCCGCCCAGGTTACAAGCCCAGGGAGCCTTGCAGGGCCTGGAAATGAAGTACTCACCCCCCTTGGTCAGAACCAACATCGTAAAAGAGGGTTTTAATGAGGTATAAAGAGCAAAACAAATATTTGTGTAGCGCAGCTGACTTGCAGGTGGCCTGTGGCTCCAGCCCACAGCAGGGACACACAAGTGTTAGCAGCCTTTCCCAGCAACGTCTAGCCTTACTCTCAGCAACCACACCTGGGTGCCGTAGTGTTGGGGCCGGCTCAGTAACCTCACCACCTGGGGTGCTCTCCTAGCCTGAATGGATGTGCCCCCCACCCAACTCTTGGCAGGAAGCTAGGATTTGGCCATGTTGGTGCAGAGTCAGCCACAATACCCCTCACCACCATCGGCAACTCCCACCCTCCCACCGCTTCCCAGCACTCTCCTTCCCCTCCCCCTGCATCCACATGCCTCTTCGCCTGACACCAGGCACCGCCACCACCACCACCACCACCACCGTGCTCTGTGCCCACCTGCAGGAAAAGGCACCATTTTCTTCCCGTAAAGTCAGAGGCAGAGTCCCTGTAGGCTTCACCTGCCCAGAGTGAGGCCTTTCCCAAATACCACTATATACACTCGTGGCAGCCCTGATCACAATCATGCCCATCACGGTCATCGTCCCCTTCACCGTTACCCTTGTCACTAAGCACTTCTCAGTTCCTGAGAC
Organism: Cryptoprocta ferox; assembly: GCA_028646485.1. NCBI lineage: Eukaryota > Metazoa > Chordata > Mammalia > Carnivora > Eupleridae > Cryptoprocta > Cryptoprocta ferox. Next base: position 107,757,914 of record CM053560.1, on the reverse strand, counting down.
CCTACCATGTGTTCTGCCGTATTCATCCTGAGGTCACGAAAAGGGCAGAGCTAGACGAGCACCTGATCCTGGAAGAAAAGTAGCTATGAAGGAACAAAAAACATAGATGATGCCATGAAAAGAAAGTATTGCATCAAAACCTGCCAACCCTGATCCTTCTGTCTCTAAGGCCCAGAGTGATTCATGTAGAGGAGCAGTTTTCGGGGGCTGCCCCAGTCTGGGATGCTTTCTTCTTTTTTTCTTTTCTTTTTTTTTTCTTTTCTCTTTTTTCTTTTCTTTTCTTTTCTTTTCTCTCCTTCCTTCCTTCCTTCCTTCCTTCCTTCCTTCCTTCCTTCCTTCCTTCCTTCTTGGTGGGGGGGGGGGTGCCTGGGTGGCTCAGTCGGTTAAGCATTCAGCTTTGGCTCAGGTCATGATCTCATAGTTCGTGGGTTCAAGCCCCGCGTCAGGCTCTGTGCAGACAGCTCGGAGCCTGGAGCCTGCTTCGGATTCTGTGTCTCCCTCTTTCTCTGCCCCTCACCCGCCTGTACTCTGTCTCTCTCTCTCTGTCTCTCAAAAATAAATAAATGTTAAAAAAATTTCTTAGAGAGAGAGAGGGACGAAGAGGGAGAATAAGTGGGGGAGGGGCAGAGGGAGAGAGAATCGTGGAGCCCAATGTGGGACCTGATCCCATGACCGTGAGATCATGACTGGAGCCGAAGTCAGAGTTGGCAGCCTAACCGACTGAGCCACCCAGGCGCCCCTGGGATGCTTTCTAAAAGGGGACCAAGGCTTCCTTCAGCCCAAGTCCTGTATTATGCACTACGCTCTATAGCGTGTACTATACTGGGCACCATATACTACATGGTACTCTATGCCACAGACACTGTATGTACCATCCAGCTCAGGCTGTCAGAACAACCGCAGACGTGGGGGCTGAAACAACAAACAGTGATTTCTCGAAGTTCTGGAGGCTGGAAGAGCAGACCAGAGTGCCAGCGTGGTTGGGTTCTGCCCAAGGCCCTCATCCTGGTTTGCGCTGGTCGCCTTCTTGCTATGTCCTCACGTGGCGGGGAGAGACCCTCCTCCTCGTGTCTTTTCTTCTAAGGGCCCTGACCCCTTCATGGGGCCGCCACCTTAACGACCTAATCACCTTCGCAAGCCCCCCCCTCCTCATGCCATCACAGTGGGGATTCCGGCTTCAACATAGGAATTTGAAGGGGACACAAACATCCAGTCTGTGGCAGCTGGGAAATGAAGGAGCTTCGTAACAATGACTCCACCCTTGTTGTGTTCAGAGGACTTTCTTAGTCAGTTTAATTTCTCCAGCAACCTCGAGAAATGGGGGGCAGATGCCTGGCTCATCTTAGCTGAGGGGAGGCTGAGATGTGGTGGGACATGAGGGCAGGTGCTGGCCATTTCTGAGACTGGATGGTCCCTTGTCACTTGCCTTCCCCATCCTCTGAGTCTGGAGAGCTGGTGGCATCCTGGTCAACTGAGACTTTGAAAGGTTAGTGACTTGCCCAAGGTCATAGAGCTGTTGTGGTCACCTCAGCACTGAAGAGCGGGGAGGGGGATTTCCCCTCAGAGCCCAAGATGGGGTGCCAGTACTCAGGAGCTGCTGGGGATGGCGGGGAGAGACTGAGGAGCTTCCTGGGCTCGGATCCAGGCCTCAGGGCACAGCTGGTGGTGGATAGAAGATGGCCAGAGGCACTGGTGTCACGCTCAGGTCTGCTCCACGTCCTAGACCCCAGTCCCAAGCTGCTCCTGCCCGGTCGCTGGTGCCTGCCACTCCTTACACTAATGTATCATTTTGGCTGGGAGCCGGCATGCTGACAGTCCTGGGCTGATTAGAGGCCCCAGTGGGGCTAGGCTGCAGCGCACACAGCTCTGTCTGCAGCACTGCCCTGTGCCCTGGGCTGCGGAGGCAACGTGCTGGGGTGTTCTGGCCAGCCCTGGGTCCCGCTGGTGTGAATCCAGCCACATCACCCAGCCACTTTGGGTTTGAGTTGTCCCACCTGCAAAACAGAACTACTGAAAACCATCCTCCCTGCCTGGGCCAATCTAATCATCTGCAGGCAGCCCTGGCTTCAGATATGCTCCTTCTGCTGCCGCCATGACTTTCGCAAATCCCTTCACTTCTCCGAGTCTTGGTGTAAAGTGGATTAATGATATTTTCAGCAAAGGGTGAGTTTAAATGAGGTGGTGACTATGGGACCATGTGCCCATACTCATATGTGGTGTTATTGTCCCTCTGTCCCCGGGGCCATGGGGGCAGTGCAGCACCATCCTCCACCAACCTTGCCAAGGTCCGCTTCACCCTGAAAAGGCTCCAGAGCCTTTCAGCTGGAGTATTTCCAGAGTCCTACCACTCAGGGGGCCACGGGCGGGCACAGCCCTGGAGGTGATAGACAGTAGGATTCATGTTCAGCTTTTCAGAACCTGGACCCAAACTAGGCCCGCATTTCAGAAGGGGAAACTGAAGTCACTCATATCAGAATATCCTGCCACCAGCTACCAAAGTCTACCCCGTGCTGCCCCCAGAGTCTCCCAGGTCAGAGGCAAGGCCAGAGCCTCCCAAGACCTCCCTCTAGACTTCCTTCCATCTCTCCGTCCCCTCACTGCCCTGTCAGCATGCTGAGCCCTGGGGAAACCAGACGCAGCAGCAGCTCTGGAAGGAGGGTGGTGGGTGGGGATGCCAGGCTGATGTGCCCACCCTGGCCCTGCCCAGCCATGCTTCAGGCTCTCTCTACAAGCCACGGGAGTGGGGTTGCATGATGCCACTGGGCTGGGGTTGAGGGGACTGTACTATTTAATTTTGGTTTTTTTTTATTATATTTATTTTTTGAGAGAGAGGGTGGGTAGAGAGAGAATGAGTGGGGGAGGGAGAGAGAGAGAATTCTAAGCAGGCTCCGCGTCATTAGCGCAGAGCCCGATGAGGGGCTCGAACCCACGAACCATGATAGCATGACCTGAGCTGAAATCCAGAGTTGGACGCGGAGGGGGCTGTGCTTTACTAAATGATATGGAAGAGCATTACTACAACTACATTGTAACTAATCATAAAGATTAATTATTAACAACTTATAAATTAATAATGGTTTGCAATTTATAGAACACTTCTATAGCCAGTACCAAGCACTTTGTATGTATAATTTAATCCTTTTGACAATCCATCCAGGTAAGAATTTTTATTGCCATTTTCTAGATGAGGAGATATGTTCAGAGTTTCAGGGACTTTCTCAAGGTCACACAGCTATGAATGGGGTAGAAGTGGGCCTGGGATCAAGGTCTGTGTGAACTTGAGCCTGTGTGTCTGTGCTGCTTCTCCTTCAGTTCCGTGGCTGCGTTAAGCAGAGCCCACTGCCCCTGGTAGGTCCTCGGAGTCTAGTGGCAGATTTAGGGAAACACCATGCCCCTGGTGTGACTACAGACTGTGGTCCCCCGAGGAGCCTCACGCTGGCTCTGCTCTCTCTCTGTTGTCCTCATGGCCTAGGCAAGCAGATGAAGCAGCTTCTCTGTGCACTTTGGGGCTCCACGGGGCTCCAGCTGCCCTCCCTTCACGCATCCGGCCTGGATGGCTGGACTTCCTGTGGGAGGTCCCCATGAGCCAAGAGGTGTCCCTCTGGGGCCCTGCCGCCTGCCCAGTGCTTCCGGCGCCTGGCCTGACACCTTCCTACACTTGCCAGCGCCTGCACCTGCACCTGGCCCGATGCTCTGCCAAGTCCACGTGGAGCGGCGCCCGCAAGCAGCTGCAGGGCCGGGCTGAGACCCCTCCCAACTGCCCACCTATCCAGGCCAACTTCTTACCCTCTGCCTGCAGATCTTCCACATGACCTATGACCTGGCCAGCGCTGTGGTGCGCATAGTGAATCTCATCGGCATGATGCTCCTGCTCTGCCACTGGGATGGCTGCCTGCAGTTCCTGGTGCCCATGCTGCAGGACTTCCCCGACGACTGCTGGGTGTCCATCAACAACATGGTGGTGAGCGTGCGGTCAGCCCTCCTGCTGGGCGTTGGGAAGAGGGGAGCCAGTGAGGCACCTGTGGGCAGAGTAGGTCTGCGGCTTGGTATTCCCGAGCCCCTGCACTAGGATCCTGCGGTGCCAGACTGGTGCCCGAGGGAGCATGGCTCTCGCCAGTATAGGTCGGTCCCAGAGCTCTGGGCTGCATGCGCCTCCAGCGCGGCTGGGAGCTTTGTGTTCACCCCAATTTCACCCAGGGAGACGAAGCCTTGGCCTTTCTCAGACTATATCAAGTGTGGCAAAGCCGGGCTGGGGGCTCCTGTCCTACCTCTGCTCCCCAGAGGCAGACCAGTCCTCAAAGCTGAGCTCAAGGAAAGACAAACCTACGAGGGGCACTGTTGGCAGTGCCCGGACTCCCAGATCACACAGGGCCTCCTCCTTCTGCTCCAGCAGCTGAGCTGGGCTGTCCCCTACCCCCCATTCCACCCCGACCTCCCATCCCTCAGATACACACCTGCTGCTCACAGGTGGGGTCCTCAGCTGGGAGGGCTTACCACCTCCCTCCCACCATCCCTGTGGTGGGTGAGAGAAGATGGAGTTGGGGCTGGGAAGCCATAGCGTGGAGTCCCCCAGCCTCCCATGGACAGATTGGGCACCAGGTGGAGCGAGGACCCCCTGGACCTGTGAGCATTTCTGTGGGTCTGGCGAACCCCTGCCTCCCTCCTCCAGTCAGTTTGGTTGGGTCTGTTGGCAAATCCCCAGGGCCCCAGGGGAGGAAAAACCCAGCTTTGAAAGAGGTGAAAGAGACCCTGAGGCATCTTTCAGCATCAAATAGGACTTTACAAAACAGCCTTTTGATGAGCTAAGTGTAAATGAATCGGCCAAATGGATTGAATTTCCGGGTCCCCAGAGGTTCTGCAGTAAGGTCAGAAGCCCCGACTTAAGAGGCAGCTGGGGCCACCCCAGTTCCCCAGGCCTCCGGGAGCACAGGCCGGCACCCCTGGATCAGCCCCGTTGACCTGACCTCCCGACCTGGTCTGGACTGAGAGCCACCAGACCAGCTCATCTTTGCCGAGGACCGTCTGAGTGACCTTGAACATGGCAGGTGCTAGGAACAGCCTGGTGACTGCGGAAGGGTTTGGGACTCGGGGCTCTGTGGGTTCCGCGCTAGGTCGTGCACCCTGTTGCTAACACACCCACTGTGTGTGAACAGGGAGGCGCTGGGGAGGTGGCAGGTGCTGGCAGCTTCCTCTTTGGGGACGGTTTCCTCTGTGTGAGGGTGACAGGCCCACACATGCACTAAATTCAGGAGATGGCCCTTCTGAGCCCAACGTTCCCACACAGAGACTTCCTTGAGACACTGACTGGCTTTGGAGACAAAAATAGCCAGGAGCCTCACTCGCTCCCTTCCTCCCTCCTCCTGCCCCCAAACATTGTGTGTTCCAGACAGTCCACCTCCCGGCAGGGGAGGATAACTAGTGGCCTCAGCCCTGGACCCATTCCGGCAGGGCTCACCCAGGAGGCGAGTTAGCTCTGAGGCGCCTAAACTTCGCTCACCCAAAACGAGGACAGTGTTTTTGGCTCAGGCTGCCAGAGCTTGTCCCCCCAGGGGAAGCGTATCTGGTTTTATAATTGAGGTCAGTGGGGAAATGGGCTTCACTTGGCAGTGGTTTGGTGGGGGGACAGAGCTATTTCAGCAAGCAGAGGACAGCAGGGTGGCTCAGCCTGGAGCCTTTGGCTGCTGGGTGGCTCCAGGCTGCCCTATGGGGGCTGAGAGGCTGGCTCCCCTCCCTTTGCTGGGGCTGCCAGTCTGATCCCTGTCCCTCGTAGCAAGAGATAGGTCCAAGTCGGGGACTCACTGTCACCACAGGTTGCCATCATGGACCTCCTGTCCCTCACCCAAAGCTTTCAGCCAACAGCCAGGTTGGAATCCCAGGGCTCAGACACTGGGAGTTAGGTTGATGGGTAGAAGGTGGCTAGTGAGAGGGTGGGCCATTCACTACCCACCCCCCTGGCTGTCCACAGAACAACTCCTGGGGAAAGCAGTATTCCTACGCCCTCTTCAAGGCCATGAGCCACATGCTTTGCATCGGGTACGGACGGCAGGCACCTGTGGGTATGTCAGATGTCTGGCTCACCATGCTCAGCATGATCGTGGGTGCCACCTGCTATGCCATGTTCATCGGCCACGCCACTGCCCTCATCCAGTCCCTGGACTCTTCCCGGCGCCAGTACCAAGAAAAGGTAGGTCAGAAACCTGTGATCCATCCTGGGCACTTGCAAGAGAAGCTGACTGTCGGTTCCCAGGGAGCACAGGCCAGCAGTCCCCAATGTGTTCTGTCCTCTACTGTCATCTGGCTTCGGCTGCTAACTTTTCCGTTGTCTGCCTCCTTTTTGTGGAACAAATTCCTACAATAAACAAACCCCCACCTTGTTTCTGGTTGCCGAATCTGTATCTCAGCCCATTTAAATTGATATTCACCAGTGCCCTCTGCGTTGGCTCAAGCCAATAGCTCCTTTGGGTCCTTGTCTTGCTCAGCTTGTCAGTGGGATTAGACAGTTATCACTCCCTCCTTGGCTTCGCACTCTCGGCTTCCCTACTCCTTCTCTGGCCAATTCTGCCGCTCACCTTGGCTGGCGTGTTTTCTCAGTCCTAACACACTTGGTCCCTGGTGGCTCGGGCTTTGCCCTCTACTCCTCCGTATCTTCTGTCTTTCTAGGTGCTACCCCCACCACCATGCTCAACGGCCACCCCTGTTCAGTGGCGCCCAAATGATACAACCAGCTGTCCATGGAGCTCGGGCATGTCACTTCACGTGTCTGTGCCCCATTTGCCCATCTGTAAAATGGGGACATTAGAAGGCGTCAGTCATATCATGGGGTTTATAAGGAGTGAGTAGTACATGCCATTAAGACTATGTTAGCACAGAGCAAGCTCTTCAATATTTATTGGCCAAGTGGGCTCCATCTGCTACCTTCTACTCCATTTTTCTACATGGCAGATAGAGCAGGCATTTAAAACTTGTAAAACTGATCATATCACCCTGCTTAAAACTTGTTAGAGTCTTCACATTACTTCTAGGTGCACAGGAACTCTGAGGTGTGTTTCCTCAGCCTGGCATTTAAGGGGCATAATCTGGCTCCTGTCCTTGTTTTTTTTTTTAATATGTTTTTATTTTATTTATTTATTTATTTTAAATGCTTATCTATTTTTGAGAGAGAACAAGCTCAAGCAGGGGAGGGGCGGAGAGAGAGTAAGACACAGAATCGGAAGCAGGCTCCAAGCTCCGAGCTGTCAGGACAGAGCCCGATGCCGGGCTCAAACCCACGAAGCCTTAAATCATGACCTGAGCTGAAGTCAGATGCTTAACCAACTGAGCCACCCAGGCACCCCTATTTATTTTATTTTTGAGAGAGAGAGAAAAAGAGAGAGTTCGAGTGTGAGGGGGAGGGGCAGAGAGGGAGGGAAAGAGAGAATCCCAAGCAGGCAGCACAGAGCCTGATGCAGGGCTCCATCCCATGACCTGAACTGAAATCAAGAGCTGGATGCTCAACCAACTAAGCCGTCCAGACACCCCTGGCCCCTGCCCTTCTCATGCCAAGATCATGCCATGGGCCCACAGCCCTCTATTCCAGCCACACCAGAGCCCTACACATGTCCTGCCACAGGGCCTTGGCACAGACGCTAGCCTGGAACTCTCCTCTCTCCTTTTCACCTGACCATCATGTGACCCCACCATGCCCTCTGATTCCCTTTTACCACACTTGACACGCCTCCATTATTTCATTAATATGTGTGATTAGTTGTTTAACGTCCCTCTTCCCTATCCAGGCTGTGGCTTCATGAGGGCAGGACCCAGGTCTGTCCATCCCCATTGAATTTGCAGTGTCCGGCACATAGCAGGGCTCAGTATGTATTGATTAACTGGCTGCTTGCCTGCTCCAGGTGCTGTCCCTTGGTGGGGTGACCAAGAGATGGTGGCCCAGGTTCCATGCTGCTAAAGGGAGAGTTCAGGAGACCCTGCAGAGCCAGGGCAGGGTGGGAGGGCCAGTTTGGGGAAGCAGAGGAAGGAGAAGGTAGAAGAGTGAATTCTAGGCCAGTGGTCATGATGAGCAGCAGCAAAGGTATGTAGATGGGTGGGAGAGAAATCAGCCTGATTAGAACAGAGGTCTGGGTTAGGAATGAGGGGGCTGGAAAGGGGAGGAACAGAAGGAGTTGGGTTGTAAAAGCCAGGGCTTAGTCCGGGGCCAGGTGAGGAATCCATGTGGGCCAGCGTCAGGGCCCAGCCTGTTACCAGGTCAAGACTCTGTGACTAGGGTCAGATTTCAGTGCATGACCAGGGCCAGAGCCCAGTGTGTGACCAGGATCAAGGTCGAGTGTGTGACCAGGCTGAAGGCCCAGTGTGTGGCCAGGATGGGGGTTCAGTCCAGGACTACAATCAGGGATAGTTTAGAAAAAGCACCAGGGTTCATTTTAGGGCAGTGTCAAGCCTCTTGTGGCTTTCCATTTGAGAGTTGTCTTTATTTTGTTCTTTAGCTAATGGCTCTCCAGTATGATTCACCCATCAATCTCTCTGAAATGTATTACCTCCCCTTCGTCCCCACTACTAGCTCTCACGTGGACCACTTCAGCAACCTTCCAACTCCATCCCTGTCTCCAGATCTTGCCTCTTCACCACTATTGATTCTCCAGGCATGGGGAATTCTCTAAGATACAGCTCTAGCTGTTCTGTCCCCTGGGGCTGGGTACAACTTTGAGCAGACAGAGCCAGCGTGGCTGGAAGAACCTTAGGAAACTTCATCTCCCAGCTCTCAGTTGTCTGTTGGCATCTGTCTGTAGCCACACTGTGTCCTGTCTCCCCCGCCCTGCCCCACCCCCTTGCACCTCTTGGAAATACTAATGTATGAGAACAGGCTCCCCTATTCTGCTTGTTCCTGGGGAGAGAAACTTCCCTGACATCTCAGTGTGGGAAAAACTTATTAATTGCCTAATCTGTTTCTGTCTCCCATGCTCCTGTGGACCTCTACTCTCCACCCACAGTCCTGGGATGGCTGCAGCAGCACCCATTCGTCACCCCTGGGTGGGCAGGAACGTGTCTTACTAGTTTGAGCCCTGGGCACTTAGGCTCACAAATCTCTTCTCCCCCACCTCTGATTAAGGACCTTGCTCTACCCTGGCCCTCTCGTGGGCTAGAGTCACTCTTCAACAAAATAACTTGGACCCAGCTGGCCACATTTAGATGCACTCCATATGACGGGTCAGGCATCCTGACTGAGCCTCCAGTCCTCCTAACCCGTTGCAGCCCAGCCCTGCTGCCTATGCCAGTGTTACCACTGGTGGGAAAGAGCTCCTTCCGGGGTCAGTGAGGCCTCCTTGGTCCATAGCATGACACAGAAAAGACATGTGCAGAGGAAACTTGATTACCCTCCTGGTCAGTTGGCCTGTAACTGGGCTTTAGACAGTCCCTCTTGACCCCGGCCATCTCCATAGTGTTGAACACGCTAATGGAGCCCCTCCCCCAACCCAAGCAGCTGGGAGTCAGGGCCATTGTTTGGGGCACACCCACACCAAGGATCTCGATCTCAAGGAGCCAGGGACAGCCAAGAAGGCCCCCAGGGTCAGTGCCAGCTCTGGTCACCGGCAGGACCGAGGCTGATCAGAAGGTGACACCCTCTCCCTCTCTCCCGGGACTCAGTACAAGCAGGTGGAGCAGTACATGTCCTTCCACAAGCTCCCGCCCGACACCCGACAGCGCATCCATGACTACTATGAACACCGCTACCAGGGCAAGATGTTCGATGAGGAGAGCATCCTTGGCGAACTGAGCGAGCCACTGAGAGAGGTGAGCAGCATGGGGGCGGCTGGGAAGGGAGCTTCCTTCCTGCTGAGTGGCTCCCTCACCTTCTCCCTCTCTCCCTGTCCACCCTGTCTGGGGAGCAGGAGATCATCAACTTTAACTGCCGGAAGCTGGTGGCCTCCATGCCGCTGTTTGCCAATGCGGATCCTAACTTTGTGACATCCATGCTGACCAAGCTGCGCTTCGAGGTCTTCCAGCCAGGGGACTACATCATCCGCGAAGGCACCATTGGCAAGAAGATGTACTTCATCCAGCACGGTGTGGTCAGTGTGCTCACCAAGGGCAACAAGGAGACCAAGCTGGCAGATGGCTCCTACTTTGGAGGTGAGGCGGCTGGGGAGCCCTGGGGGGGACAGGGGAATGGACAGGAGAGACACCAAGGATGATGCTTGGAGACCCTCATGGCCACTGCCTGGAGGTGGGTGTCTGTGGCCCAGTATAGGGGTCCCGGAACTGGAAGAGCCTGGCACCCATTTGGGGACATATAGTGTGGTCACAGCCGGGGATGGAGTCTTGTGACTGCCAACCTTCTGTAGCAGACAGTGGGGACCCAGGTCAGGGTCTAGCGGGAGGCCCCTTCGAGCTCCCTCCCCCACTCCTGCTGTCTTGGTAGAGATCTGCCTGCTGACTCGGGGCCGGCGCACGGCCAGCGTGAGGGCTGACACCTACTGCCGCCTCTACTCACTGAGCGTGGACAACTTCAACGAGGTGCTGGAGGAGTACCCCATGATGCGGCGGGCCTTCGAGACGGTGGCCCTGGACCGCCTGGACCGCATTGGTGAGGGGCCAGGCAGGAGGGCAGCTGAGCTGGTGGGACCGCCCCCCTCCCCAACCCCGCCTCCTGCTCTTGCCCTGAGCCCTTGCTCTTGTTCTGCCGTCCAGGCAAGAAGAACTCCATCCTCCTCCACAAAGTCCAGCACGACCTCAACTCAGGCGTCTTCAACTACCAGGAGAACGAGATCATCCAGCAGATCGTGCAGCACGACCGCGAGATGGCCCACTGCGCTCACCGCGTCCAGGCCGCCGCCTCCGCCACCCCGACCCCCACTCCGGTCATCTGGACCCCGCTGATCCAGGCGCCGCTGCAGGCCGCCGCGGCCACCACCTCGGTGGCCATCGCGCTCACCCACCACCCGCGCCTGCCCGCTGCCATCTTCCGCCCTCCTCCCGGCCCGGGGCTCGGCGGCCTCGGGGCGGGGCAGACGCCCAGGCACCTGAAGCGGCTGCAGTCCCTGATCCCGTCGGCGCTGGGCTCCGCCTCGCCCGCCAGCAGCCCGTCGCAGGTGGACACGCCGTCCTCCTCCTCGTTCCACATCCAGCAGCTGGCCGGATTCTCCGCGCCCGCCGGGCTGAGCCCCCTCCTGCCCTCGTCCAGCTCCTCCCCGCCCCCCGGGCTCGGCGGCTCCTCCCCGGCTCCCACGCCGTCCGCCTCCGCGGCCTCCGCGGCCGCCGCCGCCGCCGCCGCCGCCGCCGCCGGCTTCGGCCACTTCCATAAGGCGCTGGGCGGCTCCCTGTCCTCGTCCGACTCTCCGCTGCTCACCCCGCTGCAGCCCGGTGCCCGCTCGCCGCAGGCCAACCAGCCGCCGCCGCCGCTGCCGGGGGCCCGGGGCGGCCTGGGACTCCTGGAGCACTTCCTGCCGCCCCCGCCCTCATCCAGGTCCCCGTCGTCCAGCCCCGGGCAGCTGGGCCAGCCCCCCGGGGAGCTGTCCCCAGGTCTGGCCGCCGGCCCACCAAGTACGCCAGAGACGCCCCCGCGGCAACCGGAGCGGCCGTGCTTCGTGGCCGGGGCCTCTGGGGGGGCTTCTCCGGTAGCCTTTACCCCCCGCGGAGGTCCCAGCCCCCCTGGCCACAGCCCAGGCCCCCCGAGAACTTTCCCCAGTGCCCCCCCTCGGGCCTCGGGCTCCCACGGTTCCTTGCTCCTGCCGCCCGCATCCAGCCCCCCGGCCCCCCAGGTCCCCCAGCGCCGGGGCACGCCACCCCTCACCCCAGGCCGCCTCACCCAGGACCTCAAGCTCATCTCAGCCTCTCAGCCGGCCCTGCCCCAGGATGGGGCGCAGACTCTCCGCAGAGCCTCTCCGCACTCCTCGGGGGAGTCCGTGGCTGCCTTCCCGCTGGTCCCCAGAGCTGGCGGCGCCAGCGGGGGCAGCGGGGGCCTCGGTCCTCCCGGGAGGCCCTATGGTGCCGTCCCCGGCCAGCATGTCACTCTGCCTCGGAAGACATCCTCAGGTTCTTTGCCACCCCCTCTTTCTTTGTTTGGGGCAAGAGCCGCCTCTTCTGGGGGCCCCCCTCTGACTGCTGTCCCCCAGAGGGAACCTGGGGCCAGGTCCGAGCCGGTGCGCTCCAAACTGCCGTCCAATCTATGAGCTGGGGCCCCTCCCTCTTCTCTCCTTTTTTCTCCCTTCTTTCTTCCTTCAGGTTTAACTGTGATTAGGAGATATACCAATAACAATAATAATTATCATTAAAAAAAAAACCCACACCAGAAAAACAAAAGACAGCAGAAAATAACCAGGTATTCTTAGAGCTATAGATTTTTGGTCACTTGCTTTTATAGACTATTTTAATACTCAGCACTAGAGGGAGGGAGGGGGGAGGGAAGCAGGCAGGGCCCAAAAGGCAAAAGCCAGAAGAAGGCAGGTGGGGTCTCTGGGGCTTGGTGGGGCGGGGGTGACCTATGTTTGGGGTTCTTAGAGCAGATTTGTTATTGTATTTGTTTTAGGGCAACAGTCACCACTAGCCCCCTAGCTGTGAACTTGGAGCCCCATTCTACAGGGGTCGTCTTGTTTCCCCCAGGAACGGGTTGCCCTTGGATGTGTTCCTGGGGAGCCTCAGTCGCCTGAGTCCTTGAGACAAAATGGGGCCAGGGCCCTGAAAGTCTTGCATTTTTTCTACTGCAAACTTAGCAAGATATGTATATGAACATGTATATGTATATGTATATGTATGTAAGATGTGTATATGTATAGCTATGTAGCGCTCTGTAGAGCCATGTAGATAGCCACTCACATGTGTGCACATTTTAACCCCATGTTGCCAGGACACCCAGGTCACCTTACATCCAGCAACATGCCTTGGCCCTCAGGCTGGGCACCACAGGGTCTGGGGGAAGTGTTCTTTGCAGTCCTCAGGGAAGAGGACCCCAGGACCTCTCAGCAGGCTCCCTTTCTCCCCATCTCTGGTCTCAAATCCAGTCCTAGCCCAACCTCTCACCACATGGAGGCAGAAGACTCCTCCTTCCCTGTGGGGCCTCAAGCACATCCTGTCACCTCCGTGGCCCTCAGTTTTCCCATCTGTACAGTGGGAGGTGATGGGAACTTCTTATTGAGTCTGCTCTGTGCCAAGCACTGGTTTAGCACTTTACACACGTTAACCTCCCCCTGCCCCAATTTCATAAAGACCATGAGGTAGGTACTTTGATTCTCCCCATTTCCCAGATGAGGAAACTGAGTTTGGGGGTAATTTTTCCAGAATCCTGTAACTAGGAGTGGCAGAGCCAGGACTGATCTGAGGTTTAAATCCACACCTGCCTGTGGCCAAATCCTATGTCTCTTCCATAAGCAACTGTTGAGTGGGGATGAGTGAGACTTCAAGTATAGTGTTGTGGGAAGAGACCAGATTTTGGAAGCAATCAGACCTGGGTTCAAATCCCAACCCTGCCACTTAGCTGTATGACCTTGCGCAAGTTATCTGACCTTTCTGAGTCTGTTACTTCATTTGTTAGATGGGAATAATATGGTACTGCCTCACAAGGACCTATGAGGACCAGATGAGAGAAGTAGTAGATGTGAAATGCCCAGCCCAGCGCCTGGCACACACCATAGTAGGTGCTCAATAAATCATGTTTCCTCTGTTCCTTCATGTGCCCAGCCATTGCTCCAACAAGCTATGGTGAGAGCCCAGAGAGCTTTGGCTGAGAGCTTCAGGACCTTATGATCTCAGGACACAGGAGGTGCCTGCGCCTCCTGAGGGGCCTCCTGTGGCCAGTGGTGGGCTTGAGCCAGGCCTTGAGAGGTGGAAGTGTTAGAGGGAAGAAAGGAAAAAGGAAGGAAAGGGAAGAGAAGAAGGGGAGTGTCAAGAAGAGGAGAGTAGGGGTGGGATGGAATGCCCAGTGAGGACGAGACAGAGGTGGACATGCAGTTGTAGAGTCAGGGGCTTTGGGTGGAGATCCAGGGGCTGCTTGTCCAAGGGAAGGTCCTGGATGACAGGCTGAGGGGATTGGCCTCGATTCTGAAGGCACCTGGGACCCAGAAGCAGGTTCAAAGTGGGGGCCAATGTGAAAGCTTGCTCAGATGCCTCCTGAGGCATGCTCCTCCTCCCCAACAGCACCCTGCAGGCCATTAGGTCTGCCTCTGCCTATCAGGTAGGAGCAGGTGAACACTGAGGAGGGCTGGTCCCGCCTTGGCCATCCGAAACCCCTTCCATGCTCTAACCAGAATGATGTCACCATCAGGTTTTGTCCTGAGTTGTCCTGGGATGTAGGGCAGGTCAATTTCTCCATGGTTGGGCCACAGGGAGAGGGAGGCAGTCATCCAGGATAGAAGGTCAGGGAAGGATCCTGGGATCCTGGGGAGAGACTAAGCACCTGGCCCTGGTCTCTAGTGGGCAGGAGAATGCCCCTTGGGCCCAGGGGGTTCTCAGAACTGGAAGGATTTAAGTGGCAGCCTCAACCTGAGTTCTGCACACACCCCTGTCCTGCCCTCCCCCCAAGGAAGGGAGCAGGACTTGATCCAAAAGCCAGTCTAGTCCTGAAGGTGGTGGGGTGTGGCGGGGGACAGGAGTAGGGGTGGAGGGTGCAGGGCCATGAAGAGTGAGGACCACCCCCCCTTGCCATCAGGGCCTGGCCTTACCACTCTCTTCACTCACACACACACACACACACACACACACACACACACACACACACATTTTATAAAAGTTCTGACCCCATCCAGCCCCTCCTCAGAGACTGAGGAAGCCAGGTCCAGTCAGCAGGCCCGCCCATCCCTAATCCTCCACAAGCAATTTTCAAATCTACCACTTTTAAAACAGAAAACGGTAAATGCACCGTGTTGTATATTTTATTTAAATAAAAAAATTCCAGCAGATGCTGTCTTTTTCCAGGGGTCAGGAATTGGGATTGGAGAGTAAGGTCAGTGGGGCACACTGGAGGCTCAGGAGCCAGGCTGTGGTGGGCAGTGGGACATGGCCCCGAGAGCACATGTGGGCACTTGTGTGCCCAAATCTGTGCCCCAGAGCAGGGGGACACAGGGGTAAGGGAGCGTGAGAGGTCTGGCTGTGGGTGCTAGTGTGCACTGTTTATGGGCTGGTGAGTCATTAAGGAGGAGTGTGAGAGAGTATGTGTGTCCTTTGTTGGCTGGTGGAGGTGTGAGACCCAGACTCAGACCCTTCCCACCCCAGCTGTTAGGGCTCCGGAGTCCCTGGGACTCCTCGGTGCTCCCCGTCAGCGTGCACGTGGACTCTAGTTGGATATTGAAGAGGGAAATGCCATCTTAGCCTGATCAGATGGGCCCTCAGCAACTGGAGGGGGGATGGGGGACAAAAGGTGACCAGGCTGGGGGTAGGGTGTCATGGCCAGGACAGAGGGTTGCCTTTCAGGATGGCCAAGGACGGGCACAGCTGCTGGGCTCCTGTGTGGGTTGGGGAACCTGAGGGCACACTCAGGATTGGTGGCTTCTCAGTTAGGAGATGTGGCACCCACTCACTGCTGAGGGGTGGGGGTCCCTGGGCTTGGCCTCCAGACTCTCTGTGAAGCCCTCAGGTAGGTGCCCCCACTTCCTCCCAGGCCACAGATGGTCCCCACCAGCTCTGCAACCTCACCGGTAGGGGAGGGGCAGCCATCCATGGCTGGAAAAGCGAAGTCCCCGGGGCTCCCTGCTGGGCGCGGGGACTACCAAGCAGATGCCAGCAGGAGGAGGGGAAAGTCCTCAGCAAAGGGCAGGGAACCCGGTCCCCATTACGGATTGCCAAGTGGATACTGTTTCCATGGTAACCGGCCTCGGAGTCCCGTTGCTAAGGAGGCAGCCGGCAGGCCAAGGCGTCCCCATGACAACTGCCCCCTGCGGCCCAGGCAGCAGGCACTTCCTCAGGGACCCACGGGGAGGGCAGAGGTGGGACGCAGCCCTGGCCTTTGAGGCTATGGGGAAGTCTTTTCCAAGAAGAGTGATTTAGTCTGGCCAAACCTCGAGGGGCAGATGTGCACTCTGGTGGCCCCAAGGATACTCACCCCCACCTACCACCCCGTCCACCCAGGACGCATCACCCCGAGTAACTGCACAGCACAGGGCCTTGCTCCTCCCCTGGGGGGGCCCAGGCGGCCCCCGTCACAATCTTCTCTGTTCCCTGACTCCAAAAGGAGCCTTAGTAAGTACCCGCTGTGTGCCAGGCGCTGGGTGCTTTCCCCTTCTCTCCTTCTCCCCACACAACCCTGACAGCTCAGAATTCACCTCAGTTACAGTGAGCCAAAGGGCACCGATGCTCACCAGGGCAGGGAACTTGGCCCAGACCAGTCCTCGAGAGTGCGCAGGGATCAGGATGCACACCTGGATCTGGGGACTCCAACCCCACCCCTCTCCGTGGTGACATGCCAAGGGGCCGATGGCAGGAGCAGTCTGTCCAGGCGTAGGCAAGAAAGGTTGTGTTGTCTATGAGAATTTAAAAACAAGAATAAAAATGACTAAATGCCAGTTTGCTTTCTCTTATCTGTCATCATCACCATCCACCCCCGATTCTGAACAACATCGGCGATAAGACCCTCCCTCCCCTCCACACAGGCAGCGCCCCCCAGCCCTGGAAGTGTCGCCGCACCCCAGGCTTCGTTTGATTCCATGTGCTGCTGCCAGCCTGGTGGGCAGGCCCGGGGCACCCTTTCTGCCTTTGTGGGATAAGCCAGACTGACATTTTGAAAAAAAAAAATTTTTTTAAAGTTTAATAAAATCCCTCCCTCAACTCTATGCTTCTTTCCAGCGGCTGATGTCTGCTCAGCCAAACTTCTTGAGAGTTGTCGCTGTTCCCCACCATCATTTCCTTTCCTCTGAGTCACTCCTCCTCCACCACAATCTGGCTTCCACCTCCTCCCCACCAACAGCTCACTACAGAGTGGTCCTCCCAGCCCCGCCCCTTGCTGATCCTGCTTCCTCAATTCCCTTTCTCTTGAGGGTCAAATATTTCACACACACAGAAGAAGATACAACTAAACACATAATAAATACATAAATAAGACATTAAAAATATGATTAAGCAGCTATGTACCAATCACTTTGTTTAAAACATAGAACACAAGGGATTCCTTTGAAGGCATCCATGCTGGTCCCCAACTGTATCCAGCTGTATCCCTCTCCCTCTCTCCATGGAGAACCACTCATATGAACTTCAATTCTAACATTCCCTTACTTTTCCTGACACTTTTACTACCGAAATAAAGCTTCTCTAAACAATGTGTTCAGTTGTTTACCAAGGTTGGGGGATAGGCATTGGAAGTAGTTGTCTTTGCAGGGAGGGGGGTGGCATCAATAATGATATTCAGAATTGCTGATAGATGGTGATAATAAAAAGCAGAGTGAGTTTTTATTTCATTTTCTCGTTTTCAGTTTCTTTACAAATGACCCACATTTTTCATTGCCTGCCCCCTCCACTTTTATTCACCACTAAATACATTTGTAAAATTCTGAACTTTGTGTAAATGGTATCATGCTGTATGTATTCTTTAGTAATTTGCTTTTTTTCAGTTCAGTATTGTAATTTTGAGACCCTGTTGTTGCATAGAGCTAGTTAACTCATTTGCACTGCTGTATAGCAATCCAATATATGAATATGCCACCATGTTCATAGGTATTCTGGAGATAGCTATTTTGGTGCGTTCCAGGTTCTGTTATTACAAACACGGCTACTAGAAACATTCTTCTTTGTGGCTCCAGATAAAGAAGTGTAAAAAGATCTGTAGGCTCTGTATCTAGGAGTGGAATAACTGAGTCATAGGGTGAATTACTCTTGGCTTTACAAGTTAATGCCAAACAGTTTTAAATGGTTTCAAAATTTATACCTCCCACCTGCAGGGTATGACTTATGCCTGCTCCACATTCTTACCAATAATTGGAATCATCAGCCTTTGTTATTTTTCCCAATCTAGTAATACCTGATTATGTTTTAATGTACAAATCCCTGATTACTAGTATGGTTGAATGTTTTCTCATATATTCATTTGACATTCGTATTTCCTCCTCTGAGAAGTATTTTTTCAATGTGTTTTGCCTGATTTCCTATTATCTTTTTATTGATTTGTAGTAGTTTTACACACACACACACACACACACACACACACCTATCTGGAGAACAAATTCTTTGTTCATTAGATGTGTTACAAACATCTTCTTCCCCTTTATGGCTTTTATTTTCACTTTTTTTGGTGGTCTTTGATAAACAGAAGTTTTACATTTTAATGAGATTGAGCTTAGCAATATTAAAAAAATGTCTAGTACTTCTTTAGTGTTTTTTTTTTTTTGCTGTTTAAAAAACCTATCTTCCTCTGATGTTATAAAGATATTTTTCTATATTAATTTGCAAAAATGTGAAGTGTTGCTTAACCTACCTGATCTTAACTTTGGTATGGTATAAGGACAGAATTCACTTTCATTCTTGCCCCATATGGATAACCGATTGTTCCTACTAATTTACAATGTCACTTATGTATCATCTCTGGGTCAATGTTGAGGCTCTGTGTTCAGTACCTGTCCTTGCCTGTCCTTGTTCAAACAGTACCTGTCTTACTCACTATAGCTTTATAAAGTATGTTGAAATGTAGTTGAGCGAGTCCCACTTTCTTCCTCTTAAAGAACGTCTTGGCTATTCTAGTTTCTTTGTACTACCATATACTTGTATAATCAGTTTGTTAAGATGCATGAAGAATTCAATGGACTTCTCATTTGAAATTCCATGAGCATTATTATTAAAATTTGTATTCCTATGGATGAACAGAGTATAACTCTCCCCACACCTGGGTCTTCTTTAATGTATTTTTTTATACTCATCAGGATAATTAGCACTAGCTGCCCCAACAGGAAAAGCTCCAAATTTCAATGCTTTCACACAAGGAGGGTTTATTCCAGCTCAGGTAAAGTCCCCTGTGGGCCAGGCAGCCGCTGTCCTCACTGATATCAGCCAGAACCCCTGGTCTCCAAGATCGCTGTGGGAGGAGCAGAGGCAACTGGAAGAGGTGAGTGATCGTGGACCACTTCTCTCCAGCAGTGATACACTTCACTTCCTCTCATGGTCTGTTGTCACTGGGCCATCTTGTCACTGGGCCAAGGAATTTGTGATCCGTGAGGAAACCGTGTGGAACATTTGCTGGGCATTCACTGCCTCTGCCAAGCCACTCACATGGCTTTACAGTTCATGGCAGTTTGTACCTTTTGTTAGATTTATTCCTCGTACCTTGTTTTTATGTTGCCGCTGCTAATTGTATCTATTTGCTTTATGGAGGCTGAATTTTGGCAAATGTACACAGTCCTGTAAGCACCCCAACAGTGAAGATCTAGAATGTGTCCCTCACTCCTCTGGACCCTCGTGACCCTTTGCAGTCAACCCCTGCCCTCCCACTCCTGGTGGTCAGAGCCCGACGCAGGGCTCGAACTCATGAACCATGAGATCATGACCTGAGCCAAAGTCAGAGGCTTAACAGACTAACCCACCCAGGCGCCCCAAGACAAAGAATATTTTAAAATGATAAAAGGGTCAGTCTATCAAGAAGATTTAAAAACTATAAACATACATACACCTATCAACAGAGTCACAAATCCATGAAGCAAACCTGACATAATGGAATGGAGAAATAGATAACTCAACAATAATAGTTGTAGTCTTTAATACCCACTTTCAATAATGGGTAGAACAACTGGATCAGCAAGGAAATAGAAAATCTGAACAATAATATAAATCAGTTAGATCTCATAGGCATCTAGAACACCCCACCTAACAAGAGCAAGATATATATTTTTCTCAAGTGCCTATGGAACATTTAAAAGAATTGAAATCATACAAAGCATGTTCCCTGACTACCATATAGTGAAATTAGAAATAAGGCGCCTAGGTGGCTCAGTTGGTTAGGTGTGACTTTGGCTCAGGTTATGATCTCACAGTTCGTGGATTCAAGCCCTGCATCAGGCTCTGTGCTGACAAGCTCAGAGCCTGGAGCCTACTTCGGACTCTGTTTCCTTCTCTCTCTGCCTCTCCCCCGCTCTTGCTCTCTCTCTGTCTCTCAAAAATGAATAAAAACATTAAAAAAATTTTTTAAAGAAATTCATAACAAAGAAATTTGCAAAATTTGCAAATATATGAAAGGTAAACAACACTTGTAAACAACAAAACGGTCAAAGAAGAAATCACAAAGAATATTAGAAAGTAAATTGAGATGAATGGAAACAAAACCCCCAAACTTACAAAACAAAAATCCCCAAACCTACAGGGTACAGCAAAAGCAGTGCTCAGAAATTTATAGCAAAGGAGCTCCTATATTTAAAAAAAATCTTAAATCAATAAATAAGCCGACCATTCACCTTCAGAAACTATGAAAATAAAAGCAAACTAAACAAATCCAGTAGAAGGAAGGAAATAATAAATGATTAAATAAATAATTAGAGCAGAAAAAATGCAATATAGAAAAATGATACAGTCAGCAAAAGCAAAAGATGGTTCTTTGAAGAGATCAATGAAATTGACAAATTTCATTTTGATAACTGACCTTGTTAGAGACTATAAGGCAATTGAGTCCATTTCCAAAAATGGGGTAAGAGGTATGTATGCATTCTCCTTGCAAAATGCACATGCTTTCCTATAAAAAAAACTTTCCTATAAAGTTAATATAGTATTAACGTGCCGTTGACACTCTCAGCAGAGACAGTATCCCCCCGCCCTCCCCGTAATTATGACTCTGGCCTAGAATTGCCATTTTGAATCTTCCCAGGTAACGTTTTTTTTTTAAATTTCTGCGAAAAAACTTGTAGTTTCTTTGCTCTGACAATCAGGAACTTTGATCTGACAATCAGTAAAGATCTGTTTCAAGAGAAGTTTTCATAGGCAAATGTTACACATTTACCTCATTTGGGGCATGGCATCAAGCTGACCCTGTTAATTCTATATCAAAGAAAATAAACTTACTACTTGCGTTAAAAAAAAAAAAAAAAGCCAGACTGCCATGGCGCCTGGGTGGCTCAGTCGGTTGGGTGTCCAACTTCAGCTCAGGTCACGATCTAGCTGTTCGTGAGTTCGAGCCCCGCGTCAGGCTCTGTGCTGACATCTCAGAGCCTGGAGCCTGCTTTGGATTCTGTGTCTCCCTCTCTCTCTGCCCCTCCCCTGCTCTCTCTCTCTCTCTTTCTCTTTCAAAAATAAATAAACATAAAAAAGATTTAAAAAAGCCAGACTGCCAAAAAACAGAAGAGAGTGAGAGAGTGATCAAGAACTAGCGAGAGACTTAAAATACTAACAGGAAGGAAAAAAGAGATATTACTACCAACCTTTAAGAAATACAAACAAATATAGGGGAACCCTATGAACATCTGTATGCCAACAAATTAGATAACCCTGAGAAATTGGGCAAATTCTTAGAAATACACAGACTACAAAAACTGAATCAAGAAGAAATAGAGAATAGATCTAGAATCAAGAAGAAATCTAAGTAAATCTATAATAAGCAGAGAGATTACATTAGTAATAAAACTTCCCATAAAGAAAAGTCCAGGACCAGATGACCTCAATGGTGATTCTACCAAATGTTTAAAGAACAATTTAACACCAATCCTTCAAAGTAGGAGGGAATCCTTCCCTTACTCTTTGAGGCAAGTATTACACTGATAAGCAAAACCAGATTTTAAAAAAATATGAAAAGGGACACCTGGGTGGCTCAGTTGAACATCCAACTCTTGATTTTGGCTTAGGTCATGATCTCATGGTTCGTGGGTTCGAGCCCCATGACGGGCTCTGCACTGACAGTGCGGAACCTGCTTGGGATTCTCTGTTTCCCTCTCTTTCTGTCCCTCCCTCACTCGCTCTCATTCTGTCTCTCAAAAATAAACATTAAAATATAATTTAAAAAATATGAAAAAAACCCTTACATACCAATATCCCTTATGAATATAGATACAACTTTAATAAATGCTCAATGGAGATGAGAATTTTTGCTTATTTTTAAAATACATCAGTGCTAGTCTGGGTTCTCTTTGGCTTTCCTTCCTGACAGGTTTCTCCTGGGCACCCCTGGCCCAGGGGCTTCCCTTGTCAGTGCTCCAGCTGATTGCAGTGTCTGCCAGCTCCCTCCTTCCTCCGGCAGAGGCCTCCTCTCCCTCCTTCCCAGTTCTTGGTGTTAGGATTTCCTTAGGGAAGAAAGCACCAGCCTCCCTTTTCATCTACCACTTGGGGTCAGTTTTTTGGTCCTCTGTCTGGGAAATCCTTTACTTTCTCTTGAGCAAATCATTTAAAAGTATTTCTGTTGTAATTTAGCTAGTATTTGAATTTTTCCTGCTCTTCAGATCTAGGGCAAGCTGGGTTAGAAGAAACTCAAGTTCCTATCTCTAGTGAATCCGTCCCCGCCTCAACCTCAGTATTACTTACTCTGACTCCACATTCGGGAGCCGGGGTTGGACGTTCCTTTCCTGCTGTACCAGATCATTCATTGGTGGGTCTCAGCACCCATGCAGGATGGTAATTTCTGTCTGTTAAATGTCTGTGTTCCCCTCTAGACTGTGAACACATCAACAGAGACTGTCTTACTCATTTTGCATCCTCAGTGCCTGGTACAAGGTGGGGCCTTGGGGATGTTTGTGAAGTTGTGAATATTTCCCGGCTTCATGGGTGAGGAAGACCCTTTTCTGACTGGCCCCAAATATTCCTTTTCTCAAACCACCTGCCCATGCCAAGACCTCTTGGACTCCAGCCAGTTTCCCTTCTGTGTGTTAGTCTTGAATGTTCTTTAGCTGGTTCTCCTGCCATGTGCCAGGTAACTTTGTCTGTGGGAGTTTGATCCATTATTTTGCCGTCACCAGTAGCTCTTCCTGTCCTCTTTCAGAAAGCTGCCCAGAATTCTCAGTAAGTCCTGGGTTTCGAGTTTATGAAAGGAACCCCACCTTCTTCTTAATTCACTAGGACTATCTCCCACCCACCCCCAACCTGTGGTACCCGGCCAACCAAACCCAGATCAACAGGGCCCAGGATCCTCCTTGCAGTGTTCCAGGGACTCTGGGGAGGGCAGCACCACCTCTGTCATCCTCCACACCCTCTGCCTTGGCCTGCTGGGACTCCAGCCCTTAATCTGATGACAGCAGGCTGAGCACAGTTCTAGAGACCCCAGCCTCAGGAGGAAACAGGATGGCTGGGATATGTGCTCCTCAAGGTCAACTGAAGGCCACGTGAAGGGGGGCAGCTGCCCAGCTCAGCAGTGGCTCCTCCTCCCTCCAGATAGATGGGCTCATGGTAATTCCCACACTCACCTCAGCCTTACATCCTCTGCAAAAATTGTGTGTGCTCCCAGGATGAGTTAGGGTGCTGCCCAATCCCCCCAGCACTGGGCCATGGTAACTTCAAGTGTATCTTCCTTGGGTAAGTTCATTTAGTGAACACCTACAGTGTGTTAGGCCCTGGGATGGAGGATCCCAAAACTCCTTGAGGAGTTCACAGTGTATTGGATGAGACAGAAATATGAATAAGAACAATCAAAGGACCAGACAGTTTGGTTGGGTCCTTAAAGATGAATAGAAATTTATTATCCAGGGAAAAGGAGACACACTGGTCTCTTTTCTGCAGGGCAGGTGATGGGGAAGAGAATGTATGGTGTTGAGCAGGGGAGAGAGACCAGATTTGAGTTAGGAAAACCACCCCCATCATTGTGTGGAGGCTGGACTGCCAGTGAGGCAGAGGCAGGGGTGTTGGCAAGCAATTTGCCCAACATGTGACAAAGAGGAGCCACTTTTGGGGCCATTTGAGAAAGAGATGCAGGATTTGCTGAGCAACGTGCTTTGGTGTAGAGGGAAGAGTTTAGAATGGCTCCCAGATTTCTCCTTTGGGAGACCAGGGCCAGAGAAGGTAAACCCATTAGTGAAGAGCAGGCACCGAGCATACATTCCTATGTCAGGTGACAGGGCGTTGCTCCAGGATGCTGATGGATGGTGTGGAAATCTCTGATCACAACCCAGACACCAGCTAAGGTCAGTCTGCCTCTTAAAATCTGAACAAAGCTGATTGGCATTCATATCACTTGACCTGTGAAAGGTCTTGTGCCCTCCCCTCTGCCCCTTGGATTTCTGTGAATTCTCAGGTTTAGATTCTTTTAGTCACTTCTGGCTCTGGGCTCCTGTTTCTGGTGAACCAATCCCATTTATGGTCACCCTCACCATGCCCGATTTGTGGTCTGTCCATCACTGTGTTGGCCCACATGCTCCTTTCCTTGCTGGGGAGAAGCCAGGCCTTATGCACATGGCAGACATCATGCAAAATTTGGGGAGTTGGAGAGGGTTTTCCTCCGTGTTGTGTAAGGAGCAAACAGCATTAAGTTCTCTCTCGGATCTTCCTATTTGAAAATGCCCTTTGGGTACCTCAAGGGCAGCCATTTCCCACTGTGGGTACCTTCCCACCTAGCCCCTCACCCTCTCACCATCTTGTTGATTATACCTGCTGCCAGCATACCTCCCCTCACTCCATTATTATTTATTTCAGGAAATTCTGAATCCTCTTCCTCTATAGTGCAGAAAGAGCCCCCTCTACAGCTTCTCAGCTCAGCTCCAGGCCCACTTTTTCATTTTCAAAGCCCATCAAGTTCCTAGTTGAGTAAAAGAGCATCTTGAGATGAACATCATCCACTCTACTTTGAGAGTAATTGTTTTAAATAGCACTTTCTCAGCATTGCATCCTTTTAAAAGATTATGAAAAATATAAAGTATTATTTTCCTTCAATTAGTCTCTCCCACCTCTTCTCCTAGATTTCCTGGTGAACCCCCTCCTTTGGTAGCTGGAAACCCAAGGTGAAGAGTCGCACCTGCTGTCTGGGGCCCCTCTTGGCTCCCTGCTTCTTTACCCCTGCCCATGTCCCCATCCCCATCAATTTGATGGCAGTGATGTTCTCCAGTCTCTCATGATGATACCGCACCCCTAGCAGAAGATGGCTGAAATTGGGAGAGGCTGATGGACTGGGGAAAGCGGGTACTTCTTCACATAAAGCCTTGCTCATAATGCTCATTAGAGCCAATCTGGAGGACATCTTTGCCCTAGTTCCCAGTAGGTCACCGTGGCATCTGTATCTTTGCTTAGGACTGCCAGGCAGACAGGTGTTATCTTCCCAGTTCAGCCCAGGACACCACAGGGCCATGTCTGCTGGAATGGTGGGTCCTGGCACCAGTAACAAGAGAGACCTATTAGGACCCCAACAAAGGAGGGGTGTGTGGTGTTCGTGTGGAAAGCCTTCCAACATGCTCTATGCCATGAGTCCTCATGATTGTCCATCCATCCAGAAGACAAGCACCTGCTATTGTCAGAAACTGCTCCTGACATCGGGAGAGGAGTAATTAATATGTCCCCACTAAGTCCACAGTCCAGTGGGAAAAGACTCAAACTGATACAACATCCCAAGAGCTCCATCTAGGGAGACAGAGTAGGGCCAGCACTGGTGGTACAGGAGCAACGGTAGAGAGGACAGTCCCTGTGCAATGCCTACAGAGTGTTTCACAGTAGCTTTCCATGGCTGGAATCCTGGGAGCACGAGGTGATGGGAGCCTTGCCCGGGAGGCTGAGCAGACTAGCACAGACTTTAGCCCTGAGAGTTCAGACTCCATCCTGAGGCCGCTAATGGGAAGGACGAGATTTGTATTTCATAAGGTGCACTCGGCAGCAGAGCGGAAGCAGTGCGGGCATCAGAGCAGTTGGTAAGGATGGTGGGCTCTGGATCCCTTACGCTATTGCAAATTCATGGAGCAGAGGGCCTGTGGCTGTTGTGTTCACCATTATTCCAAGCCCAGACGCTCGTGTACCGTGAGAGATTTCACAGCTTTACGGACTAAATGTGTGTCCCCAAATTCATATACTGAAACCCTAATTCCCAAAGAGTTATTTGAAGGTGAGGCCTCTGGGAGGTCATTAGGTCACAAGGGTGGAGTCTCCATGAATGGGATCAATGCTCTTAGAAAAGAGCTCCCAGATGCTCCCTTGCCTTTTCTGCCATGTGAGGACACAGCGAGATGGCATCTACGAACCAAGAAGCAGGTTCTCACCAGACACCACATCTGCATCTACCTTGAGCCTGGACTTTTAGCATCCAGAATTGTGAGAAGTAATTGTTTGCTGTTTAAGTCCCCCAGTCTACGGTATTTTTGTTACAGCAGCCCAGGCTAAGACCCAGGGTGGAGACTGAGAGTGAGGCGGCCTGGGAAAGGCAGGCTCCTGGTAGATGCCCACCTCTTGTGTCGCAAAGCCCAGGAGAGGTGGGGCAGGAGAGGGGGCGCAGGCCTGCAGGGCGCTGTCTGTCCCAGGACGTGGCCACATCAGTGACCTGGCCTCTACATACCTTCCAGGGGCGATTGCACTTCTCTGCTGGGGTCACTTGGCCCTTTCTACCAGGTGTCACCTCCCATTCCTCAGGCTACTCCTCCCTGCCGGGCGAGGGGGAGGGGTTGGGGACAGGGACAGGGCTCCCCTTCAGGGCTGGTGGTCTCCCTGCTCACCTGCCACACCTCCCTGTGTGCCCCTCACAACTCCTGCCTTTGAGGTGGTGAGGGCAACGGTGAAGTCACTTTGGGGCAGGGAACACGGGACCCCGCTTCTGTTTTCTTAAGGAAAAAAACTTTTTGACCACACCAGAGTTTGATTGGATTAAAAAACTGTATTGGATTTCCAATACTAAATAAAAACATGAAATTGTTTTTTTAAAAAGCCATAGAGTTTACAGCATCAACTACAGAAAAGGCCAAACAAGTGTGTACAGAGACTAGTCCCCAGCA
The DNA here is from genome assembly GCA_028646485.1 of Cryptoprocta ferox. NCBI lineage: Eukaryota > Metazoa > Chordata > Mammalia > Carnivora > Eupleridae > Cryptoprocta > Cryptoprocta ferox. The sequence continues at coordinate 107,731,149 of CM053560.1, read as the reverse complement.
GTCCTCCAGGCCCCCCTCCAGCAGGCGACAAGGCAACAGACGCACGTGCTCCGAATCCCCCTGAAGGAGGCTGCTGCACAGCGGCTCAGCTAGGACGTTACAAGACACACATGGTTTAATTTCAAAAATCACAGGAAAATGTAAGAAAATGTATTAAATTGTGAAAAGGTGCAATACAGAATAGCTTTCCTTTTTAATTTTAAAAAATCCCCCGACTTTGAACAGTTATTTTATTTAAAAATAGGCCCCACCCCCCCGCCCCAGCTCTGTGGCAGTATCCAGGTTCCAAGGCCCTGAGGTAACACAAGGGTCAGGGGTCACGGGAGGGAATGCCCCGAATACCGAGCACGTTTCTTTGGGCAAAAGGTAAGACAGTTTCTGGGGAATCGAGCCCTCCTGGTGTCCGAGTGCTCTGAGTGCTCTGTTCAGGCTCAGTTGAAGTGCACTGGTTTTCCAGACTCCGGCCGCCACTGCCCTCCATGACAGGCTGGCGCGGCGATGGGGGTTCCCGCATTGCACTTTTCATTGCCCCCGAAATAATAAATACAAAGTTCATCTTCTAAAAAAGCAAATATGTGTTAAGACCTAAAAAGGGGAAGTGACCAATGTACAAAGGCAAGTGGGGTGCCTGCGGGGCCAGTGGGCTGGGCGCCCCCTGGTGGTCTCAGCGAGCTGACCTCTTGGCTACAGAGCTGAAGCCTGATATGCCTCCTACACTGCCTTCCACACTGTCTTCTGGGGAGTGATGGGGAGTAGGGGAAGATGCTTGAGGGTCAGTCCTGTGTTTCGTCAGAATAGATTCTCAACGGTTAAAAAAAACCCAACAACAAAAAAACCCACCTCAGCTCCTTACCTTTTTAAGACAAAGAACGTGAGAACTGTTTGCAAAGGCAAAGGCTTCTGTGTGTGTGGCCAGGCCTCTCAGCATTACTTCGGCAACCTCCTGCTACCCCGTTCTAATAAGGGCTTTGCTGAGCTGCTGGGATGGAGGAGGGGACAGCTGCCTCCCCTGTCCCTGTCCCCTGCTATCTACAATGTTCAGAAAGAAGAGCCTCATGGGTGCTGCAGCCCCTACCTGCCTCCTCCTGGGAATGCTTTTCGTAAGCAGCTCTGAGAGCCAGGCTGGCCGAGGACAGGAGCTAGAGAGAAGCAAGGAGTCCTGTGTGGCGACAAAGCTCCTTCCTTCAGCTCCGGCCTCCCCCAGGGCACACATGACAATAGCAGGAAGGGGGCTCCATCTTTTCCCCTGGTTTCCCAGGAACAGGCTCGGGCTCTTGTCCTGTTCCGGCATCACTCCTGTCATTGGAAATACAGCACTGGCTTCTCAGCATGGACATTCTTATCAGGATATGACCAAGACATCAGGGCAGCTAAATTCTCGAACTCACCTATTGCACAGAATTTTTTAAACTAGATCCAAATGAAACTCCAGTTGCAACTTAGTGACAATAGAGATGGACATGCCAGGAAAGGCCAATAAAGAAGATGCTTCCATTCTCTGCAGGCTTCTGGAAGAAAGTACATCGACTGAAACATTCACAGACCTCAGCAGCCCCTCCATTTCCTATTCCCAACCCCCCAGCCCACCCCCACCCCAATACTTTGAAACTGCACAGAAAGCAACAAACAAGTCTTTTCAATGTTACATTTCATTCAAATAGATCTGTAATCTCACAGTGATGAGAGGAGAAAGTCAGGCCTTTAATAATTATAATAAAAAAATAATAAAAAAGCTTACAAACAGCAATGCAACATTTCCTCCCCCCTCAAAGTGATGGATTAACAGCTGGTAGAGGATGCAATGACTCGGAATTCAAAAATAAAAACAAAAACAAAAAACAAGCCAACCCCTGGGACAACCCACACTGTCAATGACTTTCCATACATAATTCAAACAAGCAGTCAAATGTCAACCACTTGTGGAGAACACCACGGACTCCCTTGGTTTTTGATAGTGTTTTTCTTTTGAAGGTAAAATAAAATAGGACACAAATAAAATTGTACATAAATGCCGATGTCTACACTCCACAGAGGCGATGCAGTAGCAGCACAAAGACACAGCCTGACCACAAAGTGAAATGTAGGTCGTTGCACTTCTTGCCTCTTCCCTGGACACAAAAGTTTGGCCCATGGTGCCCAGTCCTGCAGGGTGTCAGCAGGCAAAGGGAAGCCGCCTCGACACAGGCTTCTTCCAGGCTGACCAGGAGAAGGCAGGTGGCCATGCCCAGAGCCAGCCCCACACAGGGGCACTGGCCGGTCTGCTCGCTCGCTCTGTGTTCTCAAGTGCTGTCCTCACGTGCTCTGTACAATCCTTGCTTTCCAGGCTCCGTCCCAAGACTTCTAGAACCAGGTCTGCAGTCATGTCCTGGGTAAGGTCGTCATGCTGTCGTGATGGCATTTAGGTCCTTCATTAGTCCTTCCAGGTGGGCCATCTCTTTGGTCAGCTCATCTGGTTCATAGCTCTACAGGAAAGAGAAAGCAGATAAACCCTCAGCATGGTTCCTGGCTCAGAGGAGATGCTCACTGTACACCTGCTCAATGAATGAGTGCGTCTGCTTCACACTCTGGGGCCAGCACAGATGATCAGTGTGACCAGCACACTCGCAGGCCATGGGACATGCACCTAGACATCGTGGCTGGGCTGGTGGCCCAGGAACTTACACTCTCGGAGTCTTCCAGCATCCTTGTGGTCTCCTGCACTTCAGGGGCACTTGGAACCACCACTGGCATAGGAGGCCGGCTCCTTCCTAAAGTCCCAATGGAGGCTGTCTTCACCGAGTGAATGTGATGGTTCAGAGCTGAGGGGGAAAGCGCACCATCAGGTGTATGGCTGAGCCTACTCCCCCCATTTTGCACCAAGGCAACTAAGTTCCAAATGCTGCTTCAGGGTGAGGGACAGACCCAGACCCAGTGCACAGATCCTGCTCTGAAAAGGCTGCACTAGATGGATGGAGAGAGAAAGCGCGGCATCTCAGAGGCCAGAGAAAATATTCCATTTGGCTTTGGAAAACTAATCTACTCCGATGGTTTTCAAAGTGTGGTGGTCCATGGAACCCTTGTGGGATGTCTAGGAGGTCAATATTCTTTTCATAATAATATGAAGACATTTGTCACCTTTGCACTGATGGTATGAAAGCAACAGGGGGTAAAACTGCTGGAGCCTTAGCACACATTTAGGCGGTGGCACCAAACTGTAAAGTCATTCGCTGACATGCCTCACAATTTAAAAAAAAGCCAGTTTAACTTAAAATCATCCTTAATGAAGTAGTAAAAGTTATTTTACTAAATATCAACCTTGATTACACACATTTTCAATATTCTATGTGACATGATGGAAAGTCTGCACAAAGAACTCATGCTATATACTCAAGGACGCTGGCTGTCTCAAGTAAGGCATGTGTGACAGCCTGAGTTACAAGCATGACTGTTGCTTTTATCACGAAACATCAACGTTAGTTCAAAGAAAAACTGAGAGACAAACCAGTTTTTCAGACTTGAGCATTTGTAGACATTTTCTAGAAAGTACATAAAGGTGGTCACTTCAAGAAAAACAATGGATGGTACTTACTGCCAATGATAACATTTAAGTTTCAAGTGAGAATTAGAAACCTGAAAAACCGGTGTCTGCCCCCACGAGTTTCAGAGCCTCCCAATACTTACAGCCTTTGGAGATATTAATACATGTATTTTTAGATAGTATATAATGAAATAGGTCAAGACTTGGAGGATCTGTGTAATTTACTGAACCAGTATTTTCCAAATGACTAATGTGTGATGTTTGATATCATGCACTCAAAGTACAAGATAGATGGATTTTAATGGAACAGAGTACAAAGAGTTCATGGATATCGTTTCTGGTTCCACATTACAAACAAACTCGTAAGAAACTACAACTTCTTGCGTTTTGCTATAGTATCCAAAAAGAATATCCAGTTATCTGAAAAGGTTACAAAAGCACTCTTCCCTTTTCCAATTTCTTATCTGTGAAGCCAAGGTGTTCTTATATTTCAACCAAAATAACACACTGCAACAGACTGAGCGCAGAAGCAGGTATAAGAATCCAGCTCCCTTCTATTAAGCCAGACATTACAGAGATTTGCAAAAACATAAGACAATTGTCACTTTTCTCACTATATTTTTGTTTTGAAAAGTTATTTTTCATAAAAATAGGCTATTTATCTTAAAATGATAGATTTATTGCTATTTTTAAATGTACTAGTAAAATAGTTTAAAATTTTCTCAGTTTTAATTTCTAATATAGTAAATTATTGACAGATATAGCCCATGTAAAGAAAAGCTCTCTCATGGTCTCAATAGCTTTTATGAGTATAAAGGGGTCCTGAGACCAAAAAGCTTGAAAATCACTGACTTACTCTAAAACAAACCATCATAACAGAAAATAATGTGGAGAAGTGGGGAAAAGCATGCCTTTCAGGACAGGGGACTTTGTTGGGCCACGTGAACTTGAGGAATACAGACTTCCCATCCAAAGGGGCCCCTCGCTTCCATGTCTTGGCCTCCCTAGATCCCTAGATCCTTTTCTAGCTTGTAGGAACCCTACAGTGAAGCACTTCTGGGAGGCTGAGTGCATTAGATCTGTTGCCCATACCCATGGCCACTGGATTTTACCATCAAGGATTCTGCACCCAAAACATGATTCGAAAAGTCAGCCCTCACTCCCCACCAAATTATTCTCTGGTTCACATGCATTCCCCAAGGAGGGGAGCCCATGTACTTTCTGAGAGGGGCAATGACTTTCAGCTACTCTAAATTGCTAGGATAAGCTTGGATGATACTTGCTTTGTTATTTTCAAAGAAGTAGAAACTTTTGCCATAAGCCAGAGCCAAAGGGTCCCTCCAGTCGTGCTGCCGTCCTCACTCACCTTGCTGGGATAGTAATGGTGTGCTTGGCAACGCGGGATCATAGGTGGGAGGACCTGGGGGCGGGATTGCCGGCACAGCAAAGCTCTTCAATGGGTGGGAAGGGCGAACATGAGCTGTAGGAAGACTCTGGCCTGAATCTTCCTCTTGGGAGCTGGCCAAGTAAGAGGAACTGGTAGCACCTTCAGGATCCTGGTGGTCAGTACAGCATGTTTGAGACGAGGAGGCTGGCATGGTGTCAGTGCTGGGGGTATTTCGAACAGATTCTACAGCAGGAAAGTCTAAATGTTAGCATTTCTTTTACCATCAAACATACACACATACCAGGGTTCTGGTTACTTCTAAGGGCGTCTGTAACCACTTCAATAAGCACTTAGGATCAGTGCTAGTCCAAGGGACCATGGTTTAGCACCACTGTCAAGGCCAGGTAGGAATGGACTAATCTAAAAGAGTCCCAAATAATCCTGTCAACCAGTTGCTCTGCTGGAACCTTCTCCCCTACACAGCTAAGTGGTCACAATTTTACAGATTTCTCCTCAGTACTTACTGTGGAGTATACAGAAAGGTTCCTGAGACCACTGTCTATTAAGATGTAAATAAGGATAAAAGGAGATTAAAAACATCACTCCTTGACTGACAGTCTTAGAAGCTGGTCTTTCACAGATAACACATCTAGTCACTAAGGCTGGCTGGGTACCTGACAAGTAGCTGCCCACAGGCCTGGTGGTTACTACAGGAGAGGCAATGCCACAGGTCGTGAATGCCCTCTGTGGACTGTGCACAGCCTCACTGGAGAAACAGCCCCACAGCTCAAGTGAGACCTGGACAACCAGATAGTCTGGAGCTCTGAAAATAGCTTTATAAGCATGCCATATGAAGGGTGTTTGGGTCCAGAGGGAAAAACAGGGGTAGATCAGCTTGGAGAAGGGGAAAACTAAGGAAGAACATGATAATCTCAAAATATGTGAAGAGGGGTCAGAGCTCTTCTAGAAAGCAGCATGGGGGATGGAAAGAGCCCTGGCTTTGGAGTCTGATAAAGCTGGACTCTTATCATGGCATACTAGCTGGGTGAATGTGGCAGTCACTGAAACTCTCTGAGTCTGTTTCTTCACCTACAAAACAGGGAGAATAAAACAATTCACTGAGGATTGAGAAGATGTATGAAATGTGAACACAGGACCTGGATAACTGATAAGGCTCTTTTCTTTGTAAATTACTGAGTGCTTACTGTGAGCCAGGCTGTACGCTATGCTTCATATTCATATTCATTCATTAGCTCACTCAGACCTCATAGTAACTCAGAAGGCACTGGGAGGTTAGGCAGCGCCCAAGGATGCAGACAGAATGGGCAGGGCAGGGATCGGAATCCCTGTGCTCTGACTTCCAAGCCCATGCTCTGAACTACCACATCAAACTGCCTTTCCATTTCCAGTACCACGTGGCCCCTGACCCTGCAGGGGCAGAAGCAGCACCAAGACCCAGGCTGACCATATGAGGAAACTCGTTCAAATAGTGTGAGCTGGTGTAGACCAATGTCCCTGTCCTGAGGGGAGGCCTGGAGGCACCAGCTCACTGCAAATAGGCTGTGCCAGCTAGCCAGAAGGAGGGCCTTCCCTGACTCCTAGTCCTCAACCTTACAAAGGAAAATAAACTCTTTTAAGTAGTAATGCATGAGCAGTCTGCAGAAATCCAATCTATTTCCCTGCCTTTGTTGCTGAGGTATCACTGAACCTGTTCCCTTGGGCTCTTAGGAGACAAGTCACGCCAGTCATGAGTGCTTCACCCTTAGCTTAAAGACCTTGGGTCTCCAGGATGAGGAACTCAAACACCCTCCCCGCAGGCTGAAAGCCTGCTTGTGATAACCTTACTAGGCCTGGGTCACTTCTCATCCTCTCAAGAGGTGCACTGAGGACCTTGTTTCTTGTGCTTGCTTAAACAGCCACAGCCACAGCTGGGAGCTGCTGGACCCACTCTGTGTAATCCTGGGCTGGGGAGAAGCTGGTCAGGGAGGGTTGCCAGAGTAGCAGAGAGAAAGGCAGGCTCCAGCAGACAGGTTAGGTCAGCTCTGGGCGCACAGGCCTACCTCGGCTGCCTCAACTGCCTTAATTTCATACATAAGCTTCTGAAGGCCAAAGAAATGGTGGGAGATGTAAAAAAGGAAGATATGGTTGCCTACATGATTTAGAGCCCTGGCTGGCCTGCTGTCACAGACCAGGGCCGCCTTGTGGTGTAACTGCAGAGGCACCAGGCAGCTATATGCTCAGTGAAGATTATGCCCTGAAAGTGTGCAACACTGCTGGCTCACAAGGAAAACCATGCTGTAACTAAACTGCTGCTTGGTGAGGGGTTGACTTCCTGACTGACTGACCTCTCAGAGTTTAAGACACACAAAGTTCACACTAGCCAAGGGCTTGGGCAAATGGAAAGTGCTCTTCCTGTGGAGCCTGGGTGGCTCAGTTGGTTAAGCAGCCGACTTCGGCTCAGGTCACGATCTCACGGTTTGTGGGTTCGAGCCCGCATCAGGCTCTGTGCTGACAGTTCAGAGCCTGGAGCCTGCTTCAGATTCTGTGTCTCTGTCTCTCTCTGACCCTCCCCTGCTCATGTTCTTTTTCTGTCTCAATAATAAATAAAACAAAAAAATTTTTTTTAAAAAAAAAGTGCTCTTCCTATGTCAAAGTGGTGGTGACAGAGTAAATGGTCTCCAGAGTAAGGACTGCCCTGGAGAGTCCTACTCACGCCTAGCCTGTATGTACAGGGCTGGTGGCAGCGCGGAGTTCCAGAGACACAGAAAAATACAACAGTGAGAGAATGCAGATCATTTCTAGAGGCTTGCTCTATGTTTCAAATCTATCTTCAGTGACTTTCCTGGTCATCAGTTTACCTTCTTTATCCCCGTGGTCATTAAAGCGAGGAACCCTCTAGTGATGCAGATCGTTACTTTGTCCCTCTTCACTCTCTGCTGAGTCTGTACAGAGTAGTGCTTTCAGCAGCACTCGACCACCTGGGTGAGGGCTGGGCGGGGACTGCCCTGCTTCTTGCCAACCTTCAACCCCCTCCTAGTCTGAGAGGAAGGAAGAGGGGCTAATCTGGTTGGGAAGAGCTTGCCATGCACTCTGGGAGGCCCACATCCTAGTGGTGGGATTCCCCTGCCTTAAAAATAGAGAAACAGAGTCAGGATGCAAAAATGGTTTCTAAGAGCAGATATGGAGGGCTGCTCTCTGGTCCCTGTTTTGAGACTATGTCTGCGAGGCAGAGGGTGGTTCTCCATATAGCCTCTAGCAGACAGTGTTTCCCTGGGGCAGGACCCCAAACCTGGATCTGGAGGGAGAGAGCAGTAAGGCTAATTTTAGACATGGGTTTAAGTGGCATTGTCCAAACCAAGTAAACGTTTGGGAGAGGTAATTTTGGGAGTCAGTAGATCCCTAAATAAAGCTTTGACTTTCATTTGATGTTTTGGGTATGTTTCAAATTGATCAAATCTTAAAGGGGAGGGAGAATGTTACTGGCAACCCAAACTTCTAGCATGAGGTTCTGAGGTGCTTTTAAAATGGAATTCCCTTGAAATTCCCTTATTCTCCAGAACGACCAAAATTTAATTCTACTAGTAATATCATAACTATTAATACGAAAGTTTCAACTAGTGGAAAAAGAACATACTGTACATATGAGAAGTTACTAGATTTCTACCTTAAAACTAAGAAGATGAACATTCATTCTCATCTAATAAGGAATAACAGTATTTGTTCCATTTACTGTCTCTTCCCCTTCACGATTTCCTCCTTAAAAGAGTTTTGATAATGCTGTTTCCTGAGATATCCCAGCTGGGGCATGTTTGTCTGGCAATGTATTTCTTTAAATGCACTGAGGAATTTTTAGGCTAACTTCCTACCTGGTTTTTAGAGATGATCTATGTCTGTGCAGCCCCTTCTAACGTCAATTGTCCACCAGGCACAGCCTGAGGTTTCCAACCTGAGGCACAGAATTCAATGTGGCCCCGTGGTGTTATCCTCACTCTGGGCCACAGCAGGAGTATGCAGTGAGAACTCAGATGAGAATTATCTTATGGCTGCCCTGCAGACCCTCCCAACGTTGGAGTGACTGCGAGGCAAAGGCTACCTCTAGTGTCTGAAAACCACCCAGAATGAGTTCTCCTTTCAGACTGGAAGATTAAAAAAATAAAGAAACTGAAAACATGACTGAATTAAGATGCAACTTGATGGAAAAGGACATGGTTATGTGATTTGAGTTACTGTGTTTTCACTGAAAGAACACCTTGCACTGAGCGATTAACATCTTAGGGGAAAAAATGGGGTGAATTTTACAGAAACAAATTTGAGTCAGTAACAGAAATGTTATGATACATAAATAACACAGAAAAATTCCAAATTCTTCTAAGCAGGGCAAGTCCTTCCCCATCTGGGCTTGCCAAATCCCGGAATGCTTTCCATCGGGGGCTCGAGCCTCATCTCTCACCTGTGGAATTGGCCCTGTCTGAAAGGGACAGGGATGTGCCAACGGGCCACGGGCTGCCCGGGTGGTAGAGATGACTGCGGGCTGGAGGAGCGAGGCTGCTGGAGTGGAAATGATGGTGAGGGTTATCGAGGGGATGGATGGGATGGGCACTAATCACAGCTGTGAACGAACACAAGACAGAGAAATGCTTAACGTGCTTGCACACACACACAGTACAGTTCAAGAGCAAAGCCGCCCCTGCCCCTCCCAAGCAGTACGACTGTTCCCTTGGCTTCTGGGTGGCAGCTGGATGTGAACAATTAGCCATGGATTTTACATTTGTTTTTTTTTAAAAAACAACACACTGCTATGTATTTGTCTACACACACACACATACACACACACACACACACAGAAAAAAAAAACCTTGGAGGAATATGTACTAAAATGTTAATGGGGATTATCTTGTGGGGAAGAGTGGTCAGGAGTCAAAAAATTTTTTTTGGTTCATCTGTATTTTCCAATTCTTCCGCAATAAACATGGATTACATGAGTTATCAAAAATAATCTATTTGAATATGTCACAAAATATAAATCCATAAGCAAATGATGGTTTAGGTTTCTATCATTTTTTTTTCCTGCTAAAAAAAAAAGAAGTCTCTTTTCCTTCGAGTATATTCCTAACACATTTGGTTTTTTCTTACAGTTGAACGAGGCATGCAATAGGCATTGAAGCTGAATGAATGAATAGCTGCTTAATCAGTTTTCATATCTTAAAAGGACGCAAATGGAACTGAACTCCAATGCAGTAGGAAAAGTATGGAACACAGACAGGCTTGTGGCGCCATCTCTGACTGCTTCTCATCTGGGAGCTCAGCCACATCCATTCATATTTCAAAATATAAATGGATCTTTCCTAATTGCCTCTTTTCTTCCCACAAGGCTAAGGAATTAAATTTGCTGCATTTAGCTAACGAATCCAAATTTCCACACAGATATTCCATATACAACTTTCTATGAAGACAAAACAGTTCTTTAAATGAGGCTTCATTATTGATCGAGATGCAAACAAACAAAATCAGAGGCCCAGCTGGGAACAGGCTTCTCTTAGGTCCTCCCTTAGAGCACTTTTAGAAACTAAATGTTTAAGACCAACAATGGTCAGCTCTAAACCCCTCAAACAGGCAAATAGGTGGGTCTGACTAGGAGCACAGGGGATCTTTTTTTTTTTTTTTTTAAATAAGGGCTTCACAAACTATGATAAAACTTAGCCTTCTGAGTCTATTAAATGTCTCTGTCACCAAGGATCTCCCTAGATCTTTGTGGGGCCACTCAAAATTACTCTGGTGAGGAAAAATCCTAGTCAACAAACTAGATGCTTTTATTCTCCAGCTATTGCCTGTCCTAGCCACTTGCTAGACAAGCAGATGGCTCAACCAAGAGACCAGAAGGCTCAGATGGTCCTTTGGAATAAAAAACTTGGAAAAGTTCGCAGAGCAGGGTTCAGGGCAGTCTGGGCATTTCCTTTAGGGGAAGATAGGTGGTTTTTAGGAGCAAGGAGCTTCAGAATCAGCATTTTCTAGAATCAAGGCTAGGACGAGGGGAAGAAACTTCCTGATTTTTACCTAGGAAGTACAACCTGAAAAGCATTCTAGGTATGCAGGACTCTAACAAAGAAAAACAAAACTGACTTCTTAAGAGGCATTTCCAGCCTTTCCAAGTTGAGTAGGTAGAAAAAGAAAACAATGTGAAAGTGCCTGCCTAGAACACAGCTGACTGCTAGCTGTCAGCTGACTTGGACCCTGATGTCTCTGAGCAAGGCCTTGTCCAAGGCTGACTGAGCGCAGCCCAATGCTGGCAACAGGAAGGTGGAGAGTGAAGACAGACTCCAGCAAGCCCTAGCTTGAGAAAAAGGACTGGAGCCACGGGCGAAAAAGGAGATCTCAAAACCTGAAGGTCATAAGAATATCGGGGTACCTGGTTTCAGATTCTTGAATTAAAGATTCCATTCACTCACCCAACCACTGAGGCACAAATAACACTGTATATTTATGTGTACACCTTACCCATCCCCCAAAAAAGAAAAAAAGAAAAAAGAACTGTTACCAACTGGTACAACATATCTTTTCTCCTTACCATTTAAAAATAAGCCAGTTCAGGTAAAAACTAAAATCTTATACAATACAAATAAGCTGTCAAGCTACCATCTTCCTATAAATTAAAAGCAACTGGAATGGATTGATTAACTCTTTTCAGACATTTATGTTTCTAAACCTAGGGGACCCCATCCTGGGCACCTCTTACAAGAGAGGGCACCTCTTACAAGAAAAAACCATGTTTTTTCCCCCGCATGTTTCCAAGTTCAGGCTCTTCATTTTTCATCACTATCCCTAAGCAAAAACTACCTTGGATAGAAATGACCTATTAATGAATCGGCCCTTTCTCTTCTAAAGCTGATGTTTAGAGTCTAGTGCTGATATGTTTGTGCACAGTGAGTGTGAGAGTGTGTGTGTGTGCATTTGCACACTTGGGTGTTTCACCAGTTTCCAAGTATAGGAAGCCATGGTTCACTTCTTTGTGTGTAGGATGTCTGTGATTTAAATCTCCGCCACTTGTCAACCGAGACATGGCTGAGAGTTCTGAAATCAGACATCTTAAGAAATGAGTAACAAATTCAAAGGCTCATTTAAGTTAAGCTGAAAAGTGATCTAATGGATGCTTTCAGGATAGGCAGTGTTAAGGCTTACTGGGCACTTGTTCAGCTTAGAGCAAATACTTCCAAGGTTTTTAAACTTGCTATTAGTAGGCAGGTGATTTTGTATCACTCTAGGATGGTGCAGGGACCTGCAACTGAGAGCCCCACTGTGCTAGCTAGTCTGAATAGCTTCCCTACCTTGAAAACAGTGACAAGGGAGAAGACACAGTAGTTTGAAAAAAGAAATTGGTTTTTCCCATTGCTTTTGGGTTTTCAATCATGATATTTAACTTTGGATTTCAAATATTATTAAAGGAAGCTAGGTAACTTTTATGCTTATCAAAGTGAGGCATAGTCAAATAAGGTTGAAAAATTGTGTTTTAAAAACTGTTCTATATACTTAAAAATCCTCTAAAATATAAAGTCCATTAATTAAAAAAATTTCACAGGTGCCCAGTCAACACTGAGTGTGTATCAGGAAGTCTAGGGAATACTGTGAAAACTGGCTTCCCCATTTCTCCCATACAGATGCTATGCACACGGTCAGGGAGACTGGTGACTTGCCTGTTCCTAAGAGAGTGAGGTAGTTTAATTTTTAGCTTATGTAGCTAAAGAATACCAGTGTCAAGAATAATATTAATTGCAAAATATGCTTGGTATTTCTTCCCTCAAGGTGTCAGCTTCAGTGGGTTATCTTTTGTGTTAGGATCAAGTGAAGTCAATGAGATCATTCATAGTTGCTCCCCAGAATGACTAGATACACTGATAGCACAGGGCAAATAAGAGGCTTTTAACTTACGCTGGGGTGGCTGGGAGTCAAAGGGCATCATCATTTTTGGTCTCATTCCTCGCCTTCCAGCCAGTGTAGACATGCTGTCCTCTGACTCATGCCCTAAACATCAAATATGGAGGTTAGTTACAAGCGTGTGTCCTAGGCCACTAAGTAGGCTCAGCAGTAAAACATCTCCAGTGGGGGACTCAGGACTCATAAACAACATAATGGGGATGAGGTGTTTCTGCAGGAAGTGAAATAAAGAGGCGAACGATCAGTAGCGCATTACAGGAAGTCTCTGCTGAGAGTCAATGCAGTTGACACAATGCTGCCTACCATGCTTCAGAGTGGTGTCTGTGAGTAAGGGCATCTAGACCAGAACATTCTGAAAACCACAAGGCCAGGTGGACTACAAATGAAGGGACAGGAAGAAATGTACAGACATGGGTTTGGTTGTCTCGAATGTTTGAGTATCAAGTTGGTGACACATGAGAGGAGAGGTAACAAATCTAGAAAGCTATTTCATCTGGGTACAGAACCTCTCCCCCACGACAAGCTATTTTTTTTTTCTTCAGGTTAGCTATTCTTTACCTGATATTGACCAAATGCCACCACACACATTTCTTTAAACCTCACCTCACATAGGAATCACCAAATTGAGGCAACTGTAGAAAACGGAAAATGATTTAAATGGAAATAGTCTCTCCCCGCATTTGGGGATAACCTGCACCTCTATACGAGTTCCGCCTTTGATGGATGTTGCTGTCCATGGAATTGTCAACTGGTGTAATATCTTGAGAGTTCCGAGGAATTGGAGTATCAGTCATGATGGGATTTGGGTCTGGAGACTTATCGATGGGTTTCAGCTCCAGTCTCTCGTGATGGATCCAGAGGTCTGGGGGTTTGACATCTTTGGAGTTCCCTTTGTACTTGTGGGAGCCATTCACTGATTTGCAAGCAGCTCGTTTCCTAGGCACAAATTTAAGAGGGTTTTTAAAAAAAGTTAACGCTTTTGAACATATTTGTCAAAAGGCTTGAATGACTAAAACCGCCCTTCTGAGAGATGCTTCAAGCAAAGGCAGAAACTTAAAAACACACAAACGGAACAACAAAAAACTGGGCAATAAGTTCACTTCTGGGAATAATAAGTGTATCTCTGCTTTGTCCACACATATTTAGAGATACATACAAGGGCTTATTTGACTACTGCTTTGTGACTATTTTTTTTTTGAGCATCAACAGATTAGATAGCATTTAGATAGTTTAGAGAGACTAAACAATCTCTAAAGCAGAAGCTTTCTCCTCCAGTTCCAATGAATAGATAGAAAACACTAATTAGAAATGTAACAGTGGAGCAGAGGTAGAGGGAGGGAACATTTTAGGTAACCCAAACCAGGACTGCCAAACAGGTAAAGTCACGAAAGTGGATGACAGTGTCTACTCCTCTGTGCCTTAATTTCTCCATTCACCCACTCATCCACTCAGTAAGCATTTATTAGGTACCCACTGTATGCCAGTCAATCCCTGTGCTGGCTTGCTGTGCCCACAGCATTTCTGGTCAAGTGAGGAAGAAAGATATTGAACTAAGTATTTTAAAATATTCTAACCTTAAATACCAAGAGTTACAGTTACTTCTTAATAGTTGCACATAAGGTGGAGGGGAAGAGGTGATGCTGAAGTTAAGACTCAGAGGAGGAAGGGCAGAAAATGCCTTCTGGGTGATGAAATCAGCTGCGTCAAAGCCCTGCAGAAGAGGACAACAGCCTGGGGTATCAGAGGAATTGTAAGAAGTCCTGAGTAGTCGGAGCACAGTGAACCATGGGGAGAATGATAGGAAATGATGGTGGAAAGGGAGCCCACATCATAAAGGGCTTTTAGAGACATCCCAAGAGTTTAATTTCCCTCTATGGGTAATAAGAAACTGCTACATGGCTTTAAGCAGGAGAGTAAGGAGATCAATTTTGAGTTAAAAATTTATGCTAACTGTGGCGTGAAGAATGGATTTATGGGGTGGGAGACAGAACAGGAGATCAAACAGGATGCTACTGCAATAGTCTTAGCCATGATTGCTGGTGGTCCAGGGCAGTGGCATGAAGGAAAGGGGCACACCTAACAGCTATTCAGGAGGCACAAATGACAAGATGTGAATAAATGATGTGGGGTGGGAGTAAAGAAGCAAGAGGAGCAGATGATGAAGACAAGGTTTGAGACTAAGCCATTTACTAACATTGGGATTAATGGAGTAGAAGCAGGTTTGACAGAAAAGATTATAAATTCTGTCTTGGACAGGCTGAGTGCCTCTGAGACACTCAAGAGGAAATGCAGAAGAGGCAACTGGTGTGCAAGTCCGAGACTCAGAAGAGAGGTCTTGGCTAGAGATAGAAACACAGAAGTAACTGGAATGCTGACAGTAAATGCAGCCATGGGAGCAGATATCACTGGGGAAGAGCATAGAGGAAGAAGTAAGTCTAGAACCAGACCCTAAGGAAGGTTTGTATTTGATGACTGGGTAGATAGGAGGAGCTGTGAAAAAAAACATACAATCATGAAATAGAAGAGAATGTTTCAAAAGGAAGGAATAATTGAGTTAAACACTGTTGAGAGATTAAGATGAGGACTAAAAAAATGTCTACTGGCTTCAGGAATATGGAGGTCATTGATCCTTAGCAAAAGCAATTTTGATAAAGTGGTAGAATCCAGATTGAAAAGGACTGAAGCATGAGTAAGCAATGGAAGAATGGACGACTGTACAAAGTAATCAAGAAATTTTGTGGTGAAGGGAAAGACAGGGGTTTGTAAACGGCCAGTGGTAAGGACTATGCAGTAGAATAGGGTTATCATTATAATGATTTACTTTGAAAGAGGTCTGAGGACACTTAACTGGTGAAGGGAACAGAACAAAGAGGGAGTGAAAGTTGGCTGTGCTTTCTTAGAAGTCATAGAAGTACAAGGTCATAGAAAGATGAGAGCCAGAGGATAAGTGGAGAACTGGCTTCAGGAAGAAGGAAGTATGTCGAGGAAGGTTTTTGGATCCAATGGTGGTACCTGGAGGTAGTTCTCATCTGCCAACGGTAAGAAGGCTAATGAGGAACGTGCTGAGAAGCAATGAGGCCCTAAATGCTCGGTACCACTGAGGTTGTAAGAGTCTATAAACAGCTATAATTGAAACGGGAGGTACTTCAGGTATCAGAGAGGAAGAAAAGTAGTAAGAAAAGCTCACGTGTATTCTTCAGTATTCATGGAACACCTGGAAAGATGGTCATTGGGGGAGGGGGAGGGAAAGCTCCATGAAGACTCAATACAATTCTTTTTTTTTAAATGTTTATTCATATTTGAGAGACGGCGTGAGTGGGGAGGGGCAAGGAGGGAGGAGGATAGAGCATCCGAAGTGGGCTCTGTGCTGATAGCCGTGAGCCCAATGTGGCGCTCGAACTCACAACCCGAGCTGAAGTCAGACCGTTAACTGACTGAGACACCCAGGCGCCCCTCGATACAATTCTTTTTAAACAAAAGGACCCAAATTTGTAGGACATGCAGATTCAAGTACAAAGTACAGAGCCTATTACCCACTCAGTTTCCTGCCTCTCAATCTGAAGAGTAAGTATTTTTTACTTACTTTGAATTTTAAATTCCCCAAAGCACTAAGGAATTGTGTCACTTTGTTTTTTTAGATTCTTTTTAATAAAGATCTCAAGATAGATATAAAATTAAGTTCACAAAGGTAAATAAATGTGAAATGCCAAACAAAGAAGCTTGCGGAAAAGTTCTAGAGTAGAAATAATGTCCTCTCTGAGGCTTTTAAGAGAAATCATTTTCTCTGATCAAAAGGAGACAGAGAGAGCAATAAGAGGCAGTGGCCAGGAGGCTTGTAAAACGAGTTCCCATTCCCTTGGAAAAGAGATGCAATGCAAGATCTAGAAAGCTATTTTGTTTGGCCAAAGAAAGATTGAACACCTCACATAACGTACAAAAAATGACATGAAGCCATCACTAGCGGCAGTGACAGGGTAGTCAGTCTGTACTTGTCCTCTGTACTAAAAACAAATTCATTGTTATCAAACACATGCATCTTGCCTTGGGCAGACCAAGTCTGAGGGATAATCACAAACACCAACATGAGCTTTCTCTTTTATGCAACAGTATCTCCGTCTCATGATCTTTTAGGATACTGCAAGTACTGAAGTCGTTTTATTGCCCATAATGTGTGTTTTGCTATTAGGGGTAACTCAGGAATCTTTTTCCTTTTGGTATCTGTCTCACTGGCCAGATACTATATAGGAATTGAAAGTAGTGTTGGGTCAGGGACTCTGTCAAGTTCAGGAGCGTAGGCTGCTATCAAGCAGTATATAACTCAATCACCCGGCTATCTGCTTTAAACAACTACCACGACACTCAATATCTCAGAGGAGCTCAGGGCTAGCAGTCACCTGACCCCTCTGCTCATTTGATAAGCCGATTATACATGAGCCTTTCTTATTCCCTAAAGCAACTTCTCTCCCCACTGATCCCCAACCTGTCAGTCCTAACCTCAACTTCCACACTTGGTAGCACTTTCTGAAAAGTATTCTTAAACTTAGATGTAGAATACGAGGGCTGTGGTCTTCCATTTCAGGTGGTACTTGTGCCACGAAAAAGCTTGTAAAAATGTCCACAAACTCCTGTACAATCTGGTTCACTGTGTGCACCTCTAAACAGTACTCCAAACCAGCAAGGCTGGACACAGACCACTTTCCTCTCCGGGTCTGTTCTCTATGTGGCTCTGTGACTCGAGAGGTTGAGTTAAATGAACTGTATCTGCTTTACTTGGCTTCCAATGGATTTGGCCAACTGAAGACACAGACAAGCAACTGGGGAGTAGGGGTATTTATCCTGTCCCCTCCTTGGTGGGCTAGAGGTTGGCAGAGATTACATTTCTATGACCACACCCAGTTCCTGTCAAGAAGTCCTCTCCTACTGCTTCAGACCTCTGAACACAGCTCTCCAGTCTTCAGAAAGACCTCTTGCCCTTTTAGGCCTAAGAGTGACAGTGTCTATTATGGCTGCTGGTCCTTGAACGTTTCTGCCTCGTTTCCTAATCCCACCTATGACTTTGCAAATGGTCCTAAAGGGACCATTTACGAAAGAGGTTAGGCAAGCAAAACTTCCTTTCACCCCTTTTGAGTGTGCCACCTCTTTCCTGCCAGGACACTGAACACATTTATGAGAACCATTCTTATTTTCCTTTAAAAATATTTAAAACATCATTTTTCATGTACAGTTAGTTAACCCTTGAACAACACGGGATTGAAAAGTAGGGGTCCACTTATATGCAGACTTTAAAAAATTTTTTTATTTAAATTTGTTCACAGACAGTGTAATATTAGTTTCAGGTGTACCATGTAGTGATTCAATACTTCCGTGCACCACCTGGTGCTCATCACAACAAGTATACTCCTTAATCCTCATTACCTATTTAACCCATCCCCCCACCCACCTCCCTTCTGGTTACCATTGGTTTGTTCTCTATAGTTAAGAGTCTATTCCTTGGTTCACTATTCTTTTTTCCACCGCCCCCCCCCCACTTTTGCTCATTTGTTTTACTTCGAATTCCAAATGAGTGAAATCATATGGTTGTCTTTCTGTGACTTAATTCACTTAGCATAATACTCTTCTAGCTCCACCCATGTCATTGCAAATGGCAAGATTCCCTTCTTTTTATGGTTGAGTAATATTCCATTGCATACACATGCACCATAATCTAGGGTTAGAGTGAGCATGAGGGTACATGCCTGGCATCCTAAAGTTCAGAGAGCTCTCCAGAGAATAAAACCCCAGACTTCTGCTTGGCTAAAAATAGACATGGCAGCCATCTACTGAACTAAGGCAAGGAGGGGGTTTGGGGCTCTAAATACTCTTTAAATAGATATTCAATTATTCCTTCTGTTTTTATCTCTACCTTCATACCCATTTTCAGAAACACTACCAATTCTTAAATATTTGGGGTCTTCTCCAGAATAACTAGGCTGCTTCTCAGCTTTCTTATTGTGTGTTCAGGAACCCACGTTTCAGATCTAGAGATAGGGTTAGGGCCAGGATGAGGGTATACGTTTGGTATCCACCATGCAGACGTTTTTTGATAATTACAGTACAGTACTGTGAATGTATTTTCTCTTCCTCATGATTTTCTTAATCATCATCTCTTTTCTACCTTTACTGAAGGAATACAGTATATAATATAAAACATACAAAATAGGTGTTAATCAACAGTTTATGTTATCAGTAAGGCTCTCCATCAACAGTAGGCTACTGGTAGTTAAATTTGGGGGGGCCAAAATTTACATGCAGAATTCTGACTGCAAGCAGGGGTCAGTGTCCCTAATCCCCACATTTTCCAACGGTAAAGTGCATTTTATGTTTTATCTCTTTGTACAACTCCAAATACAGAAGTCACATAGTAGCAAAAGAATCAACAGCAAAAATCATGGGCTACATTTGGGGCTCCTTACTTTTTCTGGTGAGAAGTGGTGCGCCTGGTACAAAAGACAGCAATGACCACAACCACCACAATGGTGACAACGCCAACAGAAACAATGATGACCAGCAGCATGCTACTGTCCAGGGGAGAGGTGGGACTTCCATGCGGGCTGTTACTGCCTGGAGAGGGAAAACCGGTACATTTATTAGTGTTAGAGAATTCCAAAAATGTATACACTCAGGCTACGGACACTTCATGTGAACTCTGTAATACACTCATTGCTGTGCAACGAGTGTATTACAGGTGTCTGAGTGTATATATATACAGTGTCTGTATATACAGTGTATATACAGGTGGATGCAGGTGTCTCATGAAATCTAGAGAGCCAAGTTTCTGCACTATGTACAGTTCTTAACACAGTGCCTTGCACAAAACTGGTTGAATAAAAGCTTCTCAAATTATACTAAATATCATACTTGGACAAATAAAGGGTCTTCTTGTGGTATCATGTTATATTATGCATAAATTTGTGTCATAAAGCACCATTTGTAAATCATTTAGTTTTCTGACTTTGAAAAGCATTTAAAAAATGTACATTCATAGAAAGCTAAAGTTTTCTCCACCATATAGGTGTCTGAGATCACAAAAAAACTACCTGAAAAATATAGTCTGTTTTTATAAATATAGTCTTTGCAAAGTCAATTCTTTTACTCAGTTTCAAGAAAAGTAGGCCTGTACATATGCATTAATTTGACAACTATTTACTGAGTAGTTACTATGTGCCAGGCATTGTTCTAGTTACTAAGGATGCAACAGTGAACAACACAGATGTGACTGCTGGGGTAGGAGCAGAAAATGAACACATAAGGAGTTATTAGTAATAAGTGCTGTGAAAAAAATACAATGAGGGGATATGATACAGAGTGACTGGGTGGCTATTTTAGATTGAATGGTTGGAAAAAGCTTCTCTGAGGAAATGGCATTTGAGCTGAGATGAGGACAAGAATGATCCCACCATACAAAGATCTGAAGGAAGAACATTTGAGAGAGAGGGAACAGCTAGTGGAAGCATCCTAAGGAACGAGCCTTGGCATGTCCAAGGAAGAGGGAGGCGGCCAGTCTTGCTCAAGCAAGGAGAGAAATGCAAAGTTACAGGGAAGGAAGTGAGCACAAAAAGACAGGGATGAGTGTGCAGAGGCTGGATCATTTAAGACCCTGAGGAAAGTTAGCTTTTCTTCCTGTTACTATTCCCCCACCACTGCTTACAGGATGAGGGCCTACCTCTTCGTCCAAGGCCCTTTGTAATCTAGCTCTATTCTAAGTCTTGCTCTTCTATTTTCTAGAACACACTGCTTTGCTTTCCACCTCATTATAAAAGTTATGCATGCTTATATTATAAAATATGGGAAATCCCACCAAACAGCTCTATCATAGATATCTGATGTCTTTCCTTCTAGTGATTCACTCTCTCCTACCTAACAATCAGAGCTGCACAATGATGGATGAGCTGTCTTACCAAGTAATGAGTGTTTAGTTTCTAGAAGCGCCTAAGAAGAGTCATTCTACCTGTCTGGGAAATTGTGGAAGAAATTCCTAACATGAAGTTACGGCCTAGGAATCTGTGTTTTTAGAAAAGCTCCTAAAGTGATTCTCAAATACAACCCTGGTTTATAAACTTAGGATCTAATTAAAACTTTATCTTTTGTGGGAATCCTGTCCAGAACACTGCATTAGCTGACCTTCCAACTTTTGATTATATGACTTATAGGCTACATCTAGGCACAGTGATAGAAATCTGGGCTGATTTAGGAGGGCTCAAGCACTTATTCTTCTACATTTGGTTCAATCATTTTTATTTTTCATCTGAGAGAAAGGTAAGCAGACAACTTATACTGTACATAATGGCCTTTAATAAAACATTTTTATATTTGAGAAAGACTACAGAGCTAGGTGCTAATAAAATTATACCATATTGGGGCTTTACATAAATAACTTTCATTAACAGCAGTGCTGAGTTACGGGGTGGGGTATGTGGTGGGACAGGCGGTGAGAATCAGAGATGGGGAGCCCAGTGTGTGGAGGCTAGCAGGGGTGGTGGGGGCAGCTCTTCCCTGTTCTCAACAGAGACAAATTCCCATTGAATTGCATTTGACCTCTAACTTCCAAGAGGGCCAAAAACTCCCGGGGAAGATAGAATAAGAGTGAGCTGCCAAGGGAACATGGCCTGCTAGGGACATTATGATAGGCCATTTCTTTTTTCTTCTTTTTAATTTTTTTTAACTTTTATTTATTTTTGAGAGACAGAGACAAAGCATTAACGGGGGGGAGCAAAGAGAGGGGGAGAGACAGAATCTGAAGTGGGCTCAAGGCTCTGAGCTGTCGGCACAGAGTTCAATGTGGGGCTCGAGCCTATGAACGTGAGACCATTACCTGAGCTGAACTCAGATGCTTAACCGACTGAACCATCCAGGTGCCCCTATGATAGGCCATTTCTTAAGCCTCATCTGGACTACTGCAACAGCTTCTTAACCCCTCACTCGGGCTTCATAATCTTAGCCCCCAACTCATTCTTCATTTAACAGAGTAAACACTAGATACTCAATAAATGGAGTCCTAGCGTCCCCGTGGTAGGAGGTATCTTACATGCGCTATGTACAGGATGAAGCTCACATTTTGTAGCTCAGGTACCTGAGCTTTTGGCAGGCTGGTTCTAACCCACTACCTTCTCTAATGTGAGACTCTCCACCCTGTCTCTAGGCAGCGTGATCCCTGGAGAGAGCCGGCTGTTTTTTGTTGCCATGCTTTCGCACATGCTATTATTGTTCCTGAAATGTCCAACCCCCTCCTTGACATTTAGCCATTTTCCATGCATCCTTTCATATCTGGGTCAGTCATCACCTCTTCTATGAAGCTTTCTCTTTTCTCTGTCAGCTGGTTTGTTACCCATTCTTTTTGCTCCCATAGCCTGTTAAATAGAACCTGAACCTTTAACAATGTGTGTGAATGAATGGAAAGTATAAATGAAAGAAAAGACAAGGAAGTAATTACTTTTCTCATAGTCGTGAATATTATATGTGGACAGCACATAAATGTAACACATGCATCCCAGGAGGAAAAACTCAAGAGTCCTAGAACTCAGCGTAGGACTCGAATTTCCACATCTGGTACAGGACACCATGCCTCTTAGGCTGCATGTGATAGTGGAAAAGGCACAATCAGACCTCGATTTTGGTTCTAGGACTTCCATAATTAGTGGGTGGATCCTGGCACTCATTTCACTCAGTCTCTTGAGGTATAAAATGGGAATGACATCTGTTCTCCCTGCTTCACAGTGTTATGAGTTGAGGATCAAATGTAGTTTCACATGTGAAAGTAACTTAAAATGGTGAAGTTCTATAGAGAAGTAGGTGTCATCATTTAAGTAATTAGAAGGCACCAGCTCAGACTGGCTAGGAAACTGGGAAGAATTTTTTTAGAATTCCCAAATTAAAAACAGTGTGGTAAGCAGTGTGTGTGTATGTGTGTGTGTGTGGGGGGGGGGGAATTCCTGATTCTGAAGTACTCCTTTGGCTTGTTGTGTGTGATGGATAATCACATTAGACGGTTTACTTTTGAAAGCAAGATTCTAATTCTTTTATAGAGGCAGGCAGTGGGCAAATGAAGACTCATTTGTTTAGAATTAATCTTATTTTAAGTTGGGTATGTGGGGAAACAATTTTACTAATGGATCCTATAATGAATGGGTTTGCAGTAATTCAGCAAACATTTGCCAGAAAATGCCTCAAGTTAAACACTCTACTAAACAAAAGTAAATAGGTAACATGCCACAACCCACCACAAACAAGCTACAAAAGACTTATCGAGATTCAAGCAGAACTGTGTCATGCCCACGGGAGGCCCAAAGAGCCGTAAGAAAGGCTTTACCACTCATTGGAGGTTTGTAGTCAGATCCTAGGTCTGGCAGCCGGCTTCCTTTTCCTGCAGACCCTGAGGCTGAAGGAGAAGAAATCATGTCAGTAAGGACCCAAGCCACTGGTGTGATGAGTCCACTTCACAGCAAGTGAGTGTTTTCTACAAAAAATATTTTCAGTCTACTCTGTCCATGAGAAAATGAAGTAGCACATAAACAACAGGGGAAAAAACAGGCTGTGCAAAGCAAACTAAGGTATATAGCTTTCTATGCAATGAGGCATCTGAAAGGCTGACACCCTTGGTCCATAGCTATATCTAGCATGTAACTAGACTGCCACTTGCTGTTCATAAGGTGGGAACACACCCATTTCTCTTGCCCAGGAAACAGTTCCTGAAAGACTGCTCAGAGCACTTATGGCAAAAGTAGCTCCTCTCAGAAAAGGAACGGCGGTACCAGTTAGGTTGACTTCTGCATCACAGAAGTGGGCTCTTCCAAAGGACCTGGCTATGTTGATCTGGCCTAGCAGGTATCAGTAGTGTTTGGATTTTTTCCCTCAAATAGTAGTTGCCTTTCCCAGTATAAAGTTGCCCTAAGCAGGAGTGGGAAAACAAGCGGAGGTTCAACTCGGGTTCTCAGTTCCTGCTCAGCCACCTAAATACCTAAGGATGGAAAAATAAAGTCTTCCCTCTAGTTGCTAACCAAGGACACTGTTTCCTAATCCATCACCGTGAAACACAATCACTGAGGCTGTCGACCTTAGGCTTGGGACCACCTCACAAACAGACTTCATAAAATACAAAGATCAGTTTTTTAATAATTCATATTCTTGGTCTTGGATTTTGTTCTTCACACTTATAGAAAAAGCTGCTTGGGTAAAGCAAATATAAGGAGTCCTTTCCCAATAAGTCAAAGGTATTCCTCAATTCAAGGTGTGGATCCCTCCTGAAAAAGTCTGAAAGAATTGCAAAGTCAAAGCTGCTCCTCATGGTTAATACAGCACATTGCCTGCACTTGAATACTGGCCTTTCATGTACTTGACTTTTGGCAAGTTATTTATTATTTTTGGGTTTCAGTTTCTTCATTGTAAAACAGTGATAATAATGGTTTCTACTTCATGAAACGGTATTGAAGATTAAATGGAATTTTAATCCTATAAAATATTTTGAATACTGTCTGACACATAGATGTTCAACAAATATTAACTATTATTAAAAATATAATAAATACTTAGGGAAGAATATAATCTTTCCCTTTGCAAAGGTACAAAGCATGAAGCCTCAGAAAACACTTAAAAATGAGTTATTTCTTAGAAATAAAGCTCGATTAGAAATGCATAAACTAGATGTATTCCTATTAAATATTATAGCTAATGTCAAGTACTTCTATAAATTATCAGCATTAGACTAAATGAAAAATTAAAATCTGAACATTTCTGTATATAGTTCATTTAACAGAATAAATATCTAGATGAAAACAATGTTTTCTATGTTTCCAGAAGCGCAAAACTCCCAAAGTAATGCAAGTTGTTGGGTATTCAAAAGGGCATATTTAACTCAGAGTCCCTGACCCCTTCTCTGCGGTACATACTTGTTACTTCATCCTCTTATTTCTGTTGCCATCATTCCTGCCAAATGGTACATACCACAGGTCATGATTCCAATTGTTCTTTTCTCTGTGAGAAAAGTCTAGTTGGAGGGGACGACTTAATACTTGCAAGGCTCTTCAGATTTAGGTCTGCCTCTTTCTCAGGTAGCCCACCTATAAGCCCAACTATCTGGAGTATCATAGTATGTAACTAATTGCCACAGCACACACTTTGCCAATAAACTGGTTGATTGAATTCCTGTATTTCCCAGCATTTTTTTCTTTTAAATATAACCTATGAGCAAGAAATTCCAATGATTACCAAACACCAAAAATAAACACGGGTAAGGAATTTAAAGGCCGGAGGTGTGGTGCAAGTGAAGACCTGTACTCTGGCTTATTGAGTCGGGTGGAGGAAGGACAATGAGCACATCTGTAATCTGTGCACACAGGAAGGTTCTTCTTCTGTTCTCATGCTTAAGTCAAAATGTCTACCATCATCAGAGTGCCTCACACATATACACAAGCACGTATGCAGTTTCTCCAACATACAAAGGAAGACTCACTGAGTGCAAACACATTTCCAAAGCCTGAGACATGTAACCTCAAGTTCTGACTCTTCCTTGCCATTCACCAAGATACAAAGACTCTTTATTTCTAAAAACTATTCTGAAATCTTGAAAGCAACCATCAACTTTCCTTTCATTGCTCTTGGTATAGAAAATAGGTACCAACTTTAGCTGACTCCCCGGAGATGAAAACCACAGTCCAGTTACCTCTCCACCATAGCAATTACAGTGGAAAAACCATGTGGACAGATAATTTCAAGAATGGTGACATTGAGGCTTGTGCTTCTTAAGTTTCCATTTTAAATTGTTTCTATCTCTTTTGAAATGAGCAAGCATATTTAAGGGAAGAAATGGAGAAGAGCTATGAATTAAGCTTAGGGTAACAGAATAAATAGTACTAATTTTATCATGGATGATCATACAATTCATTAGGGCAGATTTTTTATGGGGGGAGGGAAATAGGGTATTTGCTGAATTTGACTATAACTTTTCATTTAGAAATACTAATGCAATCCTAGATGCTACAAATAGGATAAACTGGTGTGCAGGTTCTCATCATGACCCAAATGCCTATCATTGTTAGAGAATTTCAGTATCTTAACACAAAGGACAAACTGACCCATACTTAAGGCCAATCTCCTACAGCTGCAGAGTTTCATTTACTCGGCTCTGTTTTCGTCCCTGCCTACTTAGCTTCTAAGTAGATTCCCAGCTTTTCAGATACCCCAAGTGCCACAAACATGGACTTAACTCCACTTTGGCCAATAAATATGTGGTTTTTAACACAGAGTACTGATTTTCAGGAAAAAAAAAAAGAAACAAAAACAACAAAAAGCTAGTAATAATAGGTCACAAAAGAGAGGAAAGGAAAGAGGGGCCATCTACTGATTTACCTTGATCATTAGGCATTTTATCAGAGGAGTCCGCTAACAGGCCAAGCACGGGGGAAGAAAAAACAAGAGCAAGGATCACAAGCTTTGAAGATGGGACAGGCAGAATTTTTAAAGGAAAAAAATAATAAAACCCCACAAACTTCCAAACAAATTGAGTCTTGTTTTCAGTACTAACAGAAAAGAAATGTCCAGACTCAGTTCCCAGCTAAATTTTATTCCTAATCTCACTTGGTTCAGTACTTTATCTTTACTTTTTTATCTAGAATTTTCTTCAAGCATCCCCCATTAGTGTCTTTCTATCTACAAAGGTCCATAAGCCTTTTAGGTTGAGAGCCTGCATGTGTTGAAAGGAAATTAACATGCTATTACTCTACCTGGGAACTAAGAGAATCACATCTGATCTCACTGGTAAAACTTTAGGATCATTGTAATTCATCTGCCTCAAACAGCCTTGTAGGTGATATGGTTAGGCCAATAATCTAGGGAGCACTGATATGGTGGTCAATGGGTGAGTGAAGGATCATTCTGAGATAAATATTCACACTGTGGCTCATAAACTCATCATCAGGACTTCTTATATTCTCCACAGTCTCTATATGCTAAAGCAATAAGTGCAAGTGTTGCCTCACTAAAGAGACAGAATAAAATGCTGTTTATTGGAGTTTTACCTTTAGGTGTTCTGAACTGGACAGCTTCAGACATGGGCCCCATGCCCTTTGAGTTTCGGGCTTGGATTTTAAAGTAGTATGGTGTGTCAAGTGTTAACTCTTGTATCTGGTGAGTCAGCCTGTTTCCCACAACAGGCTCAATAACCCAGTCGTGTATCTCTGCATTCACATCCGTACTGTAATATATGATGTAACCTGTCCAAAGGAGGAAATGAGAAAAGATATCTTATTCCTGCTTTTTCTTTTGCAATCACTAAGTCAATAAAGATATACATTATAGCATAATCAAGTAGCTACTGATTAAAGAGAAATGGTGGTGTGCCTGGGTGGTTCAGTCGGTTAAGTGTCGGGCTCTTCGTTTTAGCTTAGGTCATGATCTCACAGTTTGTGAGATCAAGCTCCCAGTCAGACTCCATGCTGACAGTGCAGGGCCTGCTTGGGATTCTCTCTATGGCTCTCAGCCCCTCCCCTGCTCATACATTTTTTTTCTCTCTCTCAAAATAAACTATAAAAAAAAGGGGGGGGGCAAGGGTTCAAAATGCTACACTAAACATAATATGGAGAAAACCGCGATCTCAAGAGTACCAAGCTATAAGTTATCATATGTATCAGCAGTTGAAGCAATAAAAGCGTTATATAATAACTGTTATAGGATAGTAATAGAAGGTTAAGAACTCTCAGAAGGAAAACAATCCAATCCCTTCAACATCTTAATATTTGAATAACGTACACATCAAGAGTCTACAATTAAAATAATGCACTTTTGAAAACAGACACTGATCTGAAGTGCTGTTTTAGCTCGCACCAACATGATTTCCCAGGAGAAAAACTCCCGGGAAATGTGGGTGGTACCTTTATTAAAGCTCTGCAGCAGACTTGAAGCGGGTGAAGTCCTAGTGAAACATCACCTGATACTCCCACCAGGGGGCACTCAGTCTCCACGGCCGAGGCAGGAAGAGACACTCACGTGCCTACCTGATGTACACAGTGCAAAAATGCACTGCATCATTACTGGTTTTTAAAGACAAAATAAAATGTAATCTAAGTCAAGGTATGCTTCATTCTTTTAAAACAGGGAAGTTAAAAAAACAAGAAACAAAACAAGAAAGCCCAGGGATTTATGGAAAGGGATTCTAACTGAAAGTGGAAGCAGGACAACACTGAGAAACGTTATCAGTTCCCTGAGGCCCCTTATTCATACACAGGAACGTCAGAAAGCAAACCCCTGTTCCTCAGCATACACCTACAAGGAGCAGAGCTTCCACGGGGAGTAATTAAGAGCTAAATCCCATTGGGCTTTCCTCCCTGATAAAGTTGAGGAAGGCACAGTCTCCCCTACTGTGGAGAGTTCTCTGGAAGTCCAACAAAAAATGCCAGGTCCCTTCAAAGGCATAGGCCATTCAAACTTATAACTCTAGTGTTAAGAGCACAGGAAGTTGAGGTAGCAGGTCTGGAGACAAAAACTGAATTAAAAGTCTAATGGGATTTTTGGGTCTTCAGAGTAAAAGACTGAATCTACATTTACTGGGCATTACCCTGTAGAATTAGGCAGGGTCTTTGATGCCAAAGCTAATCATCTAGTCAGAAGCAGAGAAGAAGAGTTTTTCTGATGAAAAGAAACATGTCCATATGGTCCCACTGTAGCCAAAGGCTGTCTAATGTAACAATGCCCATCAGACTTTCACCCAAAGTGAGTCAGAACAACTGACTGGCCATTCATTTGTACTTTACTGTGAGCAACAGCACTGCCTTGGTCTACTTTCAAGGATCATCATGACTCTCTGCACCTCATAAAATGACCAAGCCAGCCTTCAGACTCCCACTTGGCCCAACCACACAGCACTCTGCTGGGAGGCTTCTGCCAGGCAGCAACAGAGGGCAGACATACATTCAAAGGCGTCTCACCTGTAATTTTGCCATTGGCTTCTGAGGGAGGCTGCCAATTTACAATTATGGTCCTAGGTTTTCCCTCTTTACTCACAACTGTCACATCCTTGGGTGGAGAAGTAGGAACTACAAAATAACAAGACTTTCATTAGTTCCTGTCCATTTCAATAGAAGTCACCATTTCCTCAACGTTTTCCATTTATAAGGCACAATAAGAGGTATAAGGCAAAAAAGATAAAGCCTCCTGGCTTCAAAGGACTCAAAGTCTACTTCTAAATAGCTCCAATCAAGAGAAGAATATGCCAAGTACCAAAGAGAAAATACCATACTGTGAGGATACAGAACTGTTATCTTGGCTGGGGGTCAGGGATTTACAGGCTACTTAGGAAAATCAAAAGACCTTTGTAGTTAGTTACCAAGTATCTACTGTATGGCAGCAATTTTACAAATAGTACTTCACTTAATATTTATGGCAACTTGAAAGGCAGTTACCACTGTCCCTCCTTGACAGGGCATTGACAATGAAAAAAGCTAGGTAATTTGCCCAAGATGACATTCCTCCTCAAATGTGGATGATTTTGTTAGGATATTTCCAAGTGTAAAATAATTTTCTTTCATTTATAGCTGGCTTTCCAAACCAAATATAATGTTTAAAAGCCCCTATTCCCTCAAAAAACAAATGATTTACAAATCGTTGTTTTTATTTTAAGTTTGCACTAAACACATACTGTCAACTGTTTGAGATTATTGTTCTGAAATGTAAAGTTGTTTATGAAACAGAAAAACCAACAGAATAAACACAATACTGCATTTCTTGTATTTCCATGTTATGGCTATTAACTATTAATGTACTAGTAGAGAAATGAGCAAATTAAGTATATCCTTCAATTTACTTTTCTCTACCTAAAATACTGGAATTCTCCCGGCATAAAATGGAAGGAAGCCTGGTAAAATGCAGACATCCTAAGGGGATACATAGTATCATTTATTAACTAATGGGTTGGAATTAAGCAAAAAGATATTCTTAAAACTAGCAAAGAAAGCAAACTCAGTGTCTAAACTTTTGTGCACTGTTAATTTTAAGCTCTCCAAATTCAACTCTTTTTCTCTGTAGGAAGTCCAATCAACTGTGCAGAAGACAAAAACGCATTAGGGCCAGGCCCAGGCTGGAGAGACTTAATAGCTCCATTTGTTTTTTCATTATAAATAGGAGAAAAAAAGCTATAGAAGGCCAGAAGAGACAGAGACTCCCAATGGTTACACATTCCACATGCTAGAAAAGTACAAGAGGCAGAAGGCAGGCCTACAAATGAGCAAAAGGTAAATGGAATTTCAAGCTTGGATAGCCTGCTTTTCCCTTAATTTGTTTAGGTGTCTTTTACCTTTCATGTTTACTTACAGACAGAACCCCTGAGGCTTTCCCAATGGGAGATTTACCAGATATTAACTGGTTTGTAAGAAGGCTGCTGGGGCAGCTTTGTGGTCCACTGGTAAAGTTCTGAGGCTCTGGCAAGCATGGCACTGGCAGCTGCTTGGTGAAGGACAGGTCACTTGTTTTTCTTTCTCTCAATTTAGCAGTAAAGCAGGATTAATGACAGTAATCCTCTACATCTACACAGTGCTTTACAATTACCGTGTGCTTTCTCATCTGCTCATTTTACCCTTACAATAACCCTGTAAGGTATGAAAGGCAGATATTATTACCCCTCTTTTACAGATGGAAGAAACAGATGGAGAGGCTGGATGACTTACTTATGACTTACACAGTCAGTGTTTAGTTGATCTGGGATTGAACTCAAGTCCCTTGACTCTTAAAACTTAGTACACTTTGCATTATATTATCCCATTATTTGCTAATGTTCTTGTTCAGTGATGAAGAAAACATAATTCAAACACTGAACTTCAGCTGTAGCTACTTCCTATGCTCTGTAGATGAGTTAATGCACACCCTCGATAATCTTCCTTGGGTAGCAGAAGCAGGTGATGAGAAGTCTCAGGACTTGGGATGCGGCACAACATTTGCATGGACTTCCACTGGCTTTCATGTCTTGCAAAGAGAAGAAATGCCATGTGATGTAAGATTCAGACAACACATACCGAATTCAAAGGTGGTCCCATGGGCTGTCATACTCCATGTGCTTGATCTTCGACCTTTGGTCACCATCACAGAGAATTCATACAGTGTATTTGCTTTTAAACCAGTCACCAAATAACTTAAAGTCGTTGCATTTGCATTCTGGAAGCATATGAATGAAGAACTTTAGAACTAGGAAATATCAAGAGTTACCTTTTCTCACCCAGAGCAAATGTGCCAGTACCTTGTACTTGGTGTTTGCTGGGATGTTGGTCTTCCATCGGACTGTGTAGTACCGGGAATCTGTAATCTTCTGGTGCTTGGGCAGTGAGTTGTCCGCCCATGTGATCCTTATGGTGTCATGACTCAGAATGGAAGCCTGAACTCCCACAGGTGGCATCATGGGAGTGGGATCTGGCACTGGAGTGTATGGGGCATTAATAACAAATAAATCAACTTCAGAAGTGTCTGGGCAGAAAGTAATTAAAAAAGGGAAGTGGCATTTTAACATAAACAAAAAGAAAAGAAAAGGAAATGCAGGGTAACATAATGGAATGAAAGATGAGAAATGGAGAAAGAGAAAGAGAATCCGGAGTTAATAGATAACCACCATTCATTAAAAAGAATTATTTCCACTCGTGTTCTTTCAGGAAAAATTTGCAGGAAAATGTCTAGGGAAATAATTCACTATATTCTCTACTGTATTCTGTAGGTATATTAAAATTTGATAATCCAGGGATATTAACATAATCATACTTGAATTTTTTTATTACTTGAAAATTCTACCACCTTTCCAGAAAGGATTATAAGATACAAACTGTTTTTAAAATCAAGGGTGTAATTTCAGAACAAGCAACACAAAGCTTATGATCTGTTTTGATATTTCAGTGAATGTGGCTGAATTTTTGGGACATGGCTTATCAGTGCATGTCAACGAACATGTAAGGGTCCTACTCTCAAACCTGAGTCCTGAATGCCAGTCGATGGTAACTTAAGCTGGCTTTGGTATTAGGGTTATCTGATACCCACAGGGTCCAGTTGAGATCTACTGATGTCTTGGGTCTATAAGCAGTACAGCAGGAAGGCGTACATCCAAATAAAGCAAAAGTAACTCTCAAGGGTATTACTCTTCCTGTGGAAAAGGTAAGCTGATACCATGCAGGAACATCTGCTGCACTTTCTCCAGTAGGGTCAGAAAACAACCCACCTAATGAATCCCAATCAGTTATGGGAAATGACATAGTTATGGGTCCAAGTGACAGCCTTTATGAACTTCAGAAATAAGAGTCCTTATTTGATGGAAAGTCTATACTCATGTATGTCCTGTGCCATATGCAACAGACACCTTCTCTAAGCTCAGTGTCAAAATAGAAGCTAGAACGTGCACAAAGGCACCAAGGACCACGAACCCAGGGCAATATAGCTGGATCCATTGGGCTTTATCAACTCTTGGTCAGGTTTTCTAAGTATACGCAGACTGATTTATTTTAAGTTAAGGTTTTAAAATGGGTTTCCCACATGGTTATGCAGACTAGCCCTTCCTGTATCTCAAAATCTGAACTGGCATGGACCTTGTTTATGAATAATTGCCAAACTACTGTAACAGTCTCCATTTGTGTATTCCTACCCAATGAGTACTAAAAATAACAGAGGAACAGTACACATTATAGTCAAGAGCTTTGTTCAAAGATCAGGACACAAACCAATTAGTTACAGAAGATGCACCTTCAGTTTCAAAAATCATTAGACATCTTTGAGAAATTTTTTTTCTTTGTAATAACTCTTGGAAAAGATAATGAGGTTACATGACTTAGGAACATTTTCTTTTATATTTCTAGCCAGAAGGCTATTATTTTTAAGTCACATAAGATAAAATAATTTCAAAAATTTTTTCTATTAAAGGTTAATTTAAGAAAGTAGCAAACCACTTATTTAAATATTCTTTTTCATCTTACAGTTTTTTCCTTTCTGGAAAAAGAACTTATAAATTGCAAGCACATAGGAGAAGACAGGACAGAACTACCAAACATCCAGTAAGGATGTTAGTCTTGTCAAATAATAGCATTAAAGAAAAAAAGGGACAGAGATTATCT
This sequence comes from Cryptoprocta ferox, assembly GCA_028646485.1. Lineage (NCBI taxonomy): Eukaryota > Metazoa > Chordata > Mammalia > Carnivora > Eupleridae > Cryptoprocta > Cryptoprocta ferox. The sequence continues at coordinate 107,698,214 of CM053560.1, read as the reverse complement.
TTTTAAAAAGAACAATGTCAAATGTGCACTATTATACAAAGTATCCAGAAAATACAGCAGGCAATAGAGATTCACAGTTCTGGAAAAAACAAATGGAAAAGAGCATTTCTGAAAATGATAAATTCTCGGGTTTTCAGTACCCCTTAGAAAAATTTACAAGTCTTAAATATTTATATAAGCTTTCTCATTCAGCTCTAAATTAGATGTTTTATTTACATTTTACATTATATGTGTATTCCTTTATTACAAAATATAATGAATATTTTGGTCTCTTTTGTAATAAATGTACAGTCGAACAAATGGATAGTACAACTGACTTCATACTCTTTATATAAATAAAGTTGATGAAAAGCAAATAGTAAAGTACTTTCCCAATCAACTCAGGTGACTAGTAAAGAAAATGCTGGACTCATTGATCATACACATCTACTGCTACATTCAGTAACCCATATAATTCCTCCAGAGGTACAGAGATCCTTTCCTTTTTTTTACACCTTTTAGTTATAACTCACAAGACCAAAAGATGAAAATCACTTTTAATTCTCTCACAACTATGTTTTCCAGAGCCCAACACATTAAAAACATTTGCTGCATATCTACATAGGATTATCTGCATGACAGGACTGCTAATATTTTCTAAGAAAAGAAAACCAGAAATTAACAGAAATTTCCTTGCTGAAAGCCTCTTTTCCTATATGAAGTCTATAGTGGCATATATTTTCCCTTCCACTGATACCTATGGGACAGACCTTGTGCCAACATTCCACATAAGCTGTTGGAAAAAGTGCTGAAGACTGGAGATAGACAGGAAGACTTACCTGTGTGAGGTCTGGTCACGGCACTCTCATACAGGGGGATGCCTTCACCCACATTGTTAAAGGCTTTCAGGGTTATCACGTAGTGAGAACTGGGATCTGAAGGAAAGAAACAAGTCAAAACACGTAGAAAAAAAATTCTCACTCCAGAATTTTAAAAATCCAAGGGTGACTATGCACGATCTTAAATGCAGAGGAACTTAGGAAAGATTTTAAGACTTTTATGTGGGATTCTTCTGCGGTGTGAGAAAATGTAGAGATGGCAGCATACACAGCACAGAAAAGCTGGCTAGGATCAACTTCCTGGAGGTAGTTCCAGGAGTGAGGGCTGTGGAGGTAGTTCCAGGAGTGAGGGCTGTGGAGGTAGTTCCAGGAGTGAGGGCTGTGCTTGAATCCTCTCTTGGCTTCAAATAACCAATGGTTTAGTGATGTTACTGTACAGTGAGTGAGGGGCTCAGATGAGAATGAGTAAATAGGATTTTCATGTGTCATAAGCCCACAGATGGAGCTTAAAATTAAACCCCTTTCATTCTCAGAAAGGAGGACAATGAATGGAATAGCCAAGCAGGTGGAGAAGTAGCCGAACTATTAACTCAGCAAGTGGTGGCCTCCAAATCCAGGAAATGCCAACCCCCATCTAGCCCTCAGGTAGACTTCTTGGCTGGATAAGATACAGTCCCAAATTTCAACTGGCCTGGAGGTGATGCTGCAGGAAATGAAGACGGAAAGAAATGCTCCCTCCAGTGATTATGTAAAATGCTGCTAGTGAGACTTGGCGGAAAGGGAGGTATAAAATAGTTGGAGAAGCATTTGTTCTTCTGTTGGTAAATCAGGAAGGCTCTATTTCATCACATTCCTGATCTAGGCAAGGTTTAGTATTCATTCTTCAAAGTCCAGTTCCAAAAATGGGACTTGGGCTCGAAAGGAGCTGACCCATACCACTTACTTCTGGTGAAGTTGGGCAGTTTTCCAAGAAGCCACACCTCAAGTAGTCTGCATTACTTCAAAAGCTTAAAAGAGCTGGTCTGCTTGGTGGCCCACTCTCTAGTTACCAGTGGGAAGTATATAAAGGCACTTGGTCTTCCAGTGTCAGAAAGAAGTGATAACAAACGGAATCAACAAGACTTAGTGCTTGATGTGTGAGGAAAAAGGAAAAGGTGCTGATTTGGGCAACATGGTAGGTGGTGATGTCACTCAGTAGGATCAGAGACAGAGGTAGAGCAATCATGTATACATTTTCAAGGCTTGATTCCAGGCCCCCTTCAATTCCCACTCTTCATTTTTTTCCTATGTGCTTAGTTTGGATGAGCACACACGTGCCATCAAATGCAAATACGTATCTCCAGTCTAGACCTTTCTTCTGAGCACTGGACCTCTATGTTCAACTGTCTGTTTGGCATGCTCCACTTGGCATCTCCTTCTCTCTCCCCACTTCAGATCTGCCCGAGTGTTCTTCTAGTTTGTAAATGGCACTATGCATCCTGCTGCTCAAGTCAGAAACTCAGGAGTCATAAGACCTCTCTCTCCCTCCTCCCCTATATGCAAATCAAGTCTTATTGATTCTGCCTACTTGCCTTTCACCACTCTGCCTTGTTCTCTGTGGTCTATGCTCTTTATCGGCTTTCAGTTCACTGAGCACTGTGAGCTCTCCTACCACTGGGCCTTAACATGTACAGCTGTTCCATGTGCTGACGATACAGTGACCCTTCTTTGCCTGGACAGTGCCTATTCCTCTAAGAGGGCTCATCCCAGACTGGACTAGCCTCTCTGGTTTCTCCTCCTCAGCACTCTAAATAATTTCAATTATCTCAAAATTGTATTTCTAATAATTGGAATATCTGTTTGAGAGTCTGGGATATTATAGGTGTTCATTAAATATTAACTGATTGAAAGATTTGCAGAAGACACTAACTTTAGTTTGGGTTAAATTATGATAGAATATGGGATATATCCCGGTGCAGATACCCAGTTAGCAGAGGTTTACATTGAATAGAAGCTCAGGAGAGAGCTCTAGGTAGATTAATGAATTCCTAAATGTACTTTTTTCACTTCTGACTTTCTTCTTTTGTTCAACATTACATGTATCTTTGATCTATCTGTGTTGATAAACATAGCTCAAACTTATTTTACTTTATGCCAAATTAAATGTTTTTGCTACTTTTCAATGTCCACGTTCTTTTCTAATAAAGTCTGTTTATTCTTCAGCACATGTGCTGCTCCTTCTCATCTCGTTTTCAAACACAATCATGTCTTTCAAGTACAGTCTAAGCTTCTTTCTTGACTGCTCCGCTGCTGCCTTAACTAGCTCTCCCTTCTCTGAACACACTTCATATCAACTCATTTCATTGTTTATGTTTTCCTATTAGACTGAAAGCACATGAAGGTCAAGGACTGTGTATAGCAGAGGATCTTCATTTTAGTAGTTTCATAATGGAAACACCACAGAGACATTTTTTTATCCTACCAGCAAAGCTTTTCATTTACTCTCCTACAACTGCCTTATAAGACTGTTCGCATGGGGAATACTTCTAGGTTAGCTGTGCTGTTTCTTCTTAAAAGGAAAAAGAGAAATAATGTTTTTGGAATAAAGCATTAAATTGCTGCTATTTTCTACCAGAAAAGATGAAGGTAATTCATTTGTTAGGCAAGTGAAGTCATTCTTAGGAAAGATATTTACAAAGAAATGATTTGAATAAAAAAGTTGGTCAGGGCAGACTCTGAATTTAAAGAGAAGTCTTTCAAAGAAAGATCTCTATAACGATAACCTCATTTGGAAAAGTAATTACATCCACCAAAATCAATTCATTTTCTATTATAAAGTATTACTATTTCTCAAAAATTTTTTTTGCTTTGTAAATCAACTTTGAGGTATAATTAGTATACAATAAAATGTACCCACTTAAATGTACAGTTTAACTTTTGACAAATATATATATACCTACCTATATGATCACTACCACAATCCAGACAGTATTTTCAACACTGCGAATAGTTCTATTGTGTCCCCTGAGGTCATTTCCCATCACCCCTGTCTCCTCTGGCAACTACTGATCCTGCTTTGTGCCTATAGATAAATGTTGCCAACTCTGTAATTTCATAGAAAAGTAGTAACACAGTGTTTGGCTTGGCTTCTTTTGCTCAGCATAACATTGTGAAATTCGTTATGTTGCTGTGTCTATCTATCGATCGCTTATCGCTTTCAATTGCCGAGTACTCCATTGTACAGACACAATTTACCATTTACCTGTTTACCCCTTTTAGATTATTATAAAGCTATTATGAACATGTGTGTATGGTACTTTGTGCAGATATGTATTTTATTCCTCTTAGCTAAATATCTGTGAGTGGGAATGTTGGGCTGTACGGTCAACTTTTTAAGAAACCTCCCAACTATTTCACGTGGCTGTAACATCAGATGTTCCCACCAGCAGGTATAAGAGTTCCAGTTCTGATGAAGTTTGCTGATATATGATCAGACTATTAAATTCTAGCAACTGTAGAGAATGTGAGTAGTATTTTGTTGTGGTTTTAGTTGCATTTCTCTGATGATTAGTGATGCTGAGAAACTTCTCATGTGCCAACTGTCCACTCACATATCTTCTTTGGTATACTGTCCATCCAAATCTTTTGCCTACTCTTTTATTAAGTTTTAAGAGTTTTTATGTTTTCTGGACTCAAATTCTTTGCCAGATATTTGAATGATGAGTATTTTCTCCTAGCCTGTGGCTCATCTTTTCATTTTATTGGTGTCTTTCCAAAAGATGAAAATTTAAATTTCGATGAAGTGTAACAGATTAATTTTTTAATTTTGTAAACGTATGCTTTTTTATATCTTGAGAGATCCTCATCTACCTCAAAGTCATGAAGGTTTTTCCCTGTCTTTTTTTCTAGAAGTCTTATAGTTTTAGCTCTTGCATTTAGATCTGTTTTTGTGTATGGTGTGAGATAAAGCCCAAGGAAAGTTCCTTTTCTTTCTCATACAGATGTCTAATGACTTCCACACCTTTTGTTCAAAAGACTACCCTCTCCCTACTAAATTATTTCAGAGTGTTTGTCAAAAAAAATCAATTAACTCTATCAATCAAAAAATCGTTTAACTCTATTTGCCTACCTACGTACGTACCTATTTCTGGACTTCATTCTGTTCCATTGATCTATAACACCTACCTTTGTACCAATACCACCACAATGTCTCCGTTACTATAGCTTTATAATAAATACTGAAATCAGGCAGTGTGGGTCTTTAGAAAACACTTGAATAAATGTTGAAAAGACCATACCCGATTCTTCATTTTAAAAAACGTTTGGCTATTCTAGCTCCTTTGATTTTTTAGAATTAAGTTTATCAATTTCTATTAAAAAGTCTGCCAGGACTTTACTCGGAAAAGTACTGGGGAGAACTGTCATTTTAATATCATCATCTTCCTTTAATAATATTATCCAATTTATAAAAGCGTACCTCTATTTATTTAAGTCATCTTTAATTTCTCTCAGCAATAATTTTCCAGTTTCCAGTGCAGACCTTGTACATATTTTTATTTTTTTATTTAAAAAATTTTTCTTAATGTTTATTTATTTTGAGAGAGAGAGCACAAGCAGGGGAGGGACAGAGAGGGAGACACAGAATCCGATGCAGGCTCCAGGTTCTGAGCTGTTAGCACAGAGCCCAATGTGGGGCTTGAACCCACGAACTGTGAGGTCATGACCCGAACTGAAGTCAGATGCTTAACTGAATGAGCCATCAGGAGTCCCATTTTGTATATATTTTTAAAGTTTATCGCTAAGTATTTCATATTTTTTGATGCTATTTAAGTAGTAGTATTATTTTAATTCCAACTTCTGTTTATTGTGAGTACATGGGAACATAACTATTTTGGTATATCAATTTTGCCTCTTGTGACTTTGTTAAACTCACTTATAGTTTTTGTAGATTCCTCAGGATTTTCTACCCTGATAACTAGGAGCATGTACAGTGCAGATACTGGTTTCTAAATATCATTTTCCATATTAAACACTAGCGTTCCTTGGAGAAATGACTGATTCAGGGGCTAAGGGCAGGGAATATCTTATTGTGTCAAAAAGGAAAAAAGTACTCAAAGAAGGCTGGAAGATGTCAAGTAGAGGAACCAGTTATAAAGAGACTCCCACTGGCCATTCTTTCACTAAGGAAGAAAAGGAAAGCTCTTCTTTATCAAAGAATGCTGATAAATGTAGGAGAAATAATAGAGTTAGAACTTCACCTGGGAAACATCACCATAGTACCTGTTACTAAAATGCTAAAACAAGTGAGTGAAAGATTGATGAAAAACAAGATACTTACAAAGACTCAAGGTATCTCTCCCACAAGGTATTTATTAATTATGAAGGACCTAATAACTTTATGTTGGAGAAATATGGCAGATACTCTTTGAACCAAGTGATTAAGGTTAACATCACCTAGCAACAGCCTTTCATGTGACTCTTGTTGTGATACACTGACAAATACAACGTACGGAGGCCATTTCTTCCAAAAATGCGTAAGCTGACTGTAGTGAGAAAATATTAGACAAGTCTAAACTGAGAGACATTACAAAATATAAATGGTCTATACTTATCAAAAATATCATAGTCATAAAATTTAAGAAAAACCCAAGGCACTGCTCTGTATCAGAGAAAACTAATGAGACATGATAACTAAATGCAGTAAGTGATCCTGGACCAGAAAACAATGTTTTTCTTTTGTTACAAAAGACATTAATGAGACAATTAGTAAAATATAAATAAAGTCTATAGATATGGTCTCAGTGTAAATTTGCTGACTTTGATAAATGTACTGTGGTTATATTATAAAATGCCCTGAATCTTTAGGAAACTCACAGTCAGGTGTCAGAGGGTAGAGGGCATCACATGTGTAACTTATTCTCAAATGTCTCAGAGAAAAAAATATGTACATATCAGAAGATAGAGGATGATAAAGCACATGTGGTAAACTGTTAACCTCTGGAGTCTCTTGGTGAAGGATTTATAGGAATTCTTTGTAGTATTTTTAAAAGTTTTCTGTAAAAATAAAATTATTATACAACAAAAAGTTGAGGGGAACCTGGATGGCTCAGTTGGTGGAGCGTCCAACACTCTTGATTTCAGCCCAAGTCATGATCCCAGGACTGTGGGATCAAGCCCCTGTCCGGCTGTGCTGAACATGGAGCCAGCTTAAGATTCTCTCTCTCTCTCCCTCTGCCCTTCTCCCCCCATCTCTCTCTCTAAAATAAAAAATTTAAAAATGTTTAAGAAAGTTAAAAAGGAAGAACTCCCACGTGCAATTACCTCCTGTACTCCGCATACATACCCAGATTTTCGATGGTGTAATAGCGCTGCTTGTAGTCCACTTTGATGGTCTGGGCATGAGGGCTGCCAATGCCATAACCAATGGCGTAACCTCTGACCACAATGTTCTGATTCTCTGGAGGAGTCCAGCTTACTACAATGCTAGTGACAAGTGGCCGGACGTGAAGAGAACTAGGCACTTCAGGGACACGGGTTTCTGGGAAGAAAAGTAGAAAAAATAAGACTTTAGAATATTTCACCATCCTTGGGGCATGGTGTTTAGCCTCCTGCCAAATTATTTGGGGCTAAAATTTTTCCATACAGCCAAGAATTCACAGGGAATCTGTATATACAGTGAAGTATGGCCTGTGGTTTTACTATATTCTAAGAAGAAAACAAACCCCAAACAGCCTGAAATAAAAGACAATGCAATATTAATTTGGAGAGGAAGGCAAAGGAATATAAGAACGTCTGCCCAATGGGGAAAAACAAATAAACTGCTCTTCAATAACTACTCATTCCTCTTGGTCCCACATCTGAGTCCCAGACTCAACTAGGTGGAACAAGGCGTAACACCAACTAATTAGAAGCCTGTTGTCAACAGATGATCAAGTATCACATTACAGCAACTGTATCAATTATTTAGTCCCCCAAGTAAATAAGTCAGAAAACAGGAAACTTTAGAACTACATATTGATTTAAATGGTGGGAGACTAAGAGGCTTAAAAAAGGTAGCAATTTATAGTATCTTTCAAATCCATTACTTCAAGGCATAACTTGCTATCTAAATTTAAAAAGGAGTAAGCCAAGGATGTGAATAAGGACCAGGGTCTTCTGTCTCCCAAGTGCAGCACCTGTGTCTGATAAAGGTATATAAACACCTATATGAAGGTACTCACTGAACAGAGGTGAGAAAAAGGGCAAGGTGTCGAGGACTAAGAGAAAAGGGGAGCTGTAGCTGAAAAAGGTGGGATTGACGTGGCTCAGTGTTAAATTTTAGATCATCCATCTACTCAATGGCCTTGATAAAAACCTAGACTTCAAACACCTATACATTTTTATTTGTATAGGTTCTGCTTAAAGGGACAGGTCTCTAAAAGCCACTGGGGAAAAAAGGCATTCTAGGAGACTTGCTGCATTACAGCAAGGACAGCAGTGTAATATATTCAAGTTCACAGATCTAAGCCACATACACCCCCAAATCTGTGGCTTTCCATTTTAACTAATTTAACTATAGTTAGTTAGTACCTAGCTTATGCCAATCCTGTTGATGTTGTTCTTACCATCTAAGTCACTTTCAAAAGTTTCAGCAGACAGCCAGTCAGTAGCCGGGCCTGTACCATTCACAGTTAGAGCAGCCACTCGGAAATTATACTCAGTTCCCCGATCAAGACCTGAGACCCAAACGAGGAAAAAAAAAAAAAAAAGACAAGTTGAAACAGATTTGTATGAACAACTTGTTATTAAGCAAGTATCCCATTCACCAACTCCGTACACAGCTACTGTCTTGATAACGTGTCAGTTAAAGTTAACATAGCACAAGCAATACATCAACACAGCACAGAGGAGCTCCCCCACATCTCCAGTAGAGGCTGAAGCCCACACAATCAAGAGGAAAACCAATGAGTGAAGGTCCCAGGAGTTTACAGACCCCCCCCCACCCTTTTTAAGAGCTTGAAGGCCCCTCAGAGATCATTTAATGTCTTCACTTTGTTACTAAGGCAGTTAAGGTCCAAAAGAGGTGGAGGATAATGAAAGGATCATAACAAAGGAACAAAGTCAGTTGGTCTCAGATGATACCCAAGACCAGAAAATAATTCAGAGATGTAACTCCTGCTGAGTTACCTCACCTCTGTTCTCCGAGTCATTCCATAACAAGAGTAGAACAACTTGAAACACCATATATGGCCTGGAAATCTTTTTCACAACAACCTACCTGCCCATAAACTTGGAATAAACCCTTTCTACTATGCAATTTTTCATAATGACTACCAGTAATAAATCTGCCAATGTACTGAAGGCAACAAAAACTCACATGTAAAAGTCTACCCTACAAAATAGGGCAACAGCCAGTAACATGGTCAGCTATTCATATTATTTATGCATCCATTTTTTTTATTCTGTTAAAACACATAACATAAAATTTACCATCTTAACTATTTTTCAGCGGACAGCTCACATGTGTACATCTTTAGAGCACTTAAATACTAAATATTGCATTAGATCTCATATGGTTATGAGAAATGATCTTACGTCCCCATATCAAAATATTAGGTTCTTTGGCCAGCAGCACAGTACAGAAGCTCTGAAGAGAGAACCTGAGAGGGAGAACGTGGCCAGGACGCAAGATGGCTCAGGTAAACAAACCTGCTACATATGAGAGGAGGGATGGGAGGCTGTTCTCAGCAGGCCCACTCTGACGCTGTCTGCCCACAAGGAAGCAACAAGCAAGGCGGGAGGAGAAGTAAAATGACAGGGCCCAAGTCAGTTCACCTGTCACCTCCCTGCATACGCTGAACCTGAAAGTGCCAGAGAGGTTGTGCATGTGTTTATAACTGTTAATAGTCAAATAATATGGACTACTGGCAAACATAGCTCAACTGAGGTCCTAAAAGAATTCAACCAATCAGATTATCATTCCCTCTCCCTTGATGAGAATTAGAATGTTAAGAGAGCAAGGGGGAGAGAGTGCACCCACACGTGTGTGTAAAGAGGTTGAGTTCCTCTCCCTGCAAGCAACCTCCGGAGTTCACAGACTAAAACCAAGGCTCACACTTAATGTCACAAAGACATGGCAGAATGTGTTACGTGCCGTTGTGCCACAAAATGAAGAAACAATTACTTCTGGCTATCACTTAGTCATATCTGTGGTTCAATACAGGATCCTGGTAATCCACATTGCTCTCTAATACTTATCAAGCTTCAAGTTAATGCTTCAAGAGAGCAAATATGTCCATTTTTGCTCCCCATTGCATACCTACTGCTAGCACATACCAACAAAAGTTCGGTATAGTCCATTAAAAAACGAATCTATATATGATTTTAAAATCTAAGAATTTTCCTGATAAAGAAAAAGCTATTTGACCATGAAGGTGATTACTTGGCTTACACGTCAAATGTTTCACTGAGAAAATGAATAGTCTCCTCATGGTCCAGGACTACACTCTGTTTTTATATTAGTATCAGGAAGCGTACCTATTACACAGTAAATATCTACTACTAAATATTCAAAATAAAGGCCTTACAGATGGGAAATGTTATCTGTATTTGGTATAAAATCAGAAACTTTTTAAAAAACAGTTTAATGTTTACTTATTTTTGAGAGAGAGAGGGAGAGAGAGCGAACGAGCATGAAAGGGGGAGGGGCAAAGAGAGAGGCAGAGACACAGAATCTGAAGGAAGCTGAGCTGACAGCTCAGAGCCCAACACGGGGCTCTAACCCGTGAGCCGTGAGAGCACAGCCTGAGCCGAAGTTGGATGCTCAGCCGATTGAGCCACTGAGGCGCCCCAGAAGCTGACTGTTAAGAACATCTGAGACGCCCTTTTGGTGCGATGTCTCAGCAACACTACTCCGACCGTGTTTACTCACTGCAGCTTAGAGCTGTGGGGTTCCTGTGAACAAGCGACAAGACTGAAAGCTACCCTGGGAGACAAACATTCACCTATTCTGAAAGAAGTAAATCCCATCTGTGAGGGGAGGAGTAAGGAGAAAAGCTTGCTGGATTACCAGAGCACAAGTTCCCACTACTAGAGACACACTTCATTGTTAGAGACTCCTCCCATTACACTCTCCAACCCCAGAACTTGGTTCTGGCAGGAACATGGCTCCTGGGGCACAGGAAAGTGGTTGATATCCAGCTTCTCTCCCCAGGAGGGAAGCAATGTAAGGGAAAGTGAGAGCTCCCCAAGGGTGATGAAACTAATTTTCAGGGCTTAGATAATGGTGACAATATCTCCAATTCTTATAGTTCTCCTCTACCAGCTCTGCTGGGAAAGCTAAAATGGCTTCTTAGGGGCATCTATCTCTATTCTTTGTAAGTATAGTCCCAATATCTAAAGAGCAAAAAATACTTCATGTTTCTTCTCATGCTTCTCCTGCAAAACCAACTGGCCCTTGGCTGAGCTCACTATACTCCCCTACCTTAAGAAAGAAGGAGACATTTGGTTATCTGTAGAGGGAATCCATATTAGAAGATGCAGAAGGGTCCATTTTTACCAACTATGCCACTTGCTCTGCTGCACAAAAAAGGAAAACTGCCCAAAAGGAGCTATCCCTGACAGAATTTTCTAAAACTTTATCATGTAGCAAGTAGTAGCAGAATTGAGTACCACACTGCTATAGCTATTCACAAATGTTGCCTCAGGCCACATATACATGAGTGGTGTCAGTGTGATATAGACCTCTGCCCACAGCTAGGCTGAGCAGATACTTGTCCTAGATAGCTTTGTTTTCCCTTCTTTTGAGATTACAGAAAACCAATACAGACTTAGAATGGTTTGGCTTACTATTTTTTGACTCTGCAATGATACAAAAGTGATACGTATGCAGTAGAAACTATACTTTAAATTCTGAACTGTGATCTTTTCCCGGGCTGGTGATATGAGGCCTTGCCCTCTCTTGTGAGGCTGGGCGGGGGCAGTGGCAGCTCCCAGTCGGCCTTGTGATCATGAGGGTAAACAACGGATACACTTACAAAGTTGTTTTTCACTCTCAGTAGAGTATTCAATAGAGTACATCACATAGCCAACATTTTGTTACAAAACGAGTTTGGTGTCAGATGGTTTGGCCCAACTGTAGGTTGATGTAAGTGTTCTGGGCATGCTTACGGAAGGCTAGGCTAAGCTATGAGGTTTGCTAGGTTAGATGTATTAAATGCACTTTTGAGTTAGGACATTTCAAATATTGGGTTTATTGGGACATAACCCTATTGTAAATTGAGGAAGATCTGTATATATCTATATATTCAAAAAAGAAAATGTGCAGAATACAGGAAACCCCAAGTAAAGAAATAAAACTCAAACACAATCTCAATACTCAGATGACAGAACCAGTACGTCTATTTTCCATTAACTTGATTATCAGGTCAGAAGTAGACTGAACCACCACAAATTCTTCTGCACTATTTTCCCTTTAAGTCACCAGCTCGGACTGGTCATTATACTAGCATAATTCAACGCCTGAGAAAGATGCCATCTCCTCACTTCCGTCCACATGCAGGGCAGCTTACCTTCAATCAGCTGAGACAGCTGTGTCCCAGATACCAAGGTCTCAGTGACATCGCTCTTTCGGGAGGCCTTTCGGTAGCGAATCTTGTAGCCAGTGATCTGACCATTCTGTGTGGCTGGAGGAGGTGGCTGCCAGTGAATCACAATGCTCTGGGAAAGACAAAATTATTGGGAAAAGACCAAATCTATCAAAAGCTTGGTCCTGTTTTATACATTATTATCCTGAATTCACTAACATTTTTAATTTTTTTTTATTTTTTAATGTTTATTTGAGAGAGAGAGAGAGAGAGAGAGACAGAGTGTGAGCGGGGGAGGGGCAGAGAGAGAGGGAGACACAGAATCTGAAGCAGGCTCCAGGATCCGAGCTATCAGCACAGAGCCCAATGCAGGGCTCAAACTCAGAAACTGAGAGATCATGACCTGAGCTGAGGTCGGACGCTCAACCGACTGAGCCACCCAGGTGTCTCTCACTTTCATTTTAAAGGCAGCAGCGTGCTCAGAATTTTACTGAAGGATCATTCAAAATTACTTTTTTAATTTTCAGGTTTTCAATGATCAAATTACAGCTGCAGGCAGTGTGTTCTGGGCCCTTACTCTCCTGGGCATTTACACATGAGGCAAAAGTCTCAGAAAAGTTTTCAGAAGGAAAATATAAGGTCAGAGGCACACGGATTAGGAAGTAAACTATGGTTAGGTGTAAGGTGCTCTTCTATCTCCATTGTGAAACAGCTGAAATTGGACAATTTCTGCCAAAAACTCTTCAAGAAGGGAATTGTTAATAGCTGGTTTTGATGAAAGGAAAAGGAGTCCTATGGTACTTTTTGAAAGGAGGGAGTATCTCAGGTATCAATGTAGCCCAGAAGGGGCTCTGGGCCTTTGAGAGGCACACGTGGCCTTCAGTGTACAGTGGATTTGACTATGAGGAACGTTTTGATGAATGTCTGCCTTTGGCTTCACACACACTGGGCTCAACTCACAGTACTGACAGGCTATGGTATCATAAACTTACTTCTTTCTACCTTATCAACAATATTCTGAACTGCTAAGATCTATAATGTCATGCTTTGCATAACTGCAATACATCTGCAAAAAGACTACAGTAATTTTGGCATGAGAGAAAAGCAGTAAAGTTAAACAGAAAATACTGGAGTTGGTTTCTATGTCCAGCTTTACTGGCAGGTGGAATATCTATGGACACCTTATTTCTCTGCTTGATTATGAGTCTTTTGACATAGACTCTCCCTCTCTATATATAAGCCCTCCTGAGACTTAATAGTATGCTAGTAAAATTAATAGCAACATAAAGTTTACCTTTGAATTTCTTACTTCCAAGGACAGATTTTGAGGAGCAGCACTGGGAACTGGACAGGCAACAAAAGAAAAAAGAAGAAAAATTTTTTTCACCCATCATGTGTTATTCCTGGCCAGACTTTATACAAATGTGCATCTCAAACATTGATTATACAACCTGCAGGTCTAAATCTAGCTACCAATGCCCTCATGTTGATAGCAATGTGTGGATAAGGTGTGGCCATATTTGACTGACTTAAAAAAATGAGACACATTCATATAGAGGCACCCATATCCAAGTTAGGTTGCACCTTTGGGAAGTCATTTCAAGGAAATGACATTGACTCTAAACTTTTCTAGACCTCCTATACATTCTGAACCTTCAACATAACCATTCTGAATATTCTTGGTGATGGTATATCTTTATCTAGGGGAAGAGCTACAAATTTTCTGGAAATAAGTCTAATGAATATGACAAGTAAATGTAGTGGGTAATGTTGTTATGAGCCCCAAATATGAGGCACATAAATCAGTGAGCTCTGCATTCTTGTGGGGTTCCTATACTGGTTTTGAAGCCAATTCCCAAGTAGAGTAAAGAGATATATACAGTGACAGCTTCAGAAAAGGGGCCATCTTTTTTCCCAAGACAACTCCTATTGCAGGGAACACTCATTTTGATGTGACAAGTTTGGGACTGCTGGTTAAACAAACAGCTGCATAATTTTAATTTCTCACGTATGAGAACACAAGATGGGGCTATCTCAAATTTTATGATCCACACACCTTCCAGTATCCCTCTTTGTAGTAACTGCAGCAAGCAAAAAGAATATAAGTAAACCTGATTAATTTCCTCTTCAATCACAAAATGCCGATTTTAGCTCTTTTCTCCTAATCCATCCGTGGAAACTTCTGTCTCCCTTTCTCTGACATTTAGTGACCAGATATATGACTTAGTGCCTACTATGCTATATGCTTCTAGAGGACAGAGACTATTTCTTGCTCAATGTTGTATCCTGTGCTAAACAAAGTACATCAGGCCTCATGCCAGGGATTTAGACATAGAAAGCCTGGAGTAGGACTCCAGTGTGTTTTGAAAAATGTTTGTGAATGGTTCCAATCATCTCCTACTTAAGAACCTCTGACTTAGTTGCAGAGGCAGCCAGCATAGCTGTTGCTGGTGTCTTCATCTTCATCATCATGACTAAAATTTGCTGCATGTTCCTACATGGCAGGTAGTTAACCCTTACAACAATCCCACAAAGGAGTTTCTATTATTCCCATGGTACAAATGAGAAAACTATAGATGAGGTTCAGGGCAGCCAACCTGATCGAGTTATTTGTTTTGCTAATGTAGGAAAAGATTTGTCTTAATCCATAGTGCTGCCCTTAACCACCATGCTCAGACAAATTCAATGCCCATGATAGGCACTGTAGTCAGCCAGCCAACCCACTTCGTGAAACTGAAACTGGTTCATGTATAAATTTAAAAGCCTACATTAAACATTTTTTCTCTCAACTTTTCTCAAAAGTCCTGACCAAATGGCTTATGTAGTTGGCTAACCAAACTATAAGCTGTATTTATTTTCCCCAACTTTTTATCCTGAAAAATGTCAAGCACACAGCAAAGAGTGGCAAGAATAAGATAATGATCTCTACATATTCTTTTCTTGGATTCACAAATTTTTAATGTTCTGGCACATCTGCTTTATTTCTCTCATTATATTTATACATGCATATTTATATATCTACATACAGTTTCTGAATCATCTGAGGAACAGCTGCAGTCATCATCATACTTCACTCCTAAATACTATAGTACATATCTCCTAAGAACAAGGATGTTCTCCAACAAAACTATAATAAAACAATCACATTCAGAAAATTTAATCTTAACCCAAAAGTATTTTCTAGAAATCAGTTGCATTTCTATACACTAGTAATAAAGTAGCAGAAAGAGAAATTACAAAAACAACCCCAATTACAATTGCAGCAAAAACAATAAAATACCTAAGAATAAATTTAACCAAGGAGGTGGTTTTATAGTCTGAAAACCATAAAACATGGATGACAGAAATCGAAGACAACACAAACGAATGGAAAGATATTCCATGTTCATGGATTGGAACAATAAATATTGTTAAAATGTCTATCCTATCAAAGGAACCTACACATTCAATGCAATCCCTATCAAAATACAGACAGCATTTTTCACAGAACTAGAATAAATAATCCTAAAATTGGTGTGGAACACAAAAGACTCCAAATAGCCAAGGCAGTCTTGAAAAAGAACCAAGGTATCCAATCCCAGATTTTTTTTATTAACTTTATAGTTTACTGTCAGGTTGGTTTCCATATAACAACAGTGCTCTTCCCCACAAGTGTCCTCCACCATGACCACCACCCCCCTTCCCCTTTCCCCCTCCCCCTTCTGCCCTCAGTTTGTTTTCAGTATTCGAGAGTCTCTCGTGCTTTATCTCCCTCCCTCTCCCTAACTCTTTTTCCTCTTTCCCCTCCCCAAGGTTCTCTGCTAGGTTTCTCCTGTTAGACCTATGAGTGAAAACGTATGCTATCTGTCCTTCTCAAATTATCCTACAAACCTGTAGTAATCAAAACAGTATCATACTGGTACAGAAATAGACACGTAGATCAACAACACATAGACAACATAGAACAGAGAGCCCAAAACTAAACCAACAATTATATGGTCAATTAATCTTCAACAAAAGAGGCAAAAATATGCAGTGGGAAAAAGAGTCTTTTCAACAAATGTTGCTGGGAAAACTGGACAGCTAAATGCAAAAGAATGAAAGTGGACTATTTTTTTACACCATCAACAAAAATAAACTCCAAATAGATTAAAGACCTAAATGTGAGACCCAAAACCAGAAAAATCCTAGGAGAGAGCATAGGCAGTAATCTCTGATATCAGCCACAGCAACATTTTTCTAGAAAAAAAGTTGTCTCCTGAGACAAAGGAAACAAAAGCAAAATAAACTATTGGGACTACTTCAAAATGAAAACTTCTGCACAGCAAAGGAAATAATCAACAAAACAGACAGTTTACTGAATGGGAAAAGATATTTGCAAATGACATATCCAATAAAGGGTTAGTATTCAAAATATATAAAGAATTTATATAATTCAACATCAAAATATCAAGTAACCCAATTAAAAAATGGGCAGAAGACATGAACAGACATTTCTCCAAAAAACACCATACAGATGGCCAATAGATAAACAAAAAGATGCTCAACATCACTCATCATCAGGGAAATGCAAATCAAAACCACAATGAGATATCAACTCACACCTGTCAAAATGGCTGAAATCAAAACCACAAGAAACCACAAGTGTACACAAGGATGTGGAGAAAAATAACCCCCTTGCCTTGCTGGTGGAAATGCAAACTGGTGCAGCCACTCTGGAAAACAGTATGGAGGTTCCTCAAAAAGTTAAAAATAGAATTACCATATGATCCAGTAATTTCACTACCAGATATTTACCCAAAGAATACAAAAACAATCCAAAAAGATATATGCACCCCTATGTTTATTGCAGCATTATTCACAATAGCAAAACAATGGAAGCATCCAAGTGTTCATATATAGATGAATGGATAAAGATGCAGTATGTATACACACCCACCCATGCAATGGAATATTACTCAGCCATGAAAAAGAATGAAGTCTTGCCATTTGGAACAACATGGATAGAGCTAGAGAGTATAATGCTGAGTGAAGTCAGTTAGAGAAGACAAATACCATAGGATTTCACTCATATGTGGAATTTAAGAAACCAAACAAATGAACAAAGAAAAAAAGAGACAAATAAAAAAAACCCCTAAAACAGTAACAACAAAAAACCCACATTCTTAACTACAGAGAACAAACTCCTGGTTACCAGAGGGGAGCTGGGTGTGGGGACGGGTGAAATAGGTGAAGAAGATCAAGGGTACAATTATCATGATGGGTGCTGAGCAATGTGTATGGAATTATTGAATCTATACACCTGAAACTAATATAACACTGTATTTTAACTATACTGGGATTAAAATTTTTAAAAATATTAAAAAAATTAAAAAATTATGTAACATAATTACATAGCTAATATTTAAAATTGCCTAATAGTACACCTACCTAACATTAAGTAATTGTACTAATACTATTCTTTATAGCTAATTCTTTTTAACGTTTATTTTTGAGAGAGACAGAGCATGAGCAGGGGAGGGGCAGAGAGAGAGGGAGACACACAGCAGGCTCCATGCTCTAAGCTGTCAGCACAGAGCCCAACGCAGGGCCCAAACTCATGGATCAAGAGATCATGATCTGAGCTGAATTGAAGTCAGATGCTTAACTGACTGAGCCACCCAGGTTCTCCATGATACTTTCCATTTTTTTTCTGAATAGTCTCTTTACTTTTCTTATTGCCACCCCCCCAACCTTTTCTTTCATAAGACTCATATTTTTAAGAATTCAGGCCAGCTTAGTATAGTGTTTTTTTTTTTGTAAAATTTTCCTGTGAGACATATCCAAACTAAGAAGAATTCTATAAACAAACAAACAAACTACCTGGCTTGAATTCTTTAAAAAAATTTTTTAAATCTTCTTTTATTTATTTTTGAGAGACGGAGAGAGACAGTGCGAGCAGGGGAGGGTCAGAGAGAGAGGGACACACAGAATCTGAAGACAGGCTCCAGGCTCTGAGCTAGCGGTCAGCACAGAGCCCGACATGGGGCTCGAACCCACGAACCGTGAGATCATAACCTGAGCTGAAGTCGGACGCTTAACCAACCGAGCCACCCAGGCACCCCCGGCCTGAATTCTTAAAAAATATTGCTGACTTTCAGAAAACAACAATACACTTATTAATTGCAATAAACGCAGCTATCTTCTGTTCTATTATAAAAATAATTTTTAAAAAAGCTGGTCTTAAACTACTCAATCCCTTTGGCAAGTTGTAGTTTAAAAAATACTGCTCTAGTCATGGTTATATGAATATAACTTATCTTCAAAATGCAGACAGAAATGAAACTATCACAAAATACTCAGGAATTAAAAAGAGCTTTTCAGAATACAAGTATTATTGCTAAGTCAAGGAAAGCCAGCCTTCCACCAGTCCTGGAACGGTCTATGTTATGAACCAGCAACACCATTTACCTACACAAAAGCCCCTACTAAAAACCAAAACATGAGTACCAGCCACTACATGTTCTACACTTTCTCAGTAAATCTTTACAGCAACCCAATGAAGTTGGTGTTGTCTACATTTTACGCATTAGGAAGCATGCTTAGACATGTTAAGTGCCTTAAGTCCAGAAAAGGGCTAGAACTGGGGTTGAACTCAATCTTCTTGACATCAAAGCCCATGACCTTGCGACTAGGCCACCAGGGCCCCCAAGCATGGCATGTGTTCCAGAGGAAGAAGACTCACCATCTGACAAAGTTCGAACAGCAACATCTTGTGTGGAGACTCCAGGACCATGTTTGTTGTAAGCCACCACTCGGAAGCTATACTCTGTGTATTTTTTCAACCCATTAACGGTATGGGAGTGACTTGAAACGTCAACATCCTTGAATAAAATAAAACAATTTACATGTATAGAACTGAAGCCAAAAGACATGCTGTGAAATAAGTAACTTAATAATTAACTTAATGATTAATCAAATACCACTTCTATATTTGATACAATGCAGATCTTTATCTCTTTTATAGAATACTACTTAACAAAGTGGATTAATCATAAACACTGGCAATTTACTGAGAAATATTGCTTGATGTTTAGTGACCCTTGCTGATAAAAAATACAGAATAAAACTTGGTACAAAGAAATAGAGTCTCCTGACTTTTCGTTTCCTATATACATCTTTTTTATTCTTCTAGACAAGCAAGTATTGAGTTTCGGAAATATATTTCAATTCTACTATTCCAGAAATCAATGGATTGAAAAATGGCTTCATCTTATACCTGTTCTTTATCAGTCCCTTTTTCCATGTAGTACAATTTGTAATTCTGAATTTCCCCATTGCCAGACAGCGGTGTTTCCCAGGTGACAGTGATGGATGTAGGTGAAGCTGCATGTGCTCGGATGTTAGGTGCTGGGCCAGGGAGCTGAACTAGAAGGAAAATTTTGAGACAGAGAGATGTGAATAAAATTTACTACAATCCTCAATAACCATTCTCAGCAGTAATGTCATATATTGGCCATGTTTTTAAAAACAATAAAAACTGAGAAAACGATTTGATGCAAGTGGCTTTAGGATAATATATAATTAAATGCATTCCCCTGTTTATGACTCAAATTATAACCAAAAATGATCTGTGAAGTATCTCAAATGTATTCAATGAAAAAAATAAACATAGCAGAATTTTTCTTCTGGTTTATAGAATCCCAATTTTTCAGCAGGACTGCAGCACATAAAAGCAGCCACCACAAAAAGAGAGCCTTCTGGAGATGAAGGGTACACTTATCATGATGAGCACTGAGTAATGTACAGAAGTGCTGAATCACTGTATTGTACACCTGAAACTAATAGTGTATGTTAGTTATGCAGGGATTAAAGTAAAAAACTTAATTAAAAAAAAAAAGAGACACTTTTTTTTGCCAGGTACTGGGGAAATGATGATGGACAGTGTCCATGCCCACAAAGAATTCCGAGTCTAGAAGGAAGTTAGACATATAAATGTTGCAAATAATGTCACAAGTGCTAACAGATTTCATAATGATTGTAACAAAAACAACTTTGCTTTGGGAGGGGGTGGGTAGGCAAAGGAAAAACTGGGGAAGACTTCTGGGAAGCAAGAAGGAACAGTTTTCTCAGACACCAAGGGGAAAATTATTCCAGTCAATGGGGATGATGTGTGAGAAGACAGCATAATGTGGTTCGGGCTGAATACTGAATAAATGTGGGAGGGAGAATGCTGAAAAGGAGGACACAAGCCAAAGAGCTTCTAATGTGCTGCTGTGGAGTGTGAATTATCTCTTGTAGGTGTTAGGTAATTACTGAAAAATTATGAGCAGGAACATGACATGACATGATCAGATCTGTATTTAGAAAGGACATGTGAACACATGCATGGAAGAAAAACAGTATGGGAATAAGACTAGATAAAATAATGATTTTAAAAACAGCTACCATTTATTGAATGCTTATAATCAGTCCGGCTTAAAGTGCTTTATGCTTTACATGTATTTCAATTATGTCTTATTTAATCCTTGTACTAACCCACATGAGAGGGATACTACTGTCATCTCCATTTACAAATGAGGTTGAGATTAAGAGTCATTTTTAAATGATGGGAAAGTTAGCAGTAGAGCCAGGAGCTGCACGCTTTCTGAGTCTAACACCTGGACTCAAGGAGACCAGTTAGGAGGCCATTACAACAGCCTCTGCGGGACGGCTGGTCCACTGATTGTCCAGCTCTACCTCCAACAGCAGCTCCCATACTTTTTTACTATATTCTTTTCATCTGACTGATAAGTTCCAGTTCCAATTTCTACACAAATTCTGGAGGCTGCCAACGCCTACACATTGGTAGACATTCTATATTTGAAAACAATTTCTTTGGTGCTGGTGTTTCTGTAACAGGATCCATTAGATTTTAGGAGAGGAGAAAAACAACTAGCAAAATGTAAAACAAATTGGCTTTCTTAAATAACACCACCACAGCTTTACAGTTTTGCTACCAAAGTAGAGAAACCTGAATGTGGTTATTCTGACAGTTGTTTCTTTATCTAGTCATGAACCATGTTATTCACTTAATGTTAAGAGCATCATTTTGTGCAGCCTGACAGATGGGATTTGTCACACTTCTGCTGCTATGGAAAACTTTCCTCTAACTTATCAAAGGAAAAGGAAAACAAAACAGTCCCCCAATTCCCTTAAAATCACTTTCAATATATTCACTGGATAAACATAAGCAAATATGATCCTTAAAAGGCACTAAGAAATTCTTTCATTTGACCTGCACAGTGGCATAATAAATGGAAAAAATTTTAAGATGGTTTACTCAGCTAAATATGTGAAATATTTTTGAGGGCTGACTCCAACACTTACACCTCCCCCTACCACAGGCTGAACACCTCCAAATGAAGTACAAGTCTCTTTCTGCTAACTTGTCTTTTGCCAAAACATGTTATAGTCACTTTCGGTCCCTAAAATACCCTCAGAAGAATCAGGTTCCCCTTTCACCTACATTCTTATTTAGTCTCTTTTTTCTAATCAAACTCCTTGACCGAAAGATTGTGCTGCCTACTCTCCTTAGAATAGAAGTACAATATTAGATAGAAAGGATCAGAGAAAAGGTTCTAGAAAGCATCTGAGGTAGGTCTTACAGGATGAATAAAATTTGAGTGTTTATCAGAAGAATCATATTGCCTTACACCATTTGCTACTGTTTGATGGGAATTAATTTTAGCTCCTCTAATTCATAAGGTCCTTGATGGCAAGGAACTGGTACTTTCTGCACTGCTATAGGATGCAAGGCTACACAGAGGATAGATCTTGCTATAGGTCTACCTACAGGTATGGCCAACAGACAGGTGAAGACTTACCCTCAGGCTGTGTTTCTACTCGGAGTGGAGCTGAACTCTCTCCGGAGCCATGCTTATTTTGAGCCATAACTCTAAAGATGTACACAGTCGCTGGCATTAGGTTTTGAATGGTTACCTGCATTTCTCCTGGGCGACTGGTATTCTCAACACGTTCCCTTTAGACAAAGAGGGGTTTGGAAAGAAACAGCCTCAATTAGGAATATTTCTAGAATGTGCAGTTTCATTTTCATTGCAAGTCCTACAGATATAATACCACATCAAAATCTTAATTTAAGTCAAATTAACTCTCAAAAAAGCAAACCTTTAGGGGTGGAACAGGGCACAGTAGAATACAGACACTGGCAAAGAGCAATGTCACACGTGTCTGATAACTTCCTGACATTTTGCTTAAACAGAACTGACTTCGCTGGTTATAACCTCAACTTCCTTTCAGAGAAGGCACAAAGGTCTTCTCACTGCCATTTCAAACAGGACAGCTGGTCATCAATTTCGTAGGCTTTAAGAATCACTGAGTTTTTAAGGAGGTATTTCCAGGGAGACAAACAGAAGCTGATTACAGGTATGACCCAATTTTCAAAGAAAATATCAAGGAGTTCTGTGTATATTTTGGATAAAAGACTGAATAGAAAGAAAACTAGAGATAATCACTTTTAAAGCTGGGAATATTAAACATTTAAATGAATCCTAAATTATCCAATTTTTAAAATAAGCTAATCCCGATACTGATTTTTATAATTTACTTGTTAAAACAAATACTCTTTTTGAATGATTTCCAAACTGATTTGAAATGTTTGACAAATTTTATGAAAAACAGGACACATGAATCCAGCGGTCTAGTGCTATTAACTGAAAACATAAAAGCAGTTATCTGTTTTCTCTATCCTGGGGGTCTGTGTGTCCACACTTGAGTCCATAATTATGCTCAGCGTACTGTATGTACTATAATAAAAATCACTTTCTATTACACAAGTATTTTCAACAAATATTGTGGAAGTATTTGTTCACTGTTTTAGACAAATAGCTGGCCTTTATGGATCGCCGATCATGTAAGGAGAGCTATCTATCCTGACAGTAATAAAAAAGGCCCAACACTACTCTGTGGAAGAAATTACTTGAAACGACATAATCTATTGAATTAAAATTCTTACTTTAAAATATTGGTAATTTCCCCTGAAATCACTGATTAAAATTAATTTAGTTCTACATGACCATATTAAATTTCAGAGATTTGTGTTTTTCAATAGCTTTCTATAGTTTTTTAAACTACCTTATTTTAACTTAAAACAAACAAACAAACAGTACCCACATCATATTTATAGAGTGTCTGTCTCTATATGAGCAGGTAGGTCTGCTGGAGAAGAGCATTATGGGAACAGTTACTACTCTAAGATACCTGAGGTACCTACAGGTACTTTTCTCTTCAGCTAACCCTCCAAATCACAACATTTAAATGGAGGATATCAGCTGATTTCTTACACTCTGAAGTTTCTGACCTGTGGTCTGATCACAGAGGATGGCTGTCTGGCATTTTATACTTCACCAAACTAAAAGCTCCATGTGAGAGCACAAATTGTCTGTTCTGCTAACTCTGTACATAAAAGTTCAAACAAAAAGTTTAACTGTACAAAAAGTTGAAACTATCTTGAGAAAGACAGTTGGGGGGAGGCACCATTTTACTTTAAGTTGAAGTCTCATTCACGTTCACACATTACATAAGAACTTAGCAGAATGCTCATACATGAAGCAGCACTCACAAACGTGCAGAATACATGAATGGAAATTTGCCTTCTCTATGTAAACCTTGTATAGTAATACTAGCATATATATTTTTTGTTCGTTCCTATGTGAAAGGGAAAAAAAAACAAGAGAAATTAGTGAGGAGAACTAAAAATCTGGAATAAATTTCTATAGAAGCATTACAATTGAAAAAAAATCAGTAATAGGTATGATTCTTTCAGATGAAATAAATACCCAGTACCTGCAAAAGCTTATAACACTATATTGGTTTGAGGTCCCAGAACCATGTGTCTGTCTGGAAAAACACTTTTGACTTTAGGACAAGATCCAGGGTGAGTTACAAGGCACAATTCTCATAAATGTGTGACGTTACAATGGAACTTAGGTTAGAATGTGTTAGCTAAGAATCAAAGGAGAAAGACAAAGGTACTTTTTATATTAAGACAGTGCTGGGCTAGGCGATAAGAGCTCCGATTCTACTTTTGGCAAGCTACTAGTTTTCTGGGGGACTGGAGGCAAATCACTAATTCCTTCTGAGCCAGAAGTAAATATTTACAGACAAAATGGAAAATATTATGTAGTTACTCATATAACCTATTAAAATGTAGCCATTTGAAAACGTAAAAATATTCTTAGCTTCTGGGTCATAAAAATAACAAGTCTGATTTGGTCCAGGGTCCATACCTTGCCAACTCCTGGGCTCAACTTACACTTAAGACTTCGTCCATCTCTGAAATGTGATTAATTTTGGAATAACTTACTCTGTTTTTTCCATTTAGTGGCTAATATCAGAAAAGCACTCCTATTTATACTAAAGGCATTGAAAAACAAAGGGCAAATATTTCATAGTTGAAAATGCAAAGGAGCTTTCAAATCTCAAAGAACTCTGGTTCCCAATACACCATGACCATTACATGACCAAGACACATAATGCCACCTGGTGGTTGATTTTTCAAATGCAGGAAGTAGTAGGATTTGTAAATACAGGTAGTGGCATACATCCTCACACGGAATTCTTATAAATCTGTGAAGAAAAGTTACTACCCTCATTTTTTAGATGAGAAAAGTTAAGCTTATAAAGGGTAAATAAATGGTTTATAAAATAAATAAGCAGGATCTAGTTTTCTGACCTAGTGTTCTTTCTACTCCTTCATTGCTTGTATTCAGAAATCTTAAGCTTCACTCACAAATGAAATGCCAAAAAATTATGGTCTTCAAGAATCTTCCTTTGAAATATTCCCTAGATTTGTTCTGTCCACTCCATATCACTGCTCTCCCTTTTGTCCAGGCCATACCTACCACATGACTAGATGACCTGATTTGTCTCGCTGACTTAGGTTTCTTCTCCTCTTCTATGTAGTGCTCATAAACTACTAAGAAAAGCTATTTAATAAAATCACAGTGCACACTTGCTCAGGAGTCTAAAATGGTCCCTTCTTAACTGATTATGTCCAAATTCTTACTGGCATTATGACATTTGGCTCCAAACTTCCACTTTATTATAATCTCTTACTAATTCCTACCAAAACTCTGGGCCAGTTAAGCCAGCTTTCTTACTTTCCCATCCTTCAAACAGCAGACAGACAAATTAAATTGGATCCTCCTTGGATCTCTTCTCCCTTTATATATACTTGCCTTGTCTTCCTGCCTGACAATTTAATTTTAAATTGAAATGACAGATTCTCATTAAAAACAAAAGTATATATAGTTAAAAAGATCTGAAAGTCCCAGTTTTTCTCTCTCCTTAAAGTATGTCCTTCCCTGACACCTAACTGTGCCACGTACTGACCCGTACCTTACCAGATCTTTCCATGTCAGCGTTTCTCAACCTCAGCACTAGTGAGCTGCTGGGCAGGATGATTCTTTGTTGGAAGGGGCTATCCTGCACATTGCAGGACATTTACCATCATCTGCAGCTACTTCTCATTGGATGTCAGTAAGCATCCTCTCATCTCAGTTTTAATAACCAAAAATGTCACCAGACATTGCCCAATGTCTGAGGGACGGGGCAAACTGCCTGTTTGAGAATCATTGCTCTAAACATTTACATACACATCAACATATATAGACACATCATTAAAAAATTCCTGTATCACATTTCATGTGGATATGCATATACTAATTATGTGCTCATTTCTCTATGAATGAGCATTTACTTTCATTCCTTTTTTCAT
This sequence comes from Cryptoprocta ferox, assembly GCA_028646485.1. Classification (NCBI taxonomy): domain Eukaryota; kingdom Metazoa; phylum Chordata; class Mammalia; order Carnivora; family Eupleridae; genus Cryptoprocta; species Cryptoprocta ferox. The sequence goes on along the minus strand of CM053560.1, from coordinate 107,672,118 downwards.
TCTTACAAACAATGCTACAGTAAACATTTTTATGAGTGCCCTAGGCATACCTCTTATCTATAGGACATCTAGAAGTGTAATTGTTGGATTGATGGGTATATGCATTAAAAAGATAAAAAAAGTTCTGCCAAATCACTTTCTCCGAAGGCTACTCTTACATTGCCATCGAAAGCCTAAAGAGGATTTCTTCCCAGCATTTAACTTGCTTTTAACACTACATATTATCAATTTAAATGCCAACCTTGTAAGTGAAAAATGGTTGCACTTTTTGTATTATTACACTGTATCTCCAAAACACAAGCGATGGCAAAACCTTTTTTACCTTTCACAGGCTTTCCATTAACTTCTGTTAATCATCCACTTGTACCATTTGCCTCTTGGGAGTGTCTGTCTTTTAGGTCTGACTTATAGGAGTTCTTTATATAGATCGAATAGCAATATTATTTTTTGTGAATGTTACCAATTTTCCCCCAGCTTATCACTTGATGGTTTGATTTTATGATATTTTATCACATGGAATTTTACATTGTTGTATAATAAGCTTTGTCAATCTCTCCTGTTGTGGCTTTTGGATTTCCTGTCTTCCTTTAAAAGGCCTTTCACACTCAAATGATAAAACAGTTGCTGTATTTTCTTCTAATATATTCATAAGCTTTAAAATCTCTTCATCTATCTGTAATTTATTGTCATACATGATATAAGACAGAGTTGTGTAACTTCCATTCTTTCCACCAAATGGGGTCAATTATCTCAACAAGACTTCTTGAATAAGCTATTACTTCTCCATTGACTGAAATGAATTTATTCCCTGGACAATATTTATTTACTGCTATTATATGCCAGGCACTGCTCCAGGTGCTGGTGATATTCTATTGAAATGACAGACACCAGAAATTGGTTAATAAAGAGAAAATTTCAGAGTGTTCCGTGTTCTGGAAACAAAAGCAGAAAGACAAAACAGGGTGATGTGACAGCAGTGGTGTTCTGGTCAACGTTTAATAACCAGCTCTGGTTTGCAGCACTTGTCTCAGTAAGTACTCATGCCATGCCCCGTTTTGAGCTACCAAGTTGTCATGGGTTTGCAAAATTTCCTGAAAATTTAACAACTGGCTTAGAAACAAGTTGGCTGGAGAACGCCTCTGTGTGACAGGGCTGGAGGGGCTGAGCTGGGTGGGTATTCATGGAAGGCCTACGGAGGTGTCATCTGAAGATGACCAGTAAGAAGCCAGAAACAGTTGTGAGGGAAGTGCATTTCTGGTAGAAGGAATAGCAAAGGGCGAAGGACCTATTATGGAAAGAAGTTTGTTATTCTGAGGAATTACTAAATCGTTTTTCCTTTTGTGAAATATTATGAAATTAGCAAGGAGATGTGAAAGACCACTGGAGGCATTTTAACAGAGATGCCATTCAGTAGTAATGTCTTGCCTTTTTGTATCTAGAACCATGTTTCTTTACCTTTGTAAGGCCCAAAACATCTGGCACAGTGTTCAGATAAACATCATTCAAGGAGAAGCTCCATCTATCTCCATCTGGCTCAAATTAGGTCACTCAGACTTCTCAAAAGTATTAAGTCAAGGGGTTATGATTAAGGTTCCTATACTTGTGGAACTTGACAGTCTAGTTATTAAATACAATATGTACCAGATGTAAGCACCATGGTAGAAACACAAGCTTAATTTCATCTGTGAGGGCCCTAGCCCAAACAGATTTTAGCTTTCTTATTTTGATATGAATTAAGAAATCTACTTGGCAATGCTAAGAATACACAGCACGTGACTTGGTTCTTCCCTAAGGTGTTATAATTTGGCTGGGAAAACAACACATATATACATAAAATAGAAGAGTAACAACTTATAGCAGCATACGATCCTGTGTTATCATAACTAAGTGCCAATATTAGTGGCAGAAATGCATATAAGAGAAAGGCTACATGGAAAAGGTGGAGAAAAATGCATGAGGACTTCATGGGGCTTAATCTGGGCCACAAAGCATTCAGTGACTTCAGCTTCAGTTGGGAAAGGGGGAAGTGACTGAAGAGAACACACTCAAAGAAAGGTAGCATAGTGATAGGAATTAGACTTGGTTTCATTAGAAAGTGAATTAAACTTAAAGGTGAGGCAAGTAAGGCTGAACAGCTAAAATAAAGCTGGACTATGGGTCAAGTGGCCTGGGGATTCTGGAAAATCTCCTATAAGCAATGGAGAAGCAATATGAGCTCCTAAAAGAGATGGAAATGGAGAGGAATTTAATGAAAATGCAGGAAAATTCGCTACTAATTACTCTGTGTCATCAAGGAGACCCCCTGGAGCTCGGCAGCCCACATCCACATAGGCATGCAGGCAAATATTCATTTATGAGGACTTCCATAAATTAAGTCTACCTTAATTTCTAAATCTGAATGTTTTAAGTAAGCTACATCCTATAGGCTGTGCTGACTGAATCTTACGAAAAAAGAATAGTCCTTGTTACATTTTAATACTTCTACCTAAAAAGCTCTAACTATACCCTCTCCCCACGTCATTCCAGGGAGGTAGGAAGAACATCAGGACTTGAGTGTGTCTGGGATAAATTTTAATGAAATAAAATTGGGAAATACGCTTCTCGGTGATCGTATTTTCTGAACTGAAAATTGGTACAGATTCTGCACAACCAAGAGCCAGGGGTGAGCATGACTGGCCTGGGGCAGACCAAGATGGAACCAACTGGCTCCAAACACTTACCTAACAATCCCCTCCTTGGTGTAGAAGACAGAATAGGTAAGGTTGTCCCCATGAGGATCTGATGCAGGTGTCCGCCATGTCAGTTTGATGAAGCGGGTAGAGACCAGGGAGGCCACGACATCTCGAGGAGCTGAAGGCAGTGGTCCCGTTGTGGCTGGTGCTAGATGGTCAGTAGTGGCACTGGTCAGTGAAGTGGGAGGTAATGTTGGGATGGCAACATCTTGTCATGTGCAAACATTGGGGAATATGAAGGGCAAACCACGACGGTTTTAAAAAAGAGAACAGAAAAACAAAAAACAAAAAAGAAATAAACAAAACCACGATGGGAAATAAAATAAAATGAATGAACATAAAAAAGGCCATTAAACTGAAGGCTAACATGCAGGCCAGGGGTAACTACTGAAAACTAATGGGCACTATTCAAGACACATCACTGTAGAGCAAGCAGACTTTTTGGTCACTATAATGGTTGTGGGCAAGGGACAGGCAGGGTGACAGCTGAGAATAAAACATCTCACAGAAGGACACAGCAGTGACCAAGTAATTTTCTTTAATCCTGAAAGCAGCATGCAGCATCTGTCAAATTTTTCACATAAAAGTCTCATCTATCAATAAAACCTCAGTATTTTTAGCTACCTCATCAAATATGGAATAACATGTATAGCATGGAGGAGCCTAGGTACTCTTGGCATAGGCCCAGACTACCTTGAGCCTTACAGCAGAGCTGTGGGTCTTCAGCGCTGCCAGAGTTTCAAGAGTCACATCTTCAACTTCAGGCTAGTATTAAACTCTGCTGTCTGTAATTTGGCAGTCCCCAGGGAAGTCTGACAACCTTCCTCATTTCACTAATATTTCACTTGCTTTCTTTATCAATTCACTTAACTATAACAGTATAAAAACATGAATCAAAAATTCCAAAACCATAAATATACAACACTTCGGTAGCTCATCTGTTTGGTACAGTCCTCTCTACAATATATATTACCATGGCTTGCAGACCTCAGGAACTGGGTGGGATAGATGAAGCAAAGGCAAGTCAAAGCTCTGCTTGTCAAGAACCTCTGTTCGTATATTTGTAGTCATGGGTAACTTTATTACTCGCTGAGGCAGTCCATTCTGTTGCTGGACACTTCTGATTTTCCTAATAGTGAACCTAAAATCTCCTTCATCTCGGGACCAGAAAGTATAAGGATAATTTCACAATTTTTAACTAAATGAGTTCATCAGAATTCTGTCAAAACTTTAATGGGAAAATTAGGAGAAGAGAGACAGAGAGGAAAACAAGAAAATTCTGGAAGCTGGTTTTCAATGAAATGGTAAGTCAACCATCTTCAGGAAAGGTCTGTGAACTGCAAGAGAATCTAAAGTGAGGCAGTTAAATAAATAAGCCAGATAGAATGAGTTCTCTAAGGGAAAGTACAGAGGAAGACCAGCCTAAAGTCGCTATTTAGGTGGGGCACGGGCAAAAGTCATCCAACAGCTATCATTTCTACATGGCACTCTGGTTCTTTATATGGATTCGCTGAATCCTTACAACTACTCTAAGAAAAATTTTATTTCTATCTTCTATTTAGAGACTGACATTCAAAAAGGCTAAACCACTCATCCTAGGTCACAGATGGTAAGCGATGGAGTGTAAAAAATCAACTTTGGTTTCTAGTTTAAGAGGCCTCTGCATTTAGCCAATAGGAGCTCTACTCTTGCTGTGCATCTTATTAACTGTGTCATCTTGTGCACGTCACTTACTCTCTCTTTTCCCTTCCTTCTGAGAAAGTACTCTGGAGAGAGCAGAGTGCTGTCAGAATGTAAGACCATGAAGTCACAGCCACAGTCAGAAGATATAAGTCCATATTTCACTGACACAGGTGTCAATATTGTAAGAAAGTTACAGCTGAATGGCTTCTAAGGCCTCATTCTTATTCCTGATGCTTGAACAGATGTGCTGCCTCAGAGAAAAGAAATACCTCTCCTTCATAGCTTTCAGAGTTCTTTTTCATGTGCTGTGCCAGTTTATTCACCCAACAACCCTATGAGGTAGGATGGGAATGACAGGATTAGATGTTGAGGTGAAGGTTAGAAAAGAGTCAAGGAGGACACTATCAAAACCCTAGAGGAGAAAGCAGGAAACCACCTCTTTGACCTCAGCCGCAGAAACTTCTTACTCAACATATCTCCAAAGGCAAGGGAATCAAGAGAAAAAATTGAACTATTGGGACAACATAAAAAGCTTCTGCACAGCAAAGGAAACAATCAATAAAACTAATAGGCAACCAACGGAATGGGAAAAGATAGTTGCAAATGACATATCGGATAAAGGGCTAGTATCCAAAATCTATAAGGAACTCACCAAACGCCATACCCAAAGAACAAATAATCCGGTGAAGAAATGGGCAGAAGACATGAACAGACACTTCTCCAAAGAGGACATCCAGATGGCCAACAGACACATGAAATGATCCTCAATGTCACTCATCATCAGGGAAATACAAATCAAAACCATACTGAGATACCACCTCACGCCGGTCAGAGTGGCTAAAATGAACAAATCAGGAGACTATAGATGCTGATGAGGATGTGGAAAAGCGGGCACCCTCTTACACTTGTTGTTGGGAATGTAAACTGGTGCAGCTGCTCTGGAAAACAGTGTGGAGGTTCCTCAAAAAATTAACAATAGAACTCCCCTATGACCCAGCAATAGCACTGCTAGCAATTTACCGAAGGGATACAGGAGTGCTGATGCTTAGGGGCACAGGTACCCCAATGTTCACAGCAGCACTTTCAACAATAGCCAAATCATGGAAACAGCCTAATGTCCATCAGCTGACGAATGGACCAAGAAGATGTGGTTTACATATACAATGGAATACTACATGGCAATGAGAAAGAATAAAATCCGGCCATTTGTAGCAACGTGGATGGAACTCTAGGGTGTTATGCTAAGTGAAATAAGTCAGGCAGAGAAAGACAGATACCATATGTTTTCACTCATATGTGGAACAGAAGAAACTTAACAGAGGACCATAGGGAGGGGAAGGGGAAAAAATAGTTAAGGAGAGGGAGGGAGGCAAACCATAAGAGACTCTTAAATACTGAGAGCAAACTGAGGGTTGATGGGGGGGTAGAAGGGAAAATGGGTGATGGGCATGGAGGAGAGCACTTGTTGGGATGAGCACTGGGTGTTATGTGGAAACCAACTTGACAATAAACTATAATAAAAAAATAAAGAAAAAAAAAGAAAGGAGTCAAGGACTCTCAGGTTTCTGGCTTGGGAGAATGGGTGGTTGGGGGTGTCATTCACGGAAAATAGCAACATTAAAAGAGACTAGAGACTGAGGGAGAGACAGCAAATCTGGTTCTGAACATGCTGTGTCCAAAGTAATGATCCAACATGTGCCAGAGAAATGTGTAAGAAGCAACTGGAAATATGAATATCTATTATAAAATTAAGTCACTAAAAACCTTTAGAGGGAAATGGTTCAAAGAGTAGCCTGAATACAGTCTTGCTTTGTTGCTTCATTTCTGTGCCTATCCAGAAACACACTAAGTAAAAGCTGCTTCCAAGTCTGACCGGACCCACTAAGATAAATTTTTCCCAACTATCTGCTGCCTGGAGAAGGAGAAGAAATTTGTAATGTGAGAGGCCGTACAGCATACTGGAAAAAGCCCAGGATTTGAAGTACAAAGACCTTATGTTCAAAACTTGACTCTGCCACTTCCTAATAATATGAAGTTGGGCACGTCACATAGTCTCTCTGATCTCAGTTTTCTTGTCTATAACTGGAAACGCTCCCCACCCATGTTCCAGGCTGATGTGAGTCACATGAATATCATCAATAAGAAAAGTGTATGTGGAAGCACTGGGTGCATCACCGCAATTAGCTCGAGTGGGTGACAGAAAAATCTAAGTATAAAGGCAACCAGGAGAGGAATGTAAGCAGGAAGGACCAGGTGCTACAAGGAATGGGTGATAACTAAGAACTGGTCAGACATAGAAACTTCAATTAGCCTACAGAACTTCTAGGGCACGCTTCTGTAAGTTTTTAAAGGCATCCAGTACTTCCCACTTATATTTTTCACGTTCACGATGAATCATGGTAATCTGTAAGCTCGAGAACAAAATCTGTATCTGTTTCCTTTTGGCATCACTCATTGTGCATGTGTATGTATACCTTAGATAATCAATAAATGTGTATTTATTGAATTAGTAAGTGGGAAAAGATTCAGGGAGAATGTTCATGCAATGGGGACCAGTGTTTCTAGAAGCTCATCACAGACACACACAAATATTTTAATCTTTTTAGCTGATACAAAGTATATACAAATATAATGACGTTATATAAACATTTGCTATGCAAATGTATTTTCCCAGTTATACATAGAATAAAAGTGCAAATAACGGCAGATCATTGTAAATGATTCCTAGTTAACTATGGGAAAAACCCATGTCCATTATGGCCCTAGTGTTTTATACCCACTTTCCCCAAGTTGGTTTTCTTGATGCTGTTCCATGTTCTAGCTGGCCAGGTAAGGGAAAGGGTCTTATGTGATCGCAGACAATCAGACAGTAAAGTTACACCAGGATCAATGGCAAAATGATATAGATTGGGACATTAGACTTCTAGCATGATGGTTTGAGGACATCAACAAATGCTCTTCCCCAAAAGCAACTATAAAGCTGTACAAAACTGTCAAAACCTGGGAACTGGACAAAGGCATACAATAAACCAAGAAGCATTTATTCACGAAAATTACCATAGTTCAGGTAAGAACAGTAAGTCTGTGTGTGCCACTCTTGCCTGGGGCTGTTCCAAGCTCCCCAGCTCTGTTGGAGCAGTTGTTCAACCAGGGTACAGCAGGCCCCAGAAGCTAATGGCCCTGCTGCTGCCTTCAGTGGGGCTCATCCAATGTAGAGCACTGACAGCTAAAGTGGCAATCTTGGTGGCAAGTGAAAAGGAATGGCCAGTGCTTCTGCTAGCCTGAGACTGTGATTTGTGATTTGGGGGCAAACCGTGGATGACAGACGGGCTGGATTTAATAGGGAGTTTGGTAAGGTGAAAAACAGTAAGAAGATTTGAGAAGCTCTCCGCATAACCCACAAGACTGAAAGCCATGCGTATGTACAGCAGAGCCAAGAAGAGGTCCAGGCAACCCACATATCCCCAGCCAGCGGAACCTATGTGTGCATTCAGAGCATAAGTGAGAGAGCCCCGCAGAAAGCAAAAGCTGAAGCAGACTAAAAAATGACCTGAACTTTGAATGCACTGCCCAAATCACCCTCAGATCCATCAGCTAAGAGTGGAAGGCTTACTGGCTTGAGATATTTGAGCACAACTTCTGACTGATATTTGGCTAAACGCGAATACATACAGTCAAGGGTTACCCTAGAAATCCAGGCTTAAAAATAAAAGCAAAACAATAAAAAACAAAAGCTGAGCAGAAACATCAGTGGTCACACAGTGTGGGGAAGATGGATGTCGCAGATTTAGTCCAGACAAGCTACTACACTAACAAAACAAGAATAGCTGGGGGGCCAGAGAGGGAGTAGGAGGAGTCAGAACCCACAGTTGCTACAATATGCTATCCAAAATATCCAATATTCAACAAAAAATGAAGAGACATGCAAAGAAACAAAGTGTGACTTATACTCAGAGGCTAACGTAAAAAATACAGTCAATAAAAAGGTCATGGGGCCTTAGATATCAGATTTAATAAAGACTTCAGAGGAGCTGTTAAAAATATGTTCTAAGAACTAAAGGAAACTGTCAGGAACTATGCAGGGTCTGAGATTTGCCTGACTTGTCTTGAGACAACAAGACAGACTATTACTGTTTCATGGGCGCTGGCAAAAACACAAGTATCACATTAGAGACAAAAAACTTCATTACTCAGGGCAAGGGCAATGGACAGAGCTTCCTGTTTGTTTTCATCAGTTCTCCATGCCCCCCCCCCAAGTGCCACAAAGGCAATGTAAAGGCCCAGGATGGATGCCTACACCTGCCGCAGGTTGTAACAGGAGAAGATCCCTGAGCTTGAGGGATTTACCACTTTTATCTTATCTTATCTTATCTTATCTTATCGGAAACAAATTAAAAATTATGGGGTGCAGCTAATAAAGCAATGCTTAAAGGGAAATTTAAATACTTTTATCAGAAGAGAAGCCTCGCATGAGTTACCTAATCTCCTATTTAGTGAAGAGTGCAGAACTTAAGCATTCTCTCACACATACACACAAAATAACCAGGTAAGGGGATGGGTGTATTAATTAACTTGTTAACTTAATTGTGGGAATCCTTTCACAATGTATACATGTATCAAATCATCATGTTGGACACTTTAAATATATTACCATTTGTCAGTCATACCTCAATAAAGCTGGGAAAAATAAATTGAATAATATTTTAGCCAAGTTCTTTAAAAAAAAAAGACACAAGACTAAGAAATTAATAGATGATATAAACTGCCTAAATCAAGAATCAAATAAGGGACAATACTACCAAACCTATAGATTGGTAAGTTATAAGGTAAAATTAAGAACAAATTTATATCAATAAATCAGATAACTCAGAGGAAACAGAAAAATTCCCAGAAAAACAAAAATTACCAAACCTACTCATGAAGAAACACAAAATCTGGGTAGAACTAAAACAAAAAGAGACATTTAATTAGTAATTAAAAATCTTCCCACACAGATCAGTCCAAGCCCAGATGGCTTCACCAGTAAATGCTATGAATTATTTAAAACAAGAAATAAAACTAATCCTTTGTAATTCTCAGAAAATAGAAGAGAAACACTTATAGCTCATTCTGTGAGGCCAATATTATTCTAATATCAAAGCCTAGGGATCAATATCCCTAATGATCACAGATATAATAACCCTTCATGAAACACTAGCAAACCGTATTTAGTAGCATATTAAAAGGATTATACGTTATGGCCAAGTAGGATTTATCATAGGAATTCAGGACTAGTTTAACATCCAAAAATCAATGTAATACACCATATTAAGAGACAAAAAAGAATAAATGATCACCTTAATAAATGCAGAAAACGTATTTGACAAAATCAAACACCTACCTATTCATGATAAAAACTCTCAGCAAACTAAGAACAGAAGTTCCTCATCCTGAAAAATCTACAGTGAAATTATACTAAATGATTAAAAAGTAAATGCTTTTCCTCTAAGGTTGGATACAAGACAAAGGTGTCAGCTCTCATTTCTTATATTAAGCATTGTACTGAAAGTTCTAGCCAGTGCAGGAAGGTGGGAAAAAGAGAAAAAGTAAATAAAGGGCACCTGGGTGGCTCTGTCATTAAGCATCTGACTTGCTCAGGTCATGATCTCACGGTTGGTGAGCTCGAGTCCCACATCAGGTGAGCCTGGCTTCGGATGAGCCCCGCTTTGGGTGAGCCCCACTTCAGGTGAACAATGTTTCTTTCTCTCTCTCTGCCCCTCCTGGGATTCTCTCTCTCTGTCTCTCTCTCCCTTACTTGCGCCCTCTCTCTCTCCCAAACAACAACACAAGACAAAACAAAACAAAAAACCCTACTAAAATTAATAAGTTTAGCAAGGTCACAGAATACAAAGTCAATATACAAAAACCAACTCTACTTCTATAAACTAGGAAGGAACAACCCAAAAATGGAATTAAGAAAACAACTCCATTCATGAGAACATCAAAAAAGAACAAAATATTTAGGAATAAACTTAAGAAAAGAAGTGTAAGATTTATACCCTCAAAACCACAACACATTGCTGAGAAATTAAACATCTAAAATAAAAATATCTAAATGAAAAGAAAATTTAAATAAAGAAATGCTCATGGATTAGAGGACAATGTTGTTAAGATGACACTTCTAAGCTGCTTCTAAAATGTAAAAGAAAGCCAAAAGGCCTAGAAGAGCCAAATCAATTCTGAAAAAGAAAAAAAGGGCTGGAGGACTTGCATTACCCCATTTCAAAACTTACAGTACAGCCCCAGGAATCAAGACAATCTGGTATTGGCATATGAATAGGCATATAGATCAGTGGAACAGAACTGAGAGTTCACAAATAAACCCCTGAGTTTGTGGTCCATTGATTTTTGGCCGAGGTGTCAAGAAATTTTAATGTGGAAAGAACAGTCTTTTCAACAACTGGTGCTAGTACAACTATATATCCATATGCAAAGTAATGAACTTAGATCCTTACTTAATGCCACATACAAAAAGTTATCAAAAGGCCTCATAGATTTAATGGAAGAATGAAAACTTCTGGAAGAAAATATAGGAGGAAGACTTTGTGTCTTAGGTTAGAAATGTGTTCTTAGATATGACAACAAAAAGCACAAAACATAAAAGAAAAAAACTGATAAATTGCATTCTAATAAAAATAAAAACTTCTTCATTTTAAGAAAAACACAACTAAGTGACAAGCTAAGGCACAGACCGGCAGGAATTATTTCCAAATCATGTATCTGATAAAGAACTTGAACATACAAGTCAGAACAATGTATCAAGGACCAGAATATAAAATGAACTCTTATAAATCAATTACAACAACAAATAACCCAATTTAAAAGCGGGCAAAAGACTTTGACATTTCACCAAAGAAAACATAAGAACTGCTAATAAACACATGAAAATGTGCAAACACCATTAGTCATTAGGGAAATGTATGTTAAAACACAATGACACACTCACTAGAATGTATATAATCAAAAAGGGTAACTAGGTATTGCACAACACAAGTGCTGGTGAGGAAACGAAGAAGTGGAATCCTCACATGTGGTTGGCAGGAATGCATGAAGTCTTCCAACTGATGAATATGAATTGTCTCCATTTATTACTTAGATCTTTAATTTTTTTCAAAAATGCTCTATAGTTTTCAGAGCATAATTTTATACTTCTTTTGTTAATTTACCATTTTATTCTTTTTGAAATGAAATTGTTTTAATTTTAATCTCAGATTGTTCACTTCCAAGTATAAAGAAATACAAATGATTTTTGTGTACAGATATTGACTCTTGCTGAACTCATTTATTAGTTTTAATAGTTAAATCTTACGATTTTCTATATACATGATGATTTTATCTATATAGAGTTTTACTGGAAGTTTCTTAAAAAGTTAAACATAGACGTAGCATATGACCCAGAAATTCTACTCTTAGAATCTACCCAAGAGAAATGAAAACAAATGTACCCACAAAGATTTATACATGAATGTTCACAGTATCATTATTCAGAATACTCAAAAACTAGAAACAACCCACGTCTCTATCCACTGGTACACAGGTAAACACAATGAGGTATATCTCTATAAAAGATCTTATTCAGCAATAAAGAGATACAAAATACTGATATATGCCACAATGTGGACGATTTCAAAAATATTACCCTAAATGAAAAAAAAAACAGTTGTAAAAGACTACATATTACATGATTCCATTTCTATGTAAAAGAACTACAAAAGACACTTTTATGGCAATAGAAAGCAAATAACTAATTATCTGTAGCTGGCGACAAGAGTAAGTATTGGCTGCAAACAGATGTTAAGTGATTTGGGGGGATGGAAATGTTCTGTATCTATACTGTGATGATGACTACACAGCTCTATAAATTCACTAAAAATTACTAAAGTGTGCACTTACAATGCATGAATTTTATTGTATGTAAATCATACTACAATAAAATCACTAAAAAGAATGAAATGGCTTAACTTGGCCATTTGGAACTATTAAACATACTTTTTTCTAGTGTATAGTTAAAATAGTTAGTTACAGTAGTGACAGAATCCTAGGGCATTTCTGTTGCTCAAAACATGAGAGCTTAAAACCAACCTATCTGAAGTCTTCACAAAAAAATAGAGTGTCCAGAAATTACTCAAAGATTTTATAAATGCCAGTTAGTCATGAAGGGTTCCAAAACGTAAGTGAAATCTTTCTTTAAAAAAAGAAGTCTGATTCTATTAAGAGTTATGCTGCTTCCTTTCCCTTCTGCCACCAAAGTTCACTCCTGAAAATAAAAGATCTCGTCACATCACTCCCCCAAATTAGCTACAGAATGAAGTCCAAACACCTCAGTACAGGGTCAAGGTCCTACATGCCGTGCTCTAGGTTTGCCTGGTTACTGCACAAGAATGGGCTGTTCAGCGTCTGCACCTGTGTTCACACTACCATATTCAGAGCAATAAACACCATGTAAATCTGATGCAAGTCAAAGGCAACTAGGAAATATGTTTGAGAAAAGGTATCAAACTTTCAAAATCTGAATATCAAAAAAGCTGTTAGCTTTGACCTGCTGCTCAAACTCCTGGAAGCAGCTTCACACTGGCACTTTCACTGAAACCTAACGACCTCCATAAGCTCTGAAGTGGAACTAATTAAAGTGATCTGTGCAAGACCCTGAAGGATTATATTTCTCCTGATGCAGTATGCTACTTGAGGAAATCATCAGAGATGTTTTCATTTTTCTGAGAAATCATTTTCAAAATCCAGCTACACTGTGGTTGCTGGATACAGTTTTAATGACACATTAGATTTGTGATTGATGATGTGTCACTTTTAGTAGTTTATAATTATGAGTTTAACCAATACATCTATGCACTGAAAACAGTTTCTAGGTAGAGATCATTAAATTCTGTGCTGGGCATGCTGCCCTCAGTTAAGTGGAACCAATTATCCTAATTTGACACCCACTCATACCAGCCAAGTGAGCTGTGAATAGGCACATTTAAGTTTTCTTTTGAAATCCAAATTTTCTTCTTTTTTAATAATCTTTCTTTCTTACCTTTTGAAGGAGTTCAGAAGGTTTTGAAGGTATCTTGGGAAAAATTTCTGTCTTTCAAGCCCTTCATTTCCTTGCATAAAGGAATTTACTAAATTGGTATTTCCCAGGAATGTTCATAGCAGCATTATTCAAAATTCATTGTTCAAAACTGAGCCAGATTAACATGGTGCTTACTGCTCTAACCATAACAGCAATGTCAACAAAAGTACAGTTCTACAAAGCATTTCTTTTGGGAGATGTTAACAAGTATACCATAAAAGAGGAGAACAATCATACTTGTGAGACTGTGCAGATTTGTCATGAGTTTTAGTGTGTGAAAGACTCCCAGCAATTCTGTAGGAGAATATGGTGTGTTAATCTAGACTTTCCCATTCTTACATGATCATGAAACCTCTTTTCCCCAAACCATAATCCAGTTTGGGGAATCTTTAATAATACCTGAGATGGTGTTTAGCAGACAGTTCTTTCAAAGAGCCTGTCTGAAATACAGTCATTGTTCAACTACTTCTTTTCATATTTTTATTTAAAAACCAAAATGTAATACGCTTGTTATAAAAGTAATTTATACAATACAGAAGTAGACAAAGCCAAAACATGAAAGTTCCACTTTTTCATCATCACCAAAATACCACTGGTAATTGTTTGGTTCTATTCTTCGAATATTTTCCTCTTCAATTATACTCTTGTATATACACATAAATATGAGAATAAAATGCTACCAAAAAGGCTGTGCTGCAAACTGCTGTATGGTGTAATACGTCTTTAAGAGCTTCCCCGGTTAGTATATAAAAACAAACCTCATTATTCCCAATTGCTGCCCAGTGTTCTACAATACAAACATATCACAATTAATTTAATCATTTCCTTATTATTACTTACATTTAGACTGATTCCATTATTTATTTATTTTGGCTCTTAAGGACGATGTTTTTGAAAACTTTCCTGTCCATGTATCTTTCTGCACGTGTAAATATTTCTGTAAGATGGATTCTTAGAAGTGAAATGCGGAGCCAAAGGTTTGTGTATTTGAATGCTTCAGAGGAGATGTCAAATAATCTTCTGAAAATCTATTTTGGTCTCAGTTTTAGGACAGAGGGCCAAATATACTTGTGGGCCCACCACTTTAAAAATACCTTCAAACAACAAACAGGACAAGAAATACAAACACAAACTCCATTCTGAACAAAATTAAGAGATACTTGTAATCTCACTCCAAAACATACGCAAAGAGAAAGTGGACAGATTAATTAATGGAGCAGAGTTGAACCAAGTACTCCTAGAGGGACAGACTGATGAGACTCAAACAAACTGACCTTGAGGACCTGGCAGCACTTCACGAGACAGGGATGATGGGGCACAAATGAATTAGGAGCTATTCAACCTTCACCTCACCCCTGGAGACAAGAGGTTTATACTCAGGAGAAACTAAATCAGAGAGGCTCTGGGCTCAGAGGTAACCAACAAGGGGATTAACTTGCACTCTCCTTAGCAAGTTCCAGAAGGCTGGCAACCGGGCTTCCTGTCACTAAGCAGGAGAGTGAAGCATTCCTCTCTGAATAAGCTGAGCAGCAGAGAAGACTTACAAATATTGCTATTTGGTAAAGTCCTAGCAAGAGTAACAAAGAAAGAATGACTTGGAGTACCGTGTGGCTCAGTGGATTAAGCATCCGACTCTTGATCTCAGGGTTGTGAGTTCAAGCCCTGCACTGGGCTCCTCACTGGCTGTGGAGCCTACTTTAAAAAAAAAAAAAAAAAAGAATGACTACCCAATTGTTCTACAACAAAGCAAGACCTCATCTCAAAAGTTTAAGGGAAAACAGGATATCTGCATAGCCTCAAAGTATATCTCCTAAAATGTCTATTAATTACAAAAAGAAAAATGGAGAATTCTGACAAACACCACCTTAACCACATGATCAAGCTGCCATTACCAAATAACAAGACATACTGGTATAATACCACCCTGATATGGATGTGTTGCAAAGGGTACATCAATTCTGTAGTATTTGTCAAAAAAAAATTCATAACCTTAATGTACTCCATTAACCTAATGTAATCAATCATGAGAAGATTCCATGTAAACAAAAATTGAGAATATACAAAATATCTGATCCATACTTTTCTGAATGGTCAAAAGAGTCAAGGGCATGAAAGACAAAAGTATAGTCACAGATCGAAGAGACTAAGGAGATATGACAACTAAATGCAATGTGGGATCCAAAACTGGATCCTAGAACAGAAAAAGAAAATTAGGGGAAAAACTAGTAAAATAAGAATAAAGGTCGTAGTTACCAGTTAGCTTATGTCAATTTCTTAAGTTTTGTTTACTGTATAATGGTTATTTAAGATGTTAACACTAGGGGCGCCTGGGTGGCTCAGTCAGTTGAGTGTTTGATTTCAGCTCAGGTCATGATCTCCTGGTTTGTGGGTTGGAGCCCCGTGTCAGGATCTGTGCTGACAGCTCAGAGCCTGGAACCTGCTTCAGATTCTGTGTCTCCCTCTTTCTCTGCCCCTCCCTTGTTCATGCTCTGTCTCTCTCTGTTTCTCAAAAATAAACATTAAAAAAAAAAAAAGATGTTAACACTTTTTAACATGATGAAGTTGGGTGGAAAATATACTATGAGAGCTCTCGGTACTCTAACACTTTTGCAATTCTAAAATTACCTTGAAAAGTGTTTTAAAAGCCCCTTTCATATAAATAGAGCTTTCAATATTTTTTAATACCATACTCTTAAATATGAATGAACTGACAAAGATTACTTTAAAGTATTTCAGGGTAGTCTTCTTCTTTTGATTAAAATTTGCCAGTTCTTTCTTCTATTCCTTTTAAAATATAGTTTCAAAACCTTTCTATAAACTCTTGAAATAAAGTGGCCAAAACATAAATAAGAATACTATACATTTGTCATCGTATTCAAAGATTGCAATAGATTCTTGGCATTTATATCATATTAATGAGACCTACTGAGCTACCAATAACCTAAAGGCCATATGATATCACATGTAATAAGTTTATCTTGCTATCCTATATAGCACTTATATAATTGTTTAAAATTAATTATATACTGCCTGTACAGGGCTATATAAGAATGTTCCAAATGTGTAGATCTACATTAATAGTAATTATATTAGTATTAACTTATGTGAACCTTCAGGCACAGTTCAACAAGATAATTGAAAAGAGAAATGTGTACTTGTTAGCATCACTGATTTTCCTTAAATTTCTTTTTCTAGCAAGCTTCTGCTCTTCTAAGTGTTCCTTGTGATACTGTGTCCTTCTGTACTCAAATTTCCATTTAGTTATTATATTTCTATTTCTTTACTGAGCCACCATTTGTTCCCTCAGTGTTTTCATGTTTTCCTTTATATCCTTAAACATACTCATAATAGCTACTTTAAATTCCTTGTGTGCTAATGCCATTTCTGAGTTTGTTTTCTACTGAATTTTTTCCCTAGGTTAATTGTTAACCTTTTCCTTTCCTTTTCTCTTCTCTCTCCTTTCCCTGTTCTCCTCTATTTTCTCTCCCCCGCCCTTCTGTCATCCCTTCCTCTTTTCCTTTCTTTGCCTCTCAATTAATTGTGATTATATGTTACATATGATGTATGCTAACCTGTTGGTTGTTTTGATTTTGTTGTCTTCCTTAGTAGAGTGCTGAACTTTTTCTGGCTGGCAGTTACCTCACAGATCAACATGTTCTTTTCGAGATTTGTTATAAACTGTTACTGATGGTTCTACATAGCCTTCTTTTTAGAGCTATATTAGCCCTACTCTCAAAATACAGCTTTTCTGTAGTCTCCAGTGAAGACCTGGGGTGTTCAATAAGTTCTTTCTACTCTGATTGGATAGAATATAAACATTTCTCAACCATGTGTATGCTCCAAGAATTTTCCAGCTCTCTAGTAATTGTTCTCTCCTTGGTAGATGTTCTTTTTTAAATTTGTAGAGTTTTGCTTTGTGTATGTACAGCTTAGGATTCATCAGTAAAAGACTCAAGGGGAACCCTATACAGCTTTCTTGAGCTTCTCTGCACATCTCATTTTTCTCCACTGGACTGCTCCCCAAAATTCCAGTTACTTCTCTCACCCTAAACTCTGATCTCTGTCTCCTTAGCTCATTGACACTGCTAAGCTGTCTGGGTCCTTCTCTCAATCCTGTACTGCAGTTTGGAAAGTGCTTCCAGGCAGAAAGCTGGCGGTGACTATGGGGCTTATCTCATTTGTTTCCCTTCTCTTAAGGATTATGGTCTTGCATGTTTTCAAATGTCTAAAAATACTTATTACGTATATTTTGTCCAATTTTCTAATTGTTTAGATCGAGAGAGCTAGTCCAGTACTAGTTACTCTTTCATGGCTAGAAATGTAAGTTCCAAGTACTTCCAAGATATTATGATAATTAGAGGAGGGCCTGGGTCGTGGCTCAGTTGGTTAAGCATGTGACTCTTGATTTAGGCTCAGGTCATGATCCCAGTGTTGCTGGATTGAGCCCCATATGGGGCTCCAGGCTGACCACGGTCTGCTTAAGATTCTCTGTGTCTCCCTCTGCCCTCTTCCCTGCTTGTGCACACGCTCTTTCTCTCTCTAATTAAAAAACTGTTAAAAAAGATATTACAATAATTAAAAATACTCTTTCAAAGTACCATTGCAATAAAAAACCACTGTATTAAAAATACTTCTAAGCTCTAGTCATTACAGAAAACATTTATTTTTACTTAAATTGCTATGTTCATTAATTTCCTTTGTAAAAACTAGTATCTACTATAATTCAGTAAATATTTAGTGACTGAATACATAAATAAAAAGTAAGAAAACATATGAGAACAATAATATGTAATTGTGGAAATATGAAATATTTTAAAATATGAATTGGTATCATAAAGAAAACTTGAAGCTGAATTTCTAAAGAGAACTTAGTTTACATGAAAATAAAGACTTTTAACTACACCAAAACAAGCAGCTCTCCCTAAATTCTAAGACAAAGTAAAAGTAATACCCTTATTAGCCAAAAAAGGCCAGGATGATGTCTATGTAGATATAAGTAAACATATGCTGTTCAACTTCCAAATTCATCTTAAACTATATTTCTTTAATATGTAAAAGTTTCGTCCAACTTATTTTCGAATAAAGCTAGATGCATTCAACACTAATTTCACAAAATAAGCTTTCAAACTTTCTTATTAGTTTTGAATTCTTATAAGGTTCTACATTTCCAATCCTATTACACCATTAACAACGTAGCTGACTCCCGGTTAGGGCTAATGAAGTATTCAATTTTAGTACCAAAGAAGCCTAACCTGAAACTCTGGATTTCTGAACAAAAGGGAAATTGCTCTGTGGTTACACTGAAGTGTTTCCTACACTTCTGCTCCCAGTCAGGATTCTGAGAATGGATGTAGGCATGACCAGGCTAAAGAGTGTCACCACTTCAAGAGCAAGAACAACAAACAACTTGTCTTACTGATAAGTGGGGCACCAGATTCTTATAAAACCTCAGTGCACAATTACTCAACTTTTCAATGATTGTTTTCTACATCTTGTCTAACCTTATACTTTAAGTCTAATTTGCAAAAACAAAGAAACAAAAACAAAAACAACTTAGTGAAAGCACCCTGGCATTTCAGAAAGCATCTATAATATAAATGTAGGCATCATCATAATACCAGTAGGCCAAAGAGACAACGTATTTTCATAATTGCCATTGGAAAATCAATCAAAATTGCAATAAATGCTTGCCCCATTCCTAAATTATCATAAAAATATATGCATGAATGTTCAAGTATCTCAGTATTCATCCTTACATTTCTCTATTGGGTCCTACTCCACAATTCTGATGGAGAAATTCATTTCCTCCTCCCACTGTAAACAGCCCAAAGAAAGCAATCAAAAAACCTTGAGAAGCACAGCAAAACAACAAGAGTCCAATAAAACAACTGTTCCTTCAGATTAAAGACATTCAAATGAAGCATTTACACTCAACGGGGAAACAACAATTACATTAGACTATTAATCATAGCACTTTATTAAAAATAAAAACTACCAGAATGTGAGAAGAGCTACAAATTATTTGCTCCTGAGAGTAATCCATCACATAAAGGAGCCACGGAAAAATATGTGGCAGTTACAATGACTTCAAAGCTGTGCACTGGTTGTTCCCAACAGTGTCTCTCAACAGATTAGGCATATTTCATGGAAGCTCATAATTGAGCAGCATAAGAAGAAGACAGATTTCTTACCCCTTTCTCAAACGAATACAATCCACCAATATTTCCAATTTTAAAATATAATGGTATTGAATTAGGAAAACTAAAGCAGAGGAATAGTGCTACACGATGGTGATGATTTAGGCTTAGCATCCTCTTATACTGTCACAATCTGGTTTATAAACATCTGCTTTCAGGAGACTCCTATAAAGAGACAGCTACAGCACCACTGCCTATGCTCTATCTCAATCTGCTGGATGTCCCACATGAGGGTTAGTGTTAAAAATCTTAAGGTTTTTATAGATTCTAAACGTTTGAACTACAGGTAAGAAAGAATCTCTAGAAAACATTTTAAAAGAAGATTTTAGTTTAAAGGAAGGAATACTTTTTTAAACATAAAGTTCTATTCAACAGTGGAATGGATGTATTATGAGAAAGAATGTCGGGGTACCTGGGTGGCTCAGTCGGTTAAGCATCTTACTTCAGCTCAGGCCATGATCTCATGGTTCATGAGTTAGAGCCCCATGTTGGGCTCTGTGCTGACAGCTCAGAGCCTGGAGCCTGCTTTGGATTCTGTGTCTCCCTCTCCCTCTGCCCCTCCCCTGCTCATGCTCTGTCTGTCTCGTTCTCAAAAATAAACAAACATTAAAGGAGTGCCTGGGTGGCTCAGTCGATTAAGTGTCCGACTTTGGCTCAGGTCATGATCTCATGGTTTTTGAGTTTGAACTCCGCCTTGGGCTCTGTGCTGACAGCTTGGAGCCTGGAGCTTGCTTTGGATTCTGTATCTCCCTCTCTCTCTCTGCTCCTCCCCCACTCACACTCTGTCTCTCTTTCTCAAAAATAAACATTAAAAAATTTTTTAAAAATTAAAAAAAAAAAAGAATGCCCTATCACTGGAAAATGGAAGGAGTTATTCTTAAGACAATCACTGTAAAGGTAACACTTGCAATTCTCAAACTCTATGATTTTCTGAAACAAAAAAAAAGGTCTTGTTAATAAATCTTAGTGATTCTATGTTTAACACATCACTTGTTTGAAGTGGGACAAATCTCAGTTATATACAATTAAAAAGAAAGATATTTTATAATCAAATTGCTTTGTGAAACTGTGACATGAATTTTAAGACTTGGCAGATACATGCTATTTTCCTTGTAAGTTTATGTAATAGAAACAATGATTTATTTGATGCCCACATTTGATTTGAGAATCATCTTCCATATGATGATTCACATTATCCAACTTCTAGAAGAAAAAATCAAAATGTTTTTTATCATGCAAATGACTCCTAAATATCTTGAATTTCCTGGAAATTTTCATGCAAATTTAGGTACTTTTATTGATGCCAGTGCAATAAGGAGCCCCTATTTAATTAATTCTAAAACTATTTTCCATTTCTTGGATATTCATAAATATTAATACCATCAGCAGGATTAAAACAAGTATGTTCAAGATCCCTACTCATATTTAAATAAAATCCACACAAATATTTATAAGTCAACAACCCTGATGTAGAAATTGATTTAAAAGGATGCAGTTATAAAGACAAAAATTAAACTGAATAAACATACATTATTATTTATTTATTAATAACACCTGTTGAAATGGTACATGCCAGGCAATGCTAGGAATTCTAGCAGATAAAGGACACAAATGATAAAAGGCACAAATCCTTTGCCCAGGGATCTTACAGTTTAGGAGGGAAGAAATTGTATACATCCACTGACTGTATTATGGGAGAAAGTAGACAGTGCAAGAAATCTTTTGATTTTCATATTCTTAACTGATCTAAAAGGTAACTGTTTAAAGCAGTAATATAGATAAGTGAAATAAATGACTGCCATATGGGGGAATGGGAAGGAGGGAAATTGGAAATACTCTTATAAAGTACTTCAACTAGAGGAAGCAGTAATAGTGTTAACTGAAGATGAACTTAGATTAGTTAAAAAGGCATTTGTAAAATCTGGGGCAACCACCAAAAACTTTTCAAAAGAAGTATAATTGGTTTTTTTTAAAATATTTATTTATTTTTGAGAGACAGAGAGAGACAGAGTGCAAGCAGGGGAGGGGCAGAGAAAGAGGGAGACCCGGAATCAGAAGCAGGCTCCAGGCTCTGAGCTGTCAGCACAGAGCCTAACATGTGGCTTGAACCCATGAACTGTGAGGTCATGACCTGAGCTGAAGTTGGACACTCAACCGAATGAGCCACCCAGGTGCCCCTAAAAGAAGTATAACTGACAGAGAGGAGCTGAAATAGAATCATGTAAAATACTCAAAACCATAAAAGGCAGAAAGAGAGTGGAGAAAGAAACAACAAAAAATTCAATGAATAGAAAGAAAACAGTTACAAACATGGTAGATATTAATCTGACCACATCAGTAATCAATTTAAACATAAATGTAAATCGTGTAAAAGCGCATATTAAATGATAGAGACAGAGTGGATTAAAAAAACAAGACACAACTACATGTTGTCTATAAGAAACCCATTTTAAACCCATTTAAAGTAAAGAGATGACCACTTCACATCCATTAGTACAGCTATTATCAAACAACAACAACAACAGAAATAACAAGTATTGGAAAGAATGAATAGAAAATGGAACCCTTGTATATTGCTAGTGGGAATGTAAAATGGTACAGTCACAATGAAAAACAGTATGGCAGTTACTAAAAATATTAAAAACAGAATCATAGGCTCTAGCAATTACACTAGGTATAAACCCTTAAGAATTGTACACCCATGTTCATAGCAGCATTATTCACAATATCTAAAATGCGGAAGCAACCCTATCCACAGTATCCACTGATGGATGAATGGATTAACATAATGTGATATATACATACAATGTAATATTATTTAGCTTTAAAAAGGCAGGAAATACTGACATATATAACAACATGGATGAACCTTGAGGACATTATGCTAAGTAAAATAAGCTAATCACAAAAAGATAAACACTATATGAGAGTTAGAGTTTTGCAAGATGAAAAGAGTTCTGGAGATGAATTGTGGTAATAGGTGTACAATAATATGAATGAACTTAATGCCAGTGAACTGTACACTTAAAAATGGTTAAGAAAGTAAGTTTGAAACATAAGCAAAAATGACCTATTTGGACCTCATCAAAGTAAAAAGCTTCTGTACGGTGAAGGAAACAATCAGCAAAACTAAGGCAACTGAAGGAATGGGAGAAGATATTTGCAAACTACATATCAGATAAAGGGTGAGTATCCAAAATCTATAAAGAACTTATCAAACTCAACACGCAGAAAACAAATAATCCAGTGAAGACATGAATAGACACTTCTCCAAAGAAGACATCCAGATGGCCAACCGACACATGAAAAAATGCTCAGGAAATACAAATCAAAACCACAATGAGATACCATCTCATACCTGTCAGAATGGCTAACATTAACAACTCAGGCAACAACAGATGTTGGTGAGGATGTGGAGAAAGAGGATCCCTTTTGCACTGCTGGTGGGAATGCACACTGGTGCAGCTGCTCTGGAAAACAGTATGGAGGTCCCTCAAAAAATTAAAAATAGAACTACCCTGTGACCCAGCAATTACACTACTAGGTATTTATCCAAGGGATACAGGTATGCTGTTTTCAATGGACACATGCACCCCAATGTTTATAGCAGCACTATCAACAACAGCCAAAGTACAGAAAGAGCCCAAATGTCCATCGATGGATGAGTGTATAAAGAAGATGTGGTATATATACATAAGATGGAGTATTACTCAGCAATCAAAAAGAATGAAATCTTGCCATTTGCAACTGCATTGATGGAACTAGAGGGTAATATGCTAAGCGAAATTAGAGAAAGACAAATATCATATGACTTCACTCACATGAGGACTCTAAGATACGAAACAGATGAACATAAGGAAAGGGAAGCAAAAATAATATAAAAACAGGGAAGGGGACAAAACATTAGAGACTCTTAAATAGAGAACAAACAGGGTTGCTAGAGGGGTTGTGGAGGGGGGATGGGCTATATGGGTACGGGGCATTAAGGAATCTACTGAAATCACTGTTGCACTATATGCTAACTGACTTGGATGTAAATTAAAAAAAAATAAATTATTAAAAAAAAGAACTCCCCCCAAAGAAAGTAAACTTCATTGTAATAAAAAAGTTAAGAAAATAATATTGACAGGAGAAGATAGAGAAAAAGTAAAGGATAAAGACAGCTAGAACAAAAAAACCATACGCTAGGGCAATTCTAGTTTATGATAATATTCAAGGGATTAAGAGGCTGTGAATAGCCCCTTATAAATTCTCATCTCAGGCTTGTCCAAGGAGGCTCAGCTGAGTTAGAAACATCTTTTTGTTACAGATTATGACAATAACTCCACAATTTTGAGGAGGATCCCTTTTTAAGTATAGTTTTTGTTAAAGATCTTCATGTTAGTGGTGGTAGTTTAAATAACCCTTGATTAGGAGGCACCTGAATGGCTCAGTTTGGTTAAGCGTTCAACTTCAGCTCAGGTCATGATCTCATGGTTTGTGGGTTCAAGTCCTGCATCAGGCTCTGCACTGACAGATCAGAGCCTGAAGCCTGCTTTGGACTCTGTGTCTCCCCCTCTCTCTCTGTTCCTTCCTCACTTGTGCTTACTCTCTAGCTCTTGCTCTCTCAAAAAAATAAATAAATAAATAAAATAATAAATAAAATAAAATAAAATAAAATAATAAAATAAAATAATAAAATAAAATAAATAAAATAAATAAAATAAAATAAAATAAAATAAAATAAATCCATTGATTAGAAGATTACATGAGTAAAAGTTAGAATGAATTCAGTAAACAAAAAGTAAAGGGATGAAGAATGATATACAATGCTAACACGAATCAAAAGAAAACTGGAAGAGCTAGCTATATTGATTTTAGGAAAAGTAGACTTCAGAAGAAAGAAGATTATTAGGGATAAAGAGGGACATTACATTAATGAAAAAGTTGTCAACTGTCTAAGACAATATAACAATCCTACACACATATGCACCCCCAAAAGAGTGCAAAAAGTATATAAGGCAAATATAGATAAAACTGCAAGGAGAAAGAGGTAAATTCATTATCATAATTGGAGCGTATAAACACCTTTCCATGGGTAAATTGTAGACCAAACAGGAAGAAAATTAGTAAGACTATAGATGACCTGAACAGTATTATCAAACACCTTGACCTAAGTGACATTTATAAAACAGCCAACAACAACATAATGCACATTGTTCAAAAACTTACATAGGAATTCTCCAGGACAGTCTCTGGACCATGAAACACATTTTAACAAATTTAAAAGAATAAGAATCATAAAACAGTTTATTCTCTGACCACAACAGAAATAATTTGGAAATAAGTAACAGAAATATAGATGTAAAGCTCCCACATATTTAAAAATAAATGCACATCTAAATAATTCATGGGTCAAAGGGAGAGTCACACAGAAAATTAGAAAATATTTTGAATTGAATGAAAATGAAAACACAACTTCTTAAACTTGTGGTATACAACAAAAGCAGTATTTAGAAATTTATTTAAATAAACAAATCTAAAATCTATAACCTAAATTTCTACCTTAGGAAAGTAGAAGAGCAAATTAAGCCTAAATCAAGAAGAAAAAAATGAAATAATAAAAACTAGAGCAGGAATCAATGAAAATGAAAACAGGAAAACAACAGCAAAAACAAGACTAAAAGCTGCTTATTTGAAAATATCAATACACTGATAAACTTTAGGCAAGCATCAAGAAAAAAACAAAAAGCCACAAATTACTAATACCAGATATAAAAGGAGGGCCATCACTCTTGATCTCACAGGCATTAAAATAATGAAGGGGGTGATGCCTGGGTGGTTCAGTTGGCTGAGTGTCCAACTCTTGGTTTTGGCTCAGGTCACAATCTCATGGTTCATGAGTTAGAGCCTTGCGCTAGGCTCCATGCTGACAGCATGGGATTCTCTCCCCCTCTCTTTGCCCCTCCCCTCTCTCTCTCTCGAAATAAATAAACTTACTGAAAAAAGGATAATAAGTGGATACTACAAAAACTCTATGCCCATATTTTAATAACTTGGATAAAACGAACCAATTCCTTAAAAAACATAAACTATGAGAACTTGCACAAGAAGAAATAGAGAACTTCAACAATCCTATGACTATTAAATGAAGTCAATAATTTAAAACCTTCTATAAAAAAAAAAAGCACCAGGCCCAGACGGTTTCACTGGTGAATTCTACCAAACACTTAAAGGACACACTATATGAATTCCCCACCATTTCTTGAGAAAATAGAAACAGAAAGAACATTTTGTAAGTCATTCTATAAAGAAAGCATTATCCTAATATCAAAACCAGAGAGACACTACCAGAAAAGAAAACTACAAACCAATATATCTCATGATATATGAACACAGATGCAAAATCCTTAAGAATATATTAGCAATGACTGAATAAATGAATATTGGGGGAGAATAGACAAATCTCCTGCACAGAAGAATTTAAAATAGTATATGTAGTTATTACTCTGCCCACAAGGAGGTGGCACATATGTCGCCATTCCATAAATCTGGGCTTTATTCCATAAATCTGGAAGAAGTGACTTCTTCCAAATGTATATAGAAAAGTAAAAAAGAAGTCACTTTACAGTGGAGACACCTCAGCAGTACTACCCATAACTAGATGATCAGGGTCGAAAATCCACAGTTATCAATCATGTTGATAGTCTATCATGTTGATATGATGTGATGAGAATGGAAATTTATCTCTTTGGTCCTCCTTCCTCCAAATAATATTCCCAATATGATCATGAGAAAAATATCAGACAACTCTTAATAGAAGGACATTCTACATGATATATCTGACCAATGCTAGTTAAAACTGTTAAGGTCATCAAAAACAAGGAAAGTCTGAGAAACTGTCTTGGCCAAGAGGAATCTGTGTATTCTAGATAGGATGCTGGGATAGAAAAAGGACATTAGATAAAAACTAAGGAAATCTGAGTATGAACTATAGTTAATTTAAAAAATGATGTTTACATTGTATTTAACCATGAAAAATATACTAATGTAAAATGTGAACGGTAGGGGAAATGGTGTGGAATGTATAAGAGCTCTTTGTACTGTCTTCATAACCTTTCTATAAATCTAAAACCATTCTAAAATTAAGAGTTTATTTTAAAATATAGACAGAAAAGAAAATTGGACTAAAATAAAGATAAAAATTAGTAGACTGCAAAGTAAACTAGGGATTTTGCCAGAACAAAACACTCAAGTACAAGAAGTGACATGTAAAGGAAAAGTTTAAGAGGAGATGAAAGAACAAGCAGCAAGAGCAATAAATGGTCAAGTATGTAACAGCATAAAATTTTGCTGGCACTAAACAGAGGTAAGTCTGTTTTAAAGGGACCACTCAGTGCTGAACAGTATGAATTGGAGGTGGAGGAAGAAGGAAATCCATGTCACAAAACTGCAGAATTCAAAGAATGAAAGACAAAAATTCCAAAAGCTTACAGAGAATAAAACAGACGACTATTATCCAAAATATGAACAAGAGGGGTGCCTGGGTGGCTCAGTCGGTTGAGCGTCCGACTTCGGCTCAGGTCACGATCTCACGGTTCGTGGGTTCGAGCCCCGCATTGGGCTCTGTGCTGACCACTAGCTCAGAGCCTGGAGGCTGTTTCAGATTCTGTGTCTCTTTCTCTCTCTGCCCCTCCCCTGTTCATGCTCTGTCTCTGTTTCTCAAAAATAAATGTAAAAAATTAAAAAAAAAAACAAAATAGGAACAAGAAAAAGATTCTAAACAGTATGCTAAAAAGATAACGAAGCTTTATATGAGAGCAAAGAATATATTTTCAGATTGCAGTCTTAAGTTTACTTTTCACACATCCTTTCTGAGAAATTTACTACAAGGTATACTCGAGCAAAGTAAATTTAAACAAATCCAAGAAAGTAGAAATTATAATCCAAAAAATACATTTGGGAGGAAGGCACAGCATATGAGGAAGAAGGCAGTGAAAGTATGATAAAATTTTTAATTACTTGGTGAGAGGGAAGAGATCATGGTTAACTCTAAGTGCTGCTAAAAAAAAACTATGGTATAAAAAAAACTTTTATTCCATAAAAGTTTTAAGGATAACCATTTGATAAACAGAAACAAATTAGGATGCACCAGCAGGACTCATAAGGATATAAAAACAGTAAGTGTAAAGCTGTCTATAGTCAATAAAACAAGAGAATACCAAAAGTTTGAAAATAAAATATATACCAGGCAATACTATTAAAAAGAAAGCAGGTAGGGGCGGCTAGGTGGCTCAGTTGGTGAAGTGTCTGACTCTTGATTTTGGCTCAGGTCATGATCTTACGGTTTGTGAGATGAAGCCCAGTGCTGGGCTCTGTACTGACAGCACAGAGCAGAGCCTGCTTGGGATTCTCTCTTCCCCTCCCTCTCTCTCTGCCTCTTCTTCACTTGTGTGCACTCTCTCTCTCTCTCTCTCAAAATAAATAAATTAACTTAAAAAAAAAGAAATGAGGTACAGTAATGTCAATATCCAACAAAACACAGTTGAAGGTAATAAGAATTAGTCAGGGCAAAATGTTTCCTGCTGATAAAATATATACATTTTATTTACAATATCTACGATATGCTTTTTCACATTTTAAGATCTCTGAAATCATGATGCATCTTAATCATCTTAGATTTGATGAAACACAGTAATCTACCAGGAAAATAAGTCCTGATGCCTAATGCATTAGTAACAGCTTCTGAATATACAAAGCAATAATAGTTAGAAATACAAGAATTGAACAAATTTGCTTTCTTAGAAATACATATTTCTTAGAAATACATACCTTTCTTAGAAATACATTTTCTTAGAGA
The DNA here is from genome assembly GCA_028646485.1 of Cryptoprocta ferox. NCBI lineage: Eukaryota > Metazoa > Chordata > Mammalia > Carnivora > Eupleridae > Cryptoprocta > Cryptoprocta ferox. The sequence goes on along the minus strand of CM053560.1, from coordinate 107,643,558 downwards.
TTGGCAGACTAAGTAGACAAAAATTAGGCAAGGCTCTAAAGGATTTTACAAATACAATTAACAAGTGTGAGCTAATAGATACAAGTGGTGATGTCTAGCAAACATGATACGCGCAGAACTCTGACCAAAAAACTGACCATGTATTGCATCACAAAAACAATCTCAAATTCCAATGAAATGAGAAGTGTGGTCATCTTCTGGCATTAAAATAGTAGGTTTGAAGAGCATGAAGGTTTAAAATAATTGATATACAAGAAAGGGGGAGGAAGTAGACTAGAAAAACCTAATAGAGTTGTCCAGGAGTCTGAGGCCTGACTGAAGTTGGTGCTTATGAATTTATTAATGGTCTTGTAGGGTTGTGAGAGAATAGCATGCTCCAAAATGAAATAATTCTAAACTATGCAAACACCTGAAATGTCCACCAGCACAGTCGTTAAACAGCTAGACGACTGGTTAGGAGCACAATGCACTGTGAACATAAACTCACAAAAATACTCTGTCAAGGCTACATAGTTTGAGTATTCAAACAATTTCAAAGCAAGGGAATAAAAGTTGCATGTGATGATTCCACAGACTTTAGAGCTCTTCCTCTGAGGAACTAAATCCCAAAGGTGGAGAAGAACTAATCTGGTATCAGAGGAACGCACTCTATTGGGGAGTTTTAATAGGCGTGTGTTCAGATAAGCAGCCCCTGCAGTGAACTGCTGGTTTAAATAAATGACTTATATAAACAATTGAAGGAAGTTATAAAATAAAATGAACACAAATACTCCTCCCATTCTTGTGTGCCGGAGATAGGTTTCAATTTTAAGGAAGTCATCTGACATTTTCCTGACATCAAAGGCACTCATTAAAAAAGGTGTGCCAGATGCTAATGACGCATCTGCCACAGCAGTGAGCCCAGAAAAAAAGATAGCCTTCTCTCCTTTCATCCTAAATCAAAATGCTGTCTCCTCAATAAGATTACAACACTCCAGAAAAAAGGAAAGACAAAATGAGTAAAGATATTTTTGCTCATTACCCATTTAGACCAATAAAAAGAGAAAACTGACTTTGTTCCAATGCGCTTAATGATTTGTATTAACTCTGATCATAACTAGTCTTCCAAGACATAGCCAAGAGATAAAGAGCATTCACATTTTTTAAGATTCAGATTTAGAAGCCCAAATTCTAGCAGTTTTTATTTCCTCAGATTGTGTAAAAAGTGATAGAACTCAAGTAGTTCCTAATCTGGATCTTCAACCAAGTTTGACAAGAAACTCCAACTACTCAAACGTGTAAAGGAGTGTAAAGTGAAGAGGAATCCTAAAAATTAGGAGAAAATTGTCATCCAACTAGAATCCAGCTAAAAAGTCTCTCATATTCTTCTTGTTGTTTGAGGTCTACAATGCTCAGGTACACAATATATACGAGGAAACTCAGAGAGTGATTCTGGTGGTGAACAAAGGTTGTTTTTTTAAATATGTATACCTATGAGGATAATACTATAGTAGTTACGAGGTAGTAGTAGCATTTAAAATGCTAATACTATAGAAAAGTGTAACTCAAAATGCATATCAAATTATATTATACTTTTTAATTTCTGGTGCTCTCTTAAGCATGCATCAAATGGGAGATGTTCTCAACACCAATAACACTTTAACCTAAAATGAAAAATACACTGATCCAGCACTGAAACTATATGAAATAAAGTCTACAAGCAACCAGATTGTCAGTGATGTCTTCTAGTCCTAAATAATATGCTGCCAACTATGACATTATTGTATAATTTATCATCTCTTAAATATAGCTACCAATTAAAAGATATTCAGACATACTATCTTCCTTCTGGTGTTTTAGCACTGCATAATAGATTCTTTCTTTATAACAAAATAACAGCATTAAATTCAAAGTCAAGCTTGCTCTCTGATAATGTCTAAATCCATCTTTGTGTCCAGAAAGGTCATTTGCAGAACTTCTATTTAATTGCTTGAGACCAAAAATCTATAATTGAGGCACTAAGTTCTTACCCAGACCTCACAACTTCTGGCCTCACAATTCATGACTTTTGTCAAAGATGAAATGTTAAGCATTCAACAAATGAATCATACTTTAATTATATTTCTACCTCTCCAAAGCTCTCTAAAAACAGCACTCATTACAGCACAACTCAACTGTAATGGGGACAAACTTTCTTAATCTAACAAGACTGAGATCATAACCTTGGACTTATACACAGAATCTCTCTACTTGAATTTAGTGTGAAACTTAAATCTTCTCCCCCTTACCCTAAATATCCCCCCCAAATCACCAATCTTGTCCTCTCTTCCTTTGTAGGAACATCTATCCAACATTTACTAAATGTTTACCATTGAGGGATAAAAAGAGTTTCTCTTTCCACTGTCAATGCCTAGTGGAGAGTCTTAAACATCACATCTGCTACGGCACAGAATTCTAATCGGTATCACAAATTTCCTATTTTCCTCTCTAAACTCACTCAAGATACCTCCAATAGACTAATCCTTGTGTACTACTTGTATACAAAGTGCTACTTATTTCTTTGTGTACCTGAAAATTGTTGGGGTATTTCAGCTACTCAACAAACCCCAATCTTTTGAACTGGTACTAAATAATCTGGCCTATCTGGATTCTGGGATGTATATTCTTATATTCTTACTTTCTGAACACTGGGAAACTAAGCCACTTGGTATTCTTTAAATGCACTTTGAGCCTTCTTACTTATACATCTGAAATGCCATCCTCTTTCATCTTTGTGTAGCCTGACCAATCTACAGTCCTACAGTCCTTGTATGTTCAGCTCAAATGCCATATTCTTCAGGGAGCCACCCTTGTCTGTCAAATCGAGCAGCAGTCATTTTTCTCCCATTCAGAATTACAGCAGCACTCTGCCATTTAGCACAGCTGGCACTGCAATGCTTTAGATTTATAATCCCAAATCTCTACCCTGGTATTGTTCACGGCTTTTCAGATTCAATAGATTGGCAATAATTGGAGCAACTGTAGAATATACTGTCCACAGCCAAACAATTTGGAGAGTGAAAAGAAAGCACTTTTGGTAACTATGCTGGGACAACAGACATCAACTAGGGCTGTCTCAGGCACACCAGATGCATGGTCACCCTTGCAAAGTGGTACGCGTGACCAGCCTTGTCAATAAGTACAACAATAGACTCAAAGGAATGAACTTGAAATTAAGAGACTGTGGATGATCTTTGTCTTAAAAACCTTAAATTTGCTGAAGTGGCACAGTGAATTCTGAAACTGAAAACACAGATATCAGTCCTGACTTTGATGCTAACTAGCGATGTGATATAAGGTAAGTCACTTAATTGAGTCTCCAACTCAGCTAAACTGGACTCTATGATTTTACATTCTCTCTCTTGTTGGCCCATGTGATAGGGTCTCTGCCAGGTAACTAGGAAGCTCTATTTACATAGTACACATAATAAAATACTTGTTGGTTTAACAAATTTGCTTTAATATTTTAATAAACTATACCTAACTGCCTTAGTACTTATATGACATGATTCATCTTCCAGGAAAAAAAAAACTATAATACAAGATATTTGGAGATAAGAAAATATTTGGAGATAGTTGCCAAATACTTTAAATACCTATTTTTTCTCCGATAGCATTTTGTTTTCAAGAAATAAAAAACTCAAAAAGTTTTAAACTATCCTGAACAAAATAAAAATCACTATGTATACAGACCTAATTGCAATATTCCAAATTTAATTTCTAACAGATTTTTTATTTGGCTTTTCAAATACTTATAAAACATTGCCCTTCCCTCCCATCTTCAGACATTTCCAACCCCATTCCTCAGATTTAAGCACAATTAACTGATTGTTGTGTAGATTTATAAAACTTTCTTACAAATATATATACATCTATAGTAGACCCTTGAACACTGCATGGGTCCACTTATACATACATTTTCTTTTCAATAAATATATTGGAAATTATTTTAGAGATTTGTAAACAATTTGAAAAAACCCACAGGTGAACTTCATAGCCTAGAAATACTCCAAAAATTAAGAAAAACTTAGATATGTCCCGAATACATAAAATATATGTAAATATTAGTCTATTTTATAATTTACTACCATAAAATACACACAAACTTAAAATACACCAAGTTAAAATTTATTAAAACTTATGCACAGACTATATACATGGTGCCATTTGCAGTTGAGAGAAATATAAACAAATGTAAAGACAGTATTAAATTGTAACTGCTGGGGCACCTGGGTAGTTCAGTCCATTAAGCGTCCAACTTCAGCTCAGGTTATAATCTCACGGTCTGTAAGTTCAAGCCCCACGTTGGGCTCTGTGCTGACAGCTCAGAGCCTGGAGCCTGTCTTGGGTTCTGTGTCTCCCTCTCTCTCCGCGCCTCCCCTGCTCATGCTCTGTCTCTGTCTCTCAAAAATGAATAAACGTTAAAAAAAAAAAAATGTCTTCAGGCTCTCTGCTGTCAGCACAAAGCCCACTTTGGATCTTCTATGCCCCCTCTCTCTACCCCTTCCTGCTCACATGTGCTCTCTTTCAAAAATAATAAATTAAAAAAAAACAAATTGTAACCACATAAAATTAACTGCAGTACATACTGTCCTACTGTAATAATTTAGTAGCCACCTCTTGTTGCCACTGTGGTGAGCTCAGGTATTGCAAGTATCCGCTTGATATGCTGTGTGAAGCTAATGACCATTGTATGACACTAATCATCTCTGCGTAGGCGGTTCATCTCTCCAGCAAATTGTGTACTGCGGTAAAAAGTCATCTCTCATGGTTCTCACAATCAGTAAAGTTTTTAGGGAGTCAAAAGTTACAGGCAGATTTGTGACTGCACAGGAGTTGGTACTCCTAACCCCTGTTCAAAGGTACTGTTCAAATACCCTTCTATCTTACCTTTTCCACAAATGCAATCAGACTATACACACTTTTCTACAACTTGCTTTAATAATAATATAACTCACAGGGCGCCTGGGTGGCTCAGTCGGTTAAGCTTCCGACTTTGGCGCAGGTCGTGATCTCACAATTGAGCCCTGTGTCGGGCTCTGCGCGGACAGCTCACAGCCTGGAGCCTGCTTTGGATTCTGTGTCTCCCCCTCTCTCTGCTCCTCCTCCACTTGCACTCTATCTCTGTCTCTCTCTCAAAAATAAAACATTTAAAAATTTTTAAAAAAATAATATAACTCGTATTTTTCCATAGCTACCTTATAGTTTAACAGCTACCTAGTATTCCGTTGCATTCATGTTATTTAATCAGCCCCCTTACTAACTGTACTGACTGCACTGCTTCCAGATTTATCCTAGTCTAACATAAGTATCTTTAAATATTTGGTAGCTATACATGCAAAATAAACTATTATAAACAGGGCTACTTGATGAAAGGATATATGAATTGTAAATTAAAAATTGCATTTAAAAAAAAATTTACACTACTATCGAAAGCATGAAAACACAAGTCTCCTCATACTCCAGTCTCATGATAATGGAACAGGTAAAAAAGAAAAAAAGAAAAAGTAAACCTGTAAGTACAAGCATGTCCACAAAATACTGTTCAGCAAAGTCACAGAAAAATATGATTTCACTTCTGCAAATAAAAAGGTTACACATGCCTATACACATATCAATATAAAATGTACACACACAGAGGCTTCTTCTAGTGCTCAAGTCTCAGCTTACATATCCCATCAGAAAGGCCCTCCCTGTCCATCCTACTTAAAGTAACTCTCAATATCCTTCAATAATTCTTTTTCAGAGTCTAATATTTATGTCCTTTAAATAGGCATAAAATCGACAATTTATTTACTTGCTCAGTGTTTGTTTATGCATATAGTACATAAACACTATAAGGGCAGAGGATCTTGCCTCCTTGTTGGCTATGTCATCCCTACCACCCAGTGCAGTTGAATATACAATTTTAAATAACATATAGATTTTTGCTCAAAAAATACTTCCTGAATAAATATACAATGTGTGCTAACATGGGCTATCTCTAGGAAGTGGGATTAAGGGAAGGGGTAAAAGGTACATTTACTTTTATTTTGGTCAATTATGCATTCTTATTTTGACAATGAACATGGGTTATATTTATTTAAAACTATTCTATGCAAGTTTAGTTTTAAGCAAACCATTTCAGATGCTTTGCAATCTGGTCACATAAGATTTTCTTCTTGTTTGGAAAGTTAAATGATCTAACTGAACATTAAATAGATTATTATTGTCTACTTGAAAAAATTCTCAAACCTTGCTTCACGAAGTTAACCTTTTTTTTAATGTTCAGTTATTTTTGTGAGAGAAAAAGAGAGTGAGCATGGGAGGGGTAGAAAGAGAGGGGGGCAGAGGATCAAAGGCAGGCTCTGTGCTAACAGCAGAGAGGCCAATGTGGGGCTCGAACTCATGAACCATGGGATCATGAGCAGAGCTGAAATTGGGATGCTTAACTGACTGAGCCACCGAGGTGCCCCCATGAAGTTAACCTTCTATTTCCATTTTAATTTAGTTTAATGTTGACTACTAAATTCCCATTCAGTAGCTTTGCCTTTGTACATTCTTTCAAATTACTCTTACCTTAGAGTTGCAGAGTACTTACGATTTACAAAATGCTTTACATACACAGCTGACCCTTGAACAACGTAGGTTTGAACTGGACTGGTCCACTTACACACAATTTTTTTTGATAAATACAGTATAGTACTGCAAATGTATTTTCTCCTCCTTATTCTTTTCTTTCCTTTTAAGTAGGCTTCATGCCTGGCACAGAGCCCAATGTGGGGCCTGAACTCAAGACACCAAGATCAAGACCTGAGCTGACATCAAGAGTCAGATGTTCAACTGACTGAGCTATCCAGGTGCTCCTCCTTATTATTTTCTTAACAGTTTCTGTCCTCTAACTTACGTTATTATAAGAATGTAGTCTAAAATACATATGACATATAAAATATGTGGTAATTGTTTACTGGTAAAGGCTTCCAGCCTAATTATTTCCAGTAATAACTAGGTTATTACTAGTTAAGTTTTGGGGAGTCAAATTATACGCAGATTTTTTTGATTGTGCTGAGAGGTCAGTGCCTCTAACCTCCATGTTGTTCAAGGGTCAACTTTATTAGTCTACACCCTCAGAGGTGTGCTGTGCAGAGATTACTGGTTATACTTAGAGATAAGGAAAATGATACTCAGAGAGATTAACTACCTCAGCTGCAGTGGGGTTGGGACATGAAGCCAATAATTCAGGTTGTTAGTATGAGGTTTGTGTCATTATATACACTGTGGCAGGTAACTGGCAATGCCTCAATCTTCTGCAAACAATGTATTCATTTTAATACTTAAACAGAAAAAATATTTTTGAAATGCATCTTATATTTAATGCATATATTTCTATAACAGCTGCATTTAACAGAATATTTGGGTGATAAGGAAGTCAAATAATCAAAATCCTTCATTTTACAGAAAATAAAATCAAAGAATTTCAGTACCTGATCCAATCACTCAGTAAGTTAATGGCAGACAAGAACTAGAACCCAGGCATTGATATTAGATGCATTTTCAATCACAGAAAGTTTCTGGACATGGAATTCATGATTAAGAAGTCAAATTTCATCATAGTTGTCTTGAGTTAAAACTTTTCTTAAATTTATAATTACTGCTACAAAAAGGCAAAATAACTGATTGGAATTTATCCTTTGATTAAAATCAGCACCAACTATCATATATCCTAGTGTTTCAGATTTAAAATATTCCACAGATGACTAATGATTTCCTGCTATCTAGCCAACTTTTAATCATGCCAGGCCTTAGTCACTTATTCCAGAACTTCTGTTATTCAATATTTACCTTAGATACTACATGGAATTTTTTTGCAAATGTTTCTGACACACACAAAAAAAGAGAGGTTCAATATGTTTCCTTATCTACCATGGCCATAATATCCTAGAAGTCATTTAATGAGCTGGTAAAGTATGAATTTCCTTTACTAAAAACAAGTTCATATTTCCCTTTTCACCAGCCCATCTTCCCTTACTGACACTAAAACTGCCAAGTATCAGACTTGATATGAATGAATACAAAGAAAAAAACTCTTGTGTTTTAAATTTAAGTCTTACAAGATAATTTTGGAATCTATTTTTAAATTCAAACTGACAGGAAGAAAGGCTAATAAAAAGTTAATGGACAAAACACATTTTACTTAATTCTTACTACTCTTAACTGCAATAATTTCTAATACCAATACTTAAAAAAATCACTCAGTAGACAATAAGATATAGAAAATATCTTGGCACAAAATGACAGATAATATGAATTTAACTGGCAGCAAATAAAAACAATACTGTTATGATTAAATATTTTTAAAACTACAAGAGACCCTAAAATCAAGAGGTTGCTGTTCTTGAAATGCATAAAAGTAAATATTAAAAACAGCATTAGGGGGAGGGAGAGAAGAGAGGGAAGTAAACCACAAGAGACTCTTGAATGATAGAGAAGAAACTGTGGGTTGACGGAGGGGGGAGGGGGATGGGCTAGATGGATGATGGGTACTAAGAAGGGTAGTGATTGTGATGAGCTCTGGGTGTTGTATATAAGTGATGAATCACTGAATTCCACTCCTGAAATCAACCTTGCACTGTATGTTAACCAAAATTTTAAAAAATGTACTCTCACACACATGAAATTAAATATTTCAAGAATGCCATGCTTGGCATTGACATACATTGCATGAGAAACAGAGTAGAATGATGATTACTAAGGACTGAAGGCTGGGAGAAATAGGGAAATGTTGGTCAAAAGGTACAAACTTCTACCTACAAAGGAAAAAGATCTAGGGCTGTAATGTGCAGCATGGTGACCCTAGTAAACAATCCTGTACCATGCACCTGAAAGTTGTAGGAGAGGTGAACTCACCATGTTCTCACCAGAACAATAACAAAATGGTGTGAGGTAGAGAATGTTAACTAACACTACTGTGCTGAACATTTTGTAATATGTACAAGTCATCACATTTTACACCTTAAATTTACACAATGTTAAATGTTAATTATATCTCAAAGCTGGAGGGAAAAAAAGAAAGGTATGTTTGAAACATACTCATTCTCAAGTTCTAATTCCCAATTAGAAATTCTGTTTTCTAGTGCTGTTGCATACATGTTTTATATATTTAATCTATAATTACAAAATTTCATTTAACATTCAAAGGTGATAATTAACTTAGAAAACATGCCATCCAAATTATATCAGAGGACAACTGTGGGTGCTCCAAACTACCTTCTTGCAACAAAGCACTAGCCAGCAGGCAGTAGCCAGTGAGCAGAAGAAAATTCCCTCTACACAAAAATAAGGCTCGGTCTCAGAGATGCTCAAATACTTTCAATACTATTTTTAAACCTGATGCATAAAGGTAAACATCATCATAAGAGATTTCTTTGTACTTTTCAATAATTTACTCCATAGGGTTTCTAGTACTTAAATGTCTCTCAGATGTCAGCCACAAAGATGTGCTAGCAAACTCTCTTGTAATTTGTAGTTCTCCTGTTAACAGTTCCTCCCTGCAATCCGTCACCATGGCACATCTAGTTACACACCATGTCTGACATTCTTCAGTTATCCTAATATTCTTCACTCTGCTGCCCTTCTTCTGCCTTTTTCCATCTACCCCCACTGTGTTCATTTTAAAACCTTTACCCGAAACAGACTTCCAGTGACCAAAAATAACTTAGAATCACAAACTATCAGGGGTAAACGATTCCTTTCATTTACGTCTATGTTCGGCAAACTTCTGTAAAGGGTTAGAGTAAATATTTCAGGCGTGGTGGGACATATGGTCTGTGTTGAAACTACTCATCTCTGCCATTGTAGTGTGAAAACAATTACAGACCAGACACAATCAGTAAACAAGCGTGGCTGTGTCCCAATAAAGCTTTACTTACAAAAACAGGAGGTTGGCTGGACTTGGCCTTCGGGCTACTGTTTGCTAACCTCAATTTTGTCCATCTGCCTTTGAATATCTCTACATCAATGTTTCCCAAATTGTGCCTTTTAAGATATCAATGAATCTACTTAAAAAAAGACTACATGGTCAAACAGATTTGGGAATGCTATATACTCGCATTCTATTTTACTCCTGGAGATTCACAACGGTAATGAATGTGAAGGGAAACAGGCTCAAAGTGGGCCAGTTTCCATGCTTCCTCGTCCAGGCTGCTCAGACCTCTGGTACTTGTCCCACCAAATCAGGGGCAGCAGTGGGTCTACTGGTAACTGCTCTGTTCACTTCCTGCAGTAACAACCCAGCTCTTATGAAGGGAAGTGTTTGTAATTCCATGACGTTTTTGGCAGAAAGTCCTCAAAATTATGTGTTTGGTATATTTTCTAAATTTTAGCACCAAAAGGTAGCCTTAGTATTAACTTAAAAAAAAAAAAAAAACCCTTACTGATTATAGAAGGAATATATGGTTATTTTAGAAAAGGGAAAAATTTTAGTATCCAAAGATAACCACTGTTAATGTTTTGGTATGGGAATGCCTACATATGTGTATATAATTTTTTAAGCTAAATTCAGATTATTTGGTATACATAGCTTTGTATTTTACTTCTCTACTTGACATTACATCCGGAGATTTTCCTGATGTCATTAAAGAGTGTTCAAAGACACAGTTTTTAATGGCCAAACAACTTTTCTATCACAATGTTGTACTATAATTATTTTATCTACTTCCTCTATTTGGGGACATGTAAGTCATTTCCTATTCTTTCTCTTTATCCCTATCTTTCTCTTTTTAAAATACAAATGCTGATATTAACAGTGTTTGTCCAAATTGTTGATTTCTTCCTTAAGAAAAGATCCTAAAAGAACAATTAATGGGTTGAGTCAGTAATGTTTAACATATAATTGTCAACACAGTGTTAGTAAATGGTGTAACAATTTATATTTCTGCTGAGTGCATGAAAGGCACAACCCTAATCACACACTAACCAACCATTATAAAGTAATGTTCATTAAAAGATCTTCACTAGGCAAAAATGACATCTGACTTAATCTTATATCTTTGTGAAGTGGAACATTTGTCACGTTTAAAAATGATCTTTATCTTTGCTCTATTGTGAACTGTATGCTATGTTAGTTATTTGTGTGCATTCTTATATATTCAGAATATTAAACTTCTTCTCTACCTGTCTCTTCTTTAATTTAGTTAAGGTATTTCTCATACTTTATATAAAGAAGTTTTTATACCCTAAAGTACCAAATTTCCATCTGTATTCTCTCTTACCTCTTTCATATGTAAAAGCAAGTGGCAAGACTCTATCATCTTTCAACACTTTTATGGATTCAGTTAAAATATTAACTCTATATTTTACTTTGACATTAAGGTAAACACATAATTTAATTCTTTACAAATCACCAATTATCCGCATATCAAGTAATGTAGGATTCTTTTAATCCACACTGATTTGTGATATCACATTTTCACACATTCAAATATTATAAAGTGCTATTTCTGCTTTATAAATTTCTTTTCCTAGCTTCTTATAGGCCATCATAGTTTTTAAATGATGTGCATAAGACTAAGATAAAAGAGAAGATTTTTTTATTTTTATTTTTTTAAATGTTTATTTTTTAAAGAAAGAGAGAATATGTGTGTGTGGAGGGGTAGAGAGAGGTAGACAGAGGATCCAAAGTGGGCTCTATGCTGACAGCAGAGTCCAATGGGGGGCTTGAACTCACAAACCGCGAAATCATGACCTGAGCCAAAGTTGGACGCTTAACCAACTGAGCCACCCAGGCATCCCAAAAGAGAAGATTGTTTAAAATCAGAAGGATAGAAGAGGTTCTATAGAAATAATTTAAAGAACTGGAATTGGTAAGAAGGGAAAAAATAGTAAGGGAATAAATGGCTATCTTTTCTTTTTTTAATGTTTATTTTTGAGACGGAGAGACAGAGACAGAGACCGAACACAAGCTAGAGAGGGGCAGAGAGAGAAGGAGATACAGAATCCAAAGCAGGCTCCAGCCTCTGAACCCACAAACCATGAGATTATGACCTGAGCTGAAGTCCCATGCTTAACCGACTGAGCGACCCAGGCGCCCCAATAAATGTTATCTTTAAGTAGATAAAATAAGAGGCTGAGATGTAAGTCCACAGAAAATTGTGGTGATTTAAGGTAGAAACAAGAATCAATTTTTGATCAATAAGAAAATAACACATGGCAAAAAACTCATCCAAAGATTATAGTGATGGTATCCACGGGGATCTTCAAGACACTATGCAAGGATGAACTTTTTAGTTGACTAAGACAATTGTCTGAAGGCAGAGAAATATGACTAGATAATATATGATCCCTTATAAAGCCATTTACTACGGACAGAGTTAGGGAGTTTTAATTTACAATAGTGTAAAAGACTACCACACAAAAATTAGGGACAAAACATTCTCTATATACAAGAAAATAAAATATTTAGCAGTCTTAATTTATAGCAAGAGTTTGGTTAAAACTCTTTAAAAATCTATCAAAACCAAAGCCTGTTATATTCTTCCTCAACCTCTTTCATTAGTTTCTGACATGAACTGCTCTCTGATTCTAGATATTTTTATCTAGTTTTCTATTATCCTAAACTCAACACATCTTTTTTTTTTTTTTTAATTTTTTTGGTCTTTATTTTAAGAGACAGAAACAGAGAGCGAGTGGGGGAAGGGTAGAGAGAGAGGGAGACACAAAATCCGAAGCAGGCTCCAGGCTCTGAGCTGTCAGCACAGAGCCCGATGCAGGGCTCGAACCCACGGACTGCGAGATCATGACCTGAGCCGAAGTCGGCTTAACCGAATGAGCCACCCAGGCGCCCCATCTCAACACGTCTTAAACTGATGCCTTGTCTCCTGACCAAACTGGCTCTATTACCTTTCTTTTCAAATTTATTGGCATAAAGTTGTTTCTAATATTCCCTTATGTCCTCTTAAAGTCTATAGGATTTGTAATGACGTCCTCCCTTTCATTCCTGATAATCATAATTTTTTGTTCTTCTTGATCAGTGTGGTTAAACATATTCCAATTAAACTGATCTTTTCAAAACTAGCTGTTAGCTTCATTTACTTTTTGTTTCATTTGTGCTCTTTATCATTTTCTTCTTCTGAATGCTTTAGATTTAATTTGCTATTTTATCTAACTTTTACAAGCTTCCTTCAAAATGCTACTTTATCTGCATTCTACAAATTTTGACAATTAGTATTTTCATTTAGTTAAAAGTATCTTCTAATTTCTTGTGACTTGTTCTTTGACACATGGATTATTTAGAAGGCTGTTTAATTCCCAAATATTTCTGGATTTTCTAGTCTCTGTTACTGAGTTTTAGTTTAATGCCATTAAGGTCAAAGAATATACTTTGGATGATGTAAATGCTGTTAAATGTTTTGAGACTTGTTTTAAGGCCTAAACCATTTACAGTTAACACAGTAATTGATATATAGATTTGAATCTACTATCATGCTAGTTGTTTATTATTTGTCCATTTGTCTCTTTTCCTTATTGTAGACTGAGTAATTTTTAAGATTCTATTGTATTTCCACTATTTACTTATTAGCCAAATCTCTTTCTCTACTTTTTAGTAGTTTCCCTAAGTTTTAGGATATGCATTACACTTTTAAATTATCACAGTCTACTTCATATAATTTGATATGTAATATAAGGATCTTTCAACAGTTTATTTTCAATCCTACTGTACTTTCCTCTGTTTTGTCATATATTTTAATTTTATAGGCTATAAGCTATTTTTCTTTAGACCAGAGATCAGCAAACAAGGACCTGCCACCTGTTTTTGCAAATAAAGTTTTACTGAAAAGTCAAAGTTGATTTACATGGCTGACTGCATGCTACAAGGGCAGAAGTGAGTCACTGTGACAGATACTGCCCCATAAAATCTAACACGTTTACTGTCTAGACCTTTACTGAAATGCTGGTAGTCCCTTGTTTCGATAGCAAGTTATTTCGTACACTGCTGAAAATAAGAAAGACTTTCGTATGTATTTTTCTGTTTTAAACCACTCTGGCCTGCTTTGTTTGTAAAGATCCTGTTTGTCTCTATTGGGGATCATACCACTTCTACCTACGGAACTTTAACAAGTGAATTTCCTCAGGTTTTGTTCTGAAAAGATCTTTACTTCACTTTCACTTTTGAAAGATATTTTTGCTGGGTATATTATTTGGGTTGACTTTCTTTCCTTTTTAGGACTTTAAAAGTGCCTTCTGGCTTGCACCACTTCTGGTAAAATGTCTGCTGTAATGTTTATTTTTGTTCCTCTACGTACTTTTTTTTAATTGGCACTATATTTCCTATGTGCAATACAGATTTCCTTATACATCAGGTAAAGAAAACCATCTCAAATATATCTCTGTTCTAAACCTATAATCCCAAACCGCAGAAGAATTGATCAAGGTGCTTCACCATCACAGGTCTTAACTCCCCCACGGGATATTCCTCTGGTTAGCTCTGTTTGGGTCCTCCTGTTCTGGCTCTTGCCTCACTATGACAGTTGAAACCAAGGATTTCAGGGAAAGCACAGAGGCATTATGAACCAGGCAGTCCTAAGAATCAATCAAGTAATATTCTCTTGGAGCAAAAGAATCCTCAGCCCAAATAGTGGATACACAGTCTATTGAGGCCATGTGTCTTTTTTCAAAGATTTTATTAAAGGTCTTTACAGAGCAATCTCCAAACTCTAGATCAAGCTGCCAAGGAGACCCTGTTATGCTGTGGGTACTGGCTGTACCATGGCAGGTAGCGCTGGCTTCCTATTCTTCTGTTCCAAGATGGGAGTGGTGAGCAATAACTCATTTTGGCTTCCACAGTGCTCACATGATCAGGCAGGGGCTTTGTTAGGGCCAATCTTACCACTTGGATCCCAGGGAAGCATGATCTTCATTTTGATGCCCAGCACACTCTGTCGGAGCAGCACATGGCACACAGCAGTGACAATGTAGTAGTTAACAGATTCTCCACTGTGAAACATCAGGCCATCTATAAACTTCATGGATTTAGCCCTCTGTCCTCAGAGTTTCCCAGACACCATGACATCACAGCCTTTGGCCTCACTCTCCATGATGAACCACAGCACACCATAAGCAGGCCCTCCATACAGCAAGGCATCCTAGGAGTTTGTAACACAGAGACTGCCTGGGCAATAGCACGCTGACCTCTTGTGGCCACCTTTTTAGCATAAAGCTCTACAATGCTCTCAGGGGAGCCAAACCTCTTCTGAAACACAGCGGTCAATTCCTAGATCCACTGGCCCTTCTCACCAAGAACATTCTGTGTCCTGGTGGCCAAGATAATGATTTTAGTCCTGGTTGTTGTAACTGAGACCTCAACTCTGGAGTAGCCATCTTCAGCCAGCTCCCAAGTGAGAAACTCATTCATATCAGCTTTGAAGAGGCTATCGGCAACAATCTTCCTCTTCTTAGAAATCTGCACCACCATCTTGCCACTGCGTGCCACCAAAAGGAAAAAGTCCTTTCTTTTTAAAACTTTCTGGCTGCCTCCAAGACTTCATTATGTTTGGTTTTCAGTAATTGAACTATGATACACAGTGTATCTTCTTTTATTACTACTACCTACTACTACTATTATTATCATTAGCATATGTGGGGCTATCTTAGCTTCTTTTTGACCTGCGGTATGATCTTATTTTTTTTTATTTGAAAATTTTGGCCATTATCTATTTAAATATTTTTTTTCTGTTCTGTTCTTGTTGTCTTTTCTATGTGAGACTCCAATTTACTTATGTTAAACCATCATATATTTTCCCATCTTAGATACTCCATTCATCCTCTTTTATTTCAGTTTAAATAATTTACATTGAACTATCTTCTAGTTGATGGACTATTTTCTCAGCTGTGTTGAGTATAATGATCACCCTGAGTAAATGCTTCACCTCTGATACTATTATTTTTAATAATTTCCCTTGTGGGGCACCTGAGTGGCTCAGTGGTTGAACATCCGACTACGGCTCAGGTCATGGTCTCATGGTTCGTGAGTTTGAGCCCCACACTGGGCTCTGTGCTGATAGCTCAGAGCCTAGATCCTGCTTCAGATTCTTTGTCTCACTCTCCCTCTGTCCCTTCCCTGCTCATGCTCTGTTTCTCTCACTCTCAAAAATAAATAAACATTAAAAAAAATAATAATAATTTCCCTTCCTCTGGTTATAGAACCCTTTCACTCTCTGGACAAATGCAAATATAGTATCTTCAACCTCTTTAGGGTTTCCATCTTTCTGCCAAAATTCCTCCTCTGTTCATTCAAATTATCTACCTTTTCCACTAAATCTTTTAATATACTAATTAGTTTAAAGTCCCTGTCTGATCGTTCCAGTATCTGGGCCCCCTTAATTTGGTTCTGTTAAATGCTTTATCTATCAACAATGGGCCAATTTTCCCTTGCTCTGCTTATGTCCAATAATTTTTGACTGAATGCTGAACATGGTATACAGAATAGCAGAGACTAAGATAATTATTATTTATACTCGGAACATGGCATATCTATTCTGTCAAGCCATTAGTGTGGAGGAGTTAATTTAGATAGGAACTGAACTTGGCATAGATTTTACTATTGTTTTAGTTACCTTCAGCACACCATAAGTTTCAAATTCTTCTAATTTTGGACTACCATTATCTTCTGCTTAAGAAGAAAGACGAAGGAGAGTTTTTCTCAATTTACCTGTTTTCCTCTCAGCTTTCAACTATTTCTACATAACTCTACGACACAGGGATCTCTCTATATTCTTGACCTTCCCCCAGCAGTAGAAAGCTTTTGTCTGTTACTAAGTGTTAGGGCAGGTAGGATTTTCAGTTGTCTTTGTTCAGCCTCAGTATTAGGTAGGTCCTGTGCATCAGAGGGTTCCTCCCTCGGGCAGCAGAAGGATTTTGCTTTACTCCTCCCCTAAATTTATAAAATAAGGTTTTCTGCCCCTCCTCCTTTGGTTTGAGGCTTCAAGCAATTTGAATAAATGAGAGGGGTTTTGCACCTATCTCCCAGCAGCTACAAATTACCTCTTTTACCTCTTCACCGCCAAAATGACTGTTCTTTTTTCCTTTTTAATGTTTATTTATTTTTGAGAGGGGGGGGGAGAGGGAGAGAGAGAGGGAGGGAGGGAGGATGAGTGTGAGTCAGGGAGGGGCAGAGGAAGAGGGAGACAGAGAATCTGAAGCAGACTCAAGGCTCCAAGCTATCAGCACAGAGGCTGATGTGGGGCTCAAATTCACAAACTGTGAGATCATGACCTGAGCTGAAGTCAGCTTAACTGACTGAGCCATCCAGGCACCCCCCAAAATGACTTTTCTCAAGTCTCTGACTTGCCCCCAGTCTTCACAATGAATATCTTGTGGAGTCCCAGGGATATGTATTTGCAAGCCTATATGAACTCCCCCCTTCATCTGGGGCCCTGAGGTACTCCAAACTAGTTCATACTTGGTCTTTAACTATCAGTTACAATTTTAGCTGATTTCTTCTTATCCACTTTTATGGCAGCCATCTCTTTCATGCTCTGCCAAAGGTGAAACAATTAATGACCACTCTTTGGGGGGCAGGAGGGTGTTCGATTCTTTGGAATTTAGTTTACCTGGCTGCATTGCAAGCTCAGCTCTCTGATGGACTCAGAAAAATTATGATTTTGTAAATCAGCCAGCTTTTCATTGTAGGTCAGAGTGGGATGTTCTATGTCCACTCTCTATACCTGAGTAGAAGTCCTCTTCCACTATCGTTCACCTTCGTTTTCTATTTTGGAAAGGCATCACCACTCTTCTAGTCACCAGAGAAAGCCTGAGAAGTATTTCTGACTTCTTTATAATAATGTCTATTATCCAATCAGGTGATAATATCTGGATTAAATAAATCACTAAAATCTTTTTTATTAGGATCCTTTCTATTTTTCTAGTATAACTACTTATCTCACAATGGTCTTTTATAACAATATTCCTTCAAGTAGATGCCCCCTACAATCTGCCACCTATTTCTTTCCTTGTGTGTGGGGGATGGTTGCAGTTTTATTTTTTGGCTTTTTAAGTTTTTATTTTAATGACAGTTAGTTAACATACAGTGTTATATTAGTTTCAGATATACTTCTTCTAAATAAACTTGACTTTATCATCAGACTGCCTTACTACAGTATTGTTTTGACTATTTACAATAAAGGCCATGATCAATCTGATCTTATTCTGCCTTTACAGGCCACCTTCCTACAGAAACAGGTATTCTCCTCTATTTCCATACTGACCCGAGCCCTATTTTTTTTTTAACATATGGAAATCTTATAATTCAAGGACTATTACAAAGGGGATACTTTCCATGAAAAAATTTCCCTGATCACACAGACAGAATTCCTCTCTTCCAAACTGTATGCTGCTTTGCTGCTTTATTTGTACTATAAAAATAACACTTATTATGGACTGGTATTAAATTGTACACATCTCTTACATCTTGTTACAATATTATAAACTCCAGAAAGAGATAAGACCTTATAAACTGTTACAGTCTCTCTTTTTAGCTTTCCCACATAAATATTTATCTTGCAAATTAAAATAGCAAAATTAGTAACATGACACTTTCTTCCCTATAATCATGCATTCTTAATTCATCCCTGACAAGGTTACTAAAAAATTTTGCCAGCCCAAAAATGTTGTCTGTTTTTGAAATGTTGTCTCAAAAAGGAAAAAACACACACTGCAACTATAATTATCATGCCACCCATTTTCAGAGGAAAACCCAATTAGGTTTAGCATAGGGACCTTCTAGCAAAGCCAACCATTTATACTATTAGAGTTAAATCTATAATGGTAATCCCAAACACAAATATACTGAAATCTCTTTATTTATTAGTTCCATGTAAATCACCCCAAGAAACTCACAAATTTTACCAAGGAAAATCACTGCCACTAATAAAAAGAAACAAGCCTATCTACCTTCACGCCTGGTTTGGTAATCATACTCAGGCACTTTGCCAAGATAGAAAAGTGCAAAGTTTCTACTAAATCACTTTCAATAAATAGGGAAAGGTATAATCACAAATACAGGAAGAAAAAGAACAGTTCTAATATTTTATTCCTTTTTATAATAGTACTCTCAAATACATTTTCAAGAAGGAGCATATAAAAATCCTATATGCTATTTTAGTGAAAAGCCAGAGAATAGGCACCATCTTTGCCACTGAGCTTTCCCAACAAGGCTATATATATAGCTGGGGCCACACTGGAACCTGAACTTAATTTGACTCAGATATCAGATTACATGTCTAAAGCATTATCTTTTCCATGTACTCTTGAGAACTCCACAAAATGAAAAATGCTCCTTGCTAAAATAAATAAACAATACACCCAACAGGCATCCTTATCAATTTGACACAGATCCGTTACCCAACAATTCGACTTCTAGTAATTTAGAGTGAGAAAAGAATCATATAAAGAAGTTGAGAACAGCATTGTTCCTAATAGTAAAACATAAGAAACAATTTAAATATTAATAGGGAGTCACTTACACAAAACAAAGTGCATATATACTGCTCAACAATGCAAAATGCTGATACAGATCTATATATTTACTGACATGAGAAGATGTCCACAGCATGTTATTCTAAGAAAATGTGTCCTCTAACCACATACACGTCTGTGCAGGCTCATACGTAGTCCTCCTAGAAGGCACGATATGGAGCATGTGCCATCACTAATTTATTGCCTCTCAACTCCAAATTCATACTTGATCGCCTGCTCTGCAAAAATGAAGCTGGTCCGTTTATCTACCTTTCCTTTGCAGAGGACATAGGTTTTAAATTTTATCAGTACAGGGTGCTTCTCCCAACACTCCAACACCTCAGGTGGTTTTGTAGCAGAGAGCCTTCAGTGAGACACCCCCTGTGACTGGTCGTCTCTAGCACACTAGACACTGGGTTTTGAGGTTTCAACAGCATGACAGCACAGCAATTTCTCTGTTGTCCAGGGAGACGTGGCCACACTCTCTCCAACACAGTCTAGATTTTAGTCCTGAGGGGTTGAACACTGTCTCTCAGACCTACAGGTTGTGGCTGCTCTTTATATCTGTCATTCTTATATTCACTAGAGTTCTCTTTACTTTGTGCTAGCCAACCCCTTATTACTTTAATCCCATTACAGTTCATAGTTCTGTATATTAAAGATCATCTATTCAAATTATTGTTTGGTTTCCCCATTGACTCTGATTGATATAGGGTAGGGGTTCCCCCCCTTTTTATTTTTCAATGTTGTCTGAACTTACAATAAGCATTTTTTGTGTGTGATAATCAGAAAAGGCAAGTTATTTTTATTTTGGAAAAATTTAATGCAAAATAAACATTACCTTAAGTAAAGCGTTTCTATTTTAATAGAGCAGAAATATATTTGTGAGATTAAAATGACTGAAATGTGAAGAACATTCATATAAGACTGTAACTTTACGGTTTTTCTTTTCAACATTATCCAAAGTTGTGTTTCTAGGCCATTTTAAGCAAGGGAAATTATTTAGACTGTTTTCTTTTGCTGTTAGCTATGCCATATACTGGCCTTTACAAACTGATTAATCATGAGCTATCCTAGAGTAATAGGTACTGTGATACGCACTAGTTCCTCAACACGGTCAGCCTCTTTCATTTTACTATTTCAGCCCCTCTTACCATGTTCAAGGATTATCAGCTGGGCTCCAGCTTGTACATTTCCAACATCATTCTCAGCAATGCATTGGTAGAACCCTTCATCTGATTTCACCAGACCCAACACTTGAAGATTATGTTCCTTCTGAGAAAGAAAAACATATATAAATGTTATGATTCAATTGATGAACATTTGTTGAAAATCTCAAGGATATGCTCTTTCTGGGGAGAAAGAACAAGTAAAATTGTATGATTCAGCTATTATGTACCTGTTAACTGAATTTTATTGACAAGGTACTGATTTAACTGACTAGAACAGAAAACACTGCAACTAACCAATTAAGAACTTAATCCTTATGGAAAGTAATACCCACAAGGTTTGCAAACCTACATCTCTGCCTGGAAAATTACCTGACATACAATACCATGTGACCACAGCAAAAGTCTGAATCTGTGAATTCAAGGCACTTTCTTAAAATTATCTCTATATCATTAGTTCTAACAGATTAGACTACAACAAGTTAAATGAGGCTGCATACATACAACTTCCTTTAAATTATAAAGTAATATAAAGTCAAATGTTGTTGTTATTAATATGGCTTAAGATTTTAGAGAATACTGTGAAAATGAGAAGAGTAAAAAAAATGCCAATTTAGCTATAACACATTGCTTTTTAATTAAATACTTGTGAATTAGTTTTTGTAACATACAAGATTATACACTTCAAAATAGAAAATATATTCTTACTAAGAATGAATCACTAATGTGAGAAATTTATAAAAAGACATTATATCATTAACAACCATAATTACTTCTGATTATTTCTATGAATGTCATATATGCACCTTAAGATATGAATCCTTACTACCAAAACCTAGATATTTCTATTACTAGGATTAAAATAATGATAATTATAATAGTAGACAATCTTTACTAAGCATTTAACCCTATATAAAAAAACAAAAAGCAATTAATGGCTCAGTATTCTTAAATAAATTTAATGCTATTTACTTCTTAAGAATCATTTTATCTATTGTCACAACACTGGGTCATGCTCATTCTGAAGGGCCTGAGCATCAGTACACATGAAGGACAGACTTCTGCTCCTGGAATAGAGCTATGAAGACAGCAAGCGCACACACAGGATAATCATTACCAAGAAAACAGTGGCAGCCGTGTTTTAGAGTGCTAGCATGTTTAAGCAGGAATACTAGACTGCTGACCAGGAGATCTGGATGTTGGGCTTAGTTCAACTACTGACTTGCTAGGTGATCTATGTAAACTATCAAAACATGTAGAGGCTCAGCTTTCTTATCAGCCAGTGAAGAGATTACATTCTATGCATATTTTTCTATCTTCATCTGCAGTACATAAACTGGCATGTGGAAGACAACAGATTTCTTAGTAACTGCATTTAAAGACACGTAAAGGGGTGACTGCGGGGCTCAGCTGGTTAAGCGTCGAAGTTAAACTCAGCTCAGGTCATGATCTCATGACTCATGAGTTCCGGCCCTGCACTGGGCTCTGTGCTGACAGCTCAGAGCCTGGAGCCTGCTTCAGACTCTGTCTCTCCCTCTCTCTCTCCTCTCCCCTGCTCGGGCTCTGTCTCGCTCTTTCTCTCTCAAAAATAAACATTAAAAATTTTTAAAAAAATAGATATGCAAAGGTTTCAGAGATAAGCGTCCTCTGAAAAATACTTACCACAATCTTAAAGTAATCACTCGGGATAACCACATCCCCATTCTTGACCCACTTCACGGTTGGAGTCGGTTTCCCAGTCACTTCACATTCGAATATGATATCCATGGACTCATGAGCATATATATTCGTAGGCTGTTTCAAGAATTCTGGTTGGACTTTAAAATAGAAAGGAAATTAGGATATTAATAAAAATAAAAATAGCCAGCTATTCATATTTCAAGCAGTTTTTTTAAATCACAGAATTCACAGTATTTTTACTTATTACTTGAGGCTTTCACATAGGTTTACAAAGCATGTAACAAATATATATTTAAAATATATGCTGGAAGACAGTATCTTTAAGGATTGTATTTTGGTACAATTAACTGGAAGAATAATTATAATTTCTGAGATTCCTTGTTGATAAATCTTTACTAAACTGACTATATTGAAGAAATTGATAATATGAATATTCTAAGCTGTCTAAAAATGAGTATTAAAAGACTTCCCTAACATTTATACCATTTCAGAAGAACCATAACAAAATTCAAAAAAAACTGAGAAAACTGACATTATTTTTCTTGTCAATCAGCTGAGTAACTAACAACAACAACAAAGGAATACAAATGTCGTATTAGAGGCCTTAAATAGTTTACTCACGTAACATCCCTCATTAGTGATATCCCTGGTTGCATGAAATAGTTTTTAAGCGGGGGAGAAAGGGTGACAGGATCTTTGGCGGAAAAGTTAAGTATATTTGAAAAAGTCTGAACATTCCAGTATCTCTCTCTCCCTGCTCTAAGGTTGTAAATCACTGACTTATAAATAACAGAGTATAAGACTCTGAATTAGAAGGATAAGAATAGATCATTTAGTCCAACTTCCCACCTAACGCTGTAATTTCCTATACAACATCCTTAACAAGGGGTCTTATTAATCCTTATTTTGAAATTTTGAAGGATAAGCCTCCCTGAGGCAGCAAGCACCACTGTAGGCTAGTTCTATTTAAAAAAAAAAAAAAAAAAGCAACAATGACAACAGCAGTTTTTTGTTTTTTGTTTTTTAATAGTTGAGCTAAAATGTGCTTAGTGCGTTGGGATTTTGATTGGGATTGTTAAATTTGTGGGATTTGACATCTTAACTGTATTGAGTCTTCCTTTCCCTGAATTTGGTTTACCACTCCATTTATTTAGTTCTGTGGTTTCTCTCACCATTATTTCCTAGTTATCAATATACAAATCTTGTTCACACTTTATTAGGTGTTTCTCTAAGTATTTTGGTGCTTTTTTCATACTTAATTTTTTTTTTTTTTAGTTTCCAGCTGTTCACTGCTAAAAATGTAGAGGTCAAATGATTTATGTATATAAGTTTTTATCCTATGCTCATGCTAAACTCACTCATTAGTTCTAGTAGCTTTTTATAGACAATTAAGGGATTATCTACATAAATAATCATGTTGTCTGTGAATAGAGACAGTTTTATTTCTTCCTTTCCAATCTGCTTTGGTCTTTTTTTCATTTTCTTGCCTATGTCACTGGCTAGAGGGCTAGACTGGGGCAGGTCCTGGGAAGAAGTTTAGACAAGCTTTATAATTTGGGTTAATGAAGAGCAAGAGTACAGCAAGTAGGTAGAACCCCAGAAACTGGTAGGAGCCACGGCCAGAAAGAATGCATCATCTTAAGAAGCAACGTCCTGCTCATCATCAGTCAGACCCATGGTACCCCAGCAGGTAACTTTCCACATAGAAGCTCAGGTCTGTGGAATCTAGAAGATCTCCTGTGGACCAGCATGGCCCATGGATGTGTTCTCTGGCAGCAATTATACCCTCTCCGAGGTCTGAGTTGCAACCTTAGACAGGGATGCCCTTTTCCAAGTTTGTTCGCTTTTTAGATTCTCCCCTGTTGCTCCTTCTGTATTCCTTAAAGTCCTACTTTGTCCTTTTCAGTAGTGAAAACACTTGTACTAGTTAATAATTCTTTATATTAATATTTCCTTGTTCAAAATCCTGGTGTGATTTTTGGCCCCTGATTGGACCCAGGCTTACACTAATATACTAATAGTAGTCCCATACACGCTGCCAATATTTCTTCCCAGTTTTTTCTTTCGTCTTTTAACTTAAGGTACCTGTTGTGCTACCAAAGTTTTTAATTTGTATGTGGTAAAATTTATCAGTTCTCCCTTTTTTGGCATCTATATTTTATTATTCTTGCTCAAAGGTTTTCCCTGCCTCCATACTATAAAAACATTCACTCGCAATTTCTTCTAGTACGTCTGTGAAACAATCCGGACTTCACCAAGTATCCAGCTTTACACTTTCCTAAATGGCAACCTCAGTAATCCCAATAAAAGTACCTGATTTGAAATAGTTTTTTCTGTTTTAAACTTTTAAAAAATTTTTATTTTGAGAGAGAGAGAGAGAGAGAATGAGAATGAGCAGGGGAGGGGCACAGAGAAACGGAGAGAGAGAATCCCAAGCAGGATCTACACTGGCAGCACAGAGTCTGACGCAGGGCTCAATCCCACAACCCTGAGATCATGACCTAAGCCGCAATCAAGAGTTGCGACACTCAACTGACTGAGCCACCCTGAAATCATTTTAATATTAAAATCCTATGTATGGGAGTTATTTCTGGATACTACGTGGTTTCACTGATCAGTCTATACCTGTACCAGGACCAAAAACTTAATGATTGTAACTATACAATATTTTAAAATATTTATTTTCTCAAAACTTTCCTCATATTGTTAGTTAAGTTTTTTCAAATTCCAGATGAATTTAGACTCACCTTTGGTCAAGTTTATCTGTTCTTCCTCAAAGAAAACAGACAAAAAAGAACAACCCAGAGGTTTCATTTGAGTGCAATAAATTTTAGATGCAGGAAAAAAGAACAAATTTTCAATCCTGAGTGTTCCCTATTTAAGATCAGATATTTAAGTTTATTTGAATATTATTCAATAATGATTTATTGTAAAGACACTGCAATGATTGAAGTCAAGACATTTACAGTTGAGTTCTGGTTTTACCAGTAGACATATTGTTGACCATGGGTTGCAGTCTGCTTCTACACTCAATAAGGAACTCAGCTGGACTATTCCTAAATACACCAAGGTCTCTAACCAACTGCAACATTAGGATTTTAGTTTATATATTTGATGTGTAATAGTTAACATTCACAAGTACTTTCCACTTACCATTATTTCCCACAAAAAGTCTATTATTTAGATATTATTAGATTATATCCATTTTATAGACAAGGACACTAACACACAGAGAGGCTAAGTAGCTCCATCAGGTTAGAAAACTTAGTCAGTGACAGATCTGGATTCTGAACCTACCAGTCTGACTTTAAACCCTGTGTTCCCTCTCTTTTTACTTTAGAGAAAATAATAATAAACCCCATGTACCTGTCATATAGCTTCCACAATTATCAACTCATGGCCAGTGCTATTTCATCATCTGTATCCTAACCTATCCCATGTCTTCCCCCAGATTACTCTGAAAGCAAATCCCAAATATTACATTATTTCATATATAAGTATTTAAAGTAGGTCCTCTATAAAACAAGAATTCCCATTTCTAAACAAAACTATAATACCATCATCAGGTTGGTTTCTACAATAATTTCTCAATATCATCAATTAGTTAATTTTACTAACTGGCCTACATTAAAAAAACGATTGATTTGGGCAAACAAGGTGCATTCATTGGTATTAATCTGTTTCTTACCTTTCTTTTAACCTACATATTCCTTCTTTATCTCCAATCTTTGTTTGCAATCAATTTGCTGTAGAAGTCATCTGCTCTATAAAGGTTCCTGCAGTCTGTCTTTTGCTGACTGCATGCCATTGTGCTATTTAAATATATTTGTCCTGAATTTAGCAGTTAAATGTAGAAGCTTGATTGGAGTTGGGCTCCCTCTTTTTATTTTTCCAAGAGTATATCATAAGTAGTGCCATGGTCCTTCCATCAGGAGAGTTCATAAACTGTGACGATCTCTCTTTTTGTGATGTTAGCAGTCTTAGATATTGTGAAAAATAATATTCTTATTCTGTCATTCCTTCTATAAAAAATATCCCCTCAGCAATTATTTGGTTATCCTTAAATATACCTCTCAAAAAAAGAGCAGGATAAATGCTTGATTTTTTTCCCCTTATTAATTTTTCAAAATAATGGTCTGGCTCTCTAATATCCTCCCAACTGAAGATAATCATTGAAGGATTTTTAAAAAAGTATTCTTATGATTTTGTGGATTAAAATAAATTTGATTTGTTTCAATCCACGCTAATTACCATTCTTTTGATTCTCAAACTATCCCATTTCTGACTACTAGAAGCCTGAGTCTACTGAAAATTCCTGAGTCCTTTCTGACATGATGCTAGTGGTCTTTAGTATGTTCTGGTCACAGTTTTAGGCCCTATTTGTGGACAAAGCTAGCAATTATGTATTTTTTAAATATAAAATTGATCATGATTTCATTGTTATCCAATTAAATTCAGAACCATAGGTTTTAATTAGATCTTAATAAATTCACATCTGTATTTCTTTTCTCTCATGCTAAAAAAATCCATTCTCACTGACACCAACTTAACTACTCATATGTTTTATCTTACACTCAGTAGTCTCAGAATAATCAATATTTCTACCAACAATATAATACCAGAAAAGCAGCTGAAGATTTTTGTAGTTTTTTTTGTCCTCAGCATATATCCCATTAGATATATGTGGTTTAATTACCATTTTAAATTTATTCATAATAATAACTTTTAAAAAAATATTTGAGAGAGAGAAAAGAGAAAGAGAGAGAGAGAGACAGAGAGAGAGAGAGGAAGAGAGAATGAATCCCAAGCAGTCTCCATGCTGTCAGTGCAGAGCTCGACATGGGGCTCAATATCACAAACTGGTGAGATCATGACCTAAGCTAAAATCGAGAGTCAGAAGCTTAACTGACTGAGCCACCCAGGCACCCCTGTAATAATAACTTTTACTTGGAATTATAACTTTCTGTGTGGCTACACTACCAACTAGATACATACACATTTAGAGTCGTTTCATTTTACTTTCCCCTTCATGAAATTACTTCATAAAATCTCAAATCTACGAAAGGAAGGTATATTTAAACAAGTCTAGCTTCTAACCCTGCTTTCTCCACCCTGTTCTCTCTCTTCTCCCATAGGGAGCCATTTAAAATTTTTTTAAGATTTAGCCTCCCATTTTAAAACTTATAAGCAAACACACACAACTCGTCTCCACCCCTCTTCTTTAGATTAAATGGTAATGAGGGAGTGGATAAGGACAAAGTGCAAGCTAGCAGACCCGGCCCCCCAGGTGGGATATGTGTGATATCCCTCAGGCACTCCTGGCTGCCCAAGGACAAAGGAAAGGAAAGGAAACAAATGGCTAACTGATAAAGATCACAGTCATACAGGACTTGAGTCTCCATCAGTTTGCAAACATCAGTAGAAAAAAACAATCTTATCAATAGCCTGATCTCCAGAAACCTGTAGACTCAACTCCCTGGAGCCCCAACATCACCCCTCCATAGTGAAATGGGGAACGAAGGCAAGAAGGAAATAGCAGATAAAATTAAATTTCCTTATAACCTGCAGCCAATTGACAAATACTGGAGGCAAACACAGAATATAACATTTCTACAGGAACCCCCTGTTGTCACAATGTTAATGCCTTAGTAGGGGGGAAACAACCTTAGCTTGACAATAGCAATGCCTCAAGTATCTTAGGAGTCCTCTTTAGCATATCAAAGTCCCTCTGGAGGCTTCCATTTGACTTTACCTCCCTAACTCCATAGTATAAAACCAGCCATTCTTCACAACCCCAGCGCAGCTCTTTCTTCCCATGTGTACTGTCCCTGTTCTTTAATAAGATCACTTTTTTGCACCAAAGACGACTTCAAGAATTCTTTCTTGGCCATCGGCTCCCGACCACCCCACCATTACCTCAAAACCTCATCACTAACACACTGAACAATTTTTGTCTGTCTTTAAAGATCTTAACCACTAGGGTATCATGTTTCTGAGGAAATGATGTATTTCCTGAGTCTCAAGGACTGAGACTCCCCGTAAGAGTAATTCTGGAAAACACAGCAAAATCCTCTTCCAAAAAAACCCCAATTAATATAATTTTAGCATGCATTTTTAGTAAACAGACTTTCAAAGACTATTAGAAAAAAATTATCTAACAATGTTCAATTCATCATTTACGTTTCCCTTTCATGAATTACAAAACATAGCCTTTAAAATGTTCTCTGGATTTTAACTTCTCTGTAGATAGTATTCACACCAATTAAACACAATGTAAGAGCAGATGTTTGTGGCTGCGAAGTTAAATTGATAACCAGAGAGCAAATGAGTCAATTACCATAAGAAAATAAGCGTTGTAACGGAAGATTATGCATTTTGTTACCAAAGAGATAATTAAGCTTCAAATTCTCTTTGACAGCTCCCTATCCTTTCTAATGCCATCATCATTACAAGAATAATTTTAATTGCTAAATGCACAAGCAGAATTTAATACTAAAACATATTATACTTGCAAAATTCTTTTACTGGAAACATCACTTAATTCCATCACTGTTTTGCAACGTTGAAAATTGCCACTCAATTCAAACAGAAAACAATGTAGGGCCAACACCAATGTTTCAAGGTTACTTTATTATGCTCTTATTTGGAAGATTATAACAGTTTTCATTTACATTACTTCTAAATTGTTGGAATTCTATTGTTTGATTTTAAAGGTTTAAGCACTGGAATTCTTAAAAAGCTCTTTAAGTAGAGAAATAAATCAATTCTGTCCATTTTATTTAAACTGCACACTTGCTGTTCTTAAGCTTCTTTTCAATAATTCACAAAATTACATGTAAGTCCTTAAAAAAGAAAACCCCAACAAATAAAACCCAAGCATTTTAACAAGCTTAAATTCCTTCAGGATGTCGTTCAGCAATCTAATCAACAAGTCCTCTATAAGTACTGTCTCAACTAACAAAGCAAAAACACATTAGAGCCCTCCAACATTTCTCAAGAAAGCCTCTCAATCCAGTGAAGGTGAACAGGTTTTCCTTAATCTCCAGGAGGAAATAGGAGAAATTATAACTACGGAGCAACACTGTGACAAAGTTGCCACATGACCTTGAAATTGTTTTTCCTTCCTTTCCCACACCTCCAGCTTCAGTGCATTTCCTTAACTCTCCCCCTTAACTTAGCTAACAGGTATTCACTTATCCTTAGGATCTTAACTAAAAACATTTCCTGATCCACGTCGCTCCCTATTCTTGGCTATCACTGCGCTATTTACCATTGAAAACACAGCCACAGCCGTCTAAACCATAACAGATGCTCAATGTCTATTTGTTGGCATGAATGGTTATTTGAATTCTGAAACTTCCATTAATCAGAAAGAGAAAAGACGTAAGAGAAAATTTGTTCAGATAATAATTTTTCTCAAGGATTCTCAAGTTTTTCACAGATTCACTGTTTCATACCCATTGTTTCCCCAACAAGTTAATAAATGTATTCTGTGCTATCTGTGAATTGTCTGCATGAATTTTAAATGTTGCCTTTAAATGTTTATGATAATGTAAAATTTTAATAAGTATGTTATTTCAGCACTCACATTCATGTTTATATTTACCACTTAGCTCTGTAATCACAGAATTCAATCCCAATGCAATGTCATTCAAACTTTGGGTCTTCCGGTCCTTAAAGATCTTAAACTTGAGAAACTGTGCTCTATAAGTAATTTTTTTTAGGAATTCACAAGAATCTTTACTAAACATAAGCTCCCCTTCCTTTATAAGACTGAACATACTTAATCTCTGCATGGTGTCGCAATATTACCACGATGAACATCAGCTGTGTACCACACCTAGCCAAAAAAGGTATGAGGGCCTCAGGTTGGTTACTTCCGCCTGGCACTGTAAGGAAATTAGAAATGCTCCCTTAGAAGCTGTACTCAATTTGTCAGTTCTCTGCTTTCAGCCTTGTAGCAGCATACAAATGACTTAGGATAAGGTTTCTCTGAGTGACATCCACACACTATTTGAAGAGATACACAGAGTTAAGTATTGGGCCTCAGAAAAACACTGAGTGTTGGGCCTCACACCACATACTTGAGAACTGCAAAAGATGAAGCCACAAAATCCACATTTTAACAAGCTCTCTGAGATTATTCTCAACCATGGTAAAGTGTGAGAACCCCGTATTAGGGGTCAGTCACTCAAGGAGATAACTATATACATTATCAGATTTATACAGAGAGCTCCCCAATTCTTGTGCCTTCTGGGACCACTGAATTCATTCATTTGCTCACTCATTAAACAAATATTTAATAAGCAACTACTAAGTTACAAAAACATTTTAAAAGATGCTGTGAAGGAGAAAGATAATAAAGACATGCTTAATAAGTGTTATAGAGATGGGAAAGATGGGAATTCAAAACACAGAGAGATATGACTATCTACTGGTGCACTGAGGGATACATAAAAAATTGGTCCAGTGGTTACCTCTCAAGAGGATTACTGGGAAACTGGCAAATAAAGAAAGATGGACAGTGACTTGTTGCCACATACTCTTCCCCTTGATTTTTAAAACTGTGGTAAAATAAACATTACAGAAATGTACAATCTAAACCATTTTTAAGTATACAGTTCAGTGGTATTAAGTACATTTACACTGTTGGGCAACTATCACCATAATCCATCTCCAGAACTCTTTTCATCTTGTAAAACTGAAACTCAATACCCATTAGACAGTAACACCCCTTTCCTCCTCTCCCTACCAGCCACTGGCAACCACCCTTCTACTTTCTGTCTCTATGATTCTGACTACTCTAAGCACCTCATATGAATTGAATGATATGTCTTACCAGAATGTCAAGGTACACCCATGTTATAAGGCATGCGTCAGGATTTCCTTCCTTTACAAGGCTTGAAAAACATTCCATTGTATGTACATACCATGTTTTGCTTGTCCACTCATCTGCAACAATTGGGTTGCTTCTAGCATTTTTGCTATCGTGAATAATGTTTCTGTGAATATGAATGTACCATTTGGGGTACGTTGTAATCCATTTAGGGAAATATTACCATACAGCAAAAAAAAAAAAAAAAATCCCCACAAAAACCACCAAAACAAACAAAAGCAAAACTCCAGATAGATCAAAAATCAAAAAGTAAAAATAAACTACAAAGTAATAGAAGAAAATGGAAAGAATGTGTTTTCTTAATAAGGGGGAGCAAGACACAACTCCACAAAGGAAAAATCCCAACAAAGTTAACTACATAGAAATAAAAATTCTCTGTATGATAAAATACACTTTAAAATTAAAAGACAAATTACAGGAATGTTCATAGCAGTTTTACATTGCTAAAAATTGGAAACAATTCATATGTCCATGAAAATGAATAAACAATTATGTTATATTCATACAGCAGGATACTACTCAGCAAAAAGGGAACAAACCATTGATACATGCAATAGCATGGCTGATCTCAAATAAGTATGCTGAATGAAACGAGCAAGACAAAAACAGAGCATACAATTCCATGTATGTGAAACTCCAGAAAACATAAACTAATCTATGATGACAAAAAGTAGATTAGTGATTCCTTAGAGATAAGGGGTGTGTGAAGGGCAGGCAGGAGTGCCAAGAGGCATCAGAAAACTTTGGGAGTAATAAATAAGTTAATGATCTAGATCTTAGTCATGGTTTCATGCATGTAAACATAAAATTTATCAAGCTGTACATTTTAAATATGTGCAGTACATTGCCGTCAATTATATTTCAATGAAAATATTTTTTTCATTTGTTAAACAAGACAAATGAAGTATCTGAAAAAATTATTTGTAATTCATATGTCAAAGAACTGGTATTCAAAAGACATTAAAAAATTCTACAAGTCAATAAAAGACAATTCAAACACTGTCCATTAAGAATGGGCAATTAAAGAAAATAAAAAGTCAATAAAAATCTGAAAGATATCAAACATCTTCTGAATTAAAAAGCCCCTAGAGGGGAGTAAATAAAGTGATACCACCTTTCTGAATGGCAACCTAGCAAGATGTATCAATATTTAAAACATGAATACCTTTTATTTTAAAAATAATAATCCCAGGAATTATCATAAAGAGATAAAGTGTATAAATGGGTATGGATAAGGATGTTCATAGCAGTGTAATTTACAATAGTAAAACACTAGAAGCCACCTAAATATTTAAGGGCCTGGATAAACACATGCAAACACTGGAATACTATATTATAGGGGTCAGCAAAGTATGTTCCATTTTTACAAATAAAAGTTTTACTGGAATACAGTGATGCTCATTAGTTTAGGTACAGTCTATAGCTGTTTTTCTGCTACAATGGCAAAAATGAGTAGTTGTGACAGGGACCAAAAGGCGCATGAGACTAAAACACTTATTATCCAGTCTTTTAAAGAAAAGTTTACTGACTGCTGTAAGCCACTATATGTAATGTACATTTGTGTGCCCTGACACAGAAAGATGTGACCATGATACCCAATAAAAACATGCAAAAATCAGAATTAGTGGTATCATTTCATATTTTAAGAAACATGAATTTACTCATGAAATAGTTAACATATTTCATCAATATATAAACTAAAATAAATATATAAACTAAATAAATTTATAAATATATAATATTTATATATTTAAAATTATATTTATTAATTATGTTAATATTTATATTATATTTATATTAATTGTAAATCTAGAAATATATAAATATTACAAATATATAAATAATAATAAACTAAAATGTTAACTGCAATGCTATTTGTGGGTGATGAAATTATAAGTGACTTATTAACTTTCTAGATTTCTTTTGCTTTTGCAAAGAAAATATATCAATTATTTCTTATAATCTAAAAAAGTGATAAAATTATTTTTGTAATATCAATGTACATTCTGGAGAAATAATTTTATAATCTCATTACAGAAACCTTGAATGAGTGAATACAGTTCTCTGAAGAATAATCTAATCAAACCCAGTAAATGATCATTAAGCTTATTCTGAACTAATTCCTCATCTCCAAAGATGAAAAGCTTGTTCTTAAACATGTTCTTGATTTATCAAACTGCTACTGGCATTATTTGTTTTTCGCTCCTTACTACCCTTGAAAATTCTCCAAATTGGCCTAGCTTAGAAAAATCTTTGCTTCCTTTGTCCATATGCAAATTAGAGTATACTTATTTGAAAATTCCACATAGCAGCTGAAAATAAGCATTTTACTTCTTGTAGAAGTTCAGCAAATCACAAGCTTCGGCAGTTCAGTACAAAGCAGAATATCTGCTTTTCAAACTGTTGACCCACTGGTGTACGTACCTAGGTCAGTCCAGTGGGCATAGTCAACTCTGGTGCAGGCACTAAGGACACTGTAGAAGTTAAAATAATCAACCCAACTTAAAGTTAAAGCTGGTCTGCTTTTTATTACCACCATTTGCCAGCAATTCTCCACAATGTCAGTGATACAAGCCTCCTTCTCATCAGAGTGGACTCTCCCACCCCTACTTTGTTAGCTGATCTATTGGTGTTTCGTGAAATCAATGTTTAAAAATATGGAACAGGAAAAGAGAATGGGATGAACAGAAAACAGTGCATCTTACATAGTGTGAGTAGATACTGTTTTGTAAAACGTTTGCTTCAGAGACAGTTATATCTGTATTTATATCTATAACCTCTCTATATAATAGATACAGATAAATAGGTTTAGGATCCAATGTATATACTGAATTGTGGTATAAAATGTATTTCTTACTATTTGTAGTAGTTAAAAATGTTTAAAAAGCACTGGGAGAGCATAAAGACTCTCATGAAGTGACATACACTGCTTGAAGAGAATGTGACTAGGAATCAGAAGGTCCAGGCTTTTAATGCTAGCTTTGCCTTCAAGTGCGTTTTGTGATGTTAGAGAAATTATTTTTCCTTGAAGGATGTAAGACATACACATGTGAAAACTCTGTTAATACAAAAGGTATTTAGAGAATTTTCCAGGTATACTCATACAATGTAAATGTGATAAAGTACAGATTATATTTTGTGAACAAAATAAAAGATGCTTGAAATTTCTACTATAATAAAATTTCTTGGCAAATAAAAATGTCTCATAATTCCACTGTCCTGTTACAGTTTTTTAAAATTCAGCAGCAACTATTTTCAGTATCCCCCAAAAAAAGGTATAAGAGGAAAATATAATTTGGAGACCTATGGAAGCTTTATCAATCAGTAGATTACTAACAATACCCCCTCTAGGGTTTTATTAAGTGAAAAGGGAACTAACTTTTGTGGTGTATCAGCTATGAGTCAAATATGACAGCATGTGCTTTACCTATTAAATCCCTTTAGAGTCTCAAAATGTAAATGCACTTATAGGTATAATTCTGTTACACAATCACTGGAAATTAGTCCTTATGATCCCCTGAAAATGGCTGACGACAGAACTCCGGCCAGCCAATATACTTGCTTATAGACTACTTTCTCGCTTGAACACACTATGGGATGTGGTGTGTATTTTAAAGCTCTCTTTGATCTGGAACTCAAGGTCAATACTTCACAAATAATTTACTTCACAAGCATGGAAATAAGAAATTCTCTGGGGCACCTGGGTGTCTCAGTCAGTTGAGCTTCCGAATCTTGATTTTGGCTTGCGTCACGATCACACGGTTCGAGCTCCATGTCGGACTTCGTACTGACACTGAGGAGCCTGCTTGGGATTCTCTCTCTTTCCATGTCTCTCTGCTCTTCTCTCTCTCTCTGTCTCTCTCTCAAAATAAATAAATAAACTTAAAAAAAATTCTCAAGTGTCTTGGGGAAATGGTATTTTACCTCTGTTAATATGAGGATTAGATTTTGTAATTATATTTTTTAAAAATACTTTTAATTAGATGAAAACTAATATACTAGGCCAATTTATTTACTCTAGGTACAGGTATTATGAAATAGTTTACAGAGGCAAACATACTTGGAATCGAATTGGAAATTACAGATATTTCATAGCACATTTGACATTATTCTTTTGCTTCTTCAAGAGAAATTCAAACAGCTATATTGAGAAAAATTTTAAATCCAAAAATAGAAGTAGCAGTGACAGAGAGCTAAAATTCAACTATTTCTAAAGACAACTATATGTCTTTATGTAAAGACATAAAAAGCAAAGGCCTGAAATTATTATTATTAAATATTTTAGGGGGCGTCTGGGTGGCTCAGTCAGTTAAGCATCCAACTTCAGCTTAGGTCATGATCTTGCACTTCACAGGTTTGAGCTCTGCATGCGGCTCTGTGCTGACAGCTCAGAGCCTGGAGCCTGCTTCAGATCCTGTGCCTCCCTCTCTCTCTGCCCCTCCCCTGCTCCGCTCTGCTCTGCTCTGCTCTCTCTCAAAAATAAACATTAAAAAATTTTTTTAAAATAAGAAAAAATTTAAGAAAATATTTTAACTTTTCTATTTCCCACATCTTTCAGGTACCAATAAATAGACTTTTCCTTAACACAATAAAGAATTCTCTAATATGACTAACAAACAGATGCATCATCTATATACAAAATCAACACTCTAAAAAATTTAGGTATTTCACAAAAGAAGATACAAAAATGACCAAAAAGCAGATGGTAAAATATTCAACATCATTAATCATCAGGGAAGTGCAAATTAAAGCGAGAGAGATACCATTTCACACCCACCAGGATGACTACAATTAAAAAGACGGAAAACCCTCTAAAAAAATTAAAAAAAAAAAAAAGGAAGGGGGGGGCGCATGGGTGGCTCAGTCAGTTAAGCAGCAGACTTCAGCTCAGGTCATGATATTGCAGTCCATGAGTTCAAGCCCTGTGTCGGGCTCTGTGTGACAGTTCAGAGCCTGAAGCCTGCTTCAGATTCTGTCTCCCTCACTCTGTCCCTCCCCTGCTTGCTCTCTGTCTCTCTCTCAAAAATAATAAACATTAAAAAAAAGAAAAAAAAGATTGACAACCCTCAATGCTGGCCAGGATGTGTAGCAAAGAGAACTCACATACACTGTTGGCAGAAAAAGAAACTGGTACAACCACTTTGGGGAAAGAGCAGCCATAACAGGAATACTCCTTATCAACAAAGAGACACAGACTCCTACTATATGCAACAACGTGGATGAATTTAAAATGTTATGCTTTGTGAAAGAAGCCTCACATAAACAGGTACCGCTGACCTTCACCCATTTCACAAACACACACACCCCACTGACAACCACCAATCTAGATATTCTCTGTACCTATGAATTCAGGTTTCTCTGTTGTTGGTTTTTTTTTTTTTTTAAGAGTCCATGTATCAGTGAGACCATATGGTATTTGTCTTTCTCTGACTTATTTCACCTAGCAAAATGCCCTCAGGGCCCTTCATTGAGGAGATGGGGGGTGGAGACTATCCCCATCCTACTCTGCTTCCATTAAGGAAGTTCCATGTTTATCTATTTTAAGTTTGTTACTTACAAAGTAAATTTTTCTTGAGTTCCCTCCTTCCTCCCACCTCCAAAAAGTTTGAAAAGCACTGACATGATCTCACCTTGAGAATTTCTCCGGACAAAAAGACCAATAAAGTGTTCATTATCATTAAAAATGGGGATTGGGGAAAAAGCAGAACAGATTTAATTTCACTTTCTGTCAGTTATTCCCAGAATTTAGATCAATGCAGGGCAGTTAGCTTTCAGATACATTGAGGGTAACAGTGCCATACTGATAAAATATTCTAGTTGGAGCAAGATTCCTTTCCTGTGCATAAACTGGGTTCACCTGGAAGTGTCAACAATAAACACTTAATGGTAGGGCGTGGGAGTGGATCAACAGGGAAGAAATCTGTAATGAAGAAGAAACCTGTCCCACATATTCTTCTCACTGGGAGATATCTTTCTCTCGATCATTCTGGAGCTTCTGAGTTCAATTTTTGATAGAAGGTGGCATTTTTTTAATTCATAAAAGTTGTTCCACTTTTCCTGCGGTTCCTAATTCCAGCTATCACCTCTTTAACGAAGAAAGAGAAAAACAACTAAAATTAAGAGAATGGGAAGTTTAAGAGATTCAATATATTTAATATGAGAGGCTTACTGCCAATATGACTAAAATTACTAAAATTCTTCTTGGCATGGATCTCTTTACCAAATCTGGTAACTTCAACAGCAACCCCTGAAGTAAAAGAAGGATAGCTAGTAAGACAGTAAGTATTATATGGAACACATTCACTCAAAAAGACTGAATGTATAACAGATTCAAGAAAAGATAGCTAAAACTAATGAATAAGAGACCCAGAGTAAGCTAAGCTTGAAATTCTGAAGTCAAGACAGACAACTTTACTAGGAAGTAATGTCAAGGACGACAGCCAAAACTTCTCCCTGGTGTCTAAAGTGGAAAAAGTGTGACTTTGCCCAAATACGGCAACTCTTACGTTCTTTAAACAAATACTAAAAAAAGCGTACTAATATTTTGTCCAATCTCCCAGGATAGATAAGCAGGAGAGCCTAAGAGCTAAATTGAGCATAAGAGTGGAGTGCGACTGGCCTGGCTCACAGATAACAAAACATGGAGCCAAGGGTATCTGATGGTTGTGGAATGGGACAAAACCAAAACAGATGGGGCACCTGGGTGGCTCAGTCGGTTAAGCGGCCGACTTCGGCTCAGGTCACAATCTCACAGCCCGTGGATTTGAGCCCCGTGTCAGGCTCTGTGCTGACAGCTCAGAGCCTGGAGCCTGCTTCAGATTCTGTGTCTCCCTCTCTCTCTGCCCCTCCCCCGCTCACGCTGCCTCTCTCTCTCTCTCTCAAAATAAAATAAAGACATAAAAAAAATTTTTTTAAACCAAAACAGAAAGTCATCTGAGATGTCCATTTGAATAATCTAAAGAGAAAGTAGAATCTACGTAAATAGACAAAAAAGAATTCAAAGAAAGAATCAAGTAAAGAGGATTTAGATAGAAAGGAAAGAGACTTCGAACCCCAAAGACATTAGCAGAGGCAATTTACTAAATGCCCACAAAGCACCAGACACTGTATTAGGCATCTTCTTTACTTCATCACCAAAGAGAAGGCATTCTCATCTCCATTTTACAAATAAGAAAAATGGGGCTCAAGTAAACTGATCAATTTGCCAAGGTTACATGGCCAAAGACTGGGAAACAGGGACATGCCTCCACAAACAGCTCTTTCATCATACTATATTCCTTCTATGAGGTAATGCTGATCTCTTAAGTGGTCTTTTTTTTTTTTTTGGTTTATTTATTTATTTTGAGAGAAAGAGAGAGTGCAAGTGGGGAAGCGACAGAGAGAGAGGGAGAGAGAGAATCCCAAGCAGGCTCCACACCACCAGCGCAGCCGGATGTGGGGGCTCAAACTCACAAACTGCGAGATCATGATCTGAGCTGAAGTCAGATGCTTAACCAACTGAGACCCAGGTGTCCCTGATCTCTTAGTGGTCTTACAGAAACCAGGGATCTATTTCTACACCATGATTCCTGCTTATTTGTCCCACAATGCTTCCTCCTAATTAGGGTCATTTGGTAACATAAAAGCACAATAGAGTTGACGACTTCTCATGTTGCACTTTGACTAACGCACAAACAGCAAACAGGCAGGATCTTGAGGCGTATGAATGGCTCTTCTATTTTGTAGCATTTTCATGTCTGAAACATGCGTCTTATATTCCACATAAATCTAGCTTCTAACCTTACGTCATATTTCTTTTTATTTCATGTGGATATTCCTCATCTTTTCTAGAATACCTGCAGGTTACCTCCTGAAGGTGGTTAGTTACCATGGAAATGAGGCTGTTGTACTTCAGAATAAATTTGCATAACTATTATAAAATTATTTCAAGCTTGTGAAATATGGGATTTACCTGAAAGCCAACATGACTGCTGGTATGATAAAAATGTAAGAACTGCAAACCAATTCAAAGTGATTCAGGTCCCAATAAAGATTATAAAACAATTATAAAACAATTTCTGACTTATAGCAATGGCTTCAAAAATGGAACATCTATAAAGTGAAATTAAAAAAAAAAATTCTGGATACAGATAGTATATTATAAAAATGTTCAAGTATCTTACCCATTTGTTGTAAAAAATGTAGTGTCAGGGGGCTCCTGGGTGGCTCGGTTGGTTGGGACGCTGACTCTTGACTTCACCCCACGTCATGATCTCACAGTTCATTAGACTGAGCCCACGTCAGGCTCCATGCTGGCAGTAGGGAGCCTGCTCGGGATTCTCTCTCTCTCCCCTCTCCCC
This sequence comes from Cryptoprocta ferox, assembly GCA_028646485.1. Taxonomy (NCBI): domain Eukaryota; kingdom Metazoa; phylum Chordata; class Mammalia; order Carnivora; family Eupleridae; genus Cryptoprocta; species Cryptoprocta ferox. The sequence goes on along the minus strand of CM053560.1, from coordinate 107,603,968 downwards.
TCTCCCCTGCTCACACACACGCGCTCTCTCTCTCTCTCTCTCTCAAAGTAAATAAATGAACATTTTTTTTTAAATGTAGTGTCAGACACTATATTAGGTGCTATGGATCAAAAAGTTGAAAATGATGTAGAACTATCCTCAAGGAACTGGTAGGAAAGAAAGATACACAAACTGAAAAAATAAGACATAAATGTGGACAAGTAATGTGAGAAAGATATATGCAAAGTATATGTGCAAAATCAAAGAGTACATAATGGAAGAAGGTGGGGAGAAAATAGGTCTGTGCAAAGAAGGGCAGTAAATAGGAGCAAGAATTTCAGAGATTTCTGAGAAAAGCCAGGCAAGAGGGTGGAGAGAGAAAAACTCTAGGCAGAAGGAATAGCACAAACAAAAGAAACACATGAGGTTTCTAAGAAGCTAGCTGTTGCCCTTGAAATTAAAATTAAGAAGCAATGGAGAGATTAGGGGCGTCTCGGTGGCTCAGTTGGTTGAGCATCAGAATTCGGCTCAGGTCATGATCTTGCGGTTTTTGAGTTTGAGCCCCCCGTCAGGTTCTGTGCTGAGAGAGCCTAGACTCTGCTTCAGATTCTGTCTACTCGCTCTCTGCCCTTCCCCCATTCACACACACACTCTCTCTCTCTCTCTCTCTCTCTCAAAAATAAACAAACATTAAAAAAAAAAAAAAAAGGCAGGGTGCCTGGGTGGCTCAGTCGGTTAAGAAGCCAATTTTGGCTCAGGTCATGATCTCATAGTTCATGGCTTTGAGCCCCACATTGGCCTCTGTGCTGTCAGCTTGGAGCTTGGAGCCTTCTTCAGATTCTGTGTCTCTCTCTCTGCCCCTCCCCTGCTCGTGCTCTGTCTCTTTCTGTCTCTCAAAAAATAAATAAACATTAAAAAAGAAAAAAAAGCAATGGCAATATTGGACTGATCAGACTCAGACTCTAATTCTCTCTCTGCTTGACATTTAGAAGAAAAATGACCCCATCAAGATAAATAAACATATAATATTCTGAAAATTATATATAAGACCTCAAAAGGAAGACATTTAAGGCTTCTTACTAATTGTGGTACTTTTATAAATGAAAGTCAAAGGTATGAGCCAATTTATACCATAACTTTATGACTCAAATATTATTTAATATATTCAAACCATATAATCTTGCCATTTAATAATCTTCTAAAATAAGATTTTTGTTAGATGCATATAGTATTCTGATATGTGGATAGGGCATAATTTATTTTATCAATCACCTATTGTTGGCCATTTAGGTGGTTCATAATTCTTCTCCATTAAATATGTATCACTCCAAAAAATCTGTATCGTTGCAATTTCTATGCATAAATCTTTGCACACATCCTAGATTATTTCATTAAAAGAAATTACTAGAAGTAGAATTATGGGCCAAAGGATGTGAAAATTTTAAGACTTTTAATTATATTACCAAACTACCCTAACAAAAAGGTTACACTAATTTGTATTACTACCAGCAATGTATGAGAATCTTCACTTTAAATTTTGCCAAGAGTAGATTATTATTTTAAAACTCTACAAGGGTGCCTGGGTGGCTCAGTTGGTTGAGCATCCTACTCCTGATTTCTGGCTCAAGTCATGATTCCAGGTCATGGGATCGAGCCCTGTGTTGGGCTCCACACTGAGCATGGAGCCTGCTTAAGATTCTCTCTCTCTCGCTTTCTCTCTCACCTCCCCTTTGCCCCTCTCCCTGACTTGTGTTCACTCTCTCATAAAAAACAAAACAAAACAAAAAAAAACAAAAAAAAACGGTGCTTGCTTCAGCAGCACATATATGGCATTATGGGCCAAGAAACAGCTACTTTAATCTGCATTTCTTCTACTCTTTGTGAAGTTGAACTTTTTCAGGTCAACTTTCCATTTTCATCTCGTTTTTAAAAACAGACTATTTTCTCTTTCCCCTTTTCTCAACTGTTCTTTTGGTTCTTGTTAATTTATAAGTTCCACTTTTATCTGTGGCAGTTACTTTTCCAAGATTTTAATGGAAGGATTTTGGTCATTTCTGCCATTCTGATAAAACTAATCTGAAGAAAAACCAGGTGAGAACAAAAAAGACCAGTTACAATACGAAGATAGACTAGGAAAGAGATTAACTGAATTTGTACTAGGTGAGTAAAGACAAGAAGAAAGAGAATTAGATGTAGGGAGAAATAAAAAAGACTGAAATGATAAAAAATGATTCCCATGTTTCTAGCACAAGTGAGGAGGTGGGCAGTGACACCACTAATATATAGAAAATCAGAGAAAGATTTTGAAGGAGGAAGGTTAAGTTAAATTTTGGACATGTAAAGTCTGAAGGACCCTAACTGGAAAGGTCTGAAGTTCAGCAAGGGGTCTGCTATAGAAATTTGGGAGCTACTGTTATGTAAGTTATACCAGAAACCATGAGTATGAAGAGGCGTAGTTTGAAGACAAAACTTTGGGGAACACTAATATTTTAATGAGTACACTGGAGTGAAGAAAAGATGCTCAGAAAAGCAGAGGAATGGATAGACAAATAAAAGGAGAAGCAGATAATACACTATTATCAAGACAAAGTAATGGAGCATCTCATGGGGTTGGAAGATGATGGGATTCAATGAACACAGTCTTGAATTACAACAACAAATAAAGAATATAAGGGTTTTTTCTCCCTTAAAATCTATTTTAAGAGAGAGAGTGAGAGACTATGCACAGATGCAGAGGAGGGGCAGAGACAGAGGGAGAGAGAATCCCAAGAGAATCCCAAGCATCCCCTGATGTGGGGCTCAAACCCATGAAACCATGAGATCATGACCTGAGCCAAAATCAAGAGTCAGACACTTAACCAACTGAGCCACCCAGGAATATAAGTGTTTTTAAGCAGCCATTTGGATGAAAGCTCATCTTTATTGGCTTTAGTACTTTCAAGTTTTATGTTGGCTTATGGAAAGCATCAAAAGGTCAAGAATGGCAATACAGACGATAAAGCACCATTTATAAACATATATATATATATATATATATATATATATATATGAATGTGGCAATCATGACCTCAATTATATAAATTAGGGTAATGATTCATCTGCCTCCAGGATAAGCTTTTAGAAGATTTTTTAAGTTTATTCATTTATTTTGAGACAGAGAGACAGAGAGACAGAGAGACAGAGAATGCACGCATGTGAGCATGTGAGCAGGGCAGAGGGAGAGAAAGATTCCCAAGCAGGCTCCATGCTGTCAGTGCTGAGCTGGAGGCGGGGCTCAATCTCATGGCTGTGAGATTACAACCTGAGCAGAGATCATGAGTGAGATGCTCAACTGATGAGGCTACCAGGTGTCCCTATTAGACTTTTTTTAATCGTAATTTCTTTTATACCACAAGTCTATGGAAAACAAGGTGCAAAGGAAAACAGTAGTAATAAAGTAACCACAAACATGAACTCATCCCAGTTGTCACATTTCACAATTTCAATACAAAGTTTCATTCATTCATACAATAATTATTTACTGATAATCCATTATGATGTATCATTAAGACCAGTCCCTGTTTGATAAGGACCCAGTCTAACAGTAGGGAGAAAAGGCATACCAACAAATCAATAAGAAACACTGGTAAAAAGAGAACTACTGTGAGAGACATAATAATTACCTGAGGGTAAGAGGACGGTTGTGAAAAGATAACAGGGTTAAGGTTAGAACTAATCTTGAAAGACGATCAGAAAATTTTAGCTGAGGGTGTGAGGATACAGGGGAACAGAGCTATCAAATATCATAGTATGTTCAGGAAACTACATGCAGTTTGGGGAAGATGAACTCTAGTTCCATCCCAGGTTCAGGTGGAAGAATGCCAGAAGTTTAATTAATCCTTATAACAACTTACTGAACTGATAAAAGAAACTAAGACAAAGGTAAGTTATATAACTTGCTCATGTTCTCATTTCTGTGAGTGACAGAAATGAGACTAGAACCCAAGCATGCTGGGCCTGAAGACTGCTCTTAACTACTCTGTGGTACCTCTCAGTTAACAATGAAAACGTTGACTTTAGGGGTGCCTGGGTGGCTCAGTCAGTTAAGTGTCTAACTTTGGCTCAGGTCATGATCTCGTGGGCTCATGAGTTTCAGTCCCTGCATCGGGCTCTTTGCTGATAGCTCAGAGCCTGGAGCCTGCTTCGGATTCTGTCTCCGTATTTCTCTGCCCATCGCATGCTTGTGTGTGCTCTCTCTTTCTCAAATATAAATAAACATTAAAAAAGAAAGAAAGAAAGAAAAAGTTGCCTTTATATGAAGGGGCTGGTTATGGTTTTTTTTTCCCTTCTTTTTCAGAGAGACAGAGAGAGAGTGAGTGCGTGACTTGGGGAGAGGGGTAGAGGAAGAGGGAGAGAGAGAATCCCAAGCAGGCTCCACACCCAGCGCAGAGCCTGATGTGGAGCTCAATCCCATGACCTTGGGATCATGACCAGAGCTGAAATCAAGAGTGGCACACTCAACTGACTGAGCCACCCAGGCGCCCTGATCTGGTAATGTTTTATACATACACCACAAGGAGTTTATGTTATCCTAAGCCAAGAGAACTGAGAGTTCTAATAAATGGAAGCAGAATATTGTAACTCATCATGAACAAAAGGGAAATGAAACCAAGGAAAAGACTGGCAGAAAAGGGGAGATCCATGTCTTGATGTGGACAGAGAGCAGACAGAGTAGAAGGGTAAATGTAGAATGACATTAGGCTCTGACTTCAGAAAAAGATGGTAGAATTTAAAACTTCAGTGACACATCTATTACGAGTATTGACAAAGTCAAGGAGGTGGCCAACTTAGAATTTATCGATTTATCTCACAAGAATACAAACGGAAAATTTTCTTCTTTTGTGCATGGGGGAGGGAGTGGAGATGTGTATCACAGACTGTCAGGAATGTTGTAAGAGAAAAGGAAAAATTCCTCTTAAAAAAAAAAAAAAAAAAAAAAAAACAACGCATGACCAATGGGTGTATTCCGCAATCTGAGATGACAGGAAATACACGATGGGCTAATTCACGTCACAGCATGTGTAGAAGTCCCAAGAGTTAATGATAAAAAAAAGTCCATCTGAAACATTTAACAGATGAATAATGAACTTATAACCTTCTTCTGCATTAACACTCACTATGGCATTTCCCGTGGCTATAACTTCTTAAAAAATAACAGAAGTCAGATAGGTCTGACCATACATATATAGAAATAACTATATAAACATTTAGTATATAATTTCCAACTATTTTTCATACACTGGTTACCTCATTTGAAAAAGTTCAAAATAAAATTTTCCAAACTTTTACTGTACACGATGACTTATCTGTAAACAATAAAAAACAGAAGACCTCATGTGACACTCATTAACAGTACAGGTCCAATTATTGTCATTACCTTCCAGATTCAGACACAGAACACACCAGAGGTCCTTTTGTGCCATAGTCAGTCACTACCCTGTCCTTGGCCAAAAGTAATAACTATCCTGACTTCTCAAACCATAGATTAGTTTTGCCTATTTTTGAACTTTATACTAATGGAATCATACAGTATGTATTCTTTTATGCCTTGCTTCCTTCTTTCAATGGTATTTGTGAGATTTATTCATGTTGTTGAATGTAGCAGTGGACTGTCAATGACAACATGCCACGTAGGATTAAAAACACTGCTTATCTTTTCTATTGTTGATAGATGCTGGAATTGTTTCCCATTTTGATTTGCCGTGAATAAAGCTGATGAGAACGGTATTGTGTGTTTTTTGATGCATATACTTTTACATTTCTGGTAAGCATACTCCTAGGAATACCACCATCATATCATAAGATACGTTTGTGTGCAATTTCAGTATATTCTACCAAACAGTATTCTAAAATGAAGTCCTAACAGCAGTATATCAGAGGGTTCCCTCATCCTTACTAACACCTGCTATTGTTAGTCTCTTTAATTTTAGCCACTCTGGAGTACAGCAGTATCTCACTGTAGCTTTTATTTGCATATCTCAGAAAACTAATGATGATAATCATTTTTGAAAATGTTTAGTAGCCACCAAAGATCTGTGAGGTAGGCATTCAAAGTCTTTTGTTGATTTTTTACTGGTTTATCTGTCTTTGTTTACCTGTTTACCTTGTTGATTTGTAAGAGTTTATAGAGTATACATCCAGAGTTGAAATTTTTTCTGAAAAGGACCAGATAGTATTTTAGAATCTGTGGGTGATGTGGTCTCTGTCACAACGACTCAACTCCATTAAAAGCAGCCATAGTCAATACGCAAATGACTGTGACTGTGTACCAATAAAACTTTATTTAGGGACAATAAAATTCAGTTTCATAAAATTTTCACATATCACTAAATACTACTCTCCTGTTTCAACCATTTAAAACTGTATAAACTATTTTTACCTCACAGGCCATACAAAAACAAGCAGTCAAGCAGATCTGGTCTGTAAGATGTAGTTCTACACATTCTTGGTCTAAATAAAGACCTTTGTCAAGACTTGTATTTAAGTCTTATCAGGTGTCTCAAGGAACCAACGTTTGACTTTGTTGAAACTCTGTTTTGAATGGATTTTTCCCATTTTATTAATTTTGCTCTTGCCATTACTTCCCTTCTTCTATTTCCTTTGGGTTACATTTGCTTTTTTTTTTTTTTTTTAGCTTTTTGAGATGGATATTTAAGTCACTGATTTTCAGTCTTTCTTCTCCTCTAATACCTGTACTTAAGGTTATAAATTTCTTGTAAGCATCCCATAAGTTTGGATAGGTCATATCTCCATTAGTTCAAATTATTTTCTATTTCATTATCATTTCTTTTCTGACTCATGGATTATTTCAAAGTGATTCACTTAAGGCCCAAACACTAGCAGATCTTCAAGTTACCATTTTTTAAAGTTACTTTTTTTGTAATTAGCTCCAAATGTAATTCTACAGTAGTCAAATCTATAGAATTTCAATGCTCTAAAATTTGTTAAGACTGTTCTATGGTCAGTGTGTGGCATATTTTATTAACTGTTTCACAGGCACTTATTTTAAAAAAAGTAATAGTTTAAGGGCACTTGGCAGGCTCAATCAGTAGAACGTATGACTCTTGACTTCAGGGTTGTGAGTTCGAGCATCACACTGGGTACAGAGATTGCTTAAAAACAAAATCTTTAAAAAACAAAAACAAAACACACACACACAAAAAATGTTCATTCATTTGTTTGGTGCAGTATCCTATCTATACAAATATATTGCTAATATTTTTCTAATCTTCTTAAATATACTTATCATCCTTATTTTCAATTCTTGGTTAATCTTTTCCAATAATTCTCCATCAAATGGTATATGTTATTCTACCACCACACTTGGTTTGGTCAAAATTTTTCATGCTGGGTTATTTCTGATATACTTTTTTGAGTCTAGCCTTTTAAAAAATAATAATGAACTTTCCCAAGTTATTACTGCTGCACAGCCCAAAACTTAGTGGCATAAAACCACCACCATTTTCTTATACTCAAAGATCCTCTGGGTCAGGAATTTGGACAACACAGCAAAATAGCTTATCTCTGCTCCTCTTAGTCTAAGAAAACCTTAATATGTGGTGGTGATGTAAAAAGCTGGGGGCTGAAATCAACTGAAGTCTTCTTCATTCACATGTCTTCATTCACACAGATGACCTGAAAGTGGGCTCAGAAGGAGCTCTCTACCAGAGCACCTAAAAATGCAGCCTTTCTTTGTGGCTTGGGCTTCCCACAGCATAGCGGCAGAGTTCTGAGTGGGAGACCTCAAGAAGTGACTAGAGAGCAGTAATTCCAAAAGTATCAGGAAGAATCTGCATGCCCATTTGTAAGCCTCAGAAGTCATAAGACACCACTTCTGCCATACTCTATGCAAAGAGCTCCAAGCCCATTCAGATTCAAGGGCAAGGGATATAAACTACTCATTAGGAGAACTGCCAAAGAATTTGGGGGGTATCTCTTGCAGCATTTCCCGAAAGTTTCTTTTCTTATTTAAGTATGCATTCCAGTTTTTAGTGTGTATCTTTGTGTAGCAAACCTTCTGAGGTCTTCTATGATGAGGATTCTTATTATAGGTCACATTTTGGATGGATATACTTCCATGTGGATTCAATGTTCTTTTCCTTTAATACTTTAAAAACATAATTTCTCAAAATCAACACTCGGTGCAATTCTTGTTCCTTTGTAGGTGATGTGCTGTTTGTCACTGGAAACTTTCAGAATTCTTTGTTTTTGGTATTATCTGTCACTATATATAGGTCCAAGTGTGGGTCTTCCTTCCCACGGACATGAAGAAGTCTTTAAGCTCTTTCAGTCTAAGGCCTTCCATTATTCTTTAATTCTGAGAAACTGATCTTAATTATTTCTTCAAATATTTTCTCCTCCCTTTTTATTCTCTCCTCTAGGATTCTTATCTACTTGGAAAGAAACTTTTCAATATCTAACTTTCATACTTCTTGGCTTTTATTCTGTGTGTACTCTTTATGACTTAATGCTGCATTCTCAGAGTTTCTCAGCATCATCTTGCTGTACACCATCAACTATCATCCAGTCTACTGTAATCTTTATTTTTACATTTTTCATACCTAATATTCTATGTGGTTCTACATTGTTATGTTTTCTTGTTTTTGCATAGTATTGCTAATATCTTTCTAATCTCCTGAAATATATTTTTCATGATTATTTTTTAAAGGCTTAATTACTGAGAGAGAGAGAGAGAGAGAGAGAGAGAGAGAGAGGTAGAGACAGAATCCCAAGCAGACTCTATGCTCAGCACAGAGCCTGAGGCAGGGCTTGATCCCACAACTGCAAGATCACAACCTGAGTCAGATACTCAGCCAATTGAGCCACCCAGGCACCCCTGTTATGTTTATTTTTAATTCTTGGTCAATCTTTTCCAATAATTCTCCATTAAATGGTATGTGTTATTCACTTATTGTCTGTCTTTGAGAGTAATTATACTATTCAGGTGACTACTGTATTGGCTGCAAACTAATGTTTTTCTGGGGAACAAGTCACTATGTCTAGTAACATATATGGTTACTGGACCCAAATGTACCCAACCTGAAGTTAAGGAGAGGGGAGAATGAGCCCGAGAGCAGAGAGCCCCAGGGGCCTCAGAACTACTGTTGTTTACCCCCAATTTGCTGGGCATTCCACAGACAATTCCTCTGGTCAGGGTTTCACACTTAAACTCTCAGGGAGAAACCACACTGGGCAGAGATAGTCTTCCTAGGTTGAAACCCACAAATCTGGGAGTTTGAGAGGGGTGAGAATTAAAGGTAGTTATCCCGTAAGGGCAGTTAGTCAGACCATACCCGTTCATATTAATGATCTTTTGAATAATCATGGAGGCCTGGCCACTGATGCTCATTCCTGTCATGACAGAAATAGTGATAAAAAACAATAGAACTTAAACAGCCTTCCAATCTATTTTCTCATTGCTACCTCATGCAATCTTTAGTCCCATGCTGTAGCCACCACCCCCACACATCACACCCCACTCACCCATAAACACATACAACAGATTCAAGACAGCCTTAGTCTCCCTACACTTCCTCTCCTCCCTCCAGTTTCTTCAGAGTTGATCTTGGGTAAAGGAGTCAACAGCTGGGACAAGTTTGACAGGAAATAGAAACCAGTCAAGAAACTATTTTCTTTATCGATGGTGTAGAACTTTTGTTCAATTTCAACCTCTCCTAATCCAGTTCAGAAACATGATGCAAGTAGATGAATAAAAAGTTAAAATTTATTAGTACAGTATCATATTATCAGAAAATTTACCCTGGGGCATCTAGGTTCAAGAGTAACTAATTCTTTCATGGACACGCAGAACAACTCTACCTTCATACTCTGAAGACACATTTTATTTATTTTTTTCTAACTATTCATCAACTATGGACTTACAAAGCATTCTGTATAAACTTTTGGGTAAATTAAAAACAAAAACAACCCTCCACAGTTCTTCTGCTCACCAACATTTTTGATCGGAAGTATCTTGCACCACAATTCCCCAGTTCTCTACCGCAGATCAAAGACCATGGCAGGCACTCTCAAATACCCATGCACAACCATTAGCCTCAAGCCGATCTGAAACTATGGTAGAAATAAAGAAGTTAGCATATATATAAGATGTTTTATCAACAGTAGGCAAAAAGTGAAAGGACCTAACATAGAACCTTATACATCCTCCCCAAGTGAGGTTGGGGAGGAAGAGAAAGAGTTGGTGGACAACTGACAAGACTTGGTTAATATATGAATTTGGCTGTTCCCTATAATAAGGGTATCAAAAACCTAATTCACTGAGGAATACAGTATCTAGTACCAAAGCGGTAATGCTTTTGCTCTATTCTGTACTGCTAAGATGTTAGCAATAATAATTTTCAATTCTGAACACCACACCACATGCTCTGGAGGTCAAAATATTTTCAATTTCTGCCAATATAATCATTGGGGAAAATGGGATCTTTAAATTTAAATTTTTCCTCACTACTAGTGTGGTTGACTATCTGCTGATGAAGAAATGCAAACAGCTAAAAAACTCCTCTTTGTGAACTGCCTGTTCATGTTCTTTATCAATTTTCCTTAGGTTATTATTATTATTTTTAAATCATTTTCCAGGGGTGCCTGGGTGGCTCAGTCAGTTAAGCAACCAACTCTTAATTTCGGCTCAAGTCACGATCTCCTCGTTCGTGGGTTTGAGCCCCACATTGGGCTCTGTGCCACCAGTGTGGAGCCTGCTTGGAATTCTCTGTGTCCCTCTCCCTCCTCGCCCCCGCTCATGCTCTCTCTCTCAAAAATAAACAAACATTTAAACATTAAAAAAATTAAAATCATTTCCTCAAAACTGCATTTTCAGGATTCCGATCCTTTCTCAGTTATGTGGTACACTATTTTCTCCCAGTTTACCATTTGCATTTAACCTCTATTTACAGGGGCTCTTCTATATAACTTTTTGAAAAATGTATACATTGTCAAAATGTGTCAGTTTTTGCTTAACACCCTCTTTTCTGTTTTCCCTGTGATCGTCTTTTCCAGCAGAGAGAATACAAACATTAACCCATATATTCTTCACTTTTTCACATTTTGAACTTTGGTTGGAAGTACAGATCCAATTTTATATTCTCCTACTTGAAAATCTATTGTACCAATATCCTTTAGTAAATAAGAGTTTTTTCCCTCTGAACTGAATTCCCACTTTGATAATATTTTTAAGTTCTATAATTACTTGTAACAGCTAGATTTTATTCCTTTTGGTTAACTTCTCTTGGGTCAATACCATGCTGTTTTGATTAAAGAAGGTCTGTGATATTTTTAACACCTAGGCTTCCTCGCTCTTATTCTCATCTCAGTTTTCTAGAATGTACTCATTTAAAGAGTACTTTCTATAGGCACGGATAATAAGATGGAACTGTATGTATTATAATGAAAAAAATGTAGTTAATTAAGTTAATAGCAATAGTCTTAACTTGATTCCATACAATGAATAAAAATTAAAAAGGAGAAAATAACCACATGGACAAAAGCAACTGACATGAATGGTGAACACTATGCCTCGCATGTGAGGTTAACAATAAGTTATTTCACAGTGGAGGAAACTGAGGCACAGGCAGGAAATGGAAGAGAGTGTCAGAATCTGACTAATGGTAAAAACAAAAAGAAAACATCTACTAGTAGGAGGCACAGGGGCCAAATAAGATGGAGTTCACTAATATTTTACTTGTATGATCCTACCCACATAGAGATAAAGAGATAAACTGGTCATTCTACAACTGGTCATAGCCAAGAACAACGGCTGAGCTCAACTGAGGCAACAGTTAGGTAATTAACTGTAATAGTTATAGTCTAAGGCTTGCTCTTTTGATTTTCAGAGATTATGAATCCACCCACAAATAGCAATAGAGAACATAAACATTCTGTGCCTTTGCCAGCATAAGACCCCAAGCAATCGATTCTCCAATTCCTATCAAAAACAAACTTGAGGGGTGCCTGGTTGGCTCAGTCAGAAGAGCATGTGACTCTTGATCTTAGGGTCATGAGTTCGAGCCCCATTTATATATATACACACATATATATATATAACAAAAGAAAAGAAAACGCAACAAATTTGAGTCCTCTCAAGACTACTGGGAGTATAAATGTGGCTATCATAATTCCTACTCTAAAACCCACCAGTGTACCAAGAGAAACTTTCATAAAAATATGAAACAACCCCAAACTACAGATCAGGAAGTATTTCATCAAATATAATACAATTTGAGACAAGGTAATAATGAACATCATGAGCCAATATATACCTCTACATATCCAAGCAATGGTACAAATAATAGAAAAGTCCTTAAAAAATCTTTTTTGTAACAAAGATAAATGAGGGTATAGACAAATCATAGGAGAGAGAGAAATATTCCTCTGAGGGTATACTGCAATATGGAGGAAGGGTAAGGGAGACAGGATAAAGAAGAGATTATATGTACATGTCATGTTCATTTTCTCTGACTTCTAATTCAGAGAACTTGTAAGAGGAGATGCTGTGATGACCAACATTAGTTGAACAGAAAGAAATACATCATCATCAGAGAGATGACCATGTTACATTGAGAGCCACAGTGAATTCCGTCCTGGGTGATCTATTCTCCTGAAAGGAGGGAACACCAATACTTAGGAGATAAATGGCTCTAGGTCAGAGTACAAGAAGTCTCTGTGAGAAAGCATCCTGAGACAAGAAGAGTGAACTGAACCTTCCAGATGCCCCAGAACACAGCATTCCCCATACGATGACGACGACGACTACTACTACTACTACTACTACTACTACTGCTACTACAGATAATACCAATAACTGAGTTCCTACCATATTCTAGTCACATATTCTAGAAGGTTTATAAATATTAACTCTTTTAATCCTTAAAACAACTTCAATGAGGTAAGTACTCTTATTATCTCCATTTTACGGATGAGGTAAATGAGGGCTAGAGAAGTTAAGTAAATTTCCTATAGTATGAACCTAAGCAATCTAGCTTAAAGCTCAGGGTTTTGACTATTTATCCTGTATTGCCTTTCACTGTAATGTTAAATAATTAGCAAACCCATAAAGCACACAGAATTTATTTATACAGGAAATAGTTACATACCTTGTACTGTAAGCTCTGCTTGAGCTTCAATTGTCTCATTTCCATTATCAGCTATACAAAAGTAAGTCCCCGCGTCATCCTCAGTGATATCACTGATCTCCAGACTACCACCTGCCAGCAATGCCAATTTTTCAGAGCTGTATAAAAAATACAGATACATTTCAGAGCTAGGAGAATAATACCTGAGAAACTCTCCACGTAAAACAGAGAAAACACTTAAACAGTGTTTTTATATGGCTACAGAAGGACTGAGACTAACATAAAATTAGCAGAATATAATTTAGTCCAATTTGCTTTGCTCATATTTTATATGCATAAATATCACAAATACAAACCAAAACATTACAATGAATTATCTCCAACACTTCTAATCACTCTCAAAAGCAGAGCACTTTTGTAACTAATTCCACTCCTCATAGTCCATCCCTGCCTCCCGACTCTGCCCAGTTTTTCCACAAATTAGGTAATTTTGAAGTCTGGAATCAATCTGATAGTCACTCCACTACAGCACGCCACACTGAGAGGACGAATGGAGAGGGTAAAATGTCAGATTAGAAACATAAAGTCATGGGGCCACAGTGCCTACTGAAAGTTTCCTATGGTGGCTTGGCTCAAAAGGGGAGGAAAAGGACAGGGAAGGGAGAGAACAGGGCGGCCAGGTAGCAGTTCCCTGGGTGTGGTTGCCGGGCGAGAATCAGCCATTATCAACAAGGACACTGACCACTATAACCCAAATCTATGGAGTGATTTAAATCTTTTAAAGAGAATATTTAAAGAAAAAGTAAAGTGATCCTAGAACATCGAGGAAGAAATCGCAAATCAATATTCTCATCAAATTTTTATAAAGTGAACAAGTTTAGTTGATTTGGAGAGTTTGTAGAGTTATAATTTTATTTTTATTTTGAGGTTCTATGTCTAACCTGGTTTTTATAGGCAGATTTTTTTCTCTCAAATTTTAATACTGTCACATTTCCTATCTGTATCTATGTTCAACAAAAAATGTTCTGATTGTAATTTGGCTTTTCATGTAAAATTCCTGCTGTGCAAAAAATAGAGGAAATGACTATTTATTCTGTGCCACAATTATAATTCTCAACCTAAGTAAAGTGCTATTCTGGCTTAAATGTCAGTACTGTTAGCCTGAGTAATTAGTCTTCCTGAATCTGATAAACAAGATTAAGTTTCTGAACAAATAAAGAGGAAAACCAGAATGAGGTTTGGTGACTTCTCTAAGAAATACCCTGCAACGTCACGACTAAACTTTATCAAGTGGCCTTCCAACTTGAAACATCTCTACCATGCTCTCAAATCCCAATTTAATGTGATGAGATAGAGAAGAAATACAACATATCATGGAACAGAGCACAGTCTACTAGGATAAGACAAAGAGATAAGACAGGGTATCCATGCCTCAAAAACAGGAAAAATTTACAAAAATTAAAATCCTCTATTTCACCCTTAGACAAAATCACTACTAATCTTAAGAAATGGAAAACAATGTTCAGGAGTGGAAATTCAGCAATATACATATGATACCCAGCTGAGGGGACTAGCTGGTATGGTACTTTTGAACTGAGAGACAGTAATTTCTATCTAACAGTTATACTCAAGAATACTCCTGACACTTGCTTTGCCTCATATTTGCCATAACTGAGTGTCACTACAGATGACAACCTTTCTTAATGGAAATGATTTTACTCCCTTAAAAGAAGCCTGGGAGGAAGAATGTCCATTGGCTTGGCAGAATTCATTTAACTTGTTCACATGCTGATATACTGGCTTATAGTAAGAGGGCAATCAAGTCTTTAGAACTCCAAAATTCAAAGATACAAGCAAAAGGAACAATATGTGAGAAGTTTATGCCTGGTCACTGAACCCAAGTTAGACGGAGTGTTGCTGGACAAAGGGAGTATGCGTGTATCCTTGAGTAGTCTGGGTCAGTCTAAGACAGGTTAGTGTGCTAAGGAGACTTTTTTTTTTTTTTTTGCCAAGGAAAAGGCTTTTAAGAAGATAAATCACATAATTTAGTGAAGAAGAAGAAGGGGAAAAACCTAGAAGGAGAAAGTGTGGTTGTAAAATCATTCCAATGGTCCAGAATTAAAGAGAAAAAGATGCACTATGGGCAATAACAACAGAGGTAAAGAGAAAGCAAAAAGTGTTGACCACTCTTAGAAACGATGCAGAAGAAGGTAAGGAGAGGGATTTACCCACTCATTTAGCAAATATTTGTTGGTGTGGCTCTATGTGTCAGGTAGTAGCTGGGGATGTAGCAGTGAACAAAAATACAACAGTGCTCCCATGCAACTCGGTGGGAAAGACACACATAAAAGATAATTCTACAAAATGGCATGCCAGAAGAACCTACCAGGAAATTAGAAATAAATAAATATTCTGACCAAAATGACCCTTGGACTGAGATGTGAAGAATGAGGAGGAGCTAACCAAAAATGAAAAGGAGAAAATGATTTCAGAAGGTAGGACGAGCGTATACAAAGGAACAGTGGCAGAAAGGACTACAGTGTATTTGGGGATCTAAAAATAACCTGTGTGGTCTGGTTTAAGAGAGAAAGAGGAGGATGGAGCCAGACCACACAAAATTTTGAAAGCCATTTTAATAATTTGAGTCCTTAACCTAAAACAATGAAAATCCATTAAACATTTTAAAAAGTGGGTAGGGGGTTGACAATGATGTTATGAGATCTGAGCTTTGAAAAGGTCACTCTGCCAGAGTGTGAAGATGTATCTGGAATGAGGCCAAAGTGTGGGAAGAACAGGAGACTATTGAAGTAACTGAGGTGACAGACAGTTGACAGTAGTTTGGAATAAGGTGGTAGCAACATAGATGGCTTTCAGAGATAGGTAGGAGGTACCTCAACAGCTCTCATAGATGGATTAGAGAGAGAAGCTGAGGAAAAGACACAAGTCAAGGAAGATTCTTATGGTCAGGTAGTGTGTGTGAAGGAGAAAACAAAAGGGAATTTGCTTAATTTGGTTTTTTTGTGTGTTATTTGAGTGAGAGCTAAGCCTTTTTATAGGCAAAAGAGAAGGAGCCAATGGAGAGGGAAATTTTTGAAAAGAGGATTCATGAAAGTGCTGGAGAAAAATGGAAAGTAGTAAGATGTAGAGCACAAAAGGACTTCTTAGATGTTTCTTCCTTTAAAACAGCAGAAAAGGAACAGTAGGTGAAAGCTAAGTCTTATATACTTTCTGGCACAAAATGTATTCTCTTCTGGTTTTTTCCATTCAACTCTTTATTATGAGGTAACTGCAGTTCTAATAATACAGAGAGTTCAAAGATTCCATGTACCCTTCCCCAGTTTCTCCCAATGTTAACCTTGTATAATACAACATCACAATTGGGATACTGACACTTTTATAACCGCAAGGACCCCTCACATGGCCATGTATAGCCGCACTCTCTTCCCTCCTACTCCCCTCTCTTCATTAACCCCTGGCAACCACTAATCTGTTCTCTGTTTCAGTAATTTTGTCATTTCAAGAAGAATGTTATATAAACAGTATCATACAGTATATAACCTTTAGGGATTAGCTTTTCTCACTCAGCATAATTCTCCAGAGATTCATCCATTTTTCCAAGTTGTTGCATGTACCACTGGTTCATTCCTTTTATTGCTCAGCGGTAATTCCACAGTATGGATATACCACGATTTGTTGAACCATTTGCTCAATCAATGACATCTGGGTTGTTTCTAGTTTGGGGCTATTATGAATAAAGCTGCTGTAAGTATACACATACAGACTTTAGTGTGAACATTAAGTTCATTTCTATGTGATAAATGCCCAAGAGTATAAATGTTAGGCCAGACCGCAGTTGCAACATGTTAAGCTTTTAAAGAAACTGTCAGTTTTTCATAGTGACCATACCATTTTCACGTTCCTATCAGCACTGCCAGAGTGATCCCGTTTCTCCACATCCTTGACAGCATTTGATGCTGTCACTTTTTAAAAAGTTTAGCTATTCCAATAGGTATGCAGCACTATCTTACTGTGATTTTAATTTGCACTTCCCTAATGACTAATGATAATAAACAACTTCTCTTGTGCTTATCTGTCATCTGTATATATTCTCCAGTGAACCATTTATTCATTTGTTTTGCCTATTTCTAATTGGATAATATGTTTTGGTACTGTTGCGTTGAAAGATCTTTATACATTTTAGATACCAGTCCTTTGTTAAAGATGCGGCTTGCAAATATTTTCTTCCACTCTGTAGTTGATCTTTTCATCCTCTTCACAGGGTCTTTCACAGAGCAAAAGTTTTTAATTTTGATGAAATCCAATTTTCAAAAAAGCACACTTTGCTGCTAAATATAGTAACTCTTTGCCTAGCCCTATCTCCTGGTTTTTTCCTGTATTTCTTTTCTCAACTTTCATTTTGCATTTCACATTAGGGTCCATGAGTTAATTTTTTGCATGAGGTGTGCGACATAGATTGAGGCTCAATTTGTTTGCCTATGGATGGATGATCAGCTGCTCTAGCAGCAACTGTTGAAGGGGCTGTCTTTCCTCCACTGATCTTTTTTTACATCTTTGTCAAAAACTAGTTGGGCATTTTTGTTTGGGTCCACACTGGGACAGTCCCAATGATTTTGTGACTATCCTCCCACAACACCATACAATCTTGATCACTGTAGTTGTATAGTTAAGTCCTGAAATCAGGTAGACGGATTCCTCTCACTTATAAAAAATAAAAAAAAAACCTGTTAATTATTCCAGTTCCTTTGCTTTTCCATATAAATTTTAGAATAATTTTGTCTGTATCTACAAAAGATCTTGCTGGTATTTTGACAGGAATTGCGTTAACTTGTGTGTCAACTTGAAAAGAACTGACATCTTTACTACTGAGTCTTCTAATCCAAAGACACCGTAGGTCTATTTTTGTAGATCTTTGATATCTTTCATTAGCATTTCATAGTTTTTCGTATATAAATCTAACAAGTATTGTTAGATTCATACCTAAGTATTTCAATTTTTGTGAGTGATTGTAAATGCTATTATATCTAACTTCAGTGTTCACATATTCATTGCTAGGGTACAGAAATACATTTTTTTCTACAAAAATATTTTTAAATGGAAAGATATACACTTATATGCTTAGAATCGCTACATAAACAAGAGTTCCAAAAATGTAAACTCCTTTTTATTAACTTATCTCTGCACACTTGTTCGTTATAAAGAACCCAGATCATCTTCAGCAATTTTCCTCCATTTCTGAAGGATGGCCATCCAGTTTGCTCCTAGTGGCCAGGAATGTTCTTCTTTTCTCCTCATTGTTCTCAAGGACTAAAGCCTGCTTAATTCTACTTCAATGAGCCTTGGCATTATGGTAGTCTTGAAGAAGAGAAATTAAGAGCAGTATAGGTTATCTCTTTTCTTCAATGACTTTGAATTGCCCTTCTCAAAACATAGCTGGCTTAACCTGGCTTAGCTTTTTCCTCTGCTGCTTAGGTCTGTTTACCCACTCTTGTTTCCTGGTACCTAATTTCTGTTTTATAACCTAGATTCTTTTTTTTTGCCCATCATGGTAAGTGTGCTCTTTAATCCTCATCAGCTATTTCACCAATCCCTCACCCCCACTTCCTATGGGGTAACCATCATCTTGTTCTCTATAGTTAGGAGTCCGTTTGTTGGTTTGTCTTTTTTTAACCTTTGCTCATTTGCTTTGTTTCTTAAATTACACATGAGATCATCCAGTATTTGTCTTTCTCTGACTTACTTCCCTCAGCATCATACTCTCTAGCTCCATCCATGTCATAGCAAATGCAAGATTTCATTTTTTCTATAAAGAAGATGTGGTATGTGTATATATATACACATACCACATCTTCTTTATCCATTCATTTTTCAATGAACACTTAGGTGGAGAGAAAGGTAAACAAACTATAAGAGACTCAGAAAGAGAACAAACTGACGGAGGTCGGTGGAGGATGGGCTAGATGGGTGATGGATAATAAGGAGGGCACTTGTTATGATGAGCACTAAGTGTTGTACGTAGGTGATGAATCACTGCATTTTACTCCTGAAAGCAATACTGCACTGTATGTCAACTAACTAGAATGTAAATAAAAATTTGGAAGAAGAAAAAAAGAAAAACAACAAAATAAGAATTTTTATGTTTATATTCATGGGGTATACTGGGCTGCAGTTTTCTTTTTTGTACTATCTTTGTCTGGTTTTGGTATCAGAGTGATACTAGTTTCAATTCCTTCTCTCTTTTTTAAGTGTTTATTTTGAGAGAGAGAGAGAGAGAGACAGACAGACAACAAGAGCATGTGGATGAGCAGGGGAGAGACAGGGAGAGAGAACCCCAAGCAGGTTTCATGCTGTCAGCACATAGCATGACCCAGGACTCAATCTCAACCATGAGATCATGACCTAGGCTGAAACTAAGAGTTGGATGCTTAAACCAATTAAGCCACCCAGGCAACTCCAATTCCTCCTCTTCTATTTTCTGAAGAGATTGTGTAGAACTGGTGTTAATTCTTCTTTAAACATTATAATTCTCCAGTGAAACTATGTGGGCCTGGAGGCTTCTTTTTTGGGAAACTTTTTTTTTCTAATTTGTTTATTTTGAGAGAGAGATCATGGGTGGCGCAGGGGCAGAGAGACAGGGAGAGAGAATTCCAAGCAAGCTCCATGCCGATAAAGCACAAAGCCTGACACGGGGTTTGAACTCATAAACTGTGAGATCATGACCTGAGCCAGAATCAAGAGTCAGATTTTTGAACGGATTGAGCCACCCAGGTGCCCCCCTTTTTTGGGACTTTTAAAATTGCAAAGTCAATCTCCTTAACAGACACCTTTTCGAATTATCTATTTCATATTGGGCTAGATGTGGTAGGTTGCGTTGCTGAGCAGTCTATTTTGTATAAGTTGTCAAGTTTACGTGTGTATAGTTACCTATAGTGTTCCCTTATTATCATTTTGATGTCTGCAGGATCTGTAGTAGCATCCCATTTCAGCCCTAATACTGATCATTGCATCTTCTTTTTTTGTAGTTCAAGGATTCTTTCCTCTGTCCCATTCAGTCTGCTGCTGAGGCCATCCACTGAGTTTTTAATTTTTTTTTTTTTTTTTTTAGGTCTCGGTTCAAAATTTCCCACTAGGTTCCTTAAAACTATATATTTGAGGAGACTCTTCTTTGTATTTGCTGAGATACTCTTTTTTTTTTTTTTTTTTTTTTTTGAGAGAAAGAGCGTGTGCAATCGAGTGGGGAATGGGCAGAGAGAAGGAGAGGGAGAATCCCAAGCAGGCTCCACTCTCAGCACAGAACCCAACTCAGGGCTCAATCTCACCACCACAAGATCACGACCTGAGCCAATATCAAGAGTCAGACACTTGGCACCTGAGCCACCCAGGTGCCCCTTTTTGGTAATACTCTATTTTTGGATTTGTTTCGAAGGTATTCATAATTGCTTATTGAAGCATTTCTATGGTGGCTGGTAACAGATAATTCTAAAACGTGCCATCTCAGTGTTAGCATCTACTTGTCTCTTCTCATTTGAGATTTTCCTGGTTCTTGGTATGATGAGTGATTTAAAACAAACTTTTTTAATGTTTATTTATTTCTGAAGGAGAGACAGAGTGCAAGCTGGGGAGGGGCAGAGAGAAGGAGACAAGCAATCTGAAGCAGGCTCCAGGCTCTGAGCTGTCAGCCCAAAGCCCAACACAGGGCTCGAACCCACAGGTCACAAGATCATGACCTGAACCGAAGTCGGACATCCAAATGACTGAGCCATCCAGGTGCCCCTGATGAATGATTTTAAATTGAAATCTGGATATTTGGGGTATTATGAGACTCTGGATCTCACTAAACCTTTTGTTTTAGTGGCTTTTTCTGACACTCCTCTAGCAGAGGAAGGCAGATACCACCTCATTACTGTAAGATGGAGGCAAAAGTTCAGGTTCCTCACTCACTCTCCATTTTAATATCCAAGAGGAGGAGGGGATTCCTCATTATTCCTTAACAGTCAGAACTCCCCATTAGGCCTCCACTGACTGATACTACCTTCTAGCTGGGTGCAGAAGGAGTATCTCATTACCATTCTCCACATGGTGTCCACTGACCATGGAGTGAGGGGCAGTGGATGGGCCTTAATACTACATGATGGTGAAAGTTCTGACTCTCCACGAGGTGTCCTTTGATACCACCCCAGTGTGGAAGGGAAGAACTGTCTTTTATTGCCAGACAGGATAAAAGCCCATACTCCCCATGTGGTTTCTATTAATACAGCAGAAGAGGGGGTCCTGATATGAACTGGTTGAGATGAAAGTTTTGGCTCCTTATTTCGCCTCCGATACCATATAGGTTGGGGGATCTCATTACAACCTGGTAAGGGTGGAAGTCTAGGCTTCCCACGTGACCTTTACTGGCCTGGGTGAAGGTGGGGCCACAATTTCTTCTGTAGTAGAAATAGGTGTGATTATAGTCTAACATTTTTTGTCTTGCTACACTTCCCCTTTCCTGGTCCTCTATCTAGAGAGAGTACACTTTTGTTCAGAGCATTTTTGAGTGTGCCACTGGCATTTCCAGATTGCCAGCTTCTTCAGCTCAAGTTGAGATACATAAAACAAAACCAAAACCCAAGGAACTCACCATCATGTTGTAACTTGGGTCCCAAGATCTCTAACCAGTCAGTCTTCCTCTCTCCATCTTTCAGAGTCTTATGTTTGTTTTATATATAATGTCTGGGGTTTTTAGTAGTAGGAAGAACAGGAAAAAAATATATGTATTCCATCTTCCCAGAAATAGAAGTCCTCCATTTGTTTTTTTAGGTAATCTAATTTTTTTACTATTGTCAATTATAATAACATCAAGCATTTTTATGGCTGTAACTTGTTCATTTGCAGCTGGGTTCTGATCTATCATTGCACCGAAACAGAAATTACATGGTTACTAAATTACTTTGTGCTGTCAGTTCCTCTACACTTTAGCATTTATATTTTCTCAATTCTCTCCCTTTAAAATAAAACAATTCAATGAATGGGTTACATTTCCACCACCTTTCCTTCATACTATGTTTGGTTTAGATCTAAACAAATTTGATCAAAAGATTAAGTAAATACATCAATTCTTAAGTTACAAAAGCCATTTTTATTTAAATTCCATTTAGTTAACATATAGCATAACATTAGTTTCAGGAGTAGAATTTAGTGATTCATCACTTACATATAACACCCAGTGCTCATCACAACAAGTGCATTCCTAATACCCATCACCAATTTAACCCATCTCTTGCCCACCTTCCCTCCAGCAACCTTCAGTTTGTTCTCTATAGTTAAGAGTCTTGTTTTGGGGCACCTGGGTGGCTCAGTCAGTTAAGCGTTTCACTTCAGCTCAGGTCATGATCTCATGGTTCGTGAGTTTGAGTCCCGCATCAGGCTCTGTGCTGAAAGCTCAGAGCCTGGAGCCTGCTTCGGATTCTGTGTCTCCCTCTGTCTCTGCCCCTCCCCTGCTCGCACTCTCACTCTCTCTCTCTCTCTCTCTCTCTCAAAAATAAATAAACATTTAAAAAAATTTTTTTAAAGAGTCTGTTATATGGCTTGTCTCCTCTCCCCACATCATGTTCATCTGTTTCACATGTGAGTGAAATCATATATGTCTTTCTTTGACTGATTTCATTTAGCATAAACTCTCTAGCTCCATCCACATCACTGCAAATGGCAAGATTTCATTCTTTTTGATGGCTGAGTTTTTGATAAGTTCTTTAGAGACTTTGGATACTAACCCTTTATCAGATCATTTGCAAATATCTTCTCCCGTTCCATCAGTTGCCTTTTAGTCTTGTTGATTGTTTCCTTCACTATGCAGGAGGTTTTTAACTTGATGAAGTCCCAATAGTTCATGTTTGCTTTTGTTTCCCTTGCCTCTGGAGATGTGTCTAGTAAGAAGCTGCTATGGCCAAAGTCAAAGAGGTTGCTGCCTGTGTTCTCCTCTAGGATTTTAATGGTTTCCTATCTCACATTGAGGTCTTTCATCCATTTTGAATTTATTGTTTTGTATGGTGTAAGAAAGTGGCCCAGTTTCATTCTTCTGCAAGTTGCTGTTCAGTTTTCCAAACACAATTTGTTGAGAGACCTTCTTCCATTGGATATTCTTTCCTGTTTGTTAAAGATGAGTTGACCATATAGTTGTGGGTCCATTTCTGGGTTTTCTATTCTGTTCCATTGGTCTATGTGTCTGTTTTTGTGCCTGTACCATACTGTCTTGATGACTATGGCTTTGTAACATAGCTTGAAGTCCAGAATTATTATGCCTCCAACTTTGCTTATCTTTTTCAGGATTGCTTTGGTTATTTGGGGTCTTTTGTGGGTCCATATAAACTTGAAGACACCTGTTTATTGTAGCTGTGAAAAATGCTGGATAGGGATTGCATTAAATGTGTAGATTGCTTTGGGTAGTTTATACATTTTGACAATAATTGTTCTTCCAACCCATGAGCATGGGATGCTTTTCCACTTCTTTGTGTCATCTTCAATTTCTTTCAGAAGTGTTCCATAGTTTTCAGTGTACAGATCTTTTTACCTTTTTGGTTAAATTTATTACTAAGTATCTTATGTTTTTGGTGTAATTGTAAGTTGGATCTATTCCTTAATTTCTCTTTCTGCTGCTTCATCATTTGTGTTTAGAAATCTAACAGATTTCTGTATGTTGATTTTTATATTCTGTGACTTTAACTGAATTTGTGGATCAGTTCTAACAACTTTTTTGGTAGACTGTTTTGGGTTTTCTACATAGAGTATCATGTCATCCACAAACAGTGAAAATTTGATTTCTTTCTTGCCATTTTGGATGCCTTTTATTTCTTTTTGTTGTCTGACTACTAAGGCTAGGACTTCCAGTACTATGTTAAATAGTAATGATGAGGGTGGACAACCCTGTCTTATTCCTGACCTTAGAGGAAAAGCTCTCAGTTTTTCCCCATTGAGAATATTAGCTGTGGGTCTTTTCATATATGGCCTTTATGATGTTGAGGTACATTCCCTCTATCTCTACTTTATTGACGGTTTTTATCAAAAATGGATGCTGTACTTTGTCGAATGCTTTTTCTGCATCTATTGAGAGGATCATATGGTTCTTATCCTTTCTTTTATTGATATAGTGTATCATGTTGATTGATTTGCCAATAACGAACAGCCTTTGCAACCCAAGAATAAATCCCATTTGATTATGGTGAATGATTCTTTTAATGTACTGTTGGATTTGATTTGTTAGCATTTTGTTGATAATTTTTGCATGCATGTTCATCAGGGATACTGGCCTAGAATTCTCTTTTTTAGTAGGGTCTTTGTCGGGTTTTGGAATCAATGTAATTCCAGCCTCATAGAATGTGTTTGGAAGTTTTCCTTTCATTTCTATTTTTTGAAACAGTTTGAGAAGAATAGGTATTAACTCTTTTTTAAATGCTTGGTAGAGGGGTGCGTGGGTGGCTCAGTCGGTTAAGCGTCTGATTTCGGCTCGGGTCATGATCTCACAGTTCATGAGTTCGAGCCCCACAATGGGCTCTGTGCTGACAGCTCTGAGCCTGGAGCCTGCATCAGATTCTGTGTCTCCCTCTCTCTGCCCCTCCCCGACTCACACTCTGTCTCTGTCTCTCAAAAATGAATAAATGTTAAAAAAAAATATTTTAATGTTTGATAGAATTCCCCTGGGAAGCAATCTGGCCCTGGACTTTTGTTTGTTGAGAGATTTTGGATTACTGTTTCAATTTCTTTGCTGGTTGTCAATCTGTTCAAGTTTTCCTGTTTCAATTTTGGTAGTTTATGTGTATCTAGAAATTTATCCATAGCTTACAGATTGCCCAATTTGTTGGCAAGTAATTTTCATAAAATTCTCTTATAATTGTTTGATTTTCTGTGGTGTTGGTTGTGATCTCTCCTATTTGTGATTTTATTTATTTGGGTCCTTTCTCTCTTCTTTTTGATAAGTCTGGCTAAGAATTTGTCAATTTTACTTCTTTCAAAGAACCAGCTCCTAGTTTTATTGATCTGTTCCACTGGGTTTTGTTTCTAGATCATTTATTTCTGCTTGATCTTTACTATTTTCCTTCTTCTGCTGGCTTTTGGTTTCATTTGTTGTTCATTTTCTAGCTCATTTAGGGGTAAGGTTAGGTTGTATATTTGAGATTTTTCTTGCTTAAGGTAGGCCTGTATTGCTATATTCTTCCCTTTCATGACCTCTTTTGCTGCATCCTAAAGGTTTTGAACTGTCACATTTTCATTATCATTTGTTTCCAGGTATTTTTTAATTTCTTCTTTTATTTCCTAGTTGACCCATTCATTCTTTAGTAGGATGCCTTTAACCTCCATGTATTTGTGGTCTTTCCAAATTTTTTCTGTGGTTGACTTCAAGTTTCATAATATTGTGATCAGAAAATATGGACAGTATGGTCTCAAACTTTTTGTACTTGCTGAGGCCTGATTTATGACCTAATATATGATCTATTCTGGAGATTTTCCCACGTGCACTCAAAAAGAATGTATATTTTGCTGCTTTAGGATGAAATGTTCTGAATATATCTGTTATTATTAGACAAACTAGATTTTAAACTGAAGATTGTAACAACAGATGAAGAAGGGTACTGGATCATAATAAATCCAGTTAAGTCTAGATCTGAATATATCTAGACCAGTATGTCATTCAAAGCCATTGTTGCCTTGATTTTTTACTTAATCCGTCCATTGACTGAGATATTAAAGTCCCCTACTTTTATTGTATTATTACAAATGAGTTCCTTTATGTTTAATTGTTTTACCTATTTGGGTGCTTCCAAGTTGGAGGCATAAATATTTACAATTGTTAGGTCTTCTTGTTGGATAGACACTTTTATTATGATCCAGTACCCTTCTTCATCTCTTGTTACAATCTTCAGTTTAAAATCTAGTTTGTCTGATAATAAGTATTGCTACTCTGGCTTTCTTTTGACATCCATTAGCATGGCAAATGGCTCTCCATCCCCTCACTTTCAATCTGCAGGTGTCTTTAGGTCTAAAATGAGTCCCTTATAGGCAGCATATAGATGGGTCTTGTTTTTTTATCCATTCTGACACCCTATGTCTTTTGATTGGAGCACTTAGTCCATTTACATTCAGTGATTATTGATAGAAATGAATTTAGTGTCATCTTATTACTTGTTTTGTTGTTTCTAGAGATTTCCTTTATCTAGTCTCTGTCACTTTTGGTCTTTCTTTCCCAAAGAGTCCCCTTTAATATTTCTTGCAAGGCTGGTTTGGTGGTCATGAATTCCTTTAGTTTTTGTTTTTCCGGTAAGCTCTTTATCTCTCCCTCTACTCTGAATGACAGCCTTTCTGGATAAGAGTTAATTTGGGCTGCATATTTTTCCCACTTAGCACACTGACTGTATCATGCCACTCTCTTCTGGCCTGCAAAGTTTTTGTAGAGAGATCTGCTGCTAACACTATTTGTCTTCCCTTGTAAGTTAGGGACTTCTTTTGTCTTGCTGCTCTTAGAATTTTCTTCTTTATCTCTATATTTTGCCAATTTAACTATGGTATGTCCTGGTATTGGCCTGCCTTTGTTGATTTTGATGGGAGTTCTTTGTGTCTCCTGGATTTGGATGTCTTTTTCCTTTCCCAGATTAGGTAAGTTTTCAGCTATAATTTCCTCAAATAAACCTTCCCCTTTTCCGCTCCTTCTTCTTCTTCTGGGACTTCTAGAAGGTTATTTATACTCCTGATATGAATGTTATTATGCTTCAGGGAGTTACTGAGTTTCTAAGTCTACATTTGTGATCCAGTGTTTTTCTTTCCCTCTTCTTTTCAGCTTCATTATTTTCCTTAATTTTATCTTCTACATCACTTAGTTCCTCTGCTTCTTCCATCCTTGTGGTCATTACCTCCAGTCAGTTCTGCATCTCGGTTACAGTATTTTTTATTTCAGCCTGACTAGTTTTTAGGTCTTTTATCTCTGTGGTAAAGGACTCCCTGGTCATCTATGCTTTTCTCAAGCTCAGCTAGTATCCCTATGATTGATGCTTTAGATTCTAGATCAGGCATATTACTTATCTGTTTCAATTAGATCACTGACCATGACCTTTTCTTATTCTCTCTTTTGGGATGAATTCCTCCATCTTGGCATTATGTCTAGGCCTCTGTTGTCTTGTGTTAGGAAAGCCTGTTATGTTTCTTCCTCCTGAGAGTAATGGCTTTATAAAGAAGAAGCTATACACTGTCCAGGGCCTGGTGCTTCAGGAAATGTCTCTGGTATATGCTGTGTGCACTCCGCTCCTGTGTTTTGGCTGCTCTTTCCCTCAGGTCAGTCCCCTGCAGTTTCTCCTTGCCTGCAGCGGGGAGTATTTGGACCTTGGCCAGAGTGTGGCTGGTAGGTTTTAACTAGGTATGCTCTAATCTGTCTGCTTGTTAAAACAGACCTGATGCTATTTCCACCAGAGCTGAAGCTTTGCAGAACTCTATGGTCAGTAGAACTCTACAGTCAGGGGGTTTGTGCTGGTCTCCTGGGATAGGGACTTGCTGCTTTGGTTCTCAGGCACACTTACTACAAAAGGGGTGGGCCTTCATGTAACTGGTTCAGGCCACCACTGTTGGTCCTGTGCTGCTCACTGAAGTTAGTTTACCCTGTGGGGTTGGGTAGAGAAATGGCACCAGCCCCCTCCCTCATGCCCAGAGGGGGAGCTCATGCCCACTGCTGTCTGGGAAGCCATCCTAGAAGAGCAAACAATCTCCCCTCATGTCCCAGGTGTCCCTTAGCTCATTGCCTTCACCCTGCCTATGTCTGGGCCATCTGTCCACCCAACAGCACAGTGTGTCCATGTTCTATCCCAGGCAGGCTGGATGAGTTTTAAAACTCCAAACTTTAGGGAACTAGCATGGTATGGACCCAGACTGGTCCTGGAGAGGAGGGTCTTGCCACACTGGGACTGATGCAGGTTTGTCCCAGAAGGGCAGTCGCAGCAAAGTGCAGGGGTGTGGAATTTGGAGTAAAGCACAGCAAAGAGCCACTGTCCACATCAGCTGACCTCAGCAGGTGGCTCTGTGCCTATGCTGAGGGGCAAGGGAGAGTAAAGGTGCTGGCCAGCTCTTTTGTTTCCGGAGAGGCAATGCCACCTTTCCCAGATGCTCTTCAACAAGGGGGAACCATCTCTCCCAGTGCACCATCTGCTCCTGGGCTCTCTGCCCTCCTTCTCCACAGGAGCACTGCAGTGCCTTCAGGGCTCCACACCACCCATGCCATAGACCTCTAAAGGTCCAGTCTTTGAGCCTTATTGGTTGTAAAAACTCACAAAAATCAGCTCCTCTTGTTTTCCCAGTCAATGGCTTTGGAGAAGCGTTTTCCTTGTGTGAGCCCCTATGTGTTCCCCTCCTCCTCCCTCCCCCCGCGCTGCAGCACCCATGACCTATTTCTCTCTCAAATCATATCTCCACACCTCCTGCCGTTCACAGTGTGGCCTCTTCTCTCCCTTTAGCTACGCAGTTTTTTCTGTGTCAGTCCTTAGGTCAATTTCTTGGGTATTCAGAATGATTTGATATTTATCTAGCTGTGTTCAAGGGATAAGGCAAGCCTAGGGCCCTCCTTCTACTCCACCATCTTAACTCCTCTCCAGTAAGGTTTTAAAATACTCATTTTCAAAGAGGTCTTAAGATTAGCAATAGAGAAGAATGTCTAACAGTTTTAAGATTTTTACTAGAGCCAGCCTAGTACTACCTAGATTTCTAGCCACTTGTTTCTTCCAATTACAAAATTTCTTTCTAATTTGAGGTTTAAATAATTTATTAGCTAAGCTCATCTACATATCTCATAAGACAATGGTAGAAAATTTGGAGTAATTACCTATATCTAATCTGAAGCACTCTGATTTTCCTACACTATATTCAGACATCTGACCAAAAAATATTGGTCACCACCTCTCCCTACCCCATTATGTGCTATGCACTATGCGACGGTCTGGAAATACTGACATGAACAACATCAACATCTGTCCTCCTCTTATATGCTCGTGAAGTTTCCTGAGACAATGCTATACCAAAGCAATGCTTCCCAGACTTTTCTACCACATAACCCAAGTATTCAGAAGCCTGGAGAACTCCAGGTAGAAAACAGTCTACTTAGTCTTAAGTCTTCTGATTTATCCTTAAAATTCAGAGGGATATTACTAGCCATGATATATCCACATTCTGTTTAATTACAAAACATTTCTGGGGCGCCTGGATGGCTCAGTCGGTCAAACATCTGACTTTGGCTCAAGTCATGATCTCACGGTTCACGGGTTTGAGCCCCACATTGGGCTCTGTGCTGACAGCTCAGAGCCTAGAGCCTGCTTCAGATTCTGTGTCTCCCTCTCTCTCTGCCCCTCCCAACTCTCTCTCTCTCACACTCTCTCTCAAAAATAAATATGTTTTTAAAATTTTTAAAAAGATACCCCTAAGAAATATCTTTGAATAAAATCGAATGTAACAATTTTATGCAACATAAAAGGAAGATATGTAACATTTCTACCATGATTTGTATACCCCAACCCACATCCAGATCCCAGTTGAGAATCACTTTACTAACAGAACAACTGTCCAACACACTATATAAAACAGCAATCCTACCTCTACCTCTCTTGGCAACCCTGGCATACTCTGTCTTAATGTTCTTCATAGCACTTATCAAATTTTACATGCTTAGAATGATTACTGTCTGACTCTTCCCCACTAGAATATGAGATTCGTAACAGCAAAACTGTTTGGTTTATTACTCTTTCCAGTACCTAGAGCAGTGCTTAACATAATTGGCATTCAATATGTTGAATAATTATTAAATAAGCAAATGAGAGTGACAGCAATCCTCACTTTTATTTCTTATATAAGAACTCAACCACCTTTATCATTATTTATCCTCAGAATGTCCTTCTATGATGATAAAATACAAAATCTTTTAATATTACCTATTACAGCCTTCCTACTCCTGATAAAGATTATGTTCTAAGATGTAGCCAATTAAATTGCTACTCTAAGACCTACAAATTTTTATCCCCTTTTCAAAGGTTCCCTATGTCTCGGTTAGCATAAGTTTTAAATATTCCCTTGAGGACTTATAAATTCTTTGCATAATATTTAGCTGGAGAAAGGAGCGGCAAGAAAGGAAGTAAAACAGAGGCAGAAGTAGTTGGTGACAGATGGGTGCTGAGAAAGAAAGAGGTGATAGTGGAGATGATACTATTAGTTTTGGTAATGGAACACCTTACTGCAGTCTATCATCCCCACCTATGACTGAAGGTCAATCACCAAGCTTGACTAGATAGATACCCCTTCCCGGGTCCTGGTTACTGAAGTACATAAATTAAAACTGTCTGCTTACTCTGGATTACTCAGTTGGGAATCTTTAGACTTGCCCAGTCCAAATCAATAGCCACTACCCAGAGGTGGCTTCTGACACTTTAAAATTTTTTTAAATTTTTTTTTATTTATTTTTGAGAGACAGAGAGAGACAGCACGAGCAGGGGAGGGTCAGAGAGAGAGGGAGACACAGAATCCGAAGCAGGCTCCAGGCTCCAGGCTCTGAGCTAGCTGTCAGCACAGAGCCCAATGTGGGGCTCGAACCCATGAACCGTGAGATCATGACCTGAGCCGAAGCCGGACGCTTAACCGACTGAGCCACCCAGGCGCCCCCTGACACTTTATATGTGGCTAGAATGACTAAAGAACTGAACTCTGAATTTTCTTTAATTTTTATTTAAATATAAAAGCAGAAGCAACACAGGGGCACGTAGGTGACTCAGATGGTTGAGCATCTGACTCGATTTCAGCTCAGGTCATGATCTCATGGTTTGTGGGTTCAAACCCTGTGTCAGGCTCCATATTGGCAATGCAAAGCCTGCTTGAGATATTCTCTCTCTCTCTCTCTCTCTCTCTCTCTCTCTCTGCTCCTCCCCTGCTTGTACTCTGTCTCTCTCTCTCAAAATGAATACATAAACTTTAAAAAATAAAAAAAGAAAAAGCTGAAGTAACAATGACCATGACTTTATCGTTTTGGTAGAACAACATTTCACTTTAACTGGTGCACTGATTAAATTATTATTATATTTAGTAGTGCACAGGTACATCTTAGCTTTTTTTAATCTAGCTACCAAAAAATTTTAAATTACATATGTGGCTTGCATCATATTTCTACTGGACAGCACTGCTCTGCAACAGCGGTCCTCAACTGGGGGCCATTTTGTCCCCCAGGACGTAGAAATGTTTTTGGTCGTCACAACTTGGGAGTGCTATTGGCATCTAGCAGATAGAGGCCAAGGGTGATACTAAACATCCTATAACACACAAGATAACTTTGTTTTGGAAACAAAATATACCTAAATACCACCACCACCACCACTACCTCAGTTCTTTTACCAGAGTACAACAGAGAAAAGCCCCCACTACATAGATCAAGTACCCATTACATAAGGAAGTAATGAGGGATGACAGGATGGCTGATGTTAACAGAAAGGCTTTTGTGGAAGAGGAAGAATTTTGATCATAGAAGAAGGGTGACAGGAGTTTAAAAGGCAAAAACAAAAGGATGAGGAACACATTTTCTTTTATTGTTGGAGTAAAGAAAACTACTACCAACAAAATGCACATGAAAATGAATGATAAGTCTCAGGCTAGTCAGAACCAGAAACTCTTGCAACAGTTTAGGGAAGGAGGTCTTGAGGCCTTAAGCTAAGTACACTATAGCTCAGAAAGAACAAATGGAATAATTAGCCCTTAATATTTTGAAAGCCGTTTTTTCTTTAAACATCCTAATCATATACAGCATAGAAACTATTTCAAGAATGACATATGAGCATTATAACATATTTAAATAAAAAATAAAGTAGATGACCATTTTTTTTTATTATTAATCAGTAGTCCCAAACAAGATTAGACCATGTCTGAAGCTAATGCTGAAAAAGGCTTTTAGGTAGACAACATTACCTTTCTGTGTCAAGTGCCTCCTCATTTTTCATCCATCTAATGGCTGGAGTA
Source organism: Cryptoprocta ferox (assembly GCA_028646485.1). NCBI lineage: Eukaryota > Metazoa > Chordata > Mammalia > Carnivora > Eupleridae > Cryptoprocta > Cryptoprocta ferox. Next base: position 107,571,851 of record CM053560.1, on the reverse strand, counting down.
GGAAGTCCTGAAGCAACACACGGGAACACTGCACTCTGACCAAGGACTCTGACTAAGGAAGAAGGTTGTTTCAGAAATACCAAGTTTGATGTGAACTCAGGATCTAAAAAATAAAAGACAACAATTAAGAAAGCACTTTACCACTTTAATGGTGTGGAATGGCAATTTCCTATTCAGTCTGTGTGGTTTTATTTATTTATTTTTTTAAGTAGGCTCCATGCCCAATGTGGGGCTTGAACTCATGACCCTGAGATCAAGAGCTGCATGCTTTACCGACTGAGCCAGTCAGGCATCCTGTCTGGCTTTATATAACAAAGTATTTTAAGAAAAAGTGACACAAGAAAATTCCAATTAAATCAGCAAACATTTTGTAAGTCATTTCAATGTACAAAACAGTGTGCTAGGCTCTCTGGGGGCCTTAAAGATGTACCAGTTATAGCTCCTAACCTTAAGGTGCTTACTGATCAACTGAGAGAGAAAATTTGACATGAATCCCTTCAGTTTAAAAGACTGGATAAGGGGGCGCCTGGATGTCTCAGTAGGTTAAGCGTCCGACTCTTACTTTCGGCTCAGGTCACGATCTCGCGGTTTGTGGGTTCGAGCCCCACATCGGGCTCTGCTGCTTGGGATTCTCTCTCTCTCCCTCTCTCTCTGCCCCTCCTCCACTTGTGCTGTCTCTGTCTCTCTCAAATAAATAAACTTTAAAAATAAAAAATAAAAAAAAGGCTGGATAAGTAAACATTTCATGAGTGGTACAAAGAAAAAAGACTAAGCAAGTTCAGGATCCTTAGCAGCATCCTCTCCATTCACAGGGATATCGTAAGAGGTTTCCTTTACATTCCTGTATCTGTTACTTATGAAAATCTTTCTGAGTTTTGTCTCTTTTACTTAGTCTGTCAATCCTTTGATTTTTAAAATGGTACAGCTATTAGGCTACCACTCTGTGTGTGTTCATTTTATATAGCTGCCCTCTTATGGACATCTGAAAAGGCTACGCTTTTATGGGTAGAAGACAGGGTTCTCTACTTGGTGGAGCAGTATTCCCAGTGTTAAGTTTTGAGAAGAAAGACCTTTCTCAGGTAAAGAGATGTAACCTCTTGTCTCCATACTCTTAGGAAAAGATGTTCTACAGTCATAGTTAACCACCAGGGCTGGCTTTAAACGTGTGTAACTAATTGATGACAGTTCTGTAGCCATGATAACAAGTAAACAAGGTCTAACAGATCAGTGACAACTCGCTTCGGTAAATATGTCTTTGAAAGTCACCCAATGAGCGATAGCCTCAGGCTTTAAAAGTCAGCCATTCAGCAGCGGAACCACTTGCTTCTACAGCTGACATTAACCTGAGCTCACCTCTGTAACCAACTATAAAACATGCTTCTGTGGCTGACATCAACCCACCCTTGCCTCTTAACCAACACACTAAAACAACGTCTTCCCCAAAATTCTATATGAGATCAGCAGTTCGCATTATTCCAGAAGACTGTGCTTGAAAGTATGGTTTTCCCTTACTTAAGTAAATAAAACATTCAGTACTTGATTTATGTTTCAGATATGGAATGGTGGCTCATCCCTTGACACTGAAAATCTTGTTTCCTTAGATCTGGTTTTAAGGATTTGCCTGAATGGTACCCCAGGTATAGAGAAGAAACAGGACCCCTGCCATGTAAAAGCAAGTCAGGAAGTAGGCTGGAAGGCACTGCAATATGGCAATAGTTCTCTTTTTTATTCCCACCTGGATTTAGCTACATTTAACCAAATTTTGACAGAAACAGACAAATTTGAACAAATATTTATTGTCTTCTGTGTGCCAGCTACCATTCTTGGCGGCAGACAAAATTTCTACCCTTTTTGAACTTACCTACAACTTGGGGAGAGAGACAAGAAACAAGACAGTGTATGTCACACAGTGATATGTTCTGAAGTAAAATGAAGGAGAAGAGGAAAATATGGGGTGGAAATGGAAGATTGTTGTTTTAAACAGTGGTCAAGGAAGGCTTAACTAATATAGTGATATTTGAGCAAAGAAATAAGAGAGCTGATTCAGGCAGACATCTGAGGGAAGAGAGGACTCCAGGCAGAGCAAATGGCAAGTAGAAAGACCTAAAGCAAAACAGTGTTTGGACTGTTCTAGAAACAGAAAGTGGCCACAATCACAGAGTGAGGGAGAGAAGAGTACCAGATGGAAGGAGAGGTGGCATTAAGATTATATAAATCCTTACAGACCAAGAACTTTAACCTTTACTCTGAGATGAGAAACCATTAGGTTTTGAGCAAAGATGTGACATGATCTAATATACATTTTAAAAAATAACTGTGGCTCCTGAGGTGTAAACACACAGGGATAGGAATGCCAAGGACATGGATGATGACGACAAAGAAAGAAATTGCATTTAAAAAAAAATTAGTTCAAAGCTCATCAGGAACACCCTCAAGCGTCACTGCTCTAACACTGGTCTCACTTTGCAAGCCAATCCATAGACCAAAAATTAGTCTATGAAGTAGCTGTATATAAAAAATCTGCCCAGACAATGTAAAGATGGCCCAACTGTATCCATATGCTCAGGTCTGAAGGAAGAAATGTGGAGAGAATCAGGCATCCAGCAGTGGGAGTGGAAGCTGAAAGGTGAGACATCAGGAGGCTGGAAGGACTGTGGTGAGCAGCAACAAGTGAGAGGGCATTATGAGAAGCAGAAGTGACACAGCCAGGAAGAGATGCACAAAACAAGATCATGAGGAAAGCCAGTAGGGGCAGAAAGAACGAGAACCCACCAAGAGAAGGAAGGAGCTGGGTTTACATTAAAATACGGGAGCATTACAAAGATGTAGGACTCTTGCTTACCAGTGTCTCCAGAGCTGCTGTATTAGTTACCACTCTGTGCATCCCTTATATGAACTAGCCTGAGGGAGTCTCTGATTCTGACGGGTAAAGACACCTAACTGTATGAAGTATCCTATTACAGGGAAGTAGCAGATGGAGGCTTGACGAAAAGACACAGAGCTAGTATTTCGCCAAGAAGAATGCCATAGATATTAAATACATTTTATTGCTTGATAAACTTTTACTGACCAATGCATTCATAAAAGAGAGGATCTTTCTGGCATGTTTTCTTCTTTTCTCCCCCTGTAAGAAACTGAAACTCCTATGCTGACATTAATTTGTCACACCACACATTTAACAGTGTTTGATAAAAAAAGTAAATTCTAAAAGAACAATTTTTATCCATTAATAAACATAAAACCATAAGTCCTGATAATAAATTAATACCTGGAAGAACTTTTAATTCAGCTTCCTCGCTATACTTTGGTGGCCCACCACTTTCAATGATGCAGCGATAAAGTCCCCCATCTCCTTCAGTGGCATTGCTGATGACCAGTGTCCCACTTGGAAGTTTGAGAACTCTATCATCCAGAAGAAGAGGCTGTCTGTTCTGTTCCCATCTCACAAACGGGACCAAATCTATGTTAACTTCACAATTCAGAATTGCACTGTTCCCAGCATAAACTGAAGAAGGTTCTGGTTGGCTGGCAAATCTTGGAAGACCTAGACAATAAAGGAAAAGAAAAGAAAATAAAATGTAGTTAAATGTTACTTTAAAATGTAGTCAATGGAACCAGGAGCAAGTCACCCCTGGGGCCATGGGTGGAACCAGGGTCAAGACGAAGGTCCATGGGTCAGGAAATTGGCTACAACAGGGATACAGGTCAAATAAGTAAATGTACTAGGGATAAATGGAATCAGATTCCTCACAGTTGGAGAAGCAAGGTATAAATATGGAAAAGCAGAAGGGGAGAATAAATCCCATGGTACTGGTAGAACTGAGGTATCAGTATAAACTTAGTTTTATATAATTATATGAATACAGTTAAATGTATATATAGATGTGAATGTATATATGTATGATATATATACATTTCACAGTCATTACATACAAATATACATATATATGTGTCTGTGTATATATATGTAGATATATATATTCTGGACTCTCTCTGGACAGAGCTAGGAGATATATAGATGTGTGTGTGTGTGTGTGTGTACATGAGTATATGTGTGTGTACATATTTATAGGAGATATACACGTGTATGTATGTGTATATATAAATATAAATATATATGTAAATGTACATATATATACATTTCCTAGCTCTATCCACAGAGAGCTCAAAATCAATGCCACCTGAGTAGCAGTGAGTAGATATGGTGACACAATCGTGATTTCTAAGTACCATTTTCCACTACAAGAAACCAATGCTCCTTGGAGAAGAAGCTCATTCTAGGACTAGAATAAGGAAAGTATAAGATAAACCTGGAACGTCCTGTGACAGAAGTAAGGAAGCGTCCAAAGAACAATATGGACATATCAAAAGGTACACAGAAGTCAGACTGAAGGGAGTTTCCTCTGGCTAAATCTGGATAACGATAATTAATGCAGAAAAGAATAATGAATGGATGCTAAACTTGTTGGTGAAAGTTGGATGATGAATAGGATATTTATAGAGTATCAAATTAGCTCTTCCCAAAATATATATTACTAATTAATGAAAGTACAAAATATTTATTAACTTTACAGTGGAAAAACAGAGCACTGTTAACTTTTATTACTTTGTTGATATAGTCCATATTATATATGTATATTTGTCAATACAGTCCATGTTAACAAAGTAATAAAAGTTAACATCACCAGTAGTGGAACAAAACATCGTATGCTTCCTGATAAGATACACTAAGAAGAACACAGCATCACTTACTTCTGTAATATTCCTCCCCAAAATGCAAAACCTGAATCTCTTCATATGGGAAAACCAGAAAATACAAAATGAGACAAGGATAAACTGAGGAATGATTTGAGACCAAAAGATTCTAAAAAGTCACAACTACTAACTAAAACATGTAATCCTGGACCAGAAAGGAATAGGGGAGGTGCAAAGGTACTGTTTTGTTTTTTGTTATTAAGAACATTATTGAGACAACCAGTGAAATGTGAATGGTATCTAGTAATATTTAGTAGTAAGGTTAATTTCCTAAAATTGATGGATGGTTATTTAGAAGAATATCTTTGTTTTTAGGAAATATACATGGAAGTATTTAGTGGAGGTAGTATCTGCAACTTACCCTTAATGGTTCAGAAAAAAAAAAAAACTGATTTGGGTATGTGCCTATTGGGGGATAATAAGGCAGACATGGTAAAATGTTAACAACTGGGTAAGTGAAGAGTAGATGTGATTTCTTGGTTTCATTCTTGCAATAACTGTATGAGCTTGAAATTATTTCAAAATAAAATATTAACAAAAATGCAGTCATAAATACTCTATACACACACAGGATGCAGGGGTTAAGAGTCTCAATTCTGGAGTCACATAATCTGAATCTGAATCCCAACTCCACCACTTCATGGCTGTGTGACATTATCAAGTTACTTAACCTGGAAGCATCAGTTTCTTCTTCAGTAAAATGAGAACAAGAGGCCTCACAGGATGTTAAAAAGGTTAATACTTAACATACTTCATATAAAGCATACATCTGGCACATACTCAAATACTAGCTACTGTTATTATCAACAGTAACATCTAAAAAGATTCTGAGATGCTAAGAACACAACAAAATGTTTCTTTAAAGGCTAACATAGGAAATTATGAGAAACAGTTCAAGGTTTTGTAGTTTTATGACGGTGAATTAGTTCATACAGAAATGACACACAGGTTGTCTAGCTTTCTTACAAATTTTTTCTTATTTTTTATTTCAAGGAGATTTTTGAAGGAAAGAAAGATAAAAATTAGCCATATATCTACTTTACAGAAACCAAAAAAATTAGACGAATGGACTTAACAAAGATAAACAGAGAAACTAATAAAGTAGGAAAAACAGGAAGCTGAAATAAAGCTAATTCTATTTTTAACAAGTCAAAATATTCTCCCCTCCTGAGGTCTCATGACAATTAGTAATTTTTTAAAAATATAAACCTACAACGTATGTGGAATCAGCAGACAAGATTTCTAAAAGTTTCTGAATAGGGAAAGCAAATGGAGGAACTAGTATAGACATATGAGGCAGAAATCGCTGGGGCTTCCTGCACCCACAAGTAAGAGGCCAGTTTGTCCAGCTACTTCCAGAGAACTGAAGGAGAAAAGAGAGTGGGAGCGAGACACAGCCTTGACAAGAAGAGATTAACAGTGTCTGTATTCAGACCACCCAATTCCTCCACCTTTAGGCACAAAACAAACACTCATAGTCAGGCTATTGCCTAGGCAATAAAACAAAAATTTCTACTGTGGAAAAATGGGTGCATAAAAGACTTCCCATATTTAATTTTATGAGCTACCTACTTAGTGTTCTTTCAAAAATTCCCCTTCTTACATGACTTGGCCAGAATCAGTTTATATTGCTTGTAACCAAAGAACACTAACCAATGTTCTTTTAGAATGGCAATTTGACAGTCTCTTAAAAAAAAAAAAAAGTTTTATTGAGATACAATTTATATACCATAAAGTTTACCATTTAAAGTCCACAATTCAACAGTTTCTAGTACAAACAAAAGGTGTGCAACCATCACTATAATTTAATTTTAGAACATTTTCATCATCCCCCAAAGAAACTTTGTACTCACTTGCAGTCATTCCACATTCCCTGTACTCACCTGCCCAATCCCCTGTGCTCTTGTCTTCTCTCCCCCATCCTCAGCCCTAGAAAACCACCAATCTACTTTTTGGCTCCCTATATTTTCCTATTCTGTACATTTCATATATATATGAAGTCACATGATCTGTGATTGGCTCCTTTCACTTAGCATCATGTTTTTCAGGTTCATCCATGTTGCAGTACATAGCACAATTCACTCCTCTTTATTGCTGAATGACATTCCATGTGCGTATATACCACAGTTTGGTTATCCATTTAACATCTGACAGACATGTAGGCTGTTTTCACTTTTTGGCTGTTACAGATAATGCTACTATAACAAGTCACGTACAGTTGCTGTATACACTCTTTTTTCATTTCTCTTGGGGAGATACCTAGAAATGAATAGCTTAGTCATATGGTAACTTTATGGTTAAAATTTTGAGGGAGAGCCAAACAGTTCAGTGCTCTTTCTAAAATTAAACACATACACACAGTATATCCTATGATCCAGCAATTAGCAGAATTACTTATTTTGGTAATCTATTCTACAGGAAAGATTTACAAAAGGGTGTTCACATAGTACTGCCTATAACATCAAACAATTTTTATCTATGTGACTGTTCATAAAAAGGGAATCTTTAGATAAATCACAGTACATCTATACAATGGATACTATGCAACTATTAAAAAGAACATCTATTCATCTCCTAGCTCAGAATGATTACCTTCTGATACTCAAGGCCATGAGTGAGTTAAATAACTCTCGTATAGAATCTTGTCTGCAGCCAAAGAATTGATTATACTATATTAAAATTGGCTGTTTACTAAGACATTAGGCCAAAAATGTCTCCTGAAGGCTATGAAAGCTAAAGAGAAGGCTGGACAAATCTAGCAGAGTAGAGAGGAAAATGAAGAGGACAGGCTTCACAGGGACTAGGGAAGCCATAAGCAAAGGCCAGAGACCAAGAATAAAAGAGATTTGAAAATGTTCAGTACTGGCAGAGCTTAAAATGTGCAGAAGGTGGTCCTGCTGATGATGGTAGAGGGCAGGGACACGCAGGGTGGAATGTTAAGAAATGAAGCTGGAGAAGTGGAGGCTAGTTCATGAAAAGACATAAGGCCTATCAGAGTTCAGACATCAGCTTGATGGTGTCACTGAAGAGCTACTGAATGGTGAGAAGAGAGCCCTGGCCACTGGACTGGAAAAGGGAAAGAATGAGGCAGTTACAAGGTGAGGGACGGTGAGAAGTCGCCTTAGGATCATGTACAGAGAAACTAGGAAGCAGAATTTACTGGATTTGGTGACTGGCTGTGGAAGACAGCTGAGAGGAGGAGTTAAGATTAAACTAAGCCCAGCTTAAAAACATAAATGATAAACAGGAGCTTACCTAAGTAACAGTGTAGGGCAGTCATCATGCTAACTTATCTATCAACATGTTGGACAAAGCCTGACAAGTAGATTAGAGGAAGAAAGGAAAGGAGAGGGGGAAAAGGAAAAAGGAAGGAAAGGGGTGGGGGGAATGAGAGGAAAGGCTAATTACCAAAAGAAATGACTCTCTCACCCTTTTCTTTTTCCATCCTCAACCTGCGATTATGGAATAATTACAGTAGCTCTACATGACACTCAAATTTAGCTTTGAGTATCTGGTTCTAAAGAGAAAAAGAGTCATCATACTCTGAATGAATGAACAAATATACTGTGAAGTGAGCAGGAGATAGGGAACCATCACTCTAGAGTGGCAATGAAATGGGAAACTATTCTTACAGTCATATTTTTTTTACATGTTAGCATTTTACCAAGATTGAGTATGTATATATGACTTAAACATATACAATTAAAAAACTTTTTAATGATTATTTATTTTTGGGAGAGAGAGAGAGAGAGAGAGAGAAAGTGTGTGTAAGTAGGAGCGGGGCAAAGAGAGAAGGAGACACAAAATCTGAAGCAGGCTCCAGGCTCTGACTTATCAGCACAGAGCCTGATGTGGGGCTCAAACTCATGACCTGTGAGATCATGACCTGAGCTGACGTTGGATGCTTAACCGACTGAGCCACCCAGGCACTCCAACATAATACAATTTTTGTACAATGTGACCCTTAACAAAAACTACTTCATCTAGTACTCAAGTGAAAAAACGCAGACCTGAGGAATATCAGTATCTACTACAAAACAAGCATGGCTTTTTCAGCTTACACTTTCCATTATTCTTCATGTAAGAATGCTCTAAAAGGGGAGTGAATGTTCCTCTCTTTACAACTTCTGTTCTTCACCTTAGTATCTATATCCTATATAGGTTTTTAAATAATCCAATTAAATGTCAGTTCCTTGGTTGGGGCATAAAGGAACCAAGATTCTGACTATCCTGCAAGTCTTACAAAGCCATACTAAATGGTTATGCTGGGAAAGATAAGTTAGCTCTCAAAGTGAATCAATTTTCCTATACAACTTCCTCTGCTATTTCCAAGTTAGAAAAAAAAAGAACTGACTCAATACTTCTGATAGCAACTGTAAGCAATTTAAATAACAGAAAGGGGCAAAGTGCTACATTTTACTTTCTACAGCACTGAGCAAGTCTTAGCATAATCCCATGCACACACTAGATGCTCAATTGGTATTTGTTAAATGAGTTTATTTACAGTAACCGTTAAGTGAAAACTCTAGGATAATACTGCTTATCAAGATATACATTTCATAAATTTGAAAATATAAATAACTTAAAAAAAAAACTTACCTGCTACTGTGAGCTTAGCTGTTCTGCTGACAATGGTTCCAAGACTCTCAACAGTGGCCACACACTGATAATAACCTTCATCAGGTTTATTGTGTTTGGAATGCACCACATTGCTGATAAATAAAGACCCATCTGGGAGAAGCTGGCGTCGGTCATCAGACACTAAATTTAAAAAAGTTCCATCTTTTTTCCATTCAATTTTTGGAGAAGGCTCAGAATATGCTGAACAGTTCAATATAACAGAAGAGCCTCTAACTGAGAGTGTATCCACTGGTTCCACCAGAAAATAAAATGGAGTGAATGTTCGAAAGCTGGATCCTACAAAAATAATGAAAAGAACAAAATTAAGCAAAACTTTCATCTTCTACTTCTGTAAGAAAATATAATTTGTACAAAAATTATTGTTGAATAATTATGCTGTTTGGATGTGATACATAATAACAGTCATTTCACTATGAGTGTCTAATGAAATTTCTTTTATGAAAAAATCAAAATTTGACCCATTTAGAAGATGAGAAAAAAAGGCCCTGCCAGATGAGATACCAAACCTTGTTAGATTACATAAATATTTAAGAAAAGCTTTATTTCAAACTCTACAATGGGATTTATAAATATTTAAAATTATTGTATTCAAAGTGAAATTTTCTATGAAACATAAAGGAAGCATAAAATTGAAATGATTCTTTGTAAGTAATAAGGTATGTTTACTGGCTGTATTTCTTTCAAAATTCACCATATATACACTTTGCCCATTTTTCTAGTGGATTACTCTTCCTACTGATTTGGCAATCTTTGGGCATTAGCTGTCATGTTTTGCAAATATTCCTTTTTCCATTTTGAATTTATTTTTATCATAAGAAAATAAATTTTAACTACATAAAAATAAATCTGTTAAACTTAAAAAGATTTTTATCCCAAGATTATAAAAAATTTCAGCTTTGTTTTGTGCTAGTACTCTTGTGATTTCATTAAAAAAATTTTCTGCTATAAACTTTATATTCTCAAAGAAAGCTTTCCAAGTCCAAGCTTTACTTCTTTTCTTCAAGAAAAGTATTGACCACCTCCCTTGCAATCAGATTATAATCACTTGTAATCAGATTTCTTCATGTGAACAATTAGAGAGGGTTAGTTGAATAAGTGAAACCAAGATTGTTTTTAAAATGTATCTACACACCCCTTTATCTAAATTCATTTACACTGTAAATTTAAGAATGCAACTAGCTCTTTATTACATAATGAAAGAATAGCTCTAAATAAATACAAAACACACTGGCAGAGGGAAGGGAATAATATTCACTTGTTTTAAAATTTTCTAACACTTACAATGCTAATCAAATTCCAAACAGACTAATCATCCTTCCCCAAATGCTGGATATGGGTCCCATCCCTATTTGATGATTATGAAATTGATTCTTCAAGTCTTAAAACTCTTGAAAATAACCTTAGGAATTTTTCAAAAGTAAACTGAGGCAATTTGCTATTACAGTAAAAAAATGTTATATTGGTACCACAGCAAAATAAATAAAAATAGCAACTCCAGGGTGGTACAAAATGATACCTAAACTAAATTACTTTTATACCATTCCCGTGTAACATTAAATACTATACCACCCAAATTAAACAATTCAGGAACTTAAGAGATAAACGCATTAGACTGGCAGTCAAAATATGCAAATTGACAATTTTAAATAACTATTAACAAACCAAATGTAATTTTAAAATTTGGACAAAGTTTCTGCCACTTTAAAAAATAATAATTACATAAATGTAAATGTTTTACAGCTTAACACTCTATCATACTTTTGATTTTCTTCCATTTTAAAAGTCCACATCAACCAAGTTGAACAAGAGTATATGTCCTCCAAAAGTTTTTTTTAATTATATGAAAGTTTACAAATGCCTTTGAAAATCAAGGCACTTAAAAATGTTACAACTATGGTACTCTACATGACTTAGAATACAGCATTAAATATTTACATATATCCTCTTTGTATTTTATTCCCTCAGTAAGCAGGCAGTGACCTAAGATACTGTTTCTTTGCTTAAAATCCTTCAAAGTCTTGCCACTGTCTTTTACAAAAAAATCTAAGTAAACTCCCTAACTGGACTTCCATGTCACTGTGTGACGTGGCCTCTGCCTACTCTCCAACCCTCCCCCAGCCCCACTGTCCCCTCACCCAGTAAGACTGCTGCTCTCCTGTTAGCCCTTGCAGCTCCTGCCCTCTTCACACAAGCCATTCCCACCACCATACCTCTCCAATTAACTCCTAGTCCTCCTTCAGGCTCAGCTTCAATACTACTTTCTCAGAAATGCTGTCTGTCCCAGGTGCCCAGACAAGATTAGTTTCGCCCTGTCACATGCAGGCATGGCATACAGTACTCTACCTACACAGCACTTCAAATGTTCTTAACCTTATAATAATATAATATATATTATATATATATATATATTAATAATATAAGATAATAATACACATAAATTGGAAAATACTTCAACTTTTAATTAACCACAATTAGTTATTATGGGGTATGTATGCCTATTGGACACTTCATGAGTTCTCAAACCTTGAAATCAGATTGGATACTGCCATCCTCATTTCCTGTTCCACAGTGATTTTTGCATGGTACTTGATTTTTATCCCAGCATCCACCAAAATCCAATTTCACAAACATCACAGCATTGAAACAAAGGCAGTAATATCAAATGTTGAAACTGTGAACTACTTTGACCTACAAGTCTGCACAGTGTCCAACAGGTGTCGTTGTGTTTCCCTAGAAAGTTTAAAATACTCCTGGGAGTTCTGTGAGGTACCTGGGGTAGGTCAGGATATAGTTTGGGAAATACAGGCTTACAGTCTTTCTACATATTTTTATTCTCCATATTCCTAACGTCGACTTACCACAATAGATGGTATCAATCCTTACCACCTTCTAAAGATTCCCATTGCTTGAAGTATTTATGAGACCGGAGGTTCCATTCCAATACGTGCCAATTAGTATCACTATCTTCTATGATAAAACTTACTAATAAACTGGTTTATTTGCAAACTTTGATGAGTCTCTAAAACATTATAAAGAAGAGCAAGAAAGCCAAAAAGAGCCAAAATAATTTAGAATAACAAAGTAAAGGGACTGCACTCATCACTTTTCAGTATTTATCAAGCCACTATGGCTCCAGAGCAGGGATAAACAGAGGCACATAACAGGCTAGAGAGCCACAAAATAGAGCTATATATGTATTTAGAAACTTAATATGCAATAGAGGTAGCACTTTATATCAACTGGGGAAAAAGATGAACTACTCAATAAATGTTATTAGGACAACTGGTTATCCATGTGGAGGAAAAACAAGCCTAACATTAACATGTTTCTATGTATTAGACACTGCTTTAGACATTTTCTACAAACTAACTACTCATTTAATCTCCACTACTATCTTATGAGATAGGTACTATTATTCTCATTTTAGAGGAGAAAACTGAAGCACAGAAATGTTATCTTGTCCAAGGTCACAAAGGTAGTAAATAACAGAACTAGAGCCTGTGATGTTAACCACAATGCACTATAATGTCACTCATATACATATAGAAAAATACATTCCAGGCCTATGAAAAAATTAATAAGAAATTTAAGAAAATACAAGGATAACCCTCGAGTCAGGTAACCTTTTAAATCAACATAGGGAACTCCACAGCTAGGAAAGATAGACATGCTTCACTTTTAATTTTTTTTTTTGAGAGAGAGCACATGCAAGTAGGAGAGAGGGAAGAAAGAATCTTAAGCAGGCTCCATGCTTAGCACGGAGCCCAATGTGTGGCTTGATCCCATGACCCTGGAATCATGATCTGAGCCAAAATCAAGAGTCAGATGCTCAACCAACTGAGCCACCCAGACACCCCGCATTTAAATCTAAAAACATATTTATGGAAAACTATCATAACAAAGCAAAATATGACAGGCTGAGAGGAAATACATCATACATAACACAAAGAATTTAAAAAGTCATACCACTCAATAGAAAAATGGAGGCTGTGTTCCAATGAAACTTTATAAAAACAACCAGCAGGATGGATTTAACCACTGACTATAGTTTACTGACTCTTACCTTAGAATATTTAGCCAGAAAAAACTAAGTCAGCTATGTTTTAACTATCTGGAACGAGTTCTGTGAAAAGTGAACAATATGAATAAGTACAAATAATGAAATGTCATGTGCATATGACTGTACGAGCACTGAGAAAGTACGAAAGTGTACCAGGTTATTACTTATTACCACTGATTTACTGGGAGAGGAAGGATGGAAGAACATGGAGGGGTGGGTAGATAAAAATCCTCAAGCACAAAGAAAATAATTTCATGACCAAAATCAGCTTGTGTGTATAATCCCTTTATAAATATTATATGTGTATGTGGTGGTTCTGTATGTTTTCGCTTGTGTGAATACATAAAGGGAAACATTTTTTAAAAACTAGTCATTAAAATGCAGGTTATCTCAGGGTGGTGAGATTTCAGTTAACTTTTAATTTTTTCTTTCACCTTTGCTATTGCATGAATATTTTACATAAAACATAGTACTGCTGAAGCAGAATAAAAAGCTATTTCCATTTTTATAGGTAGTCTGCACGGGTAGGGACAATATGAAAGTCTGGGGCATATTTACATACCAACATTCAATAATTGTCAAAATATATATACTGTTAAATAAAAATATGTATACTATGACATAAAATGTGTATAGTATGACAAAATATAAATATATTCATAAAATATAAATATAAAAATATATATAAAATATAAAAATATCTACACACATACATATATGTGTGTATGTGTATATTTAAATGTAAATAATGTAGGGGAAAGGCCAGAAGAATAATCACTGAACAGTAGAACAGTATTTTCTCCTGCGGAAAGTACTTGATTCAGCTACTGAGAGAGCGCATACAGGGGGAAGGCTTGTTACTCCATGGATTTCTGTACTGCTTACTTCTTAAAATATAAACAATTGCTCACCCATTCTTTTTGTCATCTTTCTATTTTTAATAATAAAATAATTTCTTGTTGTTGGTGGTAAATAATCCTTTGTTAGGAACAGAAGATTTTTCTTTTAAAGATCTATCACCATTTCTCTAACCACTTTTCCTTTGTCACAGTTAGAAGAGTTATCAGATACTAACTCCTCAGCTGACTCTGTATAAAAACTGGCCTATACTTCCCACCAGGGTCCTAATTCCCTATCCACTTAAGTTTGCTTAATTTTAGTTTACTATGACCACAGTTACTATACATTATTCTGAAACAGGGTTAATGATCCTGTCTGATCTCTTCTACGTTCCCAGGTCTCTGCAAATTTCTCACATTTTAATGGAATAGCTCTCACTTCTTGATAGACTATTCCTCACTTTTTGATAAAATATTTCACACTTCTTGATAGAATCCCATCTTATGAAAGGAAAATATCCACAGGGAACTAATTTCGGTTGTACTTCCCCAACCCCCAAATATCAACAAATCATACACTCACTGCACACCAATGTGGGCAATAATTCTAAATTTTATCGTGCCCGGAGTAAAAAACAACATACAGTATTTGAATACTGGCAGAAATAAAATGTCTTATCACCCACGGAAGTTCAAAGTTCCAGCAGAAATGCAGGACAGAAAGATACCTCATACTATGAAAATTATGTCTTCATTATAAACTACGAGACTAATGTCAAAGGGATTTCATACTTTACTCCTTAATAACATTACTTCTGCCCACCCTATCCTATCCAGTCAGTCGTAAATCCTGTATTTCATCCTTCCTGACCCTTTGGTGTCCACCAATCGCCATACAGTTCAGCTTCTCCTGCTTCAAGTTCAATTTATAATCAAAAAGTATAAAAATTAGGAAGTTTAAATAATACTCCATTCAAAGGACTCAACAAAATAATACATTCACATTATTGATTAAAAACAAGCGATACTTGGGGTGCCTGGGTGGCTCAGTCGGTTAAGCTTCCGGCTCTTGATTTCAGCTCGGGTCATGATCTCATAGTTGGTGAGTTTGTGCGCCCTGCATCAGGCTCTGCATTGTCAGCATGGAACCTACTTGGGATTCTCTCTCCCCATCTATCTCTCTTTGCCCCTCCCCTGCTTGCACATACTCTCTCTCTCAAAATAAATAAACCGTTTAAAAAAATGTCCAAGAATAAGCAATACTTCAGAGTTAAATGTCTTCCACCCTGTTTTGCTACAGAACAATTAGTGCTCCCAGCTCCAGAGCTCAGTCCCTGCCTGCCCTGAACAACCAGTTCTTCCAAAGACTCAATTACAGAACACACAGAACTCTTTTCCTGGGATTTCAAGTAAGGCAAGTGATTAGTTGTTAATATTATATATGGATGGTCTTACTTGCCTGATAAACGTATGCTTTGAAAAACTTTGATGGTACTGGTTAAAACATTAAAAACAGTGGATGTCAACTTCTAAGCAACTTCTAAGGATCTGAAATTCTTTTTCAGGCTACTAATACCCTAACATGAAAATTCAACTTGATTATTCTAATTTATAGCATCTCCAAACTATTGCCCCCAAACAAAATATGTCTGAATTTGTTTATTCAAGAAACATCTCTTATAATAAGAGTGCTTTCCTTTTTTTCATTATTCAGCCTCTCCCCTCTCCCCACAAAAAAAAACAGCCATGGTGGAAAACTCCTTCATAAAATGAAGTCAAGCAGACGTGATTTTGAATTCTAACTCTGCTGTCCTAGTTAATTTCTGGGTCTAAAATTCTCTCTCTTATAAATCAGGAAAAAGAATCCCATGCCCTCCTTGCACGGAAAGCTCCGTAAAGACAGGTATAAAGCTACCTCACTGCCTGGGAGGTAACAATTCTTCAATAAAAAGTTAACTATTCAATTAAAGAGGGCACTTGTTGTGATGAGAATTAGGTGATGAATCGCTAGATTCTAAACCTGAAACTAATATTACACTGTATGTTAAATAAAATTTACATTAAAATTTGGAAGAAAAACAGAAAAAAAAGTTCAACAGTTCAAAAGCCTACAGTATTTTCTCCCAAACTGCTAACATCTAGCACCTTAGTTTTCACCTATCACATTTTAGAAAGTGCCATGCATAACATGGACCTTATTTTTTCATTTTAAACCACATTTTGACAATTACAATTACATATAAAATAATATTAAATGATCTTAAAATTCAAGTCTGATCATCCTTCTCCTCTGCCTAATTTTCAAGCAATTCCCCCATTACAGTGAATGTAAAACGTAAATGCATTACCATGGCATTCAAAAACGACCACAGGATCTGGTCCCTGCCTCTCTACAACCTAATCTCACATCATGCTCCCTCTAACTCAATAAGCTCTAGTCACATTATTCAATTTCTTGAACAAGCCATGCTCTTTCCCATATGAAGGTCTTTGCATTTTCTGTGCCCTCTGCCTGAACTTGCTCTGCACCCACTCTTCCGTCACATAGCCTAGCTTCCTTCTTCTCATCCTCCATGTTTCAATGGTCACTTCTACAGAGGCCTTCTCTGACAACCATCTCTGTGAGGGTCCCAGTCTCTTAATCCTACGCTTTATGTGCTCTTTCCAGCAATTCACTTTCTCTCTGTTTTTAAGGCCTATCTTTCCTGGTAGAAGGCTAGACTTCATAAAAGTCCTGTTTTGCTATTCCTACTTGTTATTTATACCTTCGTTTGTTTTTGCGTTTTGTTTGCATCCTTTTCAGGATCCTACAGGTCAGAAAGGTGCCTGCGCCAAGATGGAATTACATATTAGTGATTCTCAGTAACTTTGCATCAAATCTCTACTGGTTTTTCTAAAATCAGCCTCAGTCTCAAAAATTTATATTCTAATTCTTTCAAATCTGTCCTTTGTGGGGTGCCTGGGTGGCTCAATCGGTAAGTGTTCGACTCTTGATTTTGGTTCACGGTCATGATCTCAACAGTTCATGAGTTGGAGCTCTGTGTCGGGCTCTGCATTGACAGAGTGGAGCCTGCTTGGGATTCTTCTCTCCCTCTCTCTGCCTTTCTCCCTCCCTCCCTCCTTTCTCTCTCTCTCTCTCTCTCTCTCTCTCTGTCTCTCAAAATAAATAAACATGTTTTTAATTTTTTTTAACATTTATTTATTTTTCAGAGACAGAGACAGACAGATCATGAGCAGTGGAGGGGCAGAGAGAGAGGGACACACAGAATCAGAACAGGCTCCAGGCTCTGAGCTGTCAGCACAGAGCCCAACAAGGGGCTCGAACCCACAAACTGTGAGATCATGACCTGAGCCGAAGTTGGACACTCAACCAACTGAGCTTCCCAGGAGCCCCAACATTTTTTAAAACACCACAAAACAAATCTGTCCTTTGTAAAAATGTTTTAATATCACTTTTTAAAGTATCATAAATATTAATATTTTATAACTTTTATATTATTGGCAAGATGACTAGGCACAATCTGATAACCTACAAATAATACCAACCACCAATGTTCTGAAGAGTTACATGGAAATTTTCTAAGAGTTGCCCTAGAGAATTATGTTAATAAGTCTTAGTTAACATGCCAACAATATTAGCAATATTTATATTTCAGCTCAAAATAGGAAAATCTGAACTGGTCATTTTTCATTATGCTAGGTGAGAAAAATGTTAGAATTTTCATATCAATTACATAGAACTTTCATGAAAATATCTTATGAGCAACTTTTTATTATTTGTGGTCAGAAGATTTTCCTAAGAGTAAGACATTTTACCCAATACTTGATGCAGAGTATTTTCAATTTCTGAAACAAAGAGTATTTTCCAGTTCCACTTTTGCCTAGAATACTGATGAAAATATGGGCTCAATGATAATATAATGTGAAAAGTAACTTGCAGGTGTATTCCAAAGATGTGAATTGTGACACTATTTTATGCTGTATTTTAATACTTCTTTGATTATTAAGTAGTATCATATTTCTCTACCATGAGCAATACAGTATTTTACTATCATTTTTAGTACAAGATGTTTTATTGCAGTAAAGTTGAAAGTTCTTTTTCAACAGGATGTCTCCTTTGCAGGCCTTGATTGAATACTTCTTCTTTTTTATTTTTTTAATGTTTATTTTTATTTTTGAGAGAGAGAGAGAGGAGAGAGAGAGAAGAGAGAGCGAGCATGAGTGGGGGAGGGGCAGAGAAAGAGGGAGACACAGAATCAGAAGCAGGCTCCAAGCCCTGAGCTGTCAGCACAGAGCCCGACACGGGGCTTGAACTCACGAACCATGAGATCATGACCTGAACCAAAGTGGGACACTTAACTGATTAACTGATTGAGCCACCCAGGCACCTCCATTAAATACTTTCTCAATCATCTATAGTTACTTTGACCTAATATGAAAATGAATAGTTATCTACTTTATTTGTTTTAAATTTATTTATTTTGAGAGAGAGAAAAAGAGAGAGAGAACAGAGAGAGAATCTCAAGCAGGCTTTGCACTATCAAGGCAGAGCCTGATGCAGGGTTTGAACTCACAAACCATGAGTGAGATCATGACCTGAGCCAAAATCAAGAGTTGGACACTTAACTGACTAAGCCACTCAGGTGCCCTGATAGTTATCTATTTTAAGACACATTCTAAAACACTCTAATATAATTACAAGATTGCCTCTACTACGCATGCTAATATCTCATCTTACTGCTATAATTACATAGACTTTTGTAGTAGGTATTTGTTGGTTTTACAGAGAGAAAGTTAACAAGTCTGTCTACTGTAGCTCTTTTCTTTTGTGAGGTTTTTTAACCATAGTGACAAATCTTTTAATAACTCATTACCATCTGCAGAGCTATCAGGTTTTCCCATTCATGTCAATGAATTATGGTAATGAGAGAACACTTGAAATCAAAACTCTCCTGGAAAATCTAGTTTATCTTATTGGTTTACAAATTCACCACAAAAGAGAGAAAGTAAGAGACTGAGGGCAAGTAGTAGTAAGATCCAAAACAGAAAGCAAGGAATCCAAGATCTAGGCCTAGCTTCCCTAACAAAATACAAGCTCACTTCTAAGACAGAATGAGAAATACAGGACCAAGTACAGAGATATAAAAATAATAGTTAACATTTACTGAACAGCCACTACTGTTCTAGTGCTTAACCTATATTAAGTCCTCCAAACCTTGTCATAGGAATTATTATCCTCATTTACAATGAGAAAACTGAGCCACAAAGAGAAAAAATAATTTGCCCAAAGTCATGAAGCTAGCTATGGAGAAAGTAAGATTTGAATCAAATTAGTCTCTGACTCTCCTGTACCCAAGATCATAACCCTTAAACCTGCACTATTCAATATAGTAGCCACTCTGTGACATGTGGCTATTGAAAATTTAAAATGTGACTAATTAAATTAAGATTTTCTTTAAGTATAAAATACACATAAGATTTAGAAGCCTAGTGCATGCACATACACACACACACACACACAAAAATAAAATAGCTCATTAATAATTACTTTTATACTGATTGTATCTAAAAATATTTTGGATATAGTCACTTAAGTAAAATATATTACTAAAATTAATTCTACCTGTTTCTTTTTACTTTTCTAATATGGTACCTGGAAAGTTTTAAATTATGTATGTGGTTTGCACTCTATTTCTCCTTGACAGATGCTACCCTTCATTAATATGCTTTAAAACAATCAATTCTAAAGAAAAAAAAAGTTGCATTGTTTCTGCAAAGGGAAAAAGATACGCATCATGACAGTAGACATAAGGGATCAAAGCAAAGCTCTTTTCGCTGTCAAACAGAAACAACTGGTCTACTATCTAAACAGTAAAAATTGAAAGATTTTAAACAACTATCAGCACCCTTTCTTTAATACCTACTTGGAAATGTCTATTTAGAAACTAACCTTTTTAGAAACTTTTAATCAAAAATTTCAGAAAAAATCAATTCTTTATTGATGAATTGGGTGAAAGGTTTCTGCAATTCACACAATTTCGGAGTGTAATCCACAAATTACTTATTGATTACAAAGGAGAAAATGTACCTTCATAATGGACAGAAATCTAGTGATCATCACCTTAACTACGTGATCAAATTCAGTATTAGCAGTAATAACACAACTTGACATGGTATGTGTCCTGATGGGATGCAGTAAGAAGCATTATTATATTGTTTTATTATTATTATTTTACAAAGAGAGAGAGAGTGTGAGTGGCACAGGCAGAGAGAAATAGAGAATCTCAAGAAGACTCCACACTCAGTGAGGAGCCCAATGTAGGGCTTGATCCCATGGTCCCTGGGATCATAACCTGAGCTGAAATCAAGAGTTGGACACTCAACTGACTCTTTTAGGCCAAAGAGATCATTCTTCCTTAAATTATAACTCTTCTGGGTTATTTAATTAATTCCATCTGTCTGAATTTCCTTGTGTTCTAATGCCTAAGAGTACCTGCTACATGTTGCATAGTTTCTGGTATTTTTACAATTGCTTAGATCATCAATAGCCTAATGTAGTGTTTTCCTCTCAATGTTTTAATATTGTGAAAGTATCTATAAATAAGGGTATTTTCCTATACATTGGTACCATTAGTCACATCTAAGAAAATTAAAATTCATTCAATAATATTAATATACTCAAAATTTAAATTTACCCAATTATTCCCTAAATGTTTTTGGAAGCCCAAGACCAAACAAAACTTCACTTCTTGTATTGTTTTTGTTTCTTTAGTCTCTTTTCTTTTTTTTTTTTTTTAAGTTTATTTATTTATTTTGAGAGAGTGTGTGTGCAAGCAGGGGAGGGGCAGAGAGAGAGAGAATCCCAAACAGGCTCCACAATGACACAGGGCTTAAACTCATGAACTGTGAGATTTTGACCTGAGCTGAACTCAAGAGTTGGATGCTAAACTAACTGAGCCCCCTCTTTCGTCTCTTTTCATTTAGAACAATCCTTTTGCCTTTGTTTTTCATGACACTAACTTCTTTTTGAGGAGACCAGGACAGCTATCTTATAGAATACCTTCAATGCTTGATTTGTGGAATTATTTCCTCACACTGAGATTTAGTTTAAATACTAATCTCTTTGGCCTAAAAGATACAGTGGGCATTTGTTTGGTTCTTTAGTATTTCCATTGATCGTTTAAATTACCTGACATCATTCCAATAAATTCCTTTTTTACTTAAGTTAGTTAAAACTTGTGATGCTTACAAAAAGTACTTAATTGAAACTCTGGGTACATAAGATTTTTAAATAAATATAATATCACATTTTCATATAATTGGTTAGAAACGATAAAGTGACAGCACTTTAAGAAAAGTGTCCCATTTTCTGCCAATTTCAGATAATCTACTATCAAATGTATACTTCAGCTATTTGAGGAGGATTTTTTCTGATTTTAGGATCTAGGCCTTGACCTTTATTATTATTTAATAATTTATATGTATTATTATTTAAAATAACTTGCTATTTATTTTTCTGTTTTTGAAGTTAAACACCACTTCTCACTACTCTTTCTAAAGTATATCTCTAATAGCCTTTCATTACCTCAGCTCTGTTCAAGGAAACTAGATAAAATAAAATTAAAATTAAGTATAGTAAAAGGCTCTTAACAATAACCTAATTAGCACAGCTCACTATATCCAAAAAGGTGCAATAAATTCTTAGAGAGCAAAGTTTCGAGAGCTGAAGTCAGTGACAATAACATCAAACGTTTATGGACTTCAAGGGCTTGTTAAAATAATAATTTATACACTAATTTTCCAGTAAAATTATTAAAGATCTAATATGTATAAGAACAAAAAATTTCTTGTTTATTATTTCTTACTTCACCCTAATCCACTCCTATCCCCATAATACAAGCATGATGAGAGCAGAAACCTTGCCTGGTATCTAAAGTGGGTACTCAATAAACATTTGTTGAATGAATGAAGGATGCTAAGCACCTTAATTACAACAGTAAGACACTAGTACCTACTCTTAGAGTGTTGACAGTGGAAACGCACCATGGCTCACACAAACACAATCATAACAATGTGGTGGGAGCTATTACAGGGTCTGTATAAGGTGCAGAGAGAGAAGCACACCAGGCCTAGAGAGTCAGGGAGGACACTCATGCAAAATGTGATTTTTAATTTTTTTTTTTTTTTTGGAGAAAGAGACTGCAAGCAAGGGAGAATGGCAGAGAGACAATCTCAAGCAGGCTCTACACTCCACGTGGAGCCTGACACTGGACTTGATCCCAGGACCCTGGGATCATGACCTGAGCTGAAATCAAAAGTTGGACCCCCACCGACTGAGCCACCCAGGTGCCCTCAACGTGAAACCTAAGGGATGAGCAAGAGCCAGCTAGTAAAGAACAGAATGTATCATCAAGGGAACAGCAGGTGCAAAAGCCTAGAAACAAGGCGGCAGCGGAAGAGGCAAAAGTATTCAAATTCAGAAGTGGGTAGGCAAGGACCAAACTGTAAGGATTTTTATATGCTAAGTAGTTAGTAAGCAGACTAGGGCTTTAAGATGAAAAGTGAAGATCACATTTACTTCTTATTAAAAGGATGGTGGCTTGCTGCCAAATGGAGACAAGGCTAGAGAGAAGGAAACCAGTTAGGAAGCCACTGTAGTTATCCCTGTTGAAGACTGATGAAGTCCTGTTTAGGAAAGTACCAATGGTGACTAAGAGACGGAAAGATTTGAGGAATTCTTAGGTAAGTCAAATCAATAAGCCTTAGAGCATGATTAAATGTGGAAGTGAGGGTGAGTTAATGTAGAGTAAGGGTGATGGAGGAGTCAAGATGACTTACAAGTTTCTAGCTTGGACAATGGCTGAATGGAGGTGCCAGTCACTGAGGAAGAGGGCCCAGTCGGGAAGATTATGGTGTCTGCTGTAGATGTGAGAGTTTCAGGTGTTTATGGGACATGGACGTGGAAGACATACAAACTTGGAACTCAGCAGAGATTCATGTTGAATTCACTAATTCCACTCATGAGATACATGTTGAAACTGAAGTTTCAAGAGAAAATGAGACATAGTAAGAAATGTAAAATATGAAGCCAAGGACCACATTCTGCAAAACACCCAACATTTAAGAGAAAGGCAGAAACAAAGCCTACAAAAGTCACGTAAGTCAGAGGACAAGAAACCAGGCATCCCAGAAGCCAAAGAAATATTTCAAGAAGGAGGATGAACGGCTGAGAATAAAATACAAATGGACGCTCATTCGCTGGATATGCTGTCGTGAAGACCGATGCTAGATTACAATGCACTCAGGAACAAGATGCAAAATGAAGAAATAGAGGTTATAAAATGTGCAACAGCACTTCTCAAAGTTTAGTTTGTATAAGAATCACCTTGTCAAATCCTTAAAATTCAGATTGCAGTTCAGTAATTCTAGGGTGGAGCCTGAAATTCTACATTTCTAACAAATGTACAAGTGATGTGGATTCTGCCAATCCACAAGCAACACTTTTGAGAAGGATATAGAGGCCATTTTCAAAAAGTCTGGCTGTAAAGGGCAGAGGAGAAATAGATTGGCAAATAAAGAAAACCGGAGCTTGGTCTTCTTTTATATTCTCTGTAATGGAAGACAGACTGGAGTACGTTGAAAGATGGAAAGAACCAGTATAGAGGGTGAAATCAAATATTCAGGCCAAAAGATTAGGATCCAGAGTTCTGACCATAATGGAGTAACAGGAAACAGACTTACCATCCTCCACAGACAACTAGGAAACTGGACAAAAATCAATGAAACGAGGCTTTTCAGACACTGGACAACATGAAATAGAGGACTGTGACCCTGAGAGAGAGGAAACAAGATGAGCCCTAAAATCACCCCATCTTTAAATATCCCATCATTCCAGTCCTCAGCATGAGAAGGGTGAAAGCAAAGAGACCTCTGAAATCTCACAGTTAAAGAAACAGATCAGAGTTGGGGAGGCCTAGGTTACTACAATTTGTAGAGAACAAAAGAGGAGAAACTGCAAAGAGAGGGAGATGTACATGAACTCTGGAGTTTGGCAGAAGAGTCCCCTCAAATCTGTGGATGACTACTAATGTACAGATGAGGGGACTGAAATTTTACAAGTATATCTCCTAACCACAGTGCAATTAAACTAGAAATCAGTTAACAGATAGCTCTGAAATATCTGGAAATGAAGCAACAAACTTCTTTTTTTTAATGTTTATTTATTTTGAGGGTAGGAGGGGAAGAGGGAAAAGGAGAGGGAGAGACGGAGAGACGGAGAGAGGCAGAGAGGGAGAGAGGGAGGGAGGGAGGGAGGGAGAGAGAGAGAGAGAGAGAGAGAGAGAATTCCAAGCAGGCTCTGTGCTGTCAGCACAGAATCTGACGTGGGGCTTGATCTCACCAACCATGAGATCATGACCTGAGCCAAAATCAAGAGTCGGAAGCTCAACCAACTGAGCCACCCAGGTGCCCCTAAACAACATACTTCTAAGTAACTCGTAGGTCAAAGAAGAAATCATATAAGAAATTAAAAACTTTTTTCTACTTAATGAAAATACAGCATGTCAAATTTGTGCAATGTAACTAAAATAAGGCTTTGAGGGAAATTTCAAGTGTTAAATGTCTATATTGAAAAAAACATGTCAGACAATTATTCTGGATCAGAGAAAGGACACTTCTCTTGTTGTAACAAGAAGGAAAGGTGAGGATATGAGTAAGCCTGGTGTTGGTTCCGGACATCACACTTCATTGCTTGTACAGTGACGGACATAGGAGGTGAGCATGACTGTTGCTGGTGTGGGTAGGCGGCGCTGTCAGGAAAGGTCAGAGGTCTGCAGGTGATGGCAAACATGTGAAAGGGCTGCAGTGAGAATGGAAGGGAGCATCTAAAAGGGAGAACAGGATTACTGGGCCACACTGAGAGAACAGTGAGGTTGGTAACTGTATTTCAAGAAGTGCAAGTATGAGAACATGGTTTTGCAGACTTTAAAGAGAAGAGAACGTAGACATTTTTAACTGAAGTTTCCTAAGTAGATGAGTAGCAAGTGACGATGAAGTAAGAGGTTTGAAGATATCAGTGGCTGTCAATGGAACCTAAGACAGACAGGGAAGGAAATACACAGGAGTGAACTGAAGTGGGTAAAACTGATGCCAGCACAACGTGAGAAGTCTGCGAAACCAGGAGACTGGTGAGGCTGTGATACCACTTTAATAATATCTCAGCAGTGCCGAGGGATGACGGGCCTAGGGTGCAATTCTGGAAGCTGGTGCTTGAAGTGGCATGAAAGAGAAGCCACTGGAGATGAAGGTGAAGAGCTGAAAATGACAGCAGGAAGTAAACCAAACAGACATATTTTCCACAACAGTGACAGACTTGCAACGGAGAAGACTATAAAACAAGACCTAAAGTTTTCAATGAATGGAAGTGAGTACGTTAAGTACAAAGATGATGGAGAACAAGCAAAACAGGTAAAATTTAGTGGCCCACATCTTGAAAGAGCAGCAATTTTTTTGAGTAATTATTTCGCATTTTTGAAAGCTATTTTTTCCGTTATTCTTCAGTAATCAGCTATGTTTTAGAGAGCTGATATAGCTCTAAATATTGCAAATAGAGTACTTTTTTCATGTGGAAAACAAGCATTACAGATTTTATGCGACTATACCACCATATGTTTACAAATTGTTACCAAGTTCAGCTAAAAAAAAATTCTGAGTAAAGATGCATTAATTCTTGAACATAGAAAACAAATCACACATGAATAATTTATTGAAAGCTTTTGCTGTCAGCAGCTTTACTAACAGAAGTAATATTTATGAAATCCCACAGGACAATCTAACAACTTAAATATATGCAAAAGAGAAGAACATAAGACTAAGAATCCTTAATAATGAATCTTACAATAGCAAAGCTATTGTTTGCAAAGAAAGCTGTGCATGCAGAAGCTCTCACTGAAAAATAAACATGTTTCAGAAAGATCATGTCGTTTCCCAAGGTCTGTAGACCAGGTTCTAGAATTCTTCTATTCAGCTGTGTATTTAATGATGGAAATAAACTGAATTCAAAAGCTTGTTAAAGCCTGATTAGCCTAAAGCTAATTCAAGCCTACATTAGTAAGCTGTCATATTAAGTCATGAATTCATATTTTATTCACTGAGTTCTTAATCTCTTGATAACATATTTCTGATATGAATAATCCTGCGGGGGGAGGAGAAAAGGAGACTTAAAAATCCAAGAAAGATATTAACAGTATCAGAAAGATAAGACACGGACCCCAGAATACTCACAATGAGGCCACATATATATCAGGCAGGCAGTTGTAAATACATTTGTGGGAGTAAAATAAGACTTTTCCATGCTATTGTAACTGCCTACCATTTTCACGCAGATGTAGAATTAGTTACTAAAATGAAATGCAAATGATCCTTAATCACTTTAAAAGATACTCAACCTCACTCATAAGAGAAATGCAAATTAAAACTACATTGAGATACAAATTTCTTACCTACTGGCAAAAATCCAAATGTTGAACAACATACTCTGTAGGCAAAGTACAGGGAAACAGGCTAACAGGAATACAAAACCTCATATCCACTATAGAGGAAAGTTTGCAACGGCTAGCACCATTACAATTGTATTTACCCTTTGACTCAGTAATCCTATGTCTGTGAATTTATCCCAAAGATACGCTGGCCAAATATGAAAATAGGTACAAGCAAGACTATTCACTGCAGCCCTACTTGTAGTAACAGCCTGGAAACAATCTTGATGTCCAATAACAAGACACACTGTGGTACACTGACGCAATGAGGTACTACGCAGTTGTAAACAGAACAATAGAATAATTTTATCTTCTACCAGGGAGTGACTCTATAAGAAATCAAGTGAAAAAGCAAGTTGGAGAAAAGTGGGTACTGTTATCCAAGAAAGGTGGGGTATTAATAGGTATACACACACACACATACTTTTTAACCCATACAAGGAGAGGAAATATGGTTAGTGGAGATAGAAATTGAAGCTAGATGTTTCTGAACAGAACTTGTTCACAGATTTGACTTAGGGATCATGCAAATATCTTACATATTTAAAATACAAAACTAATCTTAAAAATCCCTAAACACTGAAAGCAGAAGTGAAACAAACTTAAATCTCTAGTTGTCATTATAACACCCAGGCAGGAACTAGTGTAAGAGAATTTAAGAACACAACAACCAAGCTAGACTTGGTGGAATACACCCCAAGGACCAAAAGAATGGCAAAAATTTTTAACTGTTTTAATAACCACTTTGTTGCAGTTACTATTGGTACTATTATTCTAAGACTGGTATGTGAACATATATGTCTAGAATAAAGCAAATGAGTCATTTCATTAACATCACGGAGAACAGGATTCTCAGTATGGAAGAAACACGGTATAGATGTAAAATCAATGAGATGATCTGTCAGGATGACTAAAATCGACAACACAAGAAACAACAGGTGTTGGTGAGAATGTAGAGAAAAAGGAACACTTAGGCACTGTTGGCAGGAATGCAAACTGGTGTAGCCACTCTGGAAAAACAGTAAGGAGGTTCCTCCAGAAAGTTAAAAAGAGAAATACCCTATGATCCAGCAAATGCACTACTGGCTATTTACCCAAGGAAAACAAAAACACTAATTCAAAGGATACATGTACCCCTATGTTTATAGCAGCATTATTTACAATAGCCAAGATATGGAAGCAGCCCGTGTCTATTAATAGAAGAATGGATAAAGAAATGGTGTGTGTGTGTGTGTGTGTGTGTGTGTGTGTGTGGAATATTATTCAGCTATTAAAAAAAAAACAATGAAATCTTGCCATTTACAATGACATGGCTGGAGCTGGAAAGTATGATGCTAAGTGAAGTAAGTCAGTTGAGAAAGACAAATACCATATGATTTCACTCATATGTGGAATTTAAGAAGAAAAAAAAAATTAGCAAAGGGAAAAACAATGGGGTGGGGGTGGACTCTTAACTACAGAGAACACACTGATGGTTACCAGAGGCGAGGTGGCTGGGGAATGGGTTAAGTAGGTGATGGGGACTAAGTAGTGCACATGTGATAAGCACGGGTGTTGTACAGAAATGTTCAATCACTAGATTGTACACCTGAAAATAGTATTACGCTGTATGATAACTAACTGGAATTTAAATAAAAAACTTTTTTTTAAAAAAAGCCAATATAAGTGTAAAAAAATTAACCATCTTAAGGCACAATTTACATGCTATAAAATTAATGTGCTCATTTTTAATGTACAGTCAGATGAGTTTAGAAAACTGCATATGTCATGTATGCAGCCCCAACAAAGACAGACAACATCCCCTTCACCCCAAATTTCCTTGCCTCCCCAGGCAACTCACCAGCTTCCCCTAGGCCACCACCGTCAGTTATTTTTTTCCTGTTTAGAACTTTATGTCAATAAGAATACACAGTCCCGTGTGTCTGACCTCTCTCATTTGGCATAATGTTTGGAAATTATCAGTATTGTTCTTTTTTAAGAATGCAATAATGCCATTTGCAACAACATGGATGAGCTAGAGAATATGCTAAGTGAAATAAGTCAGTCAAGAAAAAAAAAAGAACAAAGGGGTAAAAAGAAAGAGAGACACACACCAAGAAACAGACTCTTAACTATAGAGAACTGATGGTTTCCAGAGAGGAGAGGGGTGGGGTTGGATTAAATAGATGATGGAGATTAAGGAATGCACTTGTCATGATGAACACCTGGTGATGTACTGGTGTTGAATCACTATTAAAAAAAAAATAGTGATGAATCACTATTAAAGTGTTGAATCACTATTAAAAAAAAAATAAAAAATCAGTGAGCTGAAGTAAAAAACCACCTATCCCTCAGTTCTAATCTTAAGAACCAATATGAATTTGTATTTTACTTCTCTAAAAAATATGTATTTCCTAGCTCACTTGACTGAAAAGGCCTAGAAACAATGACCAAGCCAGTAGCAATGAGTACTGTCCACATGGAGATTTTGGCTCTATACTCCATTTTCCACACAAAAGAACCTTTAAAAAATTGGCTAATTCCAGGTCTGCAATTGGAACATGAGATGAATCTGCAACATCTTGTCAGATCAGAAAACAAAAGGCTATCAAATGATGACTAGAGTCATCACAATAGACTCAAGAGGTTTTTACTGGCCAAATATGGCACATTTAAGCATCAATAATGATAATAATGCAATAAATTGAAACATTCAAATACGATGAATTCCATTACTTTATAATGTCCTAAAAAACCAAAACCAAAATCAACGAACGAAAAAACCCACAACTCTTCACCTTTAGAGAATGTTCCAGAACCAAATCATTATTTTGAAAAGTGGCATTGTAAAAGTGAAAGAACTAAGCATTTCTCCTAATCAAACTGTTTCTTATGGCAATAAAACTGTTGATGAAAGTAAGTTTCTATTTATACAAGTATTCCACCTAACAATAAGGGAGTGATACAATATCACTATTTTGCAACCCCTAATGAACTGACAGGCAATAAACATCAATGACCCAGGAGTCAGCAAACCTTCTCTTAAAAGGACCATATAGTAAATATGTTAGGCTTTGAAAGCTATATACAATTTCTGTCCCATATTCTCCTCTGTTTTTACGTATCCATTTTTTACAATATAAATTTAAATATATTTACAATATATGACTGTATAGGCATCAGTTTGCTAAACACTGGCGACTAAGAGCAACAGGGAAACAGACACAATCGCTTTTTGATGGAAGTATATACCACCACCACCTGTGTGGTAGTTCCACAAAACAAAACAAAAACAAAAACAAATCCTAAAATGGATCAAGCCTCTAGATCCAACTAAGAATTAAGAGAAAATAAAAATAAAAAGGATAGACGAATATACTAAGAGACACCACGGGGATACAGTCAATGACGTATCAACCGAGAAGAAATTCTTTAGGACAAATGACCCAGGTTCTCCAACAAATAAATTTTAATGTATAAAGTGAGGTGGAGGGGATAATATAGCTTAAAAGAAATGTAAAACATATACCAATCTATTGTGTAGCTCTCAATTCAGATTCAAAGAAACCTTAAAAAAACAATTACTGTATACAAATGTACAGGATCGTTATTCATAATAGCCAAAAGATGGAAACATGGAAACACCCTGTCCATTAAATAATAAATGGATAAATAAAATGTGATAGATCAATACAATGGAATATTATTCAGCCTTGAAAAGGAATAAAGTACTGATACAAGCTATAACATGGATGAACCTTGAAGGTGTTAAGTCAAAGAAACCAAGCACCAAATACTGCATACTATATGATTTCATTTAAATTAAATGTCTGGACTAGGTAAATCCAGAGACAGAAAGTGCTATGTAGGGCAGAGGGGCAGTGGTAGAGGGAGAAACACAGGAAATGGGAAGTGGCTGGTAATGGGGTACAGGGTTTCTTTTTCAGGTAATGAAAATGTTCTAATGCTGTGGTATACCTACTCAATTCTGTGACTATACTAAAA
This sequence comes from Cryptoprocta ferox, assembly GCA_028646485.1. Classification (NCBI taxonomy): domain Eukaryota; kingdom Metazoa; phylum Chordata; class Mammalia; order Carnivora; family Eupleridae; genus Cryptoprocta; species Cryptoprocta ferox. Next base: position 107,541,036 of record CM053560.1, on the reverse strand, counting down.
AGTGAATTGTACATCTTAAATAGGTGAATTGTATATACATATATATATATGTACACATAATATACATGTATAATACATAGAATAATATATATTATGTATTATATATATATATCGTGTGTATACATATATATCAAAAAAAGCTGTTACTAAAAAAATAATTGTAATGGGTGGCTGAGTCGGTTGAGCATCCAACTCAATTTTGTCTCAGGTCATGATCCTTGCATCAAGGGATTGAGCGCCTCATTGGGCTCTACACTCAGCGTGGACCCTGCTTAAGATTCTCTCTCACTCCCTCCGCCTGTGTCCTGTGCTCATGTTCTCTCTCTCTCTCTCTCTCTCTCTCTCTCTCTCTCTCTCTCAAAATACTAATAATAGCAACAATAATAATAGTTATGAAAAGAATCAGGGCCCCATGGAAAAATGGCTAATTCTAGGACTGGGGCAAGAAATAGAGGTATCAGATTCTAGGTCTGGGGTATCTTGTGGTATCAGAAAGTAAGGAAATGCTTAAACAAAACAAAACATAAAATAAAATGGAGCTATGCCAAAGGGACAAATGAGCCAAATAAAAGCTTCCAATGGCCAAAGCAGGGAACAATTTGAGCAACAAAATAGTAGTATTATACTATAACCCACAGAATAAAATAATGGTTGAATAAATTTAAAAAGAGAAATCTCCCATGTGGAAGAATTCCAAATAATTCACATAAACACTCCACCCTTAAGGAAGAGGAGCATAACCTCCACACTTAAAGTGTAGGTTGTGCACAGTGACTTCCTTCCAAAAGGGGAGAGGGCATGCTAACTTTACAGTGGAGAAACTTAGCAAGCATTAAACTATCTCAGCCAAGTAATCAAGGTCAACATCAATAGTGATAAATTAGATATACAGATATATAACTAGAAAAATGGCTAAGTAAATTACGGTATATTCCTATTATACAATCACTAAAAAATTATGAAGGGAGGCAGTAAGAGTAGTGGATAAGACCATGAGTTGAAGAGTCAGGCTGCCTGAGTTCAAACCCCATTTCTGTCACTTTCTGTCATACGGTTAACTATGGTCTTGGCAAATTATCTAGTCTCAGTTTATGCATAATGCGGTTGGGGGTGCATAAATCATATAATACATGTAAACCATTTAACATAGTACCTGGCACACAGTAAGTATTCAAAAATGCTAACTACTAGATTGTAGCAAAAATATAGACTGTAATCTTAAATATATATATATATGAAATTATAACTGTGCTTGGATTATAACTATGTAAGAATTATGTATATACAGATAAAAGGAACAGGAGGTAATCTGAAAACTGTTGATCTGTAATGGTAGAATGATAGTAATAACTTTTTAAATTTCCATTAGTACATTTTTAAAAATATAAGTTATCTATACAGGACAGAGTACAATAAAGTTAAAATTTTTATACTGGTAACAGTTAATAATGTTTTCTAGTTAAAAATTATAGCATCTGCTGGCAATCAACAGTTCTGCTTTGTTGTTGCTTTTATTAAAAAAAAAATCAAAATATGCTTATTCATGGGGTTGCCACCTCTCTCCAGTGGTTATCATATTAACAAATTAGTGTGAATTCTTCCACACCTTTTCAAGAGATCCTCTATGTTTCATTCACACACACACACACACACACAGTGTTTAGGGGTTTTACTTTAAAAAAACAAAAGGGATAGTATACACTGTACTGCAACTCATTTCTCTCACTTAATGTATCTTGACTATAGTTCCACGTCAGTGCATGTAGTTCATTCTTTTCACAGATGCACAGTGATCCATGCTACTAGTGTATATATATGATAGACACAGAAGTTAACATCCAAAACAGGACACTATTGAGAGTGAAAGAAAGTGCTCTTAACAATTATGCTAGTAGCACAGGTGTAAATCAGACCCATCCCAACTGGGACATAAGGTCACACTACATAAGAGAGCTACATCTACTGGTTAATGTTTAAGTCATCTCCAATTTCTTGCTACTACAAACAATGCTTCAATAAGCATCCTTGTACCTATAACTCTTTGCACATGTAAGAGATAGATTTCCAGAAGCAAAATTACTGAGTCCAAAATAATGCACACCTTAAATTCTGATAAATACCACCACCTACAAAAAGGCTGTGTCAATTTATATTCCCTTTAATAGTATATAAGATAGATTTTCTCCCTTTCCTTTGTCAAAAGTAGATAGCTTTTAAATGTTTACCAAGTTAATGGGCAAAAAAATGATATTAAATTATTTTACCTTGCACTTCCCTCAATATGGGTAAAGTCAAATATCTTTTTACCACATTTGTTATTTTCCACGCACTGCATATTTTTATTTGACTGGTTACTAAAGTCTTTATTCTATTTTCTAAAAGTACTTCAAAAGTCAAAAATTTTATAATTAAAAATTGTTTTAAATTAGGACAGGAAAACCTTAAACACACCCTCATGATCATGAGGTAGATGTCTAAAAAATGAAGTGACTAGTCCACTAGCTTGTCTTCTATCATATTTCAAAACATTTTCATTTATATCCAAAATAACCTGTCCTGCCTATAGACATTTTTTCTCTAAGACATCAAAAACAAGTTATGATAATACTTTATTAGGTTATTTACAAATTATTGAGCAAATTAATTTTAATCTGTACTCCCACTCCTACACATATAATTTTTTTAAATATTTTTAATGTTTTTATTTATTCTTGAGAGAGAGAGAGAGAGAGAGAGAGCAAGCATGAGCAGGGGAAGGTCAGAGAGAGAGGGAGACACAATCCAAAGACAGGCTCCAGGCTCTGAGCACAGGGCCTGATGCGGGGCTCGAACCCACGAACCATGAGATCACGACCTGAGCCGAAGTCAAGACACTTAACTGACTGAGCCACCCAGGCATCCCACCTACACGTATAATTATGCTCAGTTTTAAGAAAGCAAAATTTCCTACTTCTGAAAAGGGGTTGAGGGGACAAAAGAAATTATTTTTAATCATATAGAAAACCTAGTGTCTACTCATAATCAAGAAGCAAAGACAGCAAAAGCAAAACAACTAGGACTGTATCCAACTAAAAGCTTCTGGCAAAGGAAACAATCAACAAAATGAAAAGGCAACCTACCAAATAGAAAATACTTGCAAATCATATATATGGTAAGGGGTTAATACCCAAAATAGACAAAGAATTCATACAACTCAACAGCAAAAAAAAAAAAAAATAATAATAATAATAATTAAATATGGGCAGAGGACCTGAATAGACATTTTTCCAAAGAAACCATGAAGATTGCCAACAGGTACATGAAACAGTGCTCAACATCACTAATTATCAGGGAAATACAAATCAAACCACAATAAGACTATCATCTCACACCTGTCAGATGGCTATTATCAAAAAGACAATAAATAGCAAGTGATGGAGAGAGGATGTGGAGAAAAGGGAACCTTAGTGCATTGTTGTTGGGAATGTAAATTGGTAACAGCCACTATGGAAAATGGTACAGATGTTCCTCAAAAATTTTAAAATAGACTCCCGTTGATCCAGCAATTCCACTTCTGGGTATTTATCCAAAGGAAATAAAAGCACAATTTCAAAGAGATATCATTTGTTTGCAAGAGTCAACACATGGAAACAACCTAGGGGTCCATCAATGGATGATGAATGAATAAAGAGAACGTGGTATACATATACAATGGGATAGTATCCAGCAATAAAAAAGAAGGAAACCCTGACATTTGGACAATATAGATGAATCTTGAGGGCATTATGCTAAGTGAAATGAGTCAGACAGAGAAAGACACGTATTGCATGATCTCACTTATATGTGGAATCTAAAAAAAAATAAAAATACTGAACTCATAGATACAGAAAATTGACTGAGGGAGAGGGTGGCCATGAGTAGGTAAAATGGACAGATGTGGTCAAAAGGTGCAAACTTCCAGTTACAAGATAAATAAGTCCTGGGGATGTAATGTATGTCATGTTGACTATACTAAATACTGTACTGTATACTTGTACAAGAGAAGAGAAGATCTTAAAAGTTCTCATCACAAGAAAAAGAACTATATGTTGATGGATGTTAACTTATTCTGGTAATCACTGTGCAACATACACACACACACACACACACACACACATCAAACCATTATGCTGTACATCTAAAACATGTTATATGTCAATTAAATCTCAATAAAAATGGAAAGCATAGCAAGATAAATGGTCTGAAAATATCAGACACTGTTGATTAACCAATAAAAATAAAATTACCTTTTATCTGTATTTATTTTCTCAAACCATTTACTCATTGTCCAGACTCCAACTATTAACTATAACAATAGTGCACAAATCTGAATCTCTCCCCTCACGTCAACTCAACCTCAACAAATTAAAACCTAACATCTCTCTCTCCTTATTCTGTCCAAATCTCCTTAGGCATCGCTGTTTTTCCACTCCTCTAGTCTCAAAACTTACCTTCTACCTCACCACTCTCAGACCCAATTAGTTTCCCAAATTAACACGAGTGCTCTCTTATGAACATGCCCATCCTCTCCATTTCTAGTGCCTCACTGTTAATCCTAGTCTTCGTCTTATACTGAGACCACTGCCTCTTAACTCATCTTTGTCTCTCTCTTGTCAGTCTCACATTTTCCAAAGTACATATCCCCAAAACTTCTCACTTTTTGCCTTGATCCCTTTCTATTATGATGACCCTGCCTCTGAGAAAACACAATTCCTTTTATATAAATTGCACTTGTCTTCTTCGTACTTCAAATTTTCTTTATTTTCATCTTTCCTCTTTATTTTGTGCCACAAACATCAGGTTAAACTATTTGAAGTAGAAAAAAATTAGGAAAAACTGGTCAATATCAGCAATTTCATATGGTTCAACCCTAAAAGAGGTGCAACTCCTTTGATCCCGCCATTTCTCTCCTTGGTATCATTTTTTCTTCCTACATTTTCATCTACACCCTATTTTATCATTTGAAATAACTCATGATCTCTTGCTCCTCTTCAACCTCTTCCTTTCTACTGTGTCTTTGCCTTGATCTACAAAAATCTCCCAATTATCAAACGAAAAAAAAAGTGTTTTCTTTAATGTTTCCCTTCTCCTTGCTAACACTTTGAGATACTCCCCTCTCTCATTCCTTCCCTTCACTGTCAAACTTCCTGAAATAGTTTGCACTCCATGCCTCTACCTTCCTCACTTCCCATTCCTTAACAATAACGTGGCTTATCCACTCATCCGCTCTACTGAGACTTTTTTCTGGAGCTACCAACAATCACCATTTTACCAAAAATCAAAAGCCTTTAACTTCTAAAGTCTTCAGGTATTTCATGTTGACCACCTGCCCCTACCTCACTGCACCCTTCTCTGTCACAGTGCACTTTCAAAACTCTCCTTTATCTCTACCTCCCTGACACCTTCTCCTATCATTCTCTAAATGAAAGTATTTCACAAAGACCAATCCTTAGTTTCCTCTTTTCTTTTTCTATATTCTTTTCCCCTGGTAATGTGTGCACATTTTCAGGACTCAACTATCAATATCATTTCTGAGAGGATGCTGTAGTATCCTACCAAATTCATCTCACTGTAAACAAATCTCCTATCCATTGTGAAATGTTCCTAGCTCTCCTAAAACCTGGCTGGCTCCCTGTGGACGATCCTGGTCATTTCTCGACATCCTGATAACCAAAGAACAGGAAATGACTTCAGCACTCTCCTAACTTTCTACTGATAACTTCCAAAACAGTACTCCAAATTTGTACAAAATTCCTTCTCCTTTGAGGCGTGTGCCAGTTATTAATTTATTACCTCTAAGTTTTAAATCCACCCCTACTAGCATGGAACTGGATTCTTTAGACTACGTGCTTCCTCCATCAGTTGACTTGTTATGAGGCTCAGCCAACACAAGGGTGCCAAAGGGATGTACCTATCTCCATACATCTTAGTGTTCTCCTTTACTCCTGTTGGAGTTAATTGCCATTGACCTGAGTAACAATTCTTATTAAAAATTTCCCTGCTCAAATTACTGGTATTGTGCTGCATTGCTTTATGCATTGGATCCTAACTGATACGGGGCTTATGCCCTTTAGCTATAACACTCTTACTGCCTTCTTGCTGCTTATTTCCTTTCCCTCTTTTCCTGAATTACTTTAACTTCATGATCAAAGCTTTAAATAATATTGAGACAACTCTGACCTTACAGAAACATTAAACTATGTTCTAAGATGAAATTCTTTCCATAAATGCTGGTAAATCACAAGTCTTGTGACCTTTATGTACTGGTTTTTCAGTTTTTGTCTTTAGTTCAGGGGCAGTCAGTCCTCTTTGCATTGCTTTTATTTAAAAGACTTTTGAACAGCTTCATCCACGTTCACTATGATGGCAGAAGTGCCCCATTCAAGCCTTCTGTATAATTTTATTACTCTTATGGGTCAAAGCTTAAATTCTACCTTTTCCGGGGCACATTTACAGATCACCATAGCCATAAATGTTCTCTCTCTCCTCTGAGTAACTCTAAAAATCACTGCTATTGATGGTGGTTATGTGTTGGCACTTCTTCAGCTTAACAAGTACTTATCACTTTTATAATAAAGAAGGTCATTTGCAAAAAACACAAGACCATCTCTGTCCTCAAGTTTACAACCCTCTTTGGAAAACAGGTCTTACACTTAAGGGTGGAGCAAAAGGCATTTTTGATTACAAACAGAATTCCATACAAATTGACTTAAGACAAAAAATTTTTAAAGTTACTGGGGCGCCTGGGTGGCTCAGTCAGTTAAGCCTCCGACTTCGGCTCAGGTCATGATCTCATGTTTGTGGGTTCGAGCCCCAGCGTTGGGCTCTGTGCTGACAGCTCAGAGCCTGGAGCCTGCTTCAGATTCTGTGTCTCCCTCTCTCTCTGCCCCTCCCCGTTCATGCTCTGTATCTCTCTGTCTCAAAAATAAATAAAACATTAAAAAAATTTTTTTAATTTTTTAAGTTACAGAGGTAGTCTCACAGTATCACATTTCTGTTCCAATTCGATGGGAACTGCACTGCCTACCCTGAGAGTTAGCTCATGGGATGAAATGTAGCTCTAGTAGCCACATTAAAAAATAAACAGATGAAATTAATCATTACAGTATTTAACCAAATATATCTATCTAAAAATCATTTAAGCATGTAATCAACAGAAAGAGTATTAGTGGGATATTTTACATTTTTTATACTAAGTCTTTGAAATCCAGTGTATATTTTATATTCACAGTAAATCACAAATTGAACTAGATACTTTTCAAGTGTTCAAAAGCTACAGGCAGACAGTGACTACTATACCAAACAGCACGGCTTCAGGAATTCTTAAAATATTCAGTAGTCTTTAAATATAAAATGTATACCGCAATAAATATATCACATTCAAATGTGTCACGGTAAAAAAAAAAAAAAAAAAAAAAGCCTTACCACACTGATAACAAATGTACTGCTTTGTGCATCCAAATTAATTCACTTTTAAGCAGACCCAGAATAAAGCTTCTCTATAACTGGACTTACAACTGAACATTTTATAAAGCAGTCATTGATTTAAAAAAAAAAAAGTTGTTTCTATAATACTAGGATTTTGATCAATTTTTTTAAATGTTTATTTATTTTGAGAGAGAAAGCACGCACAAGTGGGGGAGAGGGGCAGAGAGAGAAAATCCCAAGCAGTCTCCTAATGGCCAGCTCAGAGTCCAACACGGGGCTCTGTTACACGAACCATGAGATCACAACTTGAGCCAAAATCAAGAGTCAGCCACTTAACCCAACTGAGCTACCCAAGTGTCCAATTTAATTTAAGCCCACATAACAACTCACATAAAATACATAAGTAAGAACAACTGTAAAGATGCACCTGGCTTGATTAAATTCCAAGCAAGACTTGGGCATATCTACTCTCTGTGAAGGTTCATGTAAATTATACAGGAATGAGTGAATGTCTAACATATCACACCAGGATATTAGGGTTGCAGGACTTATTTTAAGTTCTGGGTACTTAATTCCTAATTTTAGTAAAGTATATGAGTAGTGCTTAGGCATTTTAAGTATCCCCTTACCATTATCCATAAACACCTACCACATTTCACTATAAGTATATGTTTAAATGTTTAGTCTTCCCCACTAGATTTTATGCTCCATAAGGACACAGACTGTGTTTGTCTTATTCAATGATCATCCCAGAGCCCAGAAGAGTATCTAGAACATAGTATGCATAAAATAAATTCATTAAATGTCCCATAATTTTATGTTATACAGACTGTAGTATTTCTTTTCTTACTGTCCTGAAACAGAGTATTCTTTGTATTTGGATTCTCTGTCATTTTACAAATATTAGCCAAATGTTTGTCACAAATTAAACAGCGTTCAAGTTCATTTTTTGCGTCTAGATTTCTATCTATACATACCAAGACTGGTATGGAAATAAAACCTCTGCTCTCTGCACTGCCTCAAAGACCTGAAAACACAGTCTACAGTGTGAGAGAAGAAGCAATAATTGCTGTCCTGTTACTTTGTTGATGGAAAATAAATGGAACTGAACATACTTTGAGATGGGAAATTTTTAAATGTTGGTATACAAATACAAAACCAGATTTTTTCAAAACCGCTACTAAAAACCATGGTTGACAAAGTGTTACCAGAAGTCCAAAAATGGTATTTTTCTTGAGCACACATAATTTCCTAAACACTAAACACTAACTTGAAAGTTCCTTGGCTCGTTAAACTTGGTTCAAGGCTTTTGACAAGTTTATATTCTGGAAAGGCCCAATTTATCATAATTAGAGGCCTAATATATAATTTATTATCCAAACCAGGACATTTCTGAGGGTGAGAGGGAGTGATAAATATAATTATACCAGAAACAACAAGCAAACCAGGACCTATGGTAACTCTACATACATGTGGCGTTCCGGTAATACACCTAAAAACTGATTCCTGACTACTTCTATTTTAGGAGCCTTCCATACTTTTTTATACCAAAGAAAGCTGTTTCACTAACCTTGTAAATCAAAATGTCTCTCTGACACAAATTAAATAAGTATTTCCTATAAAAAAGTTAACACATATTTTCAAGGATGATTTCATTAAAATTATATTGAGCAAACTATATTCAATGATAAACAAAAATCAACAGAGAATAAAATTCAAGACTGAGTCACAGGTCACACTGTTATTATAAGCATAACTTCTTACAGCATTGTTGCACATTCATAATTTAAAACCTTTCATTTCTATATCAAAACTATCTCTGTAAGTGTGTATAGTCATAAAATATAATCACACTCACTTGGGAAACTAAATTTTTTTTTAATTTTTTAAAAATGTTTATTTTTAAGAGAGACAGAGAGACAGAATGCAAGCGGGAGAGGGGCAGAGAGAGAGGGAGACACAGAATTGAAAACAGGCTCTAGGCTCTGAGCTGTCAGCACAGAGCCTGACACAGGGCACAAACTCACAAGCTGTGAGAACATGACCTGAGCTGAATTTGGATGCTTAACCGACTGAGCCACTCAAGTGCCCCAGGAAACTAAATTTTTAAGAATAATATATTCCACTTTTTAAAATTAGTTAAAATAAACCATGTATACACACAGAAACAGAAAATACATTAATATATTTTACACATATTTACACATAAATACATAAAATATAAATATATACACACTTTTTAAAGTATTAGTGAGTAAAAATTTATACATCCTTTCTAAAAAGCAATTTGGTAATGTGTATAAAGAGCCTTAAATATGTCAAACCCTTTCTAGTTCCAGAAACATATCTTAAGTAAATTTGTAGGAAAAAAAACTTATATAAAAGGCATTTATTACACTTGAATATTCAACATTAGAATAATGTTTAGGTAAAATTATGGCATACAGTAAACTTAGGTAGCAATGCTGGATCCAGGCATAAAATGGTATTTGTAATATGATCCCCAATTTTGTTTTAAATACACATACATGCAGTTTAAAAATATACAAGTGTATATGAAGAGGAGGGAAACTAGAAAAAAAATACCAAAATGTTAACCAAATCATCTAAATTGTGAGATATGTGATTTTTTCTTTATTCATTTCTATAGTTAAGTTTTTAACAATATTTTCTGAGGTTTTCTACAATAGAAATGTTACTATTCTGATTATGAAATTTTTTGCATTTTATTTATTTGAGAGAGAGAGAGAGAGAGAGAGAGAGAGAGAGTGAGCACCAACAAGCACATTCGAGTAGGAGAAGGGCAGGGGGAAAGAAAATCTCGAGTAGGCTCTACACCCAGCACAAAGCCCAACACAGGGCTTGATCCCACGACCCTAGGACCATGACCTGAGCCAAAATCAAGAGTTGGATGCTTAACAGACTGAGCCACCCAGGAGCCCCAAAAGGTTTTACATTTAAAAGACCCATTTGGCTTCAATACTGAATTCTACCAAACATTAAAGAAGAAATACCATTCTGTGCAATCTCTTCCAGAAAACAGAAAAGGAAAGAACATGCCACAACTAATTTTATGAGGCCAACATTACCCTGATATTAAAACCAGACATATATAGTTCAAGGAAACTATAGACCAAAATTTCTTATCAACACAGTTGGAATAATCTTCAACAAAATGATAGCAAATAAAATCCACCAATATAAAAATATTACTAAGTCACGACCAAGTGGAGGTTTATCCCAGGAATGTTAGATTGGTCTGATATTCAGAAATCAATTAATCCATCAGAATGAGAGACTTAAAGAAGAAACTGCATGATCTTTCAACAGAGGTAGAAAAGCTTTTGTCAAATTCAACTCCCATTCATGCTAAAACCTCAGCAAGCTAGAAATAGAAAGAAACTTAACTTGACAAAGGGTATCTAAAACAAACAAGCAGCTTAAGTTAAAATCGTACTTCATAGTGAGACTGAATTGCTTTCCCCATAAGATGAGGAAAAACGTAAGAATATCTATACTCATCAGCACTATTCAGTACTGTATTGGAAATCCTAGCCAAAGTAATAAGGCAAGGAAAATTAATAAAAGGAATACAGATCAAAAAGAAAAAAAATAAAACCATTACTACTGCAGAGAACATGGTTGCCTACTTTGAAAATCATAACAAGTCTACAAAAATAAGCTTTCAGAACTATTAAATGAGTTAAGCAAGGTCATGGGGCACACAAGGTTAACATACAAAAAATCAATTATATTTTCCTATACTGGCAATCAACAATGAGAAAAAAAATTTACAACTGCTCCATAAACATACTTTGTATCTGAGAACTACAAAATGCTGATGAAAAAAAACCAAGGGCTATCTAAATAAATGCAAAGACATTATATGCCTGGATTAAGACACTGAGAGTATGAATAGACAAACAGACTGGGGAATGTAATTGCAAGCCTTTAACAAAGGAAGCTATATACACAATATACAAAAAAACTAAAAACTCAACCATCAGAAAACAACCCCAATTTTTTTTTTTTTATTGAGCAAAGATTTAACTAGACATCTCACCAATCCTGGCAAGTAAACACAGAAAAAGATGTTCAACATTAGTCATTACAGAAATACACACCTAAACCACAATACACCACAATACTACTACTATTACAGTGGCAAAAAAGAAAAAACAACTGACAATACTAAGTACTGATGAGGCTGCCAGGCAACCATGACTCTCACACATTGCTAAAGGGAATACAAAAAGGCACACTCATTCTGGAGAACAGTTTGGCAGTTTCTTATAAAGGTAAATGCTTACCACGTGGCCCAAGAATCTCACTCTGGGATATTTACCCTAAAGAATGAAAACACGTTGACAGAAAAACCTGTACCTAAACATCTGTAACAGGTTTATTCACAATACTCACAAACTGAAGACAATGCAGTTGTCCTTCACCAGGTGAATGGATAAACTGCAGTGCCTCCATACAATAGAATATTACTCAGCAATAAAAAGAACAAACTATGGATACGGGCAATAGCATGGATGAATCTTAAAGGGACTATGCTTAGTGAAAGAAGCCAGTCTCAAAAGGCTACATGATTCTACTTGTATGACATTCTGGGAAAAGCAAAAATATAGGGATGGAGATCAGTGGGAGTTAGTAGTAGGAGAGTGACTACAAAGGGCCAGCATGAGGGAAGTTTTTGGAAACAGTCTGTATCCTGATTATGGTTAAAGGAATCCACCACACACATGATATAACTCGGAAGTGTGTGTATGCACATGCGTGTGTGTGTGCACGCACATACACAGATACACACACATACAGTTAATTTTATAATATGTTAACCTAAAATTTTAACTGCACTAAAGGTCTGTATGCCATACAACCCCCACACCTGTCCCAAATTCACTCATCACTCATATTTCCTAAAAAGGTAAAGTTGCTCTTTCATAAGGTCCATGGATCGGCTAAGTACTCTTCATATCTGGTTCACAGTTCTATCCCCTAATGCCTGGAATATGGGAGATACTCAATAAATATTTGTTATCCAAATGTGAAATCTAAACCTATATTAAGAAAGAAGAAAATGTAGGAGACCTAGGGTTACTAACACAAAAAAACCCAAAGAGTAAGGTGAAATTTTTAAAATATCAATGGATTTTGGGGCACCTGGGTGGCTCAGTCGGTTAAGCGTCCGACTTTGGCTCAGGTCATGATCTCACAGTTCAGGAGTTCAAGCCCTGCATCGGGCTCTGTGCTGACAGCTCAGAGCCTGGAGCCTGCTTCTGATTCTGTGTCTCCCTCTTTCTCTGCCCCTCCCCTGCTCACTCTCTGTCTCTCAAAAAAATAAATAAATGTTAAAAAAAATGAATAAATAAAAATAAATCAATGGATTTAACCACATTAAAACTAAGGATCTCTGTTCAAAGAACACAACAGGCAAAGGAAACAGATGACAGTAAAAAATGATTTGCAATGACTAGAGCCAACAGGAATGGTATCCAGGATGTACAAAGAACTGCAAATCAACAAGAAAGACTAGAAAGCTGACACAAAAATGAATAGAGGATATAAATAGGAAAACCACAGAAGCAGACAACTGAATGGCTCCAATCACTGCAAGTCTCATTAGTAATCAGAAAAATGCAAATTCAACCAATACTGAAATAACTCTTTACACCCATGTCAAAATGGCAAAGTTTAGAAGGTAAGTCCTAACAAATACTGGCAAGGATAGAGGAGACAGTTGGCAAGGATAGAGGAGACGGTGAGAGTATAAACTAGTGTAAACATTCTAGAAAATAGGCTACATTTAGCAAAATTAAATTATATATATGCCATATGTTATTAACAATCCCAAACCCACTCCTGGATTTATATCTCAGAGAAATTTATGCAAAGCTCGGTAAGGATTCACATTTAAAACAACTTAGGTCATGGTTGTATTTGTGGCAGTGGAAGCTGGGGCAAAGCCAGGAATGCACAACTAACAAAATGGATAAGTAAAATGCATACTGTGAAATCTATAGCAACAGTAAGAGGCAACCAAGGAGGCGTACATATAGCAACATGGATAGATACATGCTGAAAGCACCATGTCGAACAGAAGGGAGAAAAGTAAAAAACATAGTTTTTTACAGAACTTCACTCTTTTAATACTCCCAACAACTCTATAATCGAAGTAATATTATTATTCTCATTTTTATTATTATTATTGTTTGAGAGAGAGAGCGGGCATGCGAGCAGGGGAGGGGCAGAGAGAGAGGGAGAGAGAATCCCAAGCAGACTCTGCACTTGACAATGCAGGACTCAATTTCATGATCCATGACATCATGACCTGAGCCGAAATCAAGAGTCGGACGCTTAACTGAATAAGCTACATAGGCACCCCATCCTCATTTTACAGATGAGGAAACTAAGACACAAAAATTGACCACAACATCCAATCATTCACCAGGTCTTGTCTATCCTACTTCAATTACATTCCAAATATAGTCAGCCTCTCACCCTCTGGTCCAAACCAGAGCTACCATAATGGCTTTCTAACCAATTGCCCTCTCCCCAGTCTTACCCTGTCCAATGGATTCACCATTAATCTGATTCTGATCTGATTCGACAGCTTCTCATTCGTCTTAGGATGAAGTCCAAAGTCCCAGACACACTCAGCAAGGCCCTGATTTACTCCTATACTACCTTTCCATTTTCTTTCACACCACAATCCCTCTCTCTCACTACACTCCAGCCATCCTGATCTTTCAACTCCTCATACTTGCCAACCTCCTTCCTGCTTCAGGGGGATACACACTCACATTTGACCAGATCTGTATCTGTGAGATCTCAGCTAAAGTGTCACCTTCTTACAGAAGCTCTCCCTGACACACTAGCTTGACTTAAGTCTCTCTGTAATGTGCTTGGCCTTTATAGCACTTACCAATATTGTAATCAATTATTTCTAAAGTACTTCCTTAATATCTGCCTCTAGCTAGATTATAAACTCCACAAGGACGAAATACATTCACTACCTTCTCCTCTACGCCTAACAAAATATTCAGTATAGAATACTTATTTGTATTAATAATCCAATTGAGGGCCATAAAGTACTGTTAATCTTTTTATTTGCTAAAAAGAAAAAAAAAGCTTTAAAATGCCTGATGCTGTTCTTTGGAGGGAATAAACAAAATGCTTTTTCTCTCTAAAAAACTGCCTTTGTCCTGTAATCTTTGTTTTTCTTATAAGTCTATGATTATCCATATTAAAAGATTTAGAATAATTAACAACAATCTTCTCAAAAGCTTATATCCCTTTTGAATTTAAGAAAGTACACTCTTGGAATGCTCACAATTTATTTCAACTCACTGATAAACAAATTTTGAGCCAGTAAGAGTCCTATACAATACAGTCGACACAAATACATTCAAAATTTCCCAATTCTATCACATTTAAGTAACATTTTCTCAATCAAAAAAAAAAAAACTAGAGGAAGAAAATATCATATATCTAAAGAGCCTAAGGAGACTCTAAATCTAAACATGATGTCCACAAAGCCAAGAATCCATTATTAAATTCATCAAATATTCAGCCCTTGCTATAATTTCACCACCAGGTGGCAGATCCATACAACTTTCTAGAAATGCTCTATCAGTCCTGAGAAGTTAGTCCAATTAGAAAAGAATTTAGAAAAAGTGAAATAATTTTAAACATATTTGAACCTGATTATGTTTCAGAACATTACACACCTATTTAACTATAAATCTGTCTCCAGGCCATGCAGAGCAACAATATTCTTTAAATAAAGAACACTAAAATAGAATTTTCTATTTTATGTTTTTAATACAATTTTAAAATGTGGTTATCCAAAAAAAAAAAAAATTTGGTTATCGAGTTCAGCTATTCAAAATCCTCAGAAGTGTTAAGAGTGAGTTCTGAATGCGAAAGTTTAAAAAGCAAGAGATAAAAGAAGTGTGGAAAAAGACATGAGAAAAGACCAGACGAGAAACACCTCTCAAACCTAGAAGCTGTCAAAACCCAAGTTAACAGCAAGCCAAAAGAACCAGTGACATTTCTGTGTTTCCAGCAAAATATTATTCTCATCAATAAAGACTTTAATCTCAAGTCAACCAGTTAATTAAGAAACTGATTTTTCAAAATTTTCAATAAAATTATCCTAAAATTCTAAAAAGGTATTATTAAAATTTAGGACAAAACAGATGATCTTGGGATGACTCTTCAGTTATTTTAAATGCTCTCCGAAACCTTATTTGCAAATGCATTCTTTTGACCTAAGGAGACATCCTTATCTTCTCACTCCCCTGCCTATGGCACACCCTCCCCTCTACCACTCCTATCCCTACTTCTCCTGCCTCCTCCTGGCCTGTTTTCAGAAGGCCTGCCTCCTCCTCTTCTGTTGACACAGAAAGAGACCCCTGACCACTACAAATACCAGGCAATAGCTCAGCATCCTCACTACTATTTCCTTCCTTTTTTTATCCTTCAAATCTACCTCAGCCCACAAGTGGAAATCAACGCCCAACCTGCCACATGAACCAGGGCTGAACTGAGTTCTGTAGTGTTTAAAGAATATAATTTGGGGGTCCTTTTTAAGGAATAGAAATAGGGGGAAAATTCAATTTTGCAGACTTCAGAGAAATATATAAATACTAAACACGTTGCTAGAGCCTCTCCCAGGCTCCAGAGGAGCCTCTGTAAGTGAGGGGATCCAGACTCATCAACTTAAGGGTAAATCTTCCCAGCCACGGACACATGCTGAGGAAAACATAAGCCTCTAAACCTGGTTTGTTAAATAAAACAAAACAAATGGTTCTCCAATTCCAGTTAGTAAAAGGAAAAATACTGCCTAGAGAGTCACAGTGGTCGCAGTTACTCTAAAACAAAGTGGCTAAAATTGAGGATAGAGTCAAATTGTCTAATGACATGAGAGAAAAGCATAGGGAAGAAAACTGTTATCTCCAAGCGGGGGTAATGTATACTCGTCCACTTCCTGTATACTCTTAAAAAGCACACTGCCATCTGGCTCCCCCAGGAGCATTGTTCCCCACTGGGTTCTTACTCATATGACCCAGCTTCAGAAAGCTCTCACTTCTCTTCCCTGACAGAAACACTCAAATAGAGAAAAAACAGTTCTCAAACAACTGAGCTTTGGGAAATTTTTCTTTCAATTACGCATTATGCGTTCCATCATTCTATAGTCCAAAGTCCCTAACGCTATTAGAAAAAAATTGCCAAGCCTTTTCAGTCCTTCCTCTAATACAAACTGTTTTAATATACACACAGGTCTCAGCAGCTTATCTGAATGAACAAGAACACAAGTTCTCATTTCCTAATAACTTCCTGAATATTTTATTATCGTTTCCTCCCAGGAAATTTATTCACTCCATGTAGCTCCAACACTAACAGTTCACTTTTGAAGGGAAATTATTCAAGTACACCAGAAGCTCATATAAAAGATTACCTCCACTACTAGGTTATGGTTTGACAACATATCTGAGTAAAAAAAGATATGAGTTGAAAATACATATGGATTTTATTAATACATAGAAAACAAAACAAAGGGACACAATTACTTAAACTCAGAATATATTTTCACATGCCAATTAAAAATAAGCAAAAAAATAATAAAATGGTATAATCATCAAAACTGACTGAATAGTACACTTGAGATCTACATCTTCATTTCAACTATATCTACATTTCCATTACACCTGAATTTTTAAAAATTAAATTAAAAAGAAAGTCCAAGAGTAAGATTGGGTAATTTCCCCCACTAACAAGAAAAATTATTAGTACTCTTTTCTAACTCTGGTTTCAGGGAAAAATATTGACAGAAATTGCCTTGCATGTTTTAACTCCAGGATATTTTTTAATACATCATTTGTATTCCTAGAGTCACCATTATGGGCCAATTGTACAGCATTACAACATATAATACATGCCAAACTTTGTTCACAGTAAAACCTCTGCTCTTTGGAGCAAAGGATTTGGGGCATTAAATAACTAGTAAGACTCTAAAGCAAAATCTATTTTGGCATTCTCTTTGTCATATACACTTCAAAACAATTTAAGGAGAGCTTCTTATGCCAATCAAAACCACAAAGAGACATCACCTTACACCTATCAGAATGGCGAGGCTAGTTTCTTGTCAGAAACAAGTACTGGCGAAGATGTGGAGAAAAAGGAACTCTTGTGCACTGTTGGTGAGAGTATAAATCAATGCCACTGTATGAAAACAGTATAGAGGTTCCTTAAAAAGGGAAATACCATACAATCGAGTAATTCCACTACTAGGTATTTACCCAAAGAAAATGAAAACACTAATTCAAAAAGATAGACACTATGTTTATTGCAGCATTATTTACAATAGCCAAGATATGGGGGGGCACCTGGGTGGCTCAGTCAGTTGAGCACATGATTTCAGATAAGGTCATGACCTCTCGGCTCGTGAGTTCCAGCCCCACATCAGGCTCACTGCTGTCAGCCTATCAGTGCAGAGCCTGCTTCAGGTCCAATGTCCCCCTCTCTCTGCCCCTCCCCTGCCTGTATTCTCCACAAAAATAAAAAATTAAATATTAAAAAAAAACACAATAACCAAGATATGGAAGCAACTCAAGTGTCCATCGATAGATGAATGGATAAAACAGATGTGGTATACACACACACACACACTGGAATATTACTCCGCCATAAAAAAGAATGAGATCTTGCCATATGCAACAACATGGGAGGATCTAAAGAATATAAATAAACCTAAGTGAAACAGGTCAGAGAAAAACAAATACCATATGATTTCACTCATATGTGGAATTTAAGAAAAACAAACAAAAAGCAGAAACAGATCCATAAACACAGAGAACAAACTGGAGGTCGCCAGAGGGAATAATGGTAGAAGAATGGGCAAAATGGGTGAGGGGGAGTGGGAGATACAGACTTGCAGTTACTGAATGAATAAGTCATGGGGATAAAAGATACAGCATTGGGAATACAGTCAATGGTAGTATAACAGAGTTATATGGTGACAGATAGTAGCTACCCTTGTGGTGAGCACAGCATAATGTATAGAGTTGTCTAAGCACTACGTTGTACACTAAAACTAAAGTAACATTGTGTGTCCACTACATAAAAAATAAAAATAAAATACAAAGAGCTGCTTTCCCTTCTCATTGGAACAAGGGAAGCACGTATGACTAAACCGAGGGGAGATGGGAATGAGTGCACATTAGAGAGGAAAAGAGCCAGCAATCCAGAAGGGAAAACCACATTGTTTAGGATACTGTAGTATAGCCAGCTGGTTAATAGCCTGGCTTGGGTTCAAACTCCTGCTTGTCTCTTATTAGGTATATAACCCCAGTTTAAACGTAGTGCTTTCCACATGAGAAAACTGAGGCATAGAAAAGTTAACCAGCTTGCCTCAGGTCCCCAAAAACTTGCAAATGCCCAACAGTGCTAATTGAGTAAACATGAGAAAGAGATCTGCAGAAAGATTCAAGGAAAACATAGCCAACTATATCTTAACACAGCAGAAAAACAGGGCATTTACTACATCTGTGTAACCAACAGCTGCCCATGCCACACCCTACATTACAGTGTCCCTAAAACCATTTAGGACCCTTTTACTATGTACTGGACTTCTTACTTAGCAAAAGGTGGGAAGCACTGCCACAATCTAACAGAGACCTCTGTGGAATGAGAAGAGGGGGATGAGCCCAGCCCAATCACACTGCTGCTCTGCAATCATCCTTAAAGACACCAATATGAAAAACTACAAGATTTCAACTGATAAAATCTATAGGACAATGGATTTTTAATGCAGCAACACAAATGAATACAGTATTATCACACAAATCACTCTAAAATACCAATCTTCCTCCCTCTCCTGTAGGATTCTCTAACTTATTTGAACAGAGAACACTTTTTCTTCATGATAAAACTATTAACTCCTAGACTAGTGGAACAATGGTCCACAAAACACTATTCTTTGTAAATAGCTTATACTACCCCTCCAATTCATAATATACCCAATTGTCAGATCAAGCACTGAAACCTTCCATCCCTATCATGTACCACTTCACATTAATACACTGAATCTCAAAGCAAATTACTTTTTGTTGACTGTATCACCCATGCTGTCCTACTGCTAGGCATTTGCCCATTTTATTTCCTCTCTCCCTTCCCACCTCCACAGGTGTGCATCCTCTACTTAGCCAGGGCAAACGTCCTGCAACAACCGCCTGTGCTGCCGACGCGGAACGGTGTACTCAGCCTTCATGGTCCATCTCCAATTCTACCACCGCCACAAAGTTTACTCTGAGTTAATGTGTCTGGAAGTAATTTCTCCATCTTTAGAACTCCCACTGGGGCACCTGGGTGACTCAGTTAGTTAAGCATCCAACTCCTGGTTTCACCTCATGTCATGATCCCAGGGTTGTGGAATCGAGCTCCACATCAGGCTCCTCGCCCAGGAAGCACTTGGGATTCTCTCTCCCTCTCTTGACCCTTCTCCCCAGCCCATATGCGCTAGCTCACGCTAAAAATAAGTGAATATATAAGAACTCCCAGAGCACTCTGCACCCTTTTCATGACATACATCACTTTCTACACAGCATTATCATTTTTATATATGATACACCCTTTATCAGACTGAATACTCCTATTTCTCCTATCTCCCAAAACCTCCTAGCACAGTGCCTGGCACATGGTAGCTACTCAATAAATGTGTATTGAGTGAATAAATGAGTCTGAGAGTCTATTTCCCATTGGAGAATCATAATTAGCTTTCATAAAACCCAGCTAAATAGACTGGACTTCTCCCTAAAGTCCAGAGAACGCAAATTATTTGAAGGTGCCAAGAGCTACATCTTAAATTAGAGAGAGTCACCATGCTATACAGCAGAACTTCATTCACACAAGGTGCCCTGTACTTACTTGTTTACGTGTTCTCTGTGAAACAGGCCTCTATACTGCCAAAACTGAGGAGGGTGGAGAACATAACTAGTTTGTTTTTTAAAATGCAGCCAATTAAAATGTAGTTATGAGAGCCTGAAAATGTGCCTCAAAAAATGCTATGTTATTGTAAGATATCATCTATCCCACAGAATTTTCCTCTTAATAATCATACAAGATGTTTCTGAACTTTTTCTGATAGCTCAGGTCTTTCCCAGATAGTACCTCACCTCTTCAGGGGAAGAGGGAACTAGGACCTAAGAAAACACAATCAACTTAGAAACCAAAACATAATCCTTCTAAACCCTGAGGAGAAAAGAAAGGAAGAGCTAAGGAGGGGACCAAAGCAGTAGCAAAATAAAAGTGAGAGAAGTCAGGCAAAGAAAAAAAATCAGTTATCCAAAGGAAGAGACTGCTTCGGGTTCTGAGGAGGTAGTGGGAAAGTGCTAGGGGCAGAAATTAGAAACACATAATCAGACAGAACAAAGGACTTACCCTTCGTGCTATAGGAGATTCCAGGCCTTCTCCAACTGCGGAGCCCTCAGAGCCCCCCACCACGTGTACTGTCAGTGATGCCTCTCTTTATCCACTCAGCCAACACTTACTGACAACGTGTGTCTGAGCGCTGTTCTGGACACTAGGAAAACTGTAATCAGCATTCATTTGGAACAAAGATGTACAGTACTGTTTTAATATCTTTAGGTGCTTTAACCCTCCATCTGACTTTAAACCTTCTGAAGGCAGTATCTCTCAAAGAAATGACAAATACTTTGAGAGCAAGGTAAATAATATATACAAAATGTCATTATCTTCACAGCTTCCTTTAGCTAGGTATGTCACAGGATCTATTCATACCTCCAGGTTGCTGATAAAAAGGAAAATATTCATCATGGCTATTTGCAGGCAAGGTTACACCATCACACACCAGAAGTGGCCAAAAGGGAGACGAGAACTGTACCTCCATTCTTGGTTTTCCGCACTTCTGCTAAATTTACTAGAAGCAACATTTCACCGTTTCCCTCCCCAGATTTCTAACTTCTCCCCTTCCACACTCAACTATCCCCCAAATTTGTGTCAATATTAGACATTTATTTTATACCTGAGGAATGTCTTGCTAAATTTAGCAAAAAAAAAAAAAAAAAAAAAGAAATTCCACAGAGAGAAGAATAAGGTACAACTTACAAGAGGACATGCCATCATGCCAGTTACAGTTCAACTAACGTGTGACCTAATCAAGTGATGCAACCTCTCTGGACCAGAGAAAAGGAAAGGGGTAAAGCAGATGATCTTAAAGGTCCCCTTCCAGTCAAAAAAAAAAAAAAAAAATTCTAGGATATGTTTTCACAATGCAAACACACGGATGGATAAAATAATTTTACGACCGGTCAGCACTATTCAACTTAATTGAATTGGCTGAATGAATTCCTTAGCTGGTGACAAGGCATCACATGGCACAAAAGAAGCCAGCAACTGGCTCGATCTCATGGACAGCTTCCACTAAGAAACACCCTCCCATCATCTCTTACCTGGTGGACAATAATCACCAGTATGTACTTCCAGATATAGAGTTCTCCCAACTCAAATCTGTTGCCATTTCTAGAAAAGTAACTAAAAATGCAGGTCTTCCTGATGATGGATCATTAGCCTTTGGGGTTTTTTGTTTTTGTTTTTCATTTTATGAAACTGGCATATATAAAAGTGTCCCACTCATTTGATACTTAATCATACCCTGTTCTGAGATATACTGATTCTTATGTTACATTAGACAAATTCCTCAAGGGCAAAGCTATGTCTTAAGCAACTCTGTACCTGCCACAATGGTATTCAGCAAATACAAGCACCAAAAACAAAACACCACCACCACCAATCACCACACTCTGCGCGCGCGCGCACGCGCACACACACACACACACACACACAAAGAAAAGAAAAAGAAAGGAAAACTCTGCTAAGATAAATGGTTGCTAGACTTTCTACTTAACTTGGGATTCCTAGAAGGCTAGGACTCACTTACCTCTGTTGGGTCTAAAGTATAATTAGCCATGTCACAGGTATGTAAATAACTGCTATTGAATCTAAGCCTCACTTTCCTCATCTACAAAAGCAGAAAGGATAAATTGAACGATTCCTACTATGACTCTGTAATTTTGAAAGTGCTTCATTCAAAAATAAATATCTCTAGACAAATTATATGCCAAGTATTGTATTCGTTCCTGAGGATTTGGAGATAAAACTCATGGCTACTACCTAGAGGGTCATGGTCTAGTGACCATTATTTGAATTCCTCTACCTGGCCTCCACACCTTGCCTGACCTTGGTTGTAGTCTGCCCAGGTCACCAGATGCCAGCACTTCATTCGCTTGCAAAGCAAGGAAGGAGGGTGGGGGTGCCTGGGGCAATGGAGAAGAATGTAGAAAGGGGATAGTCACATGGAGAGGGGTGTGAAAATGGACACAGAGAAAAGGGCTACTCCTTGCCCATAACGGGCCATATGCCTATACTACTTCAAATATAAGAAAACAATCCTATCTGCCTGGGACTGTTAATCGTCTTTATAATCTAAATAACATGAGGGTTTCCTGAAAACTCATTTTATTACACTGAATATTACAGTCATCCCTGACAGCTTCCAACAAACCACAGAAACAAACGCACAAGAAAAACTAACAAGCCAAATAACACTTCATTTTAGCCATTAATTTATCTATATTCTGTTTTTCTTCTCCCTGTCTTACTCATGAGTTTACAGTAACAAAATAGCCAAACAGAGGGCCAGGTTAGAAGAGAGTGAGAAGCAAAGGAATTACCTAATCTAGAGACAAATAAAATAGTTAATTAGCCCCTGAATAACTGGGAATTGGTTATAAAAGTCCCCAGTTTTAGACACAACAGGTTTTTAGAGATGGATGTCTGAAGTGAATTGCCCTGAGGTGAAATTCTGACTGCATTTACAATGTATCTTAACTATGCCTGAGCTGTTACCTTTATCTGTTTAGACGAGGATTGAGGCCTCAAATGAGCAAAATCTGCTGTGTAAATCAGGCACTTAATTAAAGAGAAAAGCTTAGTAGGCTGCAGGGAGAAATTTGTTGAAATGGTGTATTAAACACTGTTATAGGAAGAGGCTTTTTTCACTTATTAATTCTATCATTGTCAGTCAAGAGTTAGTTACTGTTTATGCATTTTTCATTTAAGATTCTAATTTAGGGTAAATATTTACTTAGAACCTACTATTGCCAAGATGCTGATGGACCACCTCCCCCAGCAAATAAAGGGAGGAAAAGCATAGAAAACAATGCTATCCCCATAGAACTTAAAATCCTGTTAACTCTTCCAATAAGGTAAATTCTCATATACTTTAAAAAGTATATGAGGAGGGTTCCTCTCCGATCAACTAACTCCCCAACTCTCCTGGAAACTATTTCTTACACTTCATGAACAGAAGGCCTTGCTTCCTTACTAAGAATATTCACCTATTCTAATGCTCCTTCCCTCCAGTTCAAGAGTGGCCTTACCACTCCTCCTCTCCGATCTAATCCAAATCTATTTATGCTCAGAACAAACTCCAGATTCCTAGGAAACTTACGCTATTGATTATTTCATTATTTTCCTTGTATATTCAAACTACCCTCCTCAAAGTCTTCCACTGCCTTTTAAACGTACGCAAGAATCTCGTCCAATTAAACATATACCTCATTCTTAGCAGACTTCTACCACTACATTCAAGTCATCCCTCTTCCCAAATTTCTGAAACTTTTTACACCCTTCATTTCCTCCATTCCCACTTATCCCTCAATCTGCTTCCAAATTCCACTTAAAGCTGTTGGTAAGGCCACCAATAACTCTGTGGATAGATAAATGCAAAAGACATTTTCCTCTTCCAACAAAATCTGAGACTCCTTTCTTGACTTCTATGATACAACCTCCCCCTGGTTTTCCTATTTCTCCACTCACTTCTCTTGCTGTGTAACAGCCATCCTTCTCAACTCAACCTCTCTTGAAGCAGATGACATAAATCTACAGCCCATGTCTTCTATTTTCCAGATTGGAACCAACGGCCCCCTGGATAACTCAAAGGCATATCAAATTAAGTCCACAATTAAACTCATGCTTTTTTGTTCCCTAAAAACTTATTTCTTTCCCAAAATACTACCATCCATACTGCTATATAAATGCTAAAGAACCTTAGGAACCATCCTGGACATGCTTCTTACCACAATATCCAATCCATCACTAAATTCTATTTTATTACCTAAATATCTTTCCACTCCATCAACTTTTCTCCACCTCCATTATCCTAATCCAAGTCATCTTTGTAGACTTCCTACACTAATGTAATGGCCTAAGTGTGAGACAAACCATGACCATGACCACCACCCACGTCCACACACACACACACTTGGGTTTTTTCTTGCATGTATCATAATGGTTATTTAATTACCTTGTACTGAAGTTTCAAATTTCTTAAAGTTAGGCAAAGCACAAATCACCTGTTCACATACAATCCTTCCGCATCTTATTCCCACTAGAGTCTGAATTTTACCAGGACAGGGTTTAAGTTTTAATCATCCTGATGGCCCCAATATAGAGCTTGGCATGCAGCATGTGCTCCTAAAGTTTTACCGAGTGAACCAGTCTGAAATTCACTGTTTGGGAAAAAGATTATTTTTAAGTTTATATACATAAGACTTTCAGTTTAACTTTTCATTTATGTTCCCACTACCAAAAGTTGAAGCAGTCAATAAAGCAAAAAACTTTTAAAAATATATAATTTTGAATCTTCCAGATATTCTATTAATGGAATACAATCCAAATTCTAATGACATTTTATAGTTGAAAAACTTTTAAAAGTCATTAGATATAATATGATTATTTTCCATGGAAAAACAACTAAGATAAAAGACCTCCTAAGAAATGGAATTCTCTCTCAATATTCCAAATGTTCATAGCTATAAAAAGACATTTCTTAAATACAAATGAATAAATAGCAACTACCCCATCATATGCATTATATTCTTCCTTGGAGAGGAAGTTCATCTTAAAATACTATTCCTTTTAAAATCAGAAGCAATATTCTGAGTTTTCCTAGGTTAAATTTAGAAAATATGTCCCTAGCTTTGTGTAGAAGAAACCACTCAGATGCTCTTAAAATGCAGATTCTCAGGATTCTAAACCACTAATTCTATCTCAGTAGATGTATAATGATGCCTTGAAAGTAGTGACTACACTTGAAGAATCACTCAGTCCTGCTGCCATTGGCTGAAGGAAACAGCGTCTGTGAAGATCTCAAACTAATCTTAAAAGATACATAAACCATTAATGTCTGGGAGGGGGAAAAACTCACTTCTATTTTCTTCTACTTCTTTCATGATTCATTTTCATCACGAAATTATCCTGTGTTATGATAAACAACAAATGTTCACTAAACATTTCCTGAATTGAACTACTGAGTTGAACTGCTTTCATATAAGTCATATTGACAACTTTTAAAATTATACATTTAATGTAATTAAAGGCATTAATAGTTTACAACATCTCACAAAGGACTCCATTACTTCCAGATATTGTAACACATGAAAAACTGTGAAAGCTATTGCATTAAAAACTGAAAACTTGGCAGCAAGTGTACTTTTCATATCAAGCTTATAACATTACATAAATAATATATTTAACCTAAGATGAACAACATATAAAGAAAATTAACTCCTATCGTGACAAAGCATTAATCAGGAAGATTCACTTTAGCAGCTTTCCCTAAATTGTACCATTCATGTTGGATTTAAAATTAAGACAGCCAACTCTCCTTACAGTGCATTTTATATCTATAACAGAAATAACCTAATTCTTCTTGAAACAGCATAATGAAGCTAGCCATTTTCTTTTCCAATCCACCGTTTGGTCCCAGCTGCCTGCTTTTCCTAATTCCTTCTTTATCCAATCTATCAAACCACTTCCAAAGCATGATTTCCAGACTGGCAAACTACATATAAGGCTAAAGCAAATTCCTAATTCTTCTTTCCCTAAGTAAAAAGTTGCATAATGAATATATAACGCTTCTACTTTTCTCTGTTTCGTGTCCCACCTTACTAAATTCTGAACTGGATTCCTCGTTAAAGAAAACAAAATCCATGCCATCCTCCTTTCATGTATGTGTAACACAGGAGTAAATTCAATCATATAAAGAACATAAACCCTTACATTTGATAATATACGATCACCCGGTCAGAGAATAAACTGAAATGTATCACATATATAAAAAATAGGTAACAAAACCAAAATTATAAGTAAGATCTTAACTCAAACATTTTCCACACACATAAAAATTATTATCAACATCTTGGGGCGCCTGGCTGGCTCAGTCGGTTAAGTCCAACTTCAGCTCAGGTCATGATAACATGGCTTGTGAGTTGGAGCCCCATGTCAGGCTCTGGGCTGACAGCTCAGAGCCAAGAGCCTGCTTCAGATTCTGTGTCTCCCTGTCTCTCTGCCCCTCCCCTGCTTGTGCGCTGTCTTTCTCTCTCAAAACTACATAAACATTAAAAAAATTTTTTTAATTATTATCAACATCTTTATAAATATTCATTTATATTCAACAATGTAACTTAAAATCTTAAATGAACATTGGTGCTTTCATTCTCCCAAAGAAAAGTCTCCCAGCCTCAGAGAAAGGTATCTCTGCCTCAAGAACAGATACATAATCTCTGTCCAGGTCTGTAATCCCAAACAAAACCTGGCACAGCCCTGGGAACACAGTCAGCATTCACAAAAATTTTGAATAAAAAATGCCCCACTCTACCAACAGAGTTCCTTTCATATAAGAGTTAATTAGTTTGGGGGCACCTGGGTGGCTCAGCCGGTTAAGCATCTGACTCTTGATCTCAGTTCAGATAATGATCTCATGGTTTGTGGGTTTGAGCCCCACATCAGGATCTGCGCTTACAGCATGGAGCCTGCCTGGAATTCTCTCTCCCTCTTTCTGCCCCAACCCGGCTCATGCTCTCTGTCTCTCTCTCTCAAAATAAATAAACTTTAAAAAAAAATTTTTTAAAGAGTCTCTTACAGTCCTTCAGTAATTGCATTATTATCATCTGTATGTACATAAAAGTAAAAAGAAAATAATAAAACTATTCTTGAGTCAGACACCAAACCAAGCCAAATGAAAAAGACAAAACAATACACAGTGTAGATAATCAGTTCAAGAGAACAAAACTGAGGTCATGTATTTAACCAATGTCCACCCAACACTCCATCCCAATATCCACTGAAATGACCAAAGGAATAAATTAACACCACCACCACCACCACCACCACCACCTGGGGAAAAAAATCTGTAGCCCACTGAAAATCACTGAAGAGTGCCAACCATATATGGGTTAGGAAGTTGCTGAGTAAAAAGGCTAACAAAGCATTCATGCTGCAGATAATGTGCTAAGTAAAGTTCAACGATGGAACAAAAACAGAAGAGGCACTACTGCTAACTCCACAACCAACTGCCAACACTGAATTGTAAATTTACTTCGACACTGAAAACAAATGCTTTAGCAGTAATCCTGTTTCCCAGCTATCTGACTATACTTTACCCCTAATCTCTGCAAATCAGCAAACCAATGATCTAGCAATGTAAAATTACTGCAGATCTAAATTTTCCTTTTTCATCTGGACCTGAAACATTAGAACAGGAATCCACAGAAGTTCAAAAGAGACCACCTCTACCAGCAATCTGAGCATACACAGACACCATGCCATCATCACAATTATGCCCACCCCACCCCATGGACACCTGAAAGGATCCAGAAGCTAAAGGAGCGATTTTTCTATTAACTAGAGCAAAAATTTTCCCTGGAAAATTTACTGATAACTTTAAAATATGATTAGAATTCCCAAATGCAGAAATCTCAACTGTAGAAATCCCCCCAAGTTTAAGAAAATACTGTGTATATGAAGAGAGAACAATCTGAAATAAGGGAAGACTGCTTTCAGCCACAAAACTGAATCATTTTTCCAAAAAATATAATAGGGGCAATAAATTGCAGATTGCATGTGACAAAAACTAGACAAGCTTGAATATTCCTCACAGAACACAAATAAGAGAAAAGATGAAAGGGGCATTGTGAGAGTTCAGCTCCCAGTAACGACAGATTAGGTGGTTTAGAACAAATCTTCCACCAGAACGACTGGGTGGGGAAAAAACAAAACAACTAGACAAAATAGAAAATATCTGTGTGTGAAGGCAATCAAATTTATGAGGAATTAAGGGACCAATATCAGGAAAATGAGAAAATCTAAAGAGACAAATCTGGTATTTGAAGCTGCTTTTTGTCTAGAGGTATCTGGAGATTCTAAAGGCCACTACTGCTGAAGAGCCTGAAAAGATGAGTTTAGCTTCTGACAAACTCAAGC
The DNA here is from genome assembly GCA_028646485.1 of Cryptoprocta ferox. Lineage (NCBI taxonomy): Eukaryota > Metazoa > Chordata > Mammalia > Carnivora > Eupleridae > Cryptoprocta > Cryptoprocta ferox. Next base: position 107,512,236 of record CM053560.1, on the reverse strand, counting down.
CCGGAGGGGACAAAAATGAGAGTGAGGGCCTGTCAAGGAAGAGGTTGAACCCCTTAAGCTGTGGACTTGGACCTCAAAGGGCTACATCCAAGAAGAAAAGGTGAACCTAAAATATTTCAACTCATAGAGTCTGAAGCTCAATTTTAAATCATCTCAAATCCAGCCCTGAATGGATTAAAGTGATCTGACATTGTCAGTGTCCCTAGTATAACCACATACCAGAAGAGAAGCAATGGCAGATCCTTTTTAGAAGAAGATAGAATCATTCAGACTATTTCTATAATTTTCCATACATAATTCCTGGCCCTCAATCACAAACAGGCATATAAAAAGACAAAACAGTCCCCAAATGAGAAGAAATAGCAGACATAAAAGCAAACATTCATGGGAACACATATGACAGAATGGGTTAAAGGAATAAAGACCCAAGGTGGAGAATTTCAGCAGGAACCTAGATACTACAGAAAAAAACAGAATGGAAATTCTGTAACTGAAGAATACAATAAATATAATTTAGAAATCGATAAAAGGAGTCCTGCCTCTGGCTAGAATGTAGAAAGTCACAAGAGACTGCTGCCCTTACCTTAACAACCAAACCATGGTGGGTAAGCTACAAAAACCACAGTCATTCTGAACCCATCAGTGTCATGAGGATTCAAAGACCTAAGTGAACTAAACTCTAATGGGGAAGAATACTTGAAGAGGTAATGGCCAATAACTTTCCAAAACTGATTAAAGTGATCATCCCATAGATACAAGAAGCTCCACAAGCAGGATAAATACAAAGAAAATCACAACTAAGCACATCACAGTCACATTTCTGAAAACCATGGATAAAGAACAAATCTTAAAAGTGATCAAAGAAAGAACATTATCTACAAAAAAGAGGAAATTAAGACTTACAGCTAACTTCTCACCAGAAATGATGGAGCACAGCAGACAATGGAATGACATATTTAAAGGACTGAAAGAAAAACTATCTACTAGAGTTCTACACCCAGTGCTTCCCGCCCCCTGCCAAAAAAAATTGGAGGTAAAATGAAGATGTTTTCAAACATACAAAAACTGAGTGAATTCACCTCCAGCAGACATAACTCCTAACTAAATACTGCAGGATATTCTCCAAGCCTAGGGAAATGATCCCAGATAAGAGCTAAGAGATGCAGAAGGAAATGAAAAGCAACTAAGAAAGTTAATATATGGGTAAATCTAAATGAATAATGACTTATGAAATAATAATGTCTTATAAGTCTTAAATATAAAGAGAAAATACATAACAATAACAAAAATCAGAAGTGAAGAACAAACAGAATTAAGGTATTCTAAAAGCCTTGCATTGTCCAATAAACGGGAAAAGTAGTTAAGTCAAATGTACATTTAGGAAGCATTAAGTGAAGAGCAAAAGAATATACATCTGGTAGGGCGCCTGAGTGGCTCAGTCAGTTAACTGTCTGACTCTTGATTTCAGCTCAGGTCATGATCTCATGGTTCATGGGTTCAAGCCCCAAGTCAGGCTCTGCACTGGCAACACAGAGCCTGCTTGGGATTCTCTCTCTCTTCCTCACTCTTTACCCCTCCCCAACTCATGCTCTCTCTCTCTCAAAAATAAGTAAATAAAAATTTTAAAAAACAATATATATATCTGGTAAGCTAAAAGAGAGAAAAACTGCATAACTAAAAATAATCAAAAGAAGGCAAGAAAAAGAAAGGAAAAACACAGAACAGGCAAAGCAAATAATAAATAATAAAATGGAAGATTTAAAGCCAAATATGTCAGCCAAATATACCATTAATATATCATTAAATGTAAATAGACTCAACACTCTAGTAAAAGGACAGAAATTGTCAGACTAAAAAAGCCTGAAAATAAAAGTACAGAAACACTTGAGCCACTAAAAAGTCAGCTGATAGAGCCATATTAACATCAGAAAAAGTAGACTTTAAGGTAAATAGCATGACTTTCACCAGAAAGATAACGCTCCAAATCTGTATTCATCTAATAATACAGTTCTTAAGTGACACACACAAAAAAGGAGAAATAGAGTGTCATGGAAGAAAGATACAAGAGAGCAATGTCTCTGGCATTACAGAAAAAGAAAACAGAGTATAGGTAATAAAGAAATAAAACTGTCCTACCCTAACAGAGATGTGTGCATTCAGAACAAAAAGACTCACTGAACAGAGAAGTCACATCATACACACACTTTAAGTTAAAAGAATTCAACCATATATGATGAGAGAAAATGCAAAATAATATACATAGCTGCCATTCAATATAAGCATGCAATTTGACATGAACTTATTCTCCCAGTTGAGCTCAGCTCCAGTGTGCCTTAGTATGAGCATCTCATCACACCACAGTTCTAGGGTTTAAAAAAAAATGTTTTTGAATATAAATGTAAGTGTTCCTCTTTGTTCAGTACTTTACAAAGGCAATAATTTGTTTCAATGCTAGAAGGAAAAACTATCTATGCCCTACATACTGAGAGATGAAATATCAGCCTCCAACTCCAAGGTGGACTTTTCTAAGGTATGAAAAGGAAATAAATAATATGGGAAATTTATTAATAAATAAAGGGACATATAATAATATGCAGTCTTCACTTTACTTACAGACTTTAAATCTAATGCCTAACTAAAATGCAGCTCCACTGTACCAGGTTGAAAAAAAAAAATCAATTAATAAACTCCCACCTAGTCAGATCCTGGTGAAATTTCTAGATCTCAAAGTCCACACACTAAAAAAAAATTCTACAAATAGACAGATTAAGAAATTAAAGAGATCTAGTAGATATTAATACTATGTACCACATTAAATGTAGAGGGTGGGGAAAGAACTGTTCAGGAGTTTTAAAAGAAAAAGACTATGACACAGAATTTTATATCAAGGTCAAGTTGTCATGTGCATGCAGAGGCAGATTTTAAAACTTAAGTGTGAGCAAAATGGAACTAACTACCAAGTTATTACCACAATGTTATCTGTGGTATTTCTTACCCACAAATTTTAATGACTGACAAATAAAACTAACTCTGAAGCTGCAAAATCAAGTTCACACTCCCACACAGCCTCTACAAAAATTGTTTAAAAACAAAGATTTCTTCAGAAAGTGGAAAAAATTAACTTCTCAGAACTTCATAACACACATTATCCCAAAGCTTATTTCTGTGACTCTGAATAAACTTCAGACAAATCAGTGTTTCATAAAAGATACCTACAACATCTATCAGGAAATAAATGAAGTCTTAAAAAGCAGATATATAATGATAAGGTTAATTTTCAGGTGTTAAATTGCAATAAACACTGTCTCCAGCGTCTTTTTTTAACATCACAATCTTTAAAAGATTATCTGACCTATGACCTTCTCGGTATGTGAGAAATCACCTCTTCACTTCATAACAAATGATAAACTTTAAGATAAAAAAAATGTGGGGTGCCTGGGTGGCTCAGTCGGTTAAGCATCCGACTTCAGCTCAGGTCATGACCTCGCAGTTCATGGGTTGGAGCCACGAGTCGGGCTCTGTGCTGAAAGCTCAGAGCCTGGAGCCTGCTTTGGATTCTCTGTCTGTCTGTCTGTCTGTCTCTCTCTCTCTTTATGCCCCTCCCCTACTTGTGCTGTCTCCCTCTCTCTCAAAAATAAACATTAAAAAAATTTAAGAATAAAAAAAAATGAACCTTTCAAGAAATGGTTTACTGATCAAGAACATTTCATCTGATGTTGTCTTTACTCTGCCTTGACTCCTGCTGCTATTCACTTCATCCTCCTTGCCAAAAAACCTGCCCATCTAAAAGCCCTTCAAAACCAAGTCCTACCTCCTCTAAGATTTTAACCAAATACTCCAAACGAAACAAATCCTTATCCTCCTCAACATATGCACCCTCATTTAACAATCTAATTATATATACAGCCATCAAGTAAAAAAATATAAAACAAATTATATAAGCACTATCTAATTTTCATGCATTTTTAGCTAGGATCTCCAACCAGTTTATAAAACAAGAACAACAATAACAATGGTTTACATTTAATGAGTGATCAAGATAAACTAGGTTCTGTTCTGGTCTAAGCACTGACATATATTTTACTCATTTATCTTTTACCTCAGTCCAGCAGGATGGTAAATGAATATATACATATATATACATACACATATATACATACATATATTTTTTTTAATTTAAAGTTGTTCAAAATGGTCTTTGTAAGCCTCCCCTCTCCCTGCCTAGCACTCTAACGCAGGGCTACACTATGCATGTAGGGAAAAGAATCGATACTACTTTTGCACTCTCCCATTTAGTCATATAGATATTTGTGAATAAGATATCCACAGGTGAAATGAACTTTATTATGTTACATATCTCTGACTCTAGGTCCTTTTCTTCTGTAGACAGGGTAATATTTCCCTTTCTTTGGACATCCAACTATGCTCAAGTCTTTGCCCTCTGTTTTCTTTGACCTTCCTCAGTGATATGATCTAGCCTCATGACTTGAAGCTCTATCCATATAATTCCTGAACCTACCTTTCTTTTTTTTTAAGTTTATCTATTTTAAGAGAGAGAGAAAGAAAGAGAGAGACAGAGACAGAGACAGAGAGAGAGAGAGAGAGAGAGAGAGAGAGAATGAATGAATCCCAAGCAGGCTCCTCACTGTCAGCACGGAGCCCAACGTGGGGCTCAAACTCACGAACCATGAGATCATGACCTGAACTGAAGTCAAACGCTTAACCGACTTGAGCTCAGTTGCCCCCTGAACCTACATTTCTAGCCAGGGGGTCTAGTCAGACTTCTCACCTGAGCGTAATTCTGTAATGCCTTTACAGAGACATTCTGTTGGCACCTCAGGCTCAAGGTGTCCAAAATGGAAATCATACCCTGTCTCTTGAACTTGTCTCTCCTGCTACATTCATAATCTGTTTTCCACTTGAAACCACTTCAGTACCTTGAGCCAAACTGACATTCAAGTACTTGATTAACTGAACTTACTCACTCTGAACCAAAATTGCTCGTCCTATCTTAAAAGAGGTACTGGATCTGTTTCAATTCCTATTTTTCACTCAAATCAATGAATAAAATATTTAACTTATTTTCCTTCAAAATAGAACAGTTTGAGAGCTTACGATCCATATCAAGTGAACACAAGCAGTGGTCAGCAGAAGTCAGATAAGTAGACTGACTTGATTACTCAGTTCACTTCTTCATTAAGCTAAAAACCGCAAACAACCATGCAAGTTTCAACAATTATAAAATTTTAAATTGTTCCTATTCTTAATTATGTATTATTTAATTTATGTTTATAAGTGAACCTATGATTTAAGAAATAATATAGGAATATGAACAAAAAATCTGAACAAACCATTCTCAGAAACAAACCATTAATAAAAATCTGAAAACGCAACTCCATTAACAATTTTTTTAAGTTTATTTATTTTGAGAGAGAGAGAGTGGGAGGGGCAAAGAAAAAGGGAGAGAGAGAATCCCAACGAGGCCCCGTGCTGACAGCCCAACATAGGACTCAATCCCAGGAACCGTGAGATCATGACCTGAGCTGAAATCAAGAATTGGACACTTAACCAACTCAGACACTCAGGCGCCCATTAACAATTTTAAAATATAAAATTTAAAGAGATAATACTTTTTTCAACTATCAAACTGGCAAGACTAAGAAGTCTGAAAATACTTAGTATGTTGGCAAATGTGTGGGGAAACAGGCACTCTCTCACTTGCTGCTGACAGGAGAGTAAGTCAGTCTTTCAGAGAAAAATTTGGAAAACAACTATCAAACATTTTATTTAACACAGGTGCTCTTTTACCCTACAATTCCACAACTATAAACTTATTCTATAACACATCTGAACATGTGCACAAAGACGTCTGTAGAAGTGAGTTCACTGAATATGTTCACAATAAAAAAATGGGAGCATCAAAATGAAACTGGTTAAATAAATTTAAAAATCTGTAAAATACCATATGGCTATCAAAACAGCTGTGATAAATTTATATGTACTCACATGGAAAGATGTCCTTAAAACAAGCTGGAACACAGTATGCACAGCACAACCCAACTTGTTAGTTTCTATATGTATTAGTTATTATTTATTTAAGATAATTGTACATATAAAACAGAAAGTCCATAGCTATTAAGAGTGATTAACCCTGGGGAGAAGGTTGAAGTATATAATTTCACTTTTTATTTTACATATTGTTAGATGTTGTATAATGTTTTCCATTTTTTTCAAGTCAAACCAACAAGTAACTTTATACCCAAAAATTAAAAATTCAAATCCAATACATAATTTTAGCAACAAGGCTTAGAGATTCTGCTAGTAAAGGTAAATTCCAAGGCCAGAGGGATAGGGACCAGCAGAGAAGGAACTCTGCCCTGCCACCTCACCTCTCTTTTTGTCACATTTCCTGTTCTCCCACCTCGGGGGTCAACCTGGCCCATATTATTTTCAGATGAGAGGAGATGAGAAATTTCTTTTTTCTTCTGGTTTTTTCTTTGGGGGGGGGGGTGAGACTCCAGAGATTTCTAAGGGAAGATATATCACCCAGACAGCAACTGTATCTATAGTCTAAAGGGAAAAGAAAGAACAAGGGGCAGGCAAAATCCATTAATAGTGATAGAGGGTAAGAAACTTTCCTCAACAGAGCTGGGACAATTATTTGTTTAGGGGAGGTCTTTGTCTTCTTATTTTAAATCTTATTTATAATCTTATTTTAAATCTTCCTCCTTAGAGAACACAACTTGCTGTTGTAAAGGGGCATTCCCAAGATAGCCTCTACCCACTTTTGATCAGCAATGGGCTTAGAAATCAGATAGTACAATCTGTTAGAGCTGCATATGAATTAAAGGTAAATAGGCTCTAAACAAGGACCTTTGGGATTCCGAGAAACTTACCTACTTGGTTGTACGGACTTCGAAAATTATTTCTTTTATTCCCTAATCTTCAGTTATATTCTAGAGATAAGGATGCATATTGGTTGAATTCTATGCAGGTTAGGTGGATTATTAATAAAGGGGTTATTGCCATAAGAAGTGTATACACAGTCCCCTGGATGCGTAAGGTAACGCTACATCAATTTAACACAATAACCCCACATCAAACTTGGAACACATTCAAGAATTAGCCAAAAAAATCCTTAAATTTTACAGAAATTTTAATCTTACATTAAAAGTTATGCTATGAATAAAAAGCTATCAGTAAAACATAATTTGTTATTCTGTCCCTAAACTTGTACATTATAATGCTACCACCTTAACTATACCTTACATATGTATAAATATATATAAGCGATTTTTTTAATTCACTTACTCTACAGCTGAAAAACAAATATTCTTTATCCAATTTCCATGGAGCATCATGTTAAAAATTCACTCTGCTCAGGACTTATCACCAAGTTTTACTGGCTATTACCGACCAATAATAAATCCTGAAAACCAGGATAATCAATCTCAGGGTTCTTGAAGTCATGGAAGTAGCTGCACCCCAGATGGCCCCATTATTAGCATTCTCATATATTCAAACATTCCAGTAGCCATATCACTTAGAGGAAATGAAAAATAACCGCCTCTGAGAATTGTAGTCTACTGACTTGGTAAAGCTAAGTTAGGACTACTCTAAAGCTACAGAACCAAAATTATGAGAAAAGTAGCACTATTACTTGATTAACAGTAATACGGTGATTCCAGAATTTGGTTTTCCACCTACAGCAGTAGTGACACTTTCTCCCTCCAAATCAAGTTATCTCTGAGTATGTCTTACCTCTGCTATTAGACCACGGCTTCCTAAGGAGAGAAACCATGTCCAATTCACCTTAGTATCTCTACAGAGCATAATTAGCCATCAATAAAATGTTTGCAACTAGTCAAAATTATCTAAATTTTTAGTTTTGGCTACAGAAAAACTGTCTGGGAAATAAAATTTAAAAATTCTTGTTATAGGGGCACGTGGATGGCTCAGTTGGTTAAGGATCTGACTCTTGGTTTCGGCTCAGGTCATTATCTCATGATTTTGTGGGTTCGAACCCCACATCAGGCTCTGTGCTACCTGAGATTCTCTCTCTCTCTCTCTCCCCCCCCCCCCCCGGCTCCCTCTCTCTCCCCGCTCCCTGGCTCCCTCCCTCTCTGCCCATCCCCCACTCGTGCTAGCTCTGTCTCTCAAAATAAACCTTTAAAAAATAAAAATTCTTGCTATAAAACAATTTTAAAAACGTTATTTTCATGGGTTTTTTTTAATGTTTATTTTTGAAAGAGAGAGAGAGAGAGAGACAGAGTACAAGCGGGGTAGGAGCAGAGAGAGAGGGAGACACAGAATATGAAGCAGGCTCCAGGCTCTGAGCTGTCAGTGCAGAGCCCCATGCAGGGCTCAAACCCACAAACCGTGAGATCATGACCTGAGCCGAAATCAGACACTTAACCTACTGGGCCACGCAGGCACCCCTTCGTGATTCTTAAGGGGAAAAGCAAAAAAACCAAAAAAACAAAAAAAACCATACATCTGATTTTTAGACTTCCCAACTACTAACTCCTTTCAAGAAGAATTTAAGTACTGATTTCCACAATGTAAAACATCCATACCTCCATACCTCTCTCTCCCCTTTCTTTACATACGGGAATCCAAAGGAAGAATCAAAACCTGCTTGTTTCAGTCACATCTGTAACCTGGGCAGTTTACTTTGTATCACTTATAAGCCTCAGAGTAAGCATCTAATATTGCAAGTAAGCATCTAAGACTGCAACTTAAAATATCTCACAATTTCTTAACACTTAAATCTTTATTTCTTGAAATCACCCGTAAATCCATTTTTACACAAAATCATACACAATCCTTTACAAGCAACTTAAAAGAGTTCTCCAATCATACCCAACTTAATACCAGAAAAATAACATGTACAATAACTCGACCTTCAAAGAATGACAAAAGGTTAATTCTTGCATCCAAGAACAGAAATGATCAGTGTTCAAGCACAAGAACTGAACAGAGGTCACTTAGATATCCACCACTCAATTTTATAGACTTCAGAGTTATAGAAACTTGGAGGTAGAAAGGACCTTTGAGATTACCTATTAATTAGGTAATTAACCCCTGCAGTTAACAGATGAAACAGAAAAGCTATAGGACCTACCTTTTAAAATAATGGACTTAAGTACTCAAAGTTCAAATCAGAGGTGAAACTGTCTTGAAAAAGTTGTATAAGTAAATGACATTATTCTTAATGATATCATTACTCTTCTATAACAAATGCAACTTTGACTCTCATATACACACAAAAATGATCTTTTCACCAATAACCACATATGTGGAGATCCAAAATGTAAAACGAAAGACCACAGGCAGGAAGATGTTCATGACAGCATTCTTTATTATAGCACAATACTAAAAACAACTACAACATCCATAATAGAAGAATAAACAATTAGCAGAGGTAATGCAGTATAATAAAGAGCAAAGCTTTGGAGATGAAAAGACATAGATTCAAATGCCAACTTCTCCACATTTGTAGAATGGGCAGATGTTACCATCTGCCTTATAAGGTGGCAAAAAGAATTAAATGCATGTAAAATAGCTTGGCAAAGTGCCTAGAGTTCAGTGAGTATTCAATAAATATCACTTTCATTGGTCACTATTAATGTCATATTCATTCCCTGGAATATTATACAGAGATTTTCAATAATGGTTATAGGAAAATCTATACATACTGGAAAGATTTCCAACACATTTTTAAGTAAAAAAAAAAAAAAAATCAGGGCACTTGGGTGGCTCAGTCAGTTAAGCATCTGACTCTTGATTTTGGCTCAGGTCATGGTCTCATGGTTCGTGAGATCAAGCCCCACATCAGGCTCTGCACTCACAGCATGGAGCCTGCTTGGGATTCTCTCTCTCCCACTCTCTCTCCCCCTCCACCACTCATGAGTGCATGCTTTCTCTCTCTCAAAATAAATAAACTTAAAAAAATGAATACACTTTTTTTAAAAAATCAAGTTGGAAAGCAATAGATAGTACTATCCTGCTTATGTGTAAAAAATAAAACTACACATACATATATAAATATAGGAGAAAAAGTATTAAAAGTGGTTATTTATGGATATAAAAGAGATTTGTTGGTAGAAGTGATGTTACTTCTATGTTGCTTTACTTCAAACACATATTTAAGTATTCTTAAAATAAATTTTTAAAAATAAAATTATTTAAGGCTCAGTCAGTTGAGGGTCTGACTTCGACTCAGGTCATGATCTCATGATTGGTGAGTTTAAGCCCCACAGCGGGCTCTCTACCGTCAGCATAGAGCTCGCTTCAGATCCTCTGTTTCCTCCCCCCCTCTCCCGTACCTCCCCACTCATGCTCTCTCTCTCAAAAATAAATAAACAAAAAATTAAAAATAAATATTAATTAACTAATTAATTAAAGATAAGGTAGCAACCAAAACCTGGCTGGCATAACCATTAACAGAGAACATCTACATATAAAGTTGTACATATACTTGATTACAATGTAACAGTAATGTGACACATTAACAGAAACTAGAAAGAAATATACCAAAATTATACCAGTGGTTCTAAATGGCCTTTGTCTCTATATCCAAAATTTTTTAATCAAAAAACTCTTTTCATTCTAAATGAATCCAAAATTTGGGTTATATTTTAATTTCTTTCACTGGCTTGTGTTCCATGGCAAAGTCGATGTTTTAAAATCATAAGCACTAGACTTTTCCTTACCTCATGTAGCTAATCTGGTCAATCTGATCTTATCTATGTTCATTTCTTCTGTTCTCCTCTTACTGATGTGATTTTACCTAGAAGTCAAAATACCTACCAATGACATGGTAAATACCGCCCAACCACACAGAAGTCACAAATAAAATACAGTGTTTGGGAAAAGACTATTAAATAGAACCTAGAGCCTCCACATATGAGATTAATGTTACCCCAATATTTTTATTAATGTAAAGAAAACTTCTAAAGAAACCAACAATGATCAATTAAGCCAACAAAAAAAAATCTATGCTTTCAAAAATATAATAGAATTATAGTTTTTAAAAGTTCGTAAATATTAGAACCATCCCACAAAGATACAGTATTTTACGGTTTATAAGCAGTTTTACATTTCATTTTTCTGACAATCCAGTTACGTAAGCAAGGTATTATTCTTGCCTGCCTATAGCCTCCATCAGATATAAGAGGTATGGAACCATGAGTCATATCCCAAATCCTCTGCCTCATATCCTAAGTTTTTTTTCACTATCCCATATCACATACTAATTTTCATACAGTCTGCTAAGAATAGACACATTTCTTATCTCCTTTGAACATTCCTCCTGGAAATCTACAAACTCTTTCATACCTTATCCTGTTAGGCAAGCAGAGCAGGGCATCAGTCTCTATTTACAACAGATTCAGTAAAATCACTGATCTTTCCAAAGATGACAAAAGTAATAAATGCTAAAACTGTAGCATATCAAGAGGATGACCAAACTCACAAAGGGTTAGAAAACTAATTAATGTGAAGAGTGGCTGAAGGAATAAAGGACAAATAATTTAGAAAGGAGAAGGAGGGGAAACTGACATATTTACACACAAATGTTGTGATTAGACACTATGAAAGGCCATCCTATGAAGACACCAGATTTGTGCTATATAGCCCTAAGGGGTAGAAACAAAGGTAATTCAACAAACATTTACTGGTTTGTGTAAATGTGCCAGATGCTTATGCTACACTAGCTATACAAAAGATAATAAGTAAGAAAAGTCCCAAAACTCAAGAGGTTCAGACTACTGGAGGAGACAAGAAAATAAATAACACAAGACAAAAAGTACTCAAAAGCTATGGGAACACAGCAAATGATGACTCTAACTCTCTTTGGGCAGCAGGATGGTAGAGAAAAATTCTCTGAATGATGAATAGGAATTTCAGAAGTAGACAAGGTGGGAAACGGTGTTAACAGAAAGAAAGGACAGCGTGTCCAAGGCATGGGAACATGAAGCTCTGCAGTAAATCTGAGGTGGTGGAGCACCAGGTACCCCTTAGGGGTGCCAATAGACAAGGCTTTAAACTGGGGGTGGGAGAGGCCAGTGGTAAAAACCACAGAGGGCCTTCACAATCTCCAGGCCAAGGAGTTTAGACTGTAACACTCAAGCTGTGGAACACTAAGAAGAGATTGTAAGTAGGAGTGTGGCAAGTGAGAAAACTCATTCCAGCTGGAGGACAGATGTCTGGAGGGTAACGGTAGAGATAAAGAGATTAATTATAAAGCTGCTATTGTTAGTCTTGGTGGGGATGATGATGAAAAGATTCAGATTTAAGAAAAATTTAGGAGGTAAAAATCAAATAGAAGTATTGGCTATAGGAATGAGGGACATGGGAGGGTCCAGGGTGACTTCTAGACCTCAACTTAGGTGAAGGGCAAACAGAGATGCCCAAGACAGGTAACAGAGCAAGACAAGTCCATGCAATCATTCAAAAAAGTGGGAGCCCTGGGCCAGGAATTAATTTGTTATTGTCTAAAGAAGGAGGAGAAGGAAGGAGGAGGCAAGAGGAACAAAACTGAGTTTTACCTTTAGTCTTGCGTGATTTAAGGTGCCTATTTAGGGAAGCTACTGAGTGGTACGTAAAGAAGAGTGGACTAGAAGGGTCATTAGCTTACAGGTAGCAACTGAAGACAAGCAGAATGAGATCAACTTTGATACCAAAATTTAATGAGGGAGAGAAAGAAAAAGTTGAATAACAAAGAACTGATCACAAAAGTAAGAGATGAATCACGAGATAGGGTGATGTCAAAAAAGGCAAAAGAAAAGGGGAAAAAATCAAGAAGGGTGGGAAGGGTGAAAAGTTAAATATACTGCATAAAGCAAAGTTTTACTAGCAGAAGTTATTCAAAACAGGAATAGACCACCTTGTGAGGTAATGAATCACATCATCAAGTAAACAGTGCAGACAGAGTCATCTATGCGAGATGCTGACAAGAGGATTCTTCCCTTAAGTGAGAAATATAGCTACAGGACCCTCGACAGTACACCTCTGATGTCTAGGTCAAGGCTAGCCTCACCACCATTGTGACATTGCATCAAATACTTCTTTGCATTCTGACCAAGAAATGGAATATCTGACTACCCTAATAAAAGTTTTTTTTTTTTTAAGGTTTCTATGTATTTCAAGTAACTCATAAGAAACCAATACTGGATTGAAGCTTCACTAATTCTGCTCGTGGCGTACAGAAAGTTGCCGGAGAAAGTGTGGAAATAGCTGATCTAGTCTACTTTATATTCAAACTGCTTTTAACTGAGCTGACTTCCCAACTTTCCTCATTCCTGCATCTCAATTCTACAGAATCGCTGTCCCTTAATCCTCACTCTGATTACAGAAGACTTGCACTACAAAGGCAGGCTGCTCTGCACTGATGTCTTTCCCTAGGTCCCTACCCATCTTTTCAGAAATCTTCCCTTCCTTCCTTCCTAAAATAGTGCACCTCATCACTTCTAACCCTCCACCACAGCTAACCATTTTCTATCACCAGTTCCTCCCATTCTCTGTCCTCCTCAACATCTACCGTAAACTAGAAAACCACTCCATTTATCCTGTTGTCCCACGCTCTATAATTTTCTCCTTTTTCTACCAAATACCTCCATTCCCCTACCACCTACTCACTCTAATTCCCTACAAAAAGGTTTCTGAGTCTACCCCTCAACAAAAATAAAAAATTAAAAACACTGACAAAATGACATGTGATTTACTGACCACTTATTTCAGGTGCCACTTACTCAGTTTTCAATTCCCTTGATCTCTCCGCAGCGTATAACAGAACTGACCAGCCCCTCCTTATTGCAGTTATTCCTTTCACTTTTGAAATGAAGCACGGTGGCTTGTGAAAAGCCAATAATCAGATCTGTGTACTGGGGCGCCTGGGTGGCTCAGTTAAGCGTCGACTTCAACTCAAGTCATGATCTCAGTTTGTGAGTTCGAGCTCCACATCAGGCTCTGCGCTGACAGCTCAGAGTCTGGAGCCTGCTTTGGATTCTGTTTCTCCCTCTCTCTGCCCCTCCCCTGCTTGTGCTCTTTCTCTCTCAAAAATAAATGAATAAGCATTAAAAAAAAAAAATCAGATCTGTGTTCTAGTCGCCACTATACCACTAACTAGTTGTGAGCCTCCAGGCCTCCAGTCCTACTCGCCCTTCAGATCTCACTTCTCAGACACCCTGACACCAGAATAGGTTAGGTCCCTACAGTATACACTTTCTCAAAACCTCTTCTCCTTTCTAGTGTTTATCACAATTACTTAATTACATAATCAGCAGTTTAATGGCTATCCTTCCCACCCACTCACCTGACTCAAAGCTCCAAGAAGATAGGACACACATTTTAAGCAATGCCTGCACCTCATCAGCACAAAATAAAAGCTCATCAGTTGAATCAACGTTGAATTAGATATTTCAACCACTTCTAACAGCACTACTTTCATTAACCTAATAGAATTATTAGCATTTTACTTTCAAAATTACTGACAAAATTCTAAACAAACTCCACCAATTACCTAAAACATACATAATAGGAACTACATATAAAATTAAGAGCAAGAAAAAATCTGTCTTCCAAAATAGTTACATGTTATTTGCCCATCCGCAGGAATAGAAAGGTTGGATCAGTTATCTAAGTTTCAGGCCCAAAATACCTATTCTGAACTAGATACAGGCTGAATGTGCAAGTGAAAGTTTGATACTAAAACAGTTGTTTACACTGCTGTTTAGATAATGCCCACTGGTATTCAGAGTTAAAGCTTTTCTTTAACACTGGCAAAAGCCATGAGCTAATAATATTCTGCAAGAACATCAAAGAAAGTTTATCAGTCAAGTTACATCAGTCAAGTTACATTTGCAGTGCGATTTTAAACACTATTCACTATGAATAGGAAAAACAAGTAAAGGTTTAGCGATTAGAAGCTGCCACTGCCCATCAGATGACTTTCAAATGCAAAAATTTCAGATCGCATACTAGTAGATGAGAGTTCTGTCAAGTTTTGTGATACACCAGCTTAGTCAAACAATTTAAACAGACTATATGCTAATTTTCCGTTCAACTGCTGCGTGTGTCCCGCTTCTCAACTACACTGTGAGGTCTACAACCAGGCTTGGCATTTTGTCCACTCACCCCCTTAAATAAACAGGGATGCAGGTAATTTTAATAATCAATTATTTTTTTTAAATAACACCTGAAAAGGGCTTTTAAAGCCAAAATACATATACTGCCACTTGGAAACATAAAGTACTTAAAATCCAATGTTTAGACAATTCCTAGGTTAAGAGCAGTCACGAGGTTGTAAATATCCTTGTAATCCCCAGGAAAGAGGCATCTCATAACGGAAACACTAACAGATATAATCAGTTGGAGCGGTTCTCCAAGGCGCCCTCATAGTTAAGTCAACACCAGGGGGCTGTAAGGGGGCAATTGTGCCCCTCTGACACCCTCTCGTCCGCAGCCTCGGGGCTACAATCCCC
The DNA here is from genome assembly GCA_028646485.1 of Cryptoprocta ferox. NCBI lineage: Eukaryota > Metazoa > Chordata > Mammalia > Carnivora > Eupleridae > Cryptoprocta > Cryptoprocta ferox. The sequence goes on along the minus strand of CM053560.1, from coordinate 107,496,751 downwards.
GCGCGAGGAGTCCCTCGAGATCTGCCAGCGTTTCCCTGGGACTTCAGCTGGGAAATCCCTAGCCAGGGAATGTGGAGTTCAAGCCCCCTCCCCCTTCCTTTCCTGAAAATTAATGAATTGGCCGTGCGATTGTTTATTTAATGAGGTGTGTAGTGGCCTCTACTGGTGCTTGTGTGAGCACAAGAATGTCCCACTCTTACAAGTGGGATGAGCCTGGGGGAGGGGAGGGAGGCGAGGGGTGAACCTGCCTCCGGGTACAAAGCGCAGAACTAGACCCGGGAGACCCCGACGCGCCCCCTCGGCCGCCCCTCCCCCGGCGGCGCCCCCGCCCGCCTACTTCACTCTCCGCCCCGCGCGACCCCCTTTCTCTTTGGCAACCTGAGCCGCAGCAGAGAAGTTCCTGCACGTTTGCTCCAGGATCCTAAACAAAAACACCGCAGCCGCCGGTGCGGGTGCCGGTGCTGGTGCCGCGCCCCCGCCCCCACCCCATTCCTCTCGGGCCCGCGCCCCCGCTTACCTGGAGACTGCAGTGGGGAGCCGCTCCTGGCGGCCGCGGCGGGCGCCGGGCGCCCGAGCAGCAGCAGGCAGCAGAGCCAGAAGGAGGAGGTGCCGAGGAGTCGCCGGGCTCCCCGCTCCGCCGCCATCTCTGCCCCGCGAGCGGCGGCAGCGGTGGCGGCGCCAGCGCCGCGGAGCCCTCGCCTCCTTCCCTCCCGCGCGCTTCAGCCGGTCCCTCGCTGCAGGCTCGGCTCCCGCGGCCGCCGCCGCCGCTGTTCCGCCCGGCCCGGCCCGCGCGGCCCCTCTCTCGGGAGGGGAGACTCGGGGGCGCCTCCCTCCTGCAGGGGGGCGGAGAGGGGAGGAGAGCAGAGAAGGGGGAGTCAGTACATTCCGGGCCGGGGGGGTGGGTCGGTCTCCAGGTTCCAGGCGCCGCCACCCGCCGCCGACTCCGACTCCACACACCAGCGCGAGGGGGGCGGAGACCGCGGGCGGCGGGGGTGGGGGGCGGGGGCCCGGAGCGCGCACACCCGCGCACGCGCAAGCGCGCGCCTCTCTCGCCCGCACCCCCTCGGCTCCGCGAGCCGCCCGCCCCCGCTCCAATCCCGGCTGCCGCCTCGCCGGCCGCGGCGGCGGGGCCGCTCCCCTCCCCCCGTCCCCGGAGCCGCGGACGGTCGCGGGGCGCGCGCGCCGGGCGCTGCTGCTGGCGTCAGGGAAACCCCGGAGAAGCGGATCCTCCTCCTCCCCGCGGCCGCCAGCGCGCCGCAGCCCCTCGTCCCCGCGCGCCCCCGCCGCCTTCTCCTCGCCCCAGAGAGCAATCCCCCTCTCTCACCTCCCCTGACGCCTCGGGCTGCGGAGACCTGGGGCGAGAGGCGCTCCGAGCCCAGACTTGTCCGGGAGGCCGGAGCGGGCGTGCACTCTTCCTCAGCCTGGGCCCAGGGCCTCTATATAGGGCCTCAGAGGAAACCGAATGGCCTCCGGGAGGAAACCTGGGTGCACAGAGGGTCGGCACGGGGATTTATGTGCTCGCCAAAAACAATAGCGATCCCGCCCGGCTCTTGCTGGGACCTGGCGCGGCTCCCGTGGGAGGGGGCCCACCGCGCCGCCGCTGACCTCCAGCTTCCAGGCCGGGCCGCCCTCGCCGCGCGTTTCCCCAGACAGGGCCGGAGCCCGCGCCCCACCCGCGCCGCTCGGCCCGGGTCCAGGGAAGCAGGGTGCAGACAAAGGTGCCCGGTGTCCACCCCTCCAGCCCGAGCGGGGGCATTTGATAATGCTCTAGCTGTAGCAAACCTTTTTTACCTATACCTCTGCGGGGTACTTCGCTTTCTCGAATCTGGAAATCACGTCTTTAGCCGGTAAACCGGGAGCGAGAGGAATGTGATTTTAAACATTTGGTCATCGTGAGGCAGCACCAGAGTTAGGGGAAAGCAGTTTATAGTTACACTGCTGATGGGAATACTGCGATGGAAAATTTAAGAAAATCTCTTTGTGTGGTTATAAGCTTGAAGAGTCCTGTCTTGTTAATATGGTTTGGATTTCTGTTCGCTGCCCTGTGCAGTCAATAACCAAAATGTGTTGCTTCCCATAAGGTGGCTATTTGATTTCCACATCTTTGCGTGCCTTCTCGTAATTATTTTCTTCAGATATTTTCTTTTATTCTGAAGTGCCAAAATAAACAACGTAAGGCTTGCGTTAACATTAGGAGGGAAGAGCTCAGACTCCTCGTAAAACCTCTTAGGTCATCAAAACGGTGGAGTTGGGAGCCCTCATCCCTAGTTCTTTGAAACAATTAACTCCTAAAAGAACAAACATGCTTATTGTTTTCCACTTGGGAAACAATTTAAATATCTTTTGTTTTGGTTAGAGTTGTTAACCAGCGAAAATATTTTCCGAATATCCCTGATGGACCTGTTAAATTGGAAATAGATTACCTCCCAATTACTTCGCAAGTATTTGCTTAATTAACCTTTAATAATCACATCATTATTCAGTTTTCTGAGATAATTAATGAAAAAAACCCTTTGGAAACTATAAATTGCTTTGCAAATGTTAGTTTTCAGCTATCTTTTCTAAGTCTGAAAAATTTTTATTAGTAAAACTATTAAGTATATAATGTGACTTCTAAAATGAAGCTTACATTTATCTCCAGGTTGAAGAAATATGAGTTGTGGCTAATAAAGTAATCAGACTGATTTTCAAGTATGACTTTTGTGAACTGTCTTACTAATGTCTCAGCTTACTGTGTACATCAGGGTTAACTCAAAAAGTTTAAGACACTTTCGGTAAACAGGGTGACTTAAATCATGTATTTCTAACTTGTGATTAAATCACAATTTTAATTAAACCCACTCTAATAAACCACTAATACATGGAGCCCCAAATAAAAAGTTTCGCATTCTCTATCAGTTCAAGAGGAAGTTCAAGTAACCCAAGCACACAATTGAATTCAGATCATTCACGTTGTTTCAATGTAACTGTCATTGGAGATACTCCCTTTGAAAATCAGCATTTGAAGTCATTAACCTCTCTTTAGTAAGGCATCGCCGAAAGATTTTCTTAGGAATCTTATTCATCACTTTCATTCTCCCAACAAGATTTTTCAGCTAATACTTCAATCCACATTTATACTGCTAATCAACGTATTTTATGTAGTCTAAACTACTAACCTACGGAGAGAAATTAAACCATTTGTGAAATTAACACTTTTTTCCATGTAAGTTGGAACATGAGGCTCGTGTTCAAGGAATAGTGCACAAAGAAAGTTTTAGAGCAAAGAAAACAGACTGGCCATTGTATGTTAGTATAAGTTATCAAAGTGCAGGCCAAAAATAACTAAACCAAATATTCCTGTGAAATTTATTCTAAGTGTGCTTTGATATAAAAATTAAATGAAAAATTAATAAAGCCTATGAATATAAAACTTGGTAAGAATCATATTCTCTATAGTAAAAGGATTATTTTCGAACTTTAGAGAGGCAATATATTTCAGTGTTTAATTGCTAGCAGTAATTAGATTCTGTAGCTGATTCCCTGGCTGAATACCAGTATCTGAGGTAGAGAAGAAGAAAGCTAGCCCCCTGACTAGTAGATCCCAGTATAGAACACTTCCTGGTCTCAGAAACTTTTAACTAGGAGTTACCCACGTCATAAAAACAAGATTTTCTTCTACACAGGTGTTGACATTTTTACATCTGCCCTTTACATTTCACTAGGTAAGAATTTATTTCTCCCTTTCTCTTCCAAAAGCTACCTGTCCTAGGGAGCCATCCCTAAATTAAGCCTAATTAAGAAGGCTATGTGCTCCTTAAGGACAAAGCACCTATACAATATTTATTTTGTGCATTACACGTTGCTTAATTAATCATATATCTTTAGTTCCACAGCAATCTATTAATTCAACAAATATTATCAAAGACCGTTGTTTGCCAGATAGTGTGCCGGGTGCTAAGATTACAAAATTATTAGTTCAGTCATTTAATATTTATAAAACACTGCGTCTCATGTTCTGCCTCGGTTGGAGGAACGCAATGGTGAGCCAGATAGACAAGGTTCCCAGTCTAGCAGGAAAGATAAACAATTATAACAAAGAAGTGTGAAGAGTGTTATGAGAAGGAAAGATAAGGAGTGTGGGAAACAAAGTAAGAGCACCTAACCTGACTAAATTGTTTGTGGGGGCAGAAGGAAGGGGGGGGGGAGGGGTGGGGAATTAGGAAAGAAGCGTCGGTCTCTAAACGGAGCCAAATGGAAGAAGATGGGCAGGAGTTAGCTATCCTGCAGTGAGAAATGACATTGGATTTGCATTTTAGAAGGTTCCCTAAGGCTGCTTCTTGAACTGTAGGTTGGAAGGAGACAAGACCTACGAAACCAGTTTGGATTTTGTTAACAGTAGTCTGGGGAGGAGATGTTGGTGGCCTGGAGTAAAGCAGAGGGGGTTAAGAGAAGTGAGCAGATAAGAGATTTAGGAGATAGATAGAAACAACAGAGGTGTGTGGGAGACCGGAGGCGAGTGTGACTCAGATTTCAGCTTGGGCGTCAGAATGAAGGTGGTGACATTCACTAAGAGGGGAGCTAGGAAGAGGAGCAGATGGGAGGAAATGTGAGTAACTTTGGACACATTTAATGTAAAGTGCCTAAGGGACATCTAAGCAGAAATATCAGTAAACTGTTATTTGGGTCTGGGGTTTAGCGGAGAGAACTGGGCTAAGGATGAATCATCAACATATACCATCTATGCCTAAATAAATATAAGGCACCTCTGAATAGAGATGGAGCCCCATTTTCCCAGTTAAAATCCATCTCTAATAAAACTTTGTCTCCAGCTTAAATATTTGAACTTTTAGAGATGTAGACAAAATAATCAGAGATCTACTGATAATATTTAATGTATTAACTTAATTATACTTACACACTTTAAACTATTTGGGAAATAATAATTTTTAAAATCATTTTATCGAAGATCGTCACAGTGTTTTTATTGTCACCAGAGTCACATTTGGAGTCTCTGACATGGTTTCCCAAGACAGATGATCTTTACTTCCACCTAAATGTTTTACATGATACATGACGTTGTCACTGGGAATTTTACTCTAGGCCACAGTATCTAATCACACTACATCATTCATCCTGTATTCATATTCACTTATATATTTTTTCATAATGACTCTTAAGGGCTTGTTTACAAGGACATCCAACACTTGGTAAATTTGAAGGTATTTCCCTGGAAGTAATTTCTAAATCAGTGTTATATTTTTTGTTTCCTTTCTTACTAATTTTGTCAGATGGCTTCTATATGAACATTGAATGAGATTACTTAATGCTAATGCATATTCCCCCAAAGAGCATTTTGATGTTCAAAATAATTGAGAGAACATCCAGTAATATGGACCTTTTTAAAAATTTTTAAAGTTTATTTACTTATTTTGAGAGAGACAGAGATAGCATGAGTGGAGAAGAGGCAGAAAGAGAGAGAGAGAGAGAGAGAGAATCCCAAGCAGGCTTTGAGCTCTAGCTCAAAGCCTGACTCGGGGATAAAACCCACGAAACTGAGATCATGATCTGGGCCAAAATCAAAAGTCAGACACTTGACCGACTGAACCACCCAGGCACCCCTATGAAGGACTTTTTAAAGATCAGAATATAAGGTGACTCTCCCTTTTCTAAGGGATTATTATTGGGGTTGGGGTGGGGGTTGCTATTATGTTCCAGTATATACAGTAATGCCAAGGAAGTAGTTGAGATTGCCCCAGGAAAGTTTCAGACCAGAGAGGAGGATTTAGGACTAGGACCAAACCCAGGGAACACCAACACATTTAAGGTACAGAATAAGAATAGGAACGTGCAAAGAAACAAGCAGACATATAAAAAGAAACCCAGAAGCATGTAGTGTCACAGAAGGCAAGAAAAGAAAGTGCTTCAGGAATACAGGAGTAGTCAATAGTGTCACATGCTCCTAAGAGGTCAAGTAAGGTAGACCTGAAAAACATCTGTTGCATTTAGTGATAAGGTAGTCATAGACAACCTTAGCAAGTACAGTTGCAGGAGGAGTAAGGCCACTCGATTGCTATGGCTTGTCACAGAGTATGAACAACTTCCTCAAGGTGTTTACTTATAATAGGAAGAAAGAGTTGGGGAGTCTAGAATGGATTTTGTTAAGAGGGAAGTGAGCTTAAGTGCTGATCCAAGGAGCCAATAGAGAGGGAAGTGTTGAAGATTCAAAAGAGCAAGGGGATAATTGATACCTTAGAAACAGTGTAGTAGATAATTTGGCAGCTGTCATTCAGCAAGGCCCATGATTATCTGACCTCAGTAGTCTCCAGCAACTATCAGTATGCAAAAAGGATTTCGCAGAATAGAGTTACACCCTGGCCCTGTGGTTTCCAGGCAGCTTTCCGCGGTATTTGAGCCCGTGTTGTCCTTGCAACACCTTAATGAAGAATAAAAATAAGAAACAACATCCTGACATTTGCTACCCAGTGCTCTCTCCTCAAAGGACACATGGCTGGGTCCCAACAGACAGCAGTCACAAAACAGGGCAGTCCAGGTTTCCAGCAAGAATGACAGGATTTTGCTTTTTGGTTGCAAGCGACAGAAACCCAATACAAAATACTATCTTAAGCAGAAAGAAATTTTATTGGAAGGACCCTGGAATCTCAGGACAAGGAGGCAGCCAGACCTCAGGAATGGAACTAGAAACTGCAGCACTTTAAGGAACTCAGAAAATCCTCTTTTGGAGTCTCTTGTCTCTGCACAACTTTCTGAATCTGCCTCAGCTTCACATTTGTTGCAGAATAGCTCTGTGTCCTAGTCCACAGGGCAGAAAATAGGCACTACCAACAATTTCCAAGTTCCAAGTTACCCTGTTACACTCTGCTTCTGTCAGTCCCAGTTACAAACTTCCCAGTGAAAGGACCATTGCCAACTCTAGTTTAGGTGCCCACTCTAACCCATGGAGGCAGTAATATGGCAGCTCCCACTGCAACTAAGTAAATGAAAGAGGAATGTGCAACTCATGGAAAAGAGGTGCCAGAGTAATTCGACAGGCATGTATTGCACCTGGGTTCCATTTAGCACTCTATCCCAATTGCCCAACCTCTTAACTGGTGTTTAATAAATATCTTCCTAAGGAATACATATTTGATGTTATATAAAGATTAATTGGGGCACCTGGGTTGCTCAGTAGGTTAAGCGTCCGACTTTGGCTCAGGTCATGATCCCATGGCTCGTGGGTTCGAGCCCTGTGTCGGGCTCTGCGCTGACAGCTCAGAGCCTGGAGTCTGCTTTAGATTCTGTGTCTCCCTTTCTCTCTGCCCCTCCCCCCTCTCAAAAATAAACAAACATAAAAAATAATAAAGATTTATTAAGCTGTGGGAGTTTAGATATAGGTCAAGGTATTTGCTTGCATGAGAAGAGGCAGAAAACAAGAAAGCAAAGATGCCTATGTGCAGATGGGTTCATAGGAAAGAGGATACAAAATTCATTTTTGAGGGTCTTGATATTCTCCATGAAGTAGGAGCAAGGACTTCTGCTGCAAGAAGAGAAGGAGTGTGGTAAGGTGTTTAAGGAGAATGGCAAATGTTTGGGAGAGTCGCAGAGGAGATTGAGAGAGGGAAGTATACACGGGTCCAGCTGAAATTCTTAGTGATACATTTGTGATTTCTTGTCCATCTAGTATCCCAAAGGCTATATATAGTAAGAGGAGAGAATTTGGATGGTTGGAGTGACCCAGAGTTGGGGATTTCTAGGAGTGGGCAAAGAAGTAAAAGAACAAGACATTGAGGCACTCAAGGAGGCCAAAAAATTGAATTCTTGAAGTGGTAAATAATGTGCTCTAGTCTAAATAGGGAAAGAAAGAAATCCAGAATGGGAGGAATGACTAGGACAAAATAAGAGTGTCAACATATTGGAGTACTAAAGAAGATCCAAGAGTAGATGTACTGTGTATGAGAATGGAAGTAGGAGCATAATGATGGAAGATTGTGTATTTGAGACTAGACGTTTACTGTTTCAGAAGAGTCAAGGAAGCCAAGAAACTTTTAGGCAATAGTGTTTGGTGCATTACTTTTTGGTGCATGGCTTCCATGTTTTGGAAATGTTGGGAGTTTTCTTCTCCTTGCTGTGGACTCAGCTCTAGCCAGTTTCCTACCATTAAGCTTGTCTCTCTCTCTCTCTCTCTCTCTCTCTCTCTCTCTCTCTCTTTCTTACACACACACACACACACACACACACATCAGTTCACCTTCCACAAAGAAGTTGAAGTGGCCAAAACAATATTACCAGAGGAGCAGAGGAGAGGCTAGCTCCTCTTCCCAGCTACAGCCCTCCCCACCCACCACCACCACCACCACCACACAGTCCGCTCTCCAACTAGGGAGCTGAATTCGAAAACATAAATACATCAAGAAGTTCATTTTTGACTTTAGCTTATGTCCTATATCAGGGCTACCTGTATTTTGGTTTCCTTCTATTAGCTCTGAGAAACTCCCAAGCAGAAGGCATTCTCAACCTTACCACTAATAGGAAGCAATGGGATTGCTAGTCTATATTGACATTTTCCTGCACTGTTTGTTGCCATGCAATCTCCTCTTAGGTGTTCAAGATTGTGGGAAGGGAGAGAGAAGAGAGCAGGGTCAGTGTGGCTAAGAGACAGGTCATCCACAAAGCTGATGAAGTCACCCAGGATGGCTGGCATGAAGCAGTTAGAGTAGAGAGAAAGAATATAAGCCACTTGACACTTAACGTATCCGAGAAATGACTCAGAAGTTGATTATTATATAACACCAACAAAATGACACTGAGCTAGATGCCATGATTATCAAAATCAAACAGAATCTTTGTTTTCCTTAGGAATTTTTGTTTTGGCCCCAAAATGTAAGTGAAATGGTGGGAAATGATAATGAGATTCCAGACGAATATTAACACCACCTACTGGTCACTTGAGATCTGAACAAATGAGGTCCACAGAAGTGGCCTGGGGAGAAAGTTAGATTTAAAAAACATAACAAAACAGGAGATACAGGGAATGCCCCAGCAGAGAATGGGTAAATGGAGGCATTTGTTTATGACCCAATGGGACTTCCAGGGGAACAGAGAAGATGTTTGGAAGGGAGGCTGAGCATTGGAAGCTTACATCAATGGGGAGGAAGTGCAGAAGATCATAGAAGGAGCCTGCACGATAATGACCTCAGTGATGAGAGGTTCTGAATCGGTGGCAACACTAAGCCAATGTACCACGGTGAAGACTGGATTGTGAGGATCCCATCCCAGCCTGACACAGCTTTTGGTGTTTGACTCAGTCACTAGAGGCCTAATGGCCAGAGAAGGGCCAGTCTGTTGGCCGCTTACATGAAGGTTCTAGATTCTGCACGTGTACCCTCAGGTGGACAGCCACAACCACAGCAGCTGGGCAACACTGCAGAAGCAGTAATGACCCACAAGCAGATATGAAAGGTTTCTCCCGTCTAGAAGTTCAAGGGTGCTGCTCTCAGGAGAGGTAACCAACCTGATAACTTAGTGCGGGGATCACACTAAAGAATCACCCAAGGAATATGTTTAAAATGCACAAAGAAACTGGTGCAGCCACTCTGGAAAACAGTATGGAGGTTCCTCAAAAAGCTAAAAATAGAACTACCCTATGCCCCAGCAATTGCACTACTAGGTATATATCCGAGGGATACAGGTGTGCTGTTCCGAAGGGACACATATACCCCAATGTTTATAGCAGCACTATCGACAATAGCCAAAGTATGGAAAGAGCCCAAATGTCCATCGACAGATGAATGGATAAAGAAGATGTGGTGTATATATACATATATACAGTGGAGTATTACTCGGCAATCCAAAAGAATGAAATCTTGCCATTTGCAACAACATGGGTGGAAGTAGAGGGTATTATGCTAAGTGAAACAAGTCAGTCAGAGAAAGACATTGATATTTATCAATGACTTCACTCATATGAGGAATTTAAGATACAAAACAGATGAACATAAGGGAAGGGAATCAAAAAGAATATAAAAATGGGAAGGGGGGCAAAACATAAGAGACTCTTAAATACAGAGAACAAACTGAGGGTTGCTGGAGGGGCTGTGGGTGGGGAGATGGGCTAAATGGGCAAGGGGCATTAAGGAAGACACTTGTTGGGAAGAGCCCTGGGTGTTATACATAGGGTATGAATCACTGGAATCTACTTCTGAAAACATTATTGCAGTATTGCTAAATTGGATGTAAGATAAAAATTAATTAGTTAATTAATTAATTAAAAAATAAAACATGGAAAGATTCCTAGGCTTCACCCCAATCCTCTTGAATTATTAACTCCCAGGGGCGGACCCTAGGAGTATGTATTTTTGAGAAATCTCTAGATGGCTTCAGAATTTAATTATAACAGGAACTTAAGGCTAGTGATGTCATTGAATATCAGAAGTAAGCTGTGACTCAAAGGATAATCAGCTTTATAGATTTTTATATTCTTAAATCCAGCCTTCTCTAATTGCATTAAAATAAGCCAAGACATTAACTTGTAACTGCCTATATTTAGCACTTTTCTCTTCCTCCTCTCTTTTTCCTTCTTGACATTATTTTTATTTGAAATCATACCTGCTTGTCATTGGTGATTTTAAAAACCATCCCATTTGATGCTGCATTTATCAAATTTCCCAATATTAAAGGAATGCATGCTTTGGAACTTGTGGAAAATTCCCCAAAGTAAATAGAAGAGTAAAATTACCTATATTCCTGCTTCCCACACCACGCTTAATGTTTGGCTGTATCTTCTTCCATTTTTATTTCTCGCCACAAAGCTTTTTTTCTATATTTATAATTATAATATATATAGAAAAAAAACTTGGTAATCTTTTCTGGCTTAAAAAACTACACTAAGGGTGCCTGGATGGCTCAGTTGGTTGACCATCTGACTTCAGCTTAGGTCATGATCTCACAGTTTGTGAGTTCAACCCCATCGGGCTTGCTGCTGTGGGCACAGAGTCTGCTACAGCTCCTCTGTCTCCCCCTCTCTCTGCCTCTTCCCCACATGCTCTTTCTCTCTCTCTCAAAAATAAACGTTAAAAAATAATAATTAATTAATTAATTTAAAAAACTGCACTAGTTTTTAACTTTGTAACTTTGTAAGAAACTAGTGGAAGAAAATTTGTAATCATACTATATATGTAAATACATATTCTACTTTCTTAAACATATATTCTGCTTTCCTGAACTTAAACTTATCATAAATACTTTCCTATGTTATAAACTATTATTCTTAAAAATATATGCAATACTTGACAATTTTATGTGAGAAGATAAATCATAATTGCCTACACCATTTTATTTTTTTGGTTTGCTTATTTATTTATTTTGAGACAGAGAGAGAGGATGAATAGGAGGGGGGGAGCAGAGAGAGAGGGAGAGAGAATCCCAAGACTCACTAACCCTGAGATCATGACCTGAGCTGAAATCAAGAGTTAGAGACTTAACAGATTGAGCCACCCAGGAACCCCTACCATTTTCTTATTGTTGGGTATTTGCTGTTGTTTATTCATTCCATAAATATTTATCAATTTCCTGCTACATACTGGGCAGAGTTCTGGGGCCTAGAAATACAGTAGGGAAGAAAGTGGGCAAATTCTCATACAGCTTACATTCTAGCAGGGGAAAGAATGGCAATAAATAAATGTTAGGTGATAAAAAAATGCCCCCCCAAAAAAGCAGGGAAAGGGATAAAGGACGACAAAGCCACTATTTTATATAACATGGTTAACACAAACAATACTGCAATGAGAATAGTGTTTCATAATCCTTTTAAGTTTTTCAAATTGTTTTGCCAAGATACTTTAACCAGAGAAAAAAATGACTGAATCAAAAGTGTGAATATTTTTCATATTTGTTGATACATATTGGTAATTCCATTCCAAAGGGTTGGACCAATTTCTATTCCCACCTTCAAGATGGGATCACTGGGCATTTATACTATTTTGTAACCTTTGCTGCTTTGAATTTCTTATTGATTTGAATGAGCTTTTAAAAGAGTACAAGTTTAACTTTTATCATATTTGCTATGAGTAACTTTTTCAGATTCTTGATTGACCCCTAATTTTCATGGGGTGCTCCTCTCTCTGCATAATTACCAGCTGTCCCAACACTCTTTGCTGAATGGTTTTTTTCCCCCTCATACATTGGTTTGGGCAGTTACATTTATTATATATTAATATCTTAAAGTCTATCGGAATCTATGTCAAGGTTATTTATCTTGCTCACTCATCTATTTTGCATCAATACCGCACTGTGTACTTATTTGAGTATAAGACATTCGAATACCTGTCAGGGCTAATTCTCCCTCATTATGCTTACCTTTAATGTATATTCTTTTTATTTATTTAAAAAAATTTTTTTTATGTTTTATATATTTTTTGAGAGAGAGAGACAGTGAGAGCAGGGGAGGGACAGAGAGAGAAGGAGAGACAGAATCCGAAGACAGTCTCCAGGCTCTGAAGCACAGAGCCCAACGCGGGGCTCGAACCCACAACTGTGAGATCATGACCCGAGCTGAAGTCAGACGCTCAACTGACTGAGCCATCCAGGCACCTTACCTTTAATGTATATTCTTTTTGTTACTCTTTGTGATTTATTCTTCTAGACAAATATTATACTAATTTCATCAAATATTCATCACAGTCTGCTTCCTACCATTTTTGTATTTTTGATGCCGTTAGGAATGGGATTTCCTTTTTCATACGTTGTTAATACATTATTGCTGTTATACAGGCTAGCTATTGATTTTAGTATATTTGTCTAATCCTACCATTTTATTGAACTCTTTTTATCAATTCAATAGCTTTTTATGGCATCTCTTTGGTTTTAGAGCTATACCACTCATTTTCCCTTAAACAGTGTTTCTAACAGGTTTTACTCTATTTTTGATGTTACCTGATGTTTTAGGATTTATTACTGTTATGTTCTTATTTTGAAATACACCTCTTATCAAAATAAAACTATGCTCTTTGCTAAATGGCTTTGGCCTTAAATTTTACTTTCTTTACCTCTATTTGGTTTATTTGTGCTTAATATATCTTTACTTTGCTTTTATTTTTAAACTTTATCCTTTTTGATGTTACATTGGCGAGATCAGTTCAGCAGCAAATTAAGAGAGAGGAAAATACAATTCATTGGTTTAGATTATCTTGGTCCCATGCTCCTCATCTCTTATCTAGATAACACAAGCCACCATTTCTGCCATTGAATTGGGGTCCTAAGTAGTCCCAGTCTCAATATGACCACTTTTCCAAAGCACATATCTGAGCAATAGAAGATTGATTTCATGGCCTCTGTATGAAGTGAGGGGAAAAGAGACGAGATTGAGAGCTTTTGAGAATAAAAGGCTCCCTTTCTAAACCATCTCCAGGGCTGCCAGCCTATACCTTCTGCCAGCTAAAGGCAATAGAGAAGAACAAGAATCACTTAAGGGAACAGACTTTCCAAAAGGAACACCCTTCCTGTCACCTCCCAGCATTCTCAGGGAACTGATGGTCAAAGTCAGAGTCTCCAAGCATGTGACACTGAGGGGCGCTAGTCCTGGATGAAGATTGTATCAAAAACCAGTACATTTCCCTGACAGCTATGCGACCAAGAACGTCAAGATCTGTACATCTGCTTTCAGGACATGGAGTTACCGTTTTGGATGGTTTTTAGTCCCTTACCAGCAGCTTAGAAATCAAATTACTCTGCTGAGTGCCAGAGGCCCTAGCTCACGACTGAACCACTAAATCAGACTAATTGAGGTAACAAATATGCCCGAACACTGCTTCCTTGAGAAAATGCAATCCTCAGACGACATGACATTTACATCTGACCTGGCTGAACATATTGACAACTAGGCATTTCTGAGACTGCTTTTGATTTGTATTGATTAAAAGAAATATGAAATGAATTTTAAGAGTCCAAATGTACCTTTGCCCTGATTCAAACACAAACACCAAATAGAAATTTGTAAGTAGAATGCAAATCTGGCACAAGTCAGTAACAATTGAGAGCTTTTATCGCCTGACAGCAGCTTTCAGGCCCATATGAGATGATTTCAGGGGTTTGGTTCAGTTCATAATGGGCCAAGTGTCAATGTCACAAATGCCTTCCAGGAATTATTACAGTTGTTTGCCTATTGTGTTGGCAGTCTGAGCAGGACAACTATGAAGTATGATGTTACCAACAGCATATATTCCTTTCTTACTCCTAGCTAGATGTGGTGCTTTGAGGACAAAAAATGAGGTGAGGATAAATAACTTTTACTTGAACTTGGCAGATACCTTCAAAACATTTGGTTCAACTCTTTTTAATCACAGTGAAACAAACATTAAGGAAAAAAAATAGAAAATTCCTTTAATAATTGGACTGTAAAGTTAATGGCAAGAAGAAAGTCTTGTAATATAATGCAATGTGATGTAATGGAAAAGGAATCCACCAGAAGTGTATAACATCACAGAGAGGAAAGATGTTTTCCTGAAGATTGCCATGCACCATGCTGGTATGTTAAACAGGCTGATATTTTAATCAATGCTTAGGACCCTAAAATAAGCTCATACGATATTGAGATTTCTCTTTAAATGAATTATTCATAGACCGAATAGCAAATTAAAAATAACATTATTGCATGATCCTTTTTTGCCAACACAAAAACTCTAAATGAAGAGAAAGAAAGGGTAACCATGGCAAATAGGGTACTTGAGCTATAACTCAAAAGAATTGGGCATGTTTTGTTCCTAGCTTCCTACTCACTCATTTACTTTCGTAGATTCCCAAATCCCCTGTATGTACATGTGCCAGATCCCAGAGATATTTGGCCAACTATGAACAATACCGTGGACCTGAACAACATAGACTTTGTGACTTTGAAACTGAAAAGTATTTTATGATTTTGTTTTTGATTTTATCATGTTTGATTATCTTTTAGGAGGTCAGTCCTAAATATCCCCCAGCTACCTTGACTGACTATTATGGACTATTTACTCATTTTTGTATACCTTGAGAGAGAAATTCTCTTCAAGCACAGCTCTGAGAGGAAGCATGGTTGAATTAGAGAAGGACAGTATAACTGGAATTAGAGTACCAAGGCTTGGCTTCCAGATCTATTCTAGATAAGCTTGTTTATTATTACTTAATCAATTTTCAGAACAGATATACTGAATGCCACTGAGGCACAAGGCTTTATGGGTGAGGCTGAGCTGCTGATTCCCTCAGCCTTTGGACTGGCTGTGTGGCAACAAGCAGACTCAATAGTGTGCTCAACCCCAGTAGGCTGTGAAAATGGTTCTGCATACCTTCTCCATAAGCATCTTTGCTGCAAGCATTTTTGTCACATTTTTGCTGCATAACTAATTGGCTGTAAGGCAGTTTTGCCATACAAGATAAAATCATGAAAAATAAAAGAGGACATGCATTAAAAAGGACATAAGGCAACATCAAAATAAACTACAAAATTAAAAAGACTTTATTGTGAAATACAAAATATTTGAGTACATTTACAATGTATACTGTAGATTCATGGAAGTAGTGCACAAATAACTGATTTTGTTTTGTGGATTGTACCTAAGTGTTTGTCTTCAAAGTCTTTCGTTCACAGTATGACACATTATTTTTGCTTGTTGATTTGGCTTCTTGTTCAGCATTGCACTTTTTCTTTTTTCACTAAAATTACTTCCTTCCTTTAGAATGCATATATGTAACTGAGCCTTGCATTATGTTGTGAAAGCTTTCCATACTGTTTTTTTTAACATTTATTTTTGAGAGACAGAGAATGAGTGGGGGTGGGGCAGAAAGAGAGAGGGGGGACATGAAATATGAAGCAGGCTCCAGGCTCTGAACTGTCAGCACAGAGCTCAAAGCAGGGCTCGAACTCATGGACTGTGAGATCATGACCTGAGCCAAAGTCAGATGCGTAACCGACTGAGCCACCCAAGTGTCCCTGCACTGTTGTTTTGTTCTTAGCATATTGTCACATGTCTGCTGACAGATGTTCCAAAGTTTTACAGCAAATGTGGGTTCAAATTTCTGTTCTGTTCTATAGACCGTTATGAGGACTACGATGTATACTCTAAAAAAACAAGAGCACTGTGTCAAGAAATGAGACCAAACTGTCAGCCAGTTGATGAAACCAACAAACTGTCAAACCCAACAGTGGATCAGTTATATTTTTTATCTTTTAGGGCAAAATTGCCTTATGGCCAATTAGTTAAGCAGTAAAAATGTTTGCTGAGAAAATGCTTATGGCAAAAATACCAGATATGGTAAAAATATGACCAGTTTCTATGAAATCCATGATATTAAAAATACTGGATTGACTAACATCGGCATTTCTCAGTCAAGACATACAAAGGCTGAAACTATGGCTTTTGGGTGAGTATGTGTCAATGTGGGTTTGTTGAGTATAACAAATGTACACCTCTGGTGCAGGTGTCCATAAGGCGGTAGGGCATATGTGGGGAATCCCTAGACCTTCCATTCAATTTCACTGTGAACCTAAAACGTCTCTAAAACAAACCAAAAAAACCCTATTAAAATTTTTTAGCGTTTATTCATTTTTTGAGAGAGAGACAGAGCGTGAGTGGGGGGGCGCAGGGAGAGAAGAACACAGAATCTGAAGCAGGCTCCAGGCTCTGAGCTGTCAGCACAGAGCCTAATGCGGGGCTTGAACCGACAAACTGTAAGACCATGACCTGAGCTGAAGTCAGATACTCAACCAACTGAGCCACCCAGGTCCTATATAAAAGAAGAAGAAGAAGAAGAAGAAGAAGAAGAAGAAGAAGAAGAAGAAGAAGAAGAAGAAGAAGACAGGAACAAAGCTTTTAAAAAAGCATGGTGTGAACACAGGGACAACCTGCCCTTCTTGGGTTTCTTGTCCTGTTCTCGCTCTCCTCCTATCCATTTTCCTTATAGGCATCCTAGAGATTATTCTAAATGCATGTCCTACTGAAATCCCACCAATGAAGCCCATTGTCTATAGGGAAATGTCTAAACATGACTTGTAAGGTTTGTCTTACTCTAGCCTGTGTCTCCTTCTCCAGGCTCATCTCCTATCATGGCCACACAAACCCCTGTAGCAGTGTTACCTGGCTTCTAGCTCTTTAGATACCCCATGCTTTTTTTATATGCCTCCATGCCTTTGCTCAAGTTGTGCCCTCTGGCAAATTCCAACTCCTCTTTTAAATTTCAACTCTTCTGGAAAGTTTTTCTTGCTTAGACCCCATGCCCCCACAATTCTACTCTCATGTAGCCAACTGCTCCCTCATTTTTGGCTACCTGTCCACCTCAAACAAACTTCTGTGATTACACTTATTGCCATATTATGACTTGCAGGTCTGCTTCCCCAACTAGGGCAGGGACCACACCTTATTCGTCTTGGAAATTCTGAGGGCTGGCGCTGTAGGCACTGGAGTAACATTTTTGGGCAGATGGACACACACCAACAGATGGTTGAATGGATGAATGAATTCAGGTTAATGAGGTCTTGTTCACCAAATCTCAAAACTCTGGTACAGAAGCTTTATGAATAAAAAGAGGTATAATTTTATATAATGTACATTTATTTGGTACTTGGCATGTCACAATTTATCCTTTTTTTATTAATTTTCTATTTCTCCCAGGAGATCATAAATTGCCAACACATAATACCAGTGAGGTGTTCTGTAAGTGGCATGAGACTTGATTCTTCTCAGAGTTTGTGTTGCAAGTGTCTGATCTCTAAGACAAGTCTAGCCGCTTATTGTCCCAGGGGTCCTCTTGGGAGCAACATTATTTACTGGTGGCTAGTTAGAACTGGTGACTAGTTAGAACCGTGTGGAGCTTAAATTTGTTGCAAAAGCCAAAGGGCTGCCCTCCTTCTAATCTCTGGAGGCATCCATATGACTTAGTAAGAACGCTCCCTTATCTTTACTTCTGAACCCAGAGTTTAGTTGAGTAAAGTAAATAGGGGTAAGTTTCTTCTGTAATTCAAAGCATCATCTCTGAATAGAATAACAGAGTTTAATTAAAGATTTAGATTTTTTTAAGTGATTGTAAAAAAAAAAAAAAAGTAGTTCCTATGCCAAAGGAAAATATCAGAACAAAATAGGATCTTAAACTGAGCAAGACTTATCTTTATACTTACTGGGTGATTAGGACCGTCTTGTCTACTGCTGTTCTCATCTAAATCAGAGGCCCCAAATCCCAGAAATGCAATTGGCTAGTGAGACGGGACTTTGTGCCACTAAGTAAAGCCCCACATGATGCCCCGGCCAGAAACCCTTCAGCTTTTTAGCCCTGACCATCTCAGTCCTTACAAAGTCGTGTTTGGGGAGATAGTGGACTCTTTTTAAGCTTGCAGAGTTTCTGATTTCGGAGGCATTTTTACCGCATAGCTAGAAGAGTGCCTTTTTGAGTTTGGACTTCCTAACCTTGAGATGGAGTTGAAGTGCTTCTTCACTGAGTGTGAAATGAGCAGATGGTGTTGTCTCACTCCAGTTTGTTTTGCATGGACTGAGGAGGGGCGGTGGGGGAAGGGATAAATGTGCTCCATCCTTGATTGCTGAACACAACTTATTGGCACAAAGAATCCACTTCACTAGCATTGGATCATCTACTTCTTAAAAAGGAACTGGCTCTTTACTTCCTCCACTCCACTCTGCAGGTTATTATCACTGGATTGTTCTCTTTATCCAGAAGGGATTATATTCTCATTACAGCAACAACACAGAACAAAACAAAACAAACAAACAAACAAACAAACCACACAACATATTTGGTCTGCCCAACCTAATAACTGAAGGAGCTTACTGTGGGCCATTTGAGGTAATGAAAATCACCCAACACACACTTTTTATACAATACCAGTGGACCCTCTCCAGGCATGTTCATCTCATTTTCATTCATTTCTACAGTCATCTCATCAACATCCAAAGATGTCCCCAGTGAACCAAGACAAGGGGCCTGATGACTATCATGGAAAAGTTGCTAAATCCCCAGTGACCCTCTGCTAGTTCTCCGTCTGGACTGCTAGGGGGAACATAGGCCAGAAAAGTGGTAGTGAGATCTCATCTTCCACTTTATCTTTGGGAACATTTGGACCTTCTACGAGGTTCCCAGGTGGAACCCTACTTGAATCTCATCCAAGGAAAAAGGCTTATAGGGCTAGAAGCGCTGTCTGCTCTGTCAGCTCTCACCACGTGTGTGCTCCGTTTCCACCACACATCACTGTGATGCAGCTATAGCACCTCTTTGTGCTTCCCAGCAACCCCCTTCCCGTTTTCATTCACTGGCACAAAAACCCCAGTAATTAACGTACACTTTGCTGAAGATTTAATTAGGGAGAGAGAAGGACCCCATGACACACAGAAGCACCCCCCCAGACACCATCATCCCTGTAAGCAATGCATTTCTCTCTTTACAATTTGTCTACTGCCGTTCTTTCACGCCCTTCTAAATTCAGCTCAACTTGCACCATCCCCTCAGCGAAAGCTTTGCAGTTAGTGGACCTATCACCCTTTTTAGAAAGCGAGTTAGTAACCACCTATTACTATGTAAGCCCGTTCTCTGAGGGTCTTATTCCCACCTCATGAGACACTGAACAACATCTAATCTTCTCCCTATAGGTAATATTGTTAGCATAGTCTTCTTAACCTCCTTGTATCAGGTCTGGCCCAGTCTCCAGAATTCACCGAGGCTACTTCTTACTTTGCTTATTTAACTTGCTATTCCCTACTCTCATCTCCTGTTTCATTGACCTCCTTTTCCTCTGATCCTCAGCAACTAAGCCAGACTTGCCTTGGCCTTTCCTTGCTTTGGTGGCCTGTTTTGGATACCCCTTCTTTAGGCAGTCCCACCCCTTTCCCTAAGACAGAACCCATGTACCACATAGGGAGGCCCTGCTGCTTCCATCCAGCTGGAACCACTCACTGAGAGTGGTGGGTCACATGTCACCAAATCACTGTCCTTAGATGAGATCCTACACCAGTACCTTTAAGTTTGACCGATGGGCCATAGTGGCCTCAGAGACTGACATGGAGTAGAGATGGCCGACCACAGCTCAGCTCTGGATCCCTTCCTGGTCTGTGCTCTGTCTGTTCCTTGTTGAGTTTACCACTGTGTCTGCCTTGCCAGGTTGACAGCTGTCCATTTGGACCTGGCTCTGCCTTTGGAATGCTAGCTGTCAGAATCAGGGCCTTGCCTCTATGCCTCACTGTCAAGTTTGCCACTGCTTTGGGAGTCCCCTTTTATGGCTTTGGTAGCCTTGCTTTACCTCAGCTGTGGAAAGGCCCCTGCCTGGGACCTGCTTGGTGGGCATCTCCCATCCCCCCATCCTTTGCAGTCACTCAGGAGGCACAAAACAAATTCACAGTTTCCAGGAAAAGAACTAGAAGAACTGACAAAGTTATAATAGGTTTGCCAGGTGTCTGGTATTGAACCAGACAATCTGGTATTTTAACTTCCTGTCTAGTTAAAACAGAAAAAAAAAATTTTTTTTAAAGGAAGCACATATTTCTTAATAGTTATGAAGTAAAAGAACTATTTCTAATATATGCATATTGAAATGGGCAGATTAATTACTTAAATCAATTTTTACATCAACCCCACTTTCCCCTGAGACCCACCCCAAATGCAGCTTGGGTACTTTTATAGGAAAAACCTAGAAACCTAAATTATTGTTGAATATTGAATCTACTCCCCTTTTAATTTAAAAATGTGCAATAACTTGCTCTGTTGTTTTTCAAAACAATATATGTATGTTAGGGAGCTATATAGATAGCAGAAGTGTGTAATCAACCAACTGCTTAAAACTATTTTCAAATGTTTGGTTTTCAACAGAATACAAAATGTGGTCTTCCTACAATTTGTCTCTTAATTTTAAGAGTACAGATGTGTTTTGGGGTGCCTGGGTGGCTCAGTTGGTAAGTGTCCAACTTCGGCTCAGGTTATGATCTCAAGGTCTGTGGGTTTGAGCCTCACGTCAGGCTCTGTGCTGACAGCTGGGAGCCTAGAGTCTGCTTCGGATTCTGTGTCTCTGGCTCTTTCTGCCCCTCCCCTGCTTGCACTCTGTTTCTTTCTCTCTGTCTCTGTCTCTCAAAAATAAATAAACTCTAAAAGAAAAAAAAATTTTAAGTACAGATGTGTTTTAAAGGACATTTAATCATGATTATCATTTCTTTTCACTTAATAAGGTAGTTTTAAAATCCTGTTTGGTATCTAAG
This sequence comes from Cryptoprocta ferox, assembly GCA_028646485.1. Lineage (NCBI taxonomy): Eukaryota > Metazoa > Chordata > Mammalia > Carnivora > Eupleridae > Cryptoprocta > Cryptoprocta ferox. Next base: position 107,475,557 of record CM053560.1, on the reverse strand, counting down.
AGAGCCTCATGAATTCTTTTAGCAATTTCCTCTGTTTTGAACTAAGAAACATTTTTGTCAAAAGGAGCTGGAAGCTATAAAGCTTTGGGGCTGTATTGAACTATACTGGTTTCTCATTTTTTGAAAGCTTGGTAGAATATGTATCTTCTCCAGTTTATAATTTTTTCCTTTTTTCCCCTCATTTACCAATAGAATAAAAGTTAAAAGGTCACATCTTTCTCATCCTATCACCAAAGTAAACATTTCTCCAATTACCCATAAAGGGCAGATGTTTCCAAGGAATTATTTATTGTTTATTAAGAAAAAAAGGCAAAGGCTGTAACAGAAGGCTCTGTGTTACACACATGAGTTCTTAGCAATAGCATTTAAATATCCCTAAACCCAGGGGAAAAAAAAGAAATCAGAGAAATCATGCCACATCGACTATATTTCTAAGAATTTGTTAACCAAGTGCCTGCTGAAATGCATCTCTTTTGTGAATCTGAAGAATTGCTTCTTGTAAGTATCACCTTCACAATTCACTTGTTTCACAAATGTTGATTGCCTGGCACTGTTTTAGACACCGGAAATAGGGCAGTAAACAAAACAGAAAAATCCCTGCGCCTGACAGCTGTGAGAAGAAGCTCTCAGTTTCTTTAACAGTATCAGCTTATTAAAAGTAAGTACAGAACATAAAAGATTATTAGAATCAAAGAAATCCAGGCTTCCACAGCCGGATTGTAAGTTTCTTTCCGGGTGGTACCCTCCTGAAGAAAGAACTGAGAGGCCATCATCTCCAAACTCCTCCTCTGCCCAGATTGGTGTTTGTTAAAACCATCAATAATTTGTTTTAATCGTAGATGGCCCATATCTGGACAAAGAATATCTGAATCCTTGGAATGATTTCTTTATATAAATGACCAACAAATTTTCAGGCTTATCTGATTGTCCGCAGGCACCAACCATTCCTTAAACATCTCTGGTATAAGAAAAGGAAGTTTTAGGAATTGAAACTTAATCAAGTGAAGTAAGGAAATATTCTCACATTGTCTTGAAAGAACAATGCCGTAGAAGGGCATGAGTTATGGAGTCAATGGGGAGAAGCCCAGGGAAGTCCCATCTACCCACATTCCCCTCTCCCTACTACCTCCAATCTATCTCTTCTACCTAGATGTCTCTGCAGAGAAAAAAAAATCCATCATTGGACTGGTTATTACCCTGTGCTGAATTGCCTTCTCTAGGTATCATTTTTAAAATATGCAGATGCCTCTTGGACGATCGTCACACTCTGCTAACAGTCACTGCATCGAGAAGATTGCAGGGAACTAACACTTCAAGGGTTTGAACTACATGCTACACACTTTACATGTCACATTGGTTAATTCCTACAATGATCTCTAAGAGTAGGTTTTCTCATCTTATTGATGAGGAATCTGGGGTCCAGAGAGGTTAAATGACAAACTCCCACATCACGCAGCCTTCGATGCTGGAGCCAATAGTCAAAAGTGACCTTTCTCTCCCTGAGTCTGAATTCATTTATCAAACTCCTTTCCTCTGTGGCACACAAACCTAAGTAAGGATAGCCTTGAGAGTGATGACTGCCTGGCAAGAGGGTTGAAATTGAGGGGAAAAAACAGAGAGATGAAATGAGAGACAAAAAGGAAACATTTTGCTGACTTCCCAGTTTTTTTCTCTGAGGTCAGATTCAGCACAGGGCTACATTCTTACTGCTTTGATAAAATTCCTGATTCTCAGAAATACTGACTTGGCAGGACCTTAGAGGTCATGTAGCCCAACCCACCATTAAAAGCTTTATTCAGTCATTAACTCACTTTATTACTGTTGGTGATCTGGGAAGGAGTGTCATTGACTTGGCAAGTGAGAGCATTTCTCTGAACCACAATTTTCCACTATCTCATCATGGGCTTGTCTGGAGAGATTTGATTTTAAATAATAAAAATTCTTTACATCTCTCATTTTTCACAGTTGTCAAAATGCTTTCACATACACTATGCTCTTTAAACTCTCATTTCTGTAAGGTAGGGAGGGGTGGCATTTTACAGTGGCAAGAGTCCAGACCTTGGCCAGGTAGGTCTGGGCACAAACTCCCACTCGGTGACATACCACCCATGTGAACTTGGAGAGATTATTTCATCTCTTTGAGCTTCCTCTACAAGTCACTTTTTTTCTTTAAGCCTCCAAATCTTCATCTGTAAAATGGGGATGATCAAATCCCCTACAAGAGGTAGAACTAAAGTGTGTGAAAAGCATTTGCTCGTGGCAGGTGTCGCTTGGTTGATTTTCTCTTTCTCTTCTATTTACTTCTGAGGAAGCAGTGGTAAAGCAATTTTCCCGAGATAAAACAGTCAGGGATTGGTGACTAGAGGCCAAGCCCTTTGACTGAAATTCTAAGGCTCTTTGTGCTATCCTGTCCTTCTTAGAATAACTTCCTCCTCCTTCTCTGCCCTTTTGATCTGTACACACCTTATCCTTTTACCGACTCCTGATTTCTTTGTAGTGTAACCTCTTCTGCAACCTTTCTCCACGCTAGGTCTTCTGTTTTGCTGTTTCTGCCCCTTGCATTTCTGTGCTCCTGCTAGTTTCTATGCATACAGCCTCTGGCTAGTTTCCTGTGTGTTTCATATGCTCTTTGGAAGTTCAGGATGTCCTCAACTCAGCTGCGTACCTCGACTGTGAAATCTGGTTCTCATAGATGAGACAGGGCAGCTGTGGTGGCACCCAAGCAGATGGGCTCCTAGTCCCCTGGCTTCTGGTGCTCGAGTGTGACGTGCTACCGCCTGCCTTCTGGATTTTGATTACTGCTCCCATGGCACTGCAGCTTTCCTAACATTCCTCTAACAAACTCTGATTTAAACAGCCCTATGCTCAGCCTTTCATGTACCCTTGTAACACACGGAACTGGTGCAGCCCACGGGGAGGCCCTGAAATGAATCGCTGCCAAAGGATTTGGCGCTTTTAAAGAGGTCATTCTTCCGTGCCTATACAGAAATACATGCAAGTCTTAAAAACTATCTTTATTTAGGTCATTCGAAATGCATGGTCACAATGTTGCACAGAGTGAAAAATAAATGTGTAGGCAAGCAGATTTATAGTACAGCACGCATACATAGCACACGTATTTATGCAGAACACATAATGAAAAAGATACTTGTCACTCATTTTCTTTATCATAAATTCTAGTACAATTGGAATATTATCCAACCCAGAGAAAATAGAGCTCCAGAGATCTGAGAGAATTCTCAAGAGATCATCTTGTCGACCTACCTAGCCATCTGTAAGCAGAGGAAATGTCTAAACTAATCAGAATTGAGAGTTGATGTTCCCTTATTGAAGATCTATATTCTGCCATGAAGTTGTTTATGTATCTAAAGTTGTTTTCTTACCACCAGACAAAATATCTCTTGAAAATTCCCAAATAAGAAGGATCTTATTTATTTTCCTTCCCATGGAAGGTGTTAGACATATGATCTTAGAACACTTGTCAAGAAACTCTAGGTCACATGCCCCTGAGTCCACAGGGCCAACTCTATTTCCTCAAGGCTCCCTACCCACCAGCCCTGAAGAGTCCTCACGTGCTTGCCCACCACTGGCCCAGCTGGTGCCAGACTGATTGCCTACTTGGTACCTCTTGTCCATAGGACCATTGGCGATTTCCAGATTTCTTAGTTTTCTGGAAGGGTAGAACAAAAGTAAATTTAGCAGTTGGCAAGAATTCTATGCTTTTCTGGGCCCCTCGTTGGAATGAAGACTCTCACAGTCCATTGTAAACCATCTTTACTCTTATCGTTTATTCATCCCCTGCCCATCCTCCCCACCTTCCAGAGCACCGGCCTATCCCTCAAGGAACCAGAGAAGAGAATAGGAAGGACAAACTTCACAGTGATCGATGGAGATGGTCTCCTTGATCCCGCACGTTCAGTCCAACATGCCCCTCCCCATGCCCTCTTCCAGTCTTCCTTCTGGTCCCTCCTCACGCTGAGCAAATCCAGAAAATCCAATCCAAGCAAAGAAGACAAAGCAAAACTGCAGCCCACATGTGGAAGCCTGTAAAACACGAGGACCCTTTTCTTCACCCTGCCTCACAATCCACCTGGATGCTTGGCATGCTCTTAAATTCTTTTACACAGTTGCCAGAATTCATTTGAAAGGGTAACCAGAGTTTATCTCCCTTTCTCTGGATTCCCATCTGTCCAGGAAAAAAATCTGTTCTGGAATAACAAAATATCAATATTTCCCCCCAATAGTTTTATAATATACTTATAAACAACATTGTAAGAAAGAGGAAAAAACAAGTGTGTGCAAATAACTGGCTTATCTGTTGTGTGGGCTATCATAGAAAAAGAAATCTGATTTTATTTTTTCTGTGAGAAGAGAGGGAAAACAAATAGGTGATATTCAGCCTTAAAAGTTGGAATCTACAACACCACTGGGCAAGCCCTGTCCTCACCAGAAGCTATTCACCTCTATCTGATATAGACATTCTACTCCCAGGGACTCTTCCAGAGCCCCGGGACTCAAACATCCACTCTCTGTGGACCCCAGCCACTGGCTCAGTGCTGATTTGGGACACATTTGCTTGCTCCTAGTCTCCAAGCCTAGTGAGAATCCCATTAACATCTTAAGGTTTTTTTTAAACATTTTTTAAAAAGTTTATTTAGGGGCGCCTGGGTGGCTCGTCGGTTAAGCGTCCGGCTTCGGCTCAGGTCATGATCTCACGGTTCGTGGGTTTGAGCCCCGCGTCGGGCTCTGTGCAGACAGCCAGCTCAGAGCCTGGAGCCTGCTTCAGATTCTGTATCTCCCTCTCTCTCTGACCCTCCCCCTGCTCACGCTGTCTCTCTCTGTCTCTCAAAAAATAAATTTAAAAACATAAAAAAAAAAGTTTATTTATTTATTTTGAGAGAAAGGGAGTAGGGGAGGGGCAAAGAGAGAGAGAGAGAGAGAGAGAGAGAGAGAGAGAGAAGAGGGAGGGAGAATCCTAGGCAGGATCCATACCATCAGCAGAGAGCTTGATGCAGGGCTCAAACTCAGGAACTGTGAGATCACGACCTGAGCTGAAGTTGGATGCTTAACCGACTGAGCCACCCAAGCTCCCATTATCTTAATGTTTTTTATAAATAGTAGAACACATTTTTATTCTTTTATCTTCTCTTGTTTCTATTTCTTAGAGTGCCTCCTCTTCCTGGTCAGAGCCTGGCACTTTGTCAGCTTCTGCCTTGGCCCAGCCCAGTCTCGGTGCCCCACACCAAGCCCATTACCTGCACTCTTGGTCTTGCCTCTCAGGAGCTTCCTGTGTGTTAACCCGGCTCCATAATGTTTTGGCAAGAGAGTAGCACAGCTGATCTTTGATGATAAGGATTGACTACCAGCAGAGTTAAGAATGCAAGGCCATAAGGGACATGCCTTGCCTTCCTAGCTGGACTCTGTCTAGATTCCAGTACTTCCAACTGGACCGTGAGAGATCCTAACCTTGCACTTAGTCTCCCCTCAAAGGGAGAACTGAATTGGGTATGTATCAGTGTGCTAGGGCTCTCCTAATAAAATACCACACACTGGGTGGCCTAAACAACAGAAACGTATTTCCTCAGAGTCCTTGGATCTGGAAGTCCAAGATCAAGGTGTTATCAGGTTTCATTTCTTCCAGAGCCTCTCTCCTTGGCTTGTAGACAGCCACCTCTTGCTGTGTTCTCACATGGTCTCTCCTGTTTGCATGCATGCCCATGGGGTCTCTCTGTGTGTATCCAAATTTCCTCTTCTTGTAAGAACACCAGTCAGATTGGATTAGGACCCACTCAAATTACCTCATTTTGACGTAATCACCCCTCTTTGAAGGCTCTATCTCCAAATACAGTCACATTCTGAGGTAGCATGGTTTAAGGCATCGATAGAGGAATTCGAGGAAGACACAATTCAACCCATGACTTCCAACATGAAGTGCTCTCACTGGGCAGGTTTTATGCCATGCATGCCACCTTAGAAGCAGATGCTCTGCCTTGAGCTTGGCATCAGTGTCTGGTAAAGCCAGTTATGGTGAGGGCACTGAGTCGGTTTCACTCAAAACATGTCATAAGCAATAGCCACAGACACAGGAAAGAACCGGTTTGGGCTACTTTTATTAAAAGGTAGCTTCAGGTGTGGCAGGTGTTTCTCAGACTCCCATAGCACAGGCTACATGTGGCGGCCAGCTGCTGGCACTCTCTCAGGTGTCCCTCCCTCCCTCCCTGCCCAGCCTCTGGGATCTGAAACCAGGACTGTGTCCTCCCGCCCCCACCTCACCTCCTCCCTCTTCAGCCTTGAACGAGCTCCTACATCACTGTCTCACCTGGTCTAACTCTTCTAAACATACACGCACAGCTGCCCTGGAAAAATGGCAGCCCCCTCTGGTTTCTTTGTCACCCACCCCTAGACCTATCTTCCATGAATGCTTCTTCATAAACCATGTACTTCTCTTGGCTTCTGACTTCAGTTCAACTCCCTTACTACTGCTTTCAGATCTCCTCCCCTTAGCTCATGAGTCCCAAGATGTGCTTTCCAGGTCACACTTGACTTGGCCCCCAGTACCTCTCCACCCATCTCCTCCCCTGAGGCAGCCCCTTCCTGATCAGTCTGGGACACGGACACAAATCTACACAGGAACACCTTGAGCACAAAGGTGTGACGAACCTGGTTAGTGCAGGGAAGAGGTTTTAGCTTTTGGTGAATGCAGTAGTGAAAGTTTTGGCACAGCTGGAAGACTTACAACCCTACACACTTTATAATTCCCAGGGGGACCAAGAGAATGAGAGAATGGTTGTCCAGAGGGATAGACCAGATATCTATAGATACAGATATACTATATATGTGTGTGTGTGTATATATATATATATATATACACTATATAATGAGAAATTGGTCCACATGATTTTGGAGGCTGCGAAGTCCCATAATCTGCTGTTTGCAAACTGGAGAGGAAAAGCCAGTGGTGCAACTGAGTCCAAGTCCAAAGGCTGAGAACCTGGGGAGCCATGGTGTAAATCCTAGTCCAAGGGCAGGAGAAGATGAGATGAGATATTCCAGTTCCAAGAGCGAGGGAGAATAAAAGGGACAAATTCTTCCTTCCTCCACCTTTTGTTCTATTCAGCCCTCACTGGATTGAATGATGCCATTCACATTAGGGAGGGCAATTTACTGAGTCTGTTGATCCAAATGCTAACCTCATCCAGAAACACCCTCACAGACACACTCAGAAACATTCAATCCAGGCACCCCATGGCAGGCAGGGTGACACATAAAATTAACCATCCTGGTGGCCTTTCTGGGTTTCTACCTGGAAAGGTAAAAAGTGGGTCATCCTCATGTGTGGCTAGATATGTAGGCATAGATCATTTATTTGGCAACCTGCTCCCTTAGGTAGAGCGAGAGTTGGTCCGGCCCATGCTGGGAAGGAGGAGATGGAGGGACAAATGAGACTCTTTTCCAAAACACCCCTAACCACTGATCAGGTGGTTAGGTTTATGCCTAGGTTAAGAAGCTTGAGCCCAAAAGACCTGACTGTGGCCACAGCCACCTGCACCTGGGCAGACAGCTCCCTTCTCTCCTGGGGCACTCTTAGCCTGCTCCCCTCCTGGAGCTCAGATGATCCCAGAGTGCGCAGACTGGCCCCTCTGGGAGCAGAAAGCCAAGGAGCTGCCTCCTTCCTCCAGTTTCAATTAGAGCCTCACCCCAGGCTCAGCCCTGGGGCGCCTTCTGACCTAGACTCAGAGGCTCTTGCTAAGGTCCTGGTGCTGTTTGCAAAGAAAAGACCAGTGAGCGGAGGGCCCTCCTGCAACCAGGCATGAATGCAGCATTTGCTGAGAGCTGATGCCTGTTCCCACTCACTTTCTGGCCAAGGGGCCCAGTGCTCCCAAGCTGAACCTCTAAGGGGAGCAGCCACGCCTACAGAACCGTGTTCATTCATGGAGGAAGGAAGAGAAGGGATCCCCCAGAGAAACTTGGCTCTATGGATTCTACTACCCAGCAGAAGGCATTAAGTTAGCCCTTCAGGACCCAGGGGTAGTGGGTGTATTTTGGTGTTTAGGCTGGTCATGAGAAAATCTGGAGAACACTTGATGACAGTTTCCTGGGTCTCTTAGGAGATGTGGACAACATTGTCAGGGTGCCCCAAATCCTGAAGTGGCTTCTTTGAAATTGCAAAACTACCCCACTCTATTACATACTTCTGAAGAAGTACAGTTTTACCTCGTCTTCAGTCCAAGGTGTTCAAAAATTCCTTTTAACTTGTTTTGTTTGAATTAGGCTTTTGTCGGCCAGGCATCTTTCCTCTTGGAGAAATGCCCCTGTGTGATTCTGGGGAAAGCTACAAACCAGAGGGCCCTGCCTCTTGTGACACAATCCCTAGTCAGACCGTTTCTTCTGGGTGTTTGAGTCTGGAGCTGGAACACAGATAGTCAGACGACAGAGGGAACTGAGCTTTCCCAAAATACTGCTGCACAGGAGGGAGGCAGCAGCTCCTTTGTGTTACCGATTAGAAAACAGACGCAGAAAATTAAGTATCTTTTCCAAAATTCCAAACTAATAAATGGCAGAGACATGGGGCACCTGGATGGCTCAGTCAAACGCTCAATTTCGGCTCCTGTCATGATCTCCCGATCTGGGAGTTCAAGCCCCACATTGGGCTCTGTGCTGACAGCTCAGAGCCTGGAGCCTGCTTTGGGTTCTGTGTCTCCCTCTCCCTCTGCCCCTCCCCTGCTCATGCTCTGTCTGTCTCGCTCTCAAAAATAAACAAACATTAAAAAAAAAATTTTTTTAATGGCAGAGCCAGGATCTGAACCCCAGGTCTATGTGACCCCAAAGCCCATGACTGTTCCTCTCATCAAAATAGCCTCCGTTTACCAAGGACTTATTTCCACATTATACAATGAAGAAATTAGGGGGAAATGGCTCCAGAGCTTCATTCAGTGAGTCAGATGCAGAAGCATATATGAGATTCAGTTCTTTCTCATTTATATGCAGAGTATCATGATATTTCATCTCCCCACCTTGCTGTAATTCCCCGCAGCGGCTCCTCATTGTGTTTCTCACACATCCTACTATTAGTCAATGAAGGGTCTTCAGTCTTTCTCCATGCACACTATTCTCAGATTTCAGGTCTGCCCTCATCTTCACCTCCATTAGACAGGCACTATCATATGCATGTCCTCAATGTTCCCCAACCTTTCTTTTCTCAACCAATTACTGGTGTCCCCTGGAAGTCCCCCCACCCCACCCCAACTGCCTCTAAAAGCAGGCTGGAAGCCAGAGCGTCCCGGTTAAATACTGAAATTGTTGTCGCGTTTTGTCATTGGACATTACGCTTTACCCAAATAAAGCATGTCTGCGGACGACACTGGAACCTCTCTTCAGAGATGGTTTATTTTCATACGCCCCGCGAGCTTCTTTCTTCCTGATGAATCAGCACTGCCGTCCTGCTCTCAATGCTCCAGCAGTAACAAGGCACAAAGACTGTCAAGCTTCAGCCCATAAATGACTCTAAATGCATCTATTATTCCACTGTTTTTCCAGCTGATTCTCCTGAGTTCAATACTCTGTTCTAGGCAGTTGTATGCGTCAGTATATCTTGCTGAAGGCTTGCAGGGTTTGAAAAAGCATTTGATTTCTTGGGTGTGCTGCGTGCTCTGGGAAAACCAAACCAAACCAAACAATTCTTATTTGGAAACCAGATTCTTTTCATAATCCTCAAAGGGAAGACTTCAATACAGTGTCAACCTCGTCTAATTAGCCCAGGAGCACATGTCAGGCTGTTTCTGTGAAGATAAACTCCAGGAGAAAAGACCTGCTTGACACATCTCTTGTGGACTTGAAAGACACTTTTTGTGCCATGCAGCTGGCCACCTTGATGCTGGAAGAAGCAGTGGAAGGTGTGCTGCAATTCAACATCGCTTGGGTACAGTTATTTTGGGGTCTAAGGGCCATGATCAGATGTGCTTGGGTTAATTCTTGCTGTCACTTCTCAATTTCTGCTATGGACTCCAACCAATCCCGCCCCCCCCCCC
>CM053560.1:107347488-107465429 GCA_028646485.1 Cryptoprocta ferox | reverse complement strand
CCTTGCCGGATTCTAACCTGCTAGGGAGCTGGCTGCCCACTTTTGCTGGTCTCCTAGCAACCGAGCCCCTTCCTCTGCAGGCACGACTGCCGTCCACCAGGCCAGGCTGGGGAGAGTTGGCCTCTCCTTGCTCTCCCCAGCACAGGGCAAGGATGTCACCGGGGGAACGGGTGTGAGCACTTGGAGAAATTGCTAAATGGTCTGTAAATTCACAGTGAGGAAGACAATCTAAATGGGGCCACCTTTCACACATTTTTCAGGGGATCTTGGGATTTAAATTCATCCTTCTGCTTTCTTCCAATAATAGCTTGCATGGGTGGAATGCTTTGTATTTTACAAAACACTTTTGCATCCATTACCTCATGCAATTCCCCGCCAGAGCCTTGACAGACCTCTACAGTGGGGAAAAAGATAGGGAAATTTTATGAGTTCTCTTTGAGATGCTTTTAAAGAATCCAAGAAGAAACTTGAGGTCAATGGCTTAGTATGGTAAAAAAAAAAAAAAAAAAAAAAAAAAAAATGTAGGGAAAATTCCAAACATCGGTCTATTACTATTATTATTATTATTATTATTATTACTACAACTATCAGTAAGTTAGGGCTCTCGGCCAGCTAACCTCTGCCTTTGTGCCTGGGAGTTTGAGTGAAGCCCAGAAAAGGTGATGGATTCTCTTTCTCCCTCCTGCTTTATCATTCTTGTCCCTTCCCCAGCAGCCACTACTGGGATTAAAATTGATGGAATTCTCTTTGTTTCTAACAACCTCATTTTGAGTTTTACGTATAACATTCTCCCCTTCTGACCAAAAGAGGAAAAGAAGAATGGAGAAGTTATTATTAGTATGCTAGACTCGTGTGCTCAGGCTTCCACAACCAAATACAATAGACTAGGTAGCTTAACCAGTGGAACTTATTTCTCACAGTTCTGGAGTCCAGGAAGTATCAGATCAAGGTCTGGCTGGGTTGAGCTCTGGTGAAGCCTTTCTTCTGGCTTGCAGACAGCAGCCTTCTCATGGTGTCCTCACATGGGGGAAAGAGAGCGCTGGTGTCTCTTCATCTTCTTATAAGGGGCATCCATTCTACCAACCCTCCTGGCCTCACTTAGCAAAAGAATCCCATCTCTAATGCAGTCACTTGCAAGGGAAGGTGTGTGGGGAGGCATGTGGCGGTGGTGGTGGTGGTGGTGGTCAGGGCTTCAGCATATGAATAAGGAGGAGGGAAGCGCAATTAGGTCCATGGCAAGCTCCTTCATTCTTCTATGGGCTAGAGGGAAGAGAGACACAAAGTCTTCTCCACCTACCCAGAAACCCTGAAAATCCCCCTTGGCTGGAGAGGGAGGCCAGTCTTTAAACTATGGGTCAGGAAATGAGGCCCAGTGATAAAAATTTGTTTGTGTTTCCCTCTCTCATTTGTGGATTGGGATCCTTTGAAAGGAGTTACTGATACTCTGTGTTTTATAGCATCTTTATCATCTTAACGGTGTTCAAACAATGGGCATGATTGTTCTAACAGACTCTGCTAGTAAAGACAGGGCCTAAAAATGCCATAGAGGAGGTTGCGTCTGCCTTCTTATCACAGCAGTTATCAGCAGCCTGTTCTCCGTGGGAGAGATGTGGTAGCTGGAGATTTCCCAGTAACCCCCTTTATCATCACCATAGAGAGCGGCAGCGGCAGCCATGGCGGTGCCCAAGTACTCCAGCAAGCAGGAAGCCCAGACAGGGGGTCTTCCAGGACACATATACCCCCTCAGTCTTGCCCTGGGTGTTGATGTTGTCTTCTCCCTATATCCTGGTTGTCGGACTGAGGAGGGAGATGAGGTCTTGGTTTTGCAGCAGCTGTAACAGTTTTCCATCCTATGATGCAAGGTTCTGAATAGACATAGGCAAAGTCCTAACTTGACAGGCTTGTGATCCTGAAAAGAGAAAATACAAGACACCTAGGGATAAACCTAACCAAAGAGGTCGAAGACCTGTACTCGAGAAAACTATAGAACACTGATGAAAGAAATTGAAGACGACACAAAGAAATGGAAAGATGTTCCATGCTCATGGATTGAGAGAACAAATTATTGTTAAAACGTCTGTACTATCCAGCAATCTCCGCATTTAATGCAATCCCTGTCAAAATACTGACAGCATTTTTAACAGAGCTAGAATAAACAATCCTCAAATCTGTACAAAACCACAAAAGACCTTGAAGAGTCAAAGCAATTCTGAAAAAGAAAAGCAAAGCTGGAGGCACTACAGTTCCAGACTTCAAGTTATATTATAAAGCTGTGGTAATCAAAACAGTATGATACTATTGCAACAACATGGTTGGAGCTACAGAGTATGATGCTAAGTGAAATGAGTCAGTCAGAGAAAGACAAACACCATATGATTTAACTCATATGTAGAATTTAAGAAACAAAACAAATGAGCAAAGCGGGGTAAAACAAGAGAGAGAGAGGCAAAGCAACAAACAGACTCTTAACTTAGAGAACAAACTGATGGTTACCGGTGGGGAGGTGGTGGGAGGAACGGTTAAATAAGTAATGTGGATCATTTGTGATGAGCCCTGGGTGGTGTATGAAATTGCTGAATCACTGTATCGTATACCTATAATAAACTAATATAACACTAATTAACTAATATAATAAATTAATATAGTATGTTAACTATACTAGAATTAAAATTTTTAAAAAGAGGGGCACCTCGTGGCTCAGAGGATTGAGGATCTGACTTTTGGTTTGAGCTCAGTTCATGATCCCAGGGTCGTGAGATCAAGCCCCATGTTGGGCTCCACTCTGTATATGGAGCCTGCTTATGACTCTCTCTCTCTTTCTCTCCTTCTGCCCTTCTCCCCTCCTCTCTCTCTCTCTCTCTCCAAAAAAAAAGAAAGAAAGAAAGAAAAGGGGAAATACAAACATAATTTTTTACATAAACTTTTAATTTTGGAATAATTTTAGATTTACAGAAAAGTTGCAAAGATAGTGCAGGGAATTCTGCATACCCCTCAGCTAGTTGCAGAGTTCCCCAGTGCTATCTCACATTACTGAGGTATACTTGTCAAATTAACAAACTGGTACATTACTATTAACCAAATTCTTACTTTATTCCAGTTTCACCAGGCTTCCCACTAATGTCCTTTCTCTGTGCCAGGATCCAATTTGGGGACTACACGGCACGCACTTAACTGATATCTTCTTAGGATCTTTTCATCTGTTACAATTCCTTAGCCTTTCTCTGTCTTTCATGCCCTTGGCATTTTTGAAAAATAGTGGTCAGGTATTTTGTAGAAAGTCTCTCAATTTGGGTTTGTCTGATGTATTTTCCCATGATTAAATTGAGGTTATGGAGGTTGGGTATTTTTTTGTTTTTTCTTTTTTGTTTTTCATTTGTTTGTTTTTGTTTTTTTGGAAAGAATACCACTGAGGTCATGTGCCCTTCTCATGATCTGATAGCCGCATGACATTGCTAGTGATGTGAACCTTGGTCATGTGCTTAAGGTGGTTTTTGCCAGGTTTCTTCACTGGATGGTTACTGTTTCCCTTCTCATCCTCTTTTCTTTGGAAGTGAGTCCTGCTCATCCTGGGTGGTAGGGGGAGGAGCGGGGGGAGTACCTGCATATTTTATTTGGTAAGACTTGTCTTTTCTCCCCTATTTATTTATGAAACATGCATTTAAATTTTTTTAATGTTTATTTATTTTTGAGTGAGAGAGAGACAGAGAGAGACAGAGAGAGACAGAGAGAGACAGCGAAAGACAGAGCAGGAGGCACGGGGGGGGCAGAGAGAGAGGGAGACAGAATCCAAAGGAGGCTCCAGACTCTGAGCTGTCAGCACAGAGCCTGACGCGGGGCTCGAACGCATGAACCGTGAGATCATGACCCGAGCTGAAGTCAGACACTGAGTCACCCAGGCGCCCCTAAAACGTGCATTTAAAAAAATCACAATTGACACTCTGTAAATTCAATGTTTCTGGTCTGAAACAGCAAGGTCAAGTACTCTCGACAAGAGCACCAGAAGAGAATAAAGACATCGAATGCTGATCTAAACAAAACGTCAGAAAATCTTGGCATTTTGAAATTTATAGTGAAGGTTTTTTTAAAAAAATGCTTTAAATTGCACTGTACCAACAGAATATTGCTTTATAATATATCCTCACTATTGGAAAGGATCTTGAACCCCAAGATGTCCATTGCGATAGGCCTTGCTAAGTACTGGAGATTACTTCTGAATTAAGGCTGCAGAGGGGAACTTTCAGGGCAAAAATGATATTGTTTTTTATGAAATGTGAATCCTAATTCTCAGAGTTATAAAGAAAAGAAAAGGAAAGGTACAAGCTCCTTCACAAAACAGACTGCGGGCCAGAGATAACCCTTCTCCTATCCAGAAATATAGAAAAAAATGTAGCATGTGATACAAGCATCCTGGAGGTTCTCTTGAAGAAAGAGTGCCTCTTTCCAGCTTGGGTTGGAAGAGAGAACTTGGCTGGATTGGCAGAAGCCAGTTGTTCTTTGGAAAAGTCCAACAAGGCAAAGGACCAAGCAACAGGGAACCAGAGGCTTCCCAGATCAGAGCAGAATCAGTGAGGAGGCTAAAGACCAACATTCATTCTAAAACCAAGGCAAAAAGAGCAGCAACAAGACAAAAACAAAGCCAGAAAAAATAAAAACAATATACTGCTAAAATAAATACAGTCAGGGGTGTACAATGAGAAAGAACTCTCCTTTTTTAAAAAAAATTTTTTAGTGTTTTTTTTTTTTTTTTTTTTAAGAGAGAAAGAGACAGAGGACGAGCAGATGGGGGCAGAGAGAGAGACACACACAGAATCAGAAGCAGGCTCCAGGGACTCCAACCCACCAACCGCAAGATCATGACCTGAGCAGAAGTCAGATGCTTAACCGCTTAACCAACTGAGCCACCCAGGCACCCCAGAACTCTTCTGCTTGTTCCAAATCTCTGGGGTCATTTTTGAAAGGCAACCTCTATTAATGGTTTCCAAAGATGCCCACTGCAACATTATTTGTAATAACAAAAAGGCTAGAAGTTAGTGAAGTGCCCATCAGTAGTGCACTAGTCAAATAAATTATGGTTCAGTCCATACAATGAGAGGCTATATAGACATCACAAAGAATGAACTCATTTTACAAGCGCTTACATGGGAAGGTGTGCAGAATGTATTATTAAGTGAAAAAAAAGCAAGATATGTAGAGCATGACTTGTCTTTCTGATTTAGGTCACATGAGCCTCATTCAAGAGTAATTGCCAGACCATCACCACCAGGACTGGTCTTCTCAGAAAACGCATGGAGAGAAGTTACAGACTTGGCAACAGTGTGTTGGAGAAGAGTGTCCCTACTAAAGTGTTACGTCTACTAACTGTCACTAGAAATTTAGCCCTTGACGTTAACACGGCACTCCCCACTATAACCTACAGCACACTGGGATAACCTGATACGGATGCTGTACTTCACTGATTCTGAAACACTTTTTTTTTAAGTCATATTTAACAAATCAGGAGGTATCAGCCAGGTAGCAGTTGGTGAGGGGGCTGTCATTGCCCACACACGCACAACAAGATTTGGCCAGGGACTGGAAAGAAAATCCAGGAGATATTAGTGAAGAATTCTTTTTTTTAAATGTTGCAACAGCAAAGGGGCACCTGGGTGGTTCAGTTGGTTAAGCACCTGACTTCAGCTCAGGTCATGATCTCACAGTTCATGGGTTTGAGCCCTGCGTAGGGCTCTATGCTGACAGCTCAGAGCCTGGAACCTGCTTTGGATTCTGTGTCTCCCTCTCTCTCTGTTCCTCCCTTTCACATGCTCTGTCTCTCTCTGTCTCTCAAAAATAAATGAATGTTAAAAAATTTTTTAATGTTGCAACAACAAGGATGACAATGATGATGATGATGATGATGTGCATGTGTATATGTGCACGTGTGCATGTGTGCGTGTGTGCGTGTGTAAAGGGGAAAGAAGCAGTCTTCAACTCTAATTCGAAAAATGATTTTGAAGAGGCAAACTTTAAATGTGACAAAGTTTTAATAATATCGTAACCAGTGTTTTTTGCTAAGGTTTTTTCCTTTTTTAAATGTACACACAAGACTAACGTAGAATAAAAATCTGTGTCCAAATAAGTTTAAAGAGGTCTTTCAATAAGTATAAACAATTCAAGTGAAGGCAGCATATCAGAGTTTTATTGGCAGCCTTCATCATTTCTTAGCAGAACGTGAAACAATGGTATGTCTTACAAACAATGGTATTTTAGATTCAGCAAAAAATGGGGGGTATTTCTTATTTAAGAAAAAGGACGCCCTGCTGAGGGATTCAGAATACACAGCTCAAGCCCTCTGATGGGCCTTGCTCTTAAATAAATTGGCTGATTTTCAGGCACCCTTTGTACCTCTGAAAAGGCTTGGATCTGAAAAACATCGTGTGGGAAAGGACAAGAGAGGTGTTTAGTTTAAGTAAAGGTGTTCCTTATTAACCTACAATTTGCTTTTTTCGGTATAACAAGAGTGTGTTAACAATCATTCATATGTTAATTTATTTCGTGGTAGCATAGTTTCCCTGCTGTCATTCTTGCTTGCGGTGTAGAGGAGGTTACTTTGACCAGAACCTGTATTTTGCTAGTTTGCCCCAACTGCAGTCTCAGGACCCAACTGCGAAGCTGCTCCTCACTTGGCAAGCATTTCTGAGTTGACCCGGGGTGTCTCTCATGCCTTCTGAATAAGTTAGGACCACAGTATGAGGTTCTGTTATTTTCCCCCTGCTTTGGTCTGATATCTTTCCGCTGGGAGCGCTCAAATCTATGCGGCCCTGGCATTTAGCCAGACACAGCTGCTGCTTCCTCTGGCTGCTGCTGCTAGTATGTGCTTGTCCTCGTGTTCTATTGCAGACTGGGGGAATTCCTGTCTCCCTCTTTGGCCTACACTGTTGCTGTGTTTTTCCTCCCTGCTACTCACCAGAAATGGGCAGTTAATCTAAACAAAGCCAATCAAGATTCTTCCCCAAAAATTGTGAACTTGGAGAGAGCTCTAGTGTCTAGAGTGGTAAATCTGGCAGCTAAATTTCTAGAACTGGTTTGAGATGAGAAAGCCAGCATACAGAGAGAAGCAGAGATCTGGATTTCAGGCCCAGCTGTAGCCCTGTCCTTCATAGGTGGGTTATGTGAGTTGAAGTTGCTTAAGCTAATTTAATTTGTGTTCCTGTCACTTTTTAAAAAAAATTTTAAATGTATATTTATTTTTGAGAGAGAGAGAGAGAGAGATAGAGCATGAGTGGGGGAGGGGCAGAGAAAGAGGGAGACACAGAATTCAAAGCAGGCTCCAGACTCTGAACTGTCAGCACTGAGCCCGAAGGGTGGTTGGCTTGAACTCAGGAAACGTGAGAACATGATCTGATTTGAAGTCAGACATTTAACCAACTGAGCCACCCAGGCTCCCCTGGGTTCCTGTTACTTGTAAGCCAAGTATACTCACCACCCCATGACACCTATCTTTCAATCTTTAACCCCCATTCCTCTTCATACCTGAGTTCATGGTGGGCTGTGATGGGAAATAAACCCAGGTGAATGACACTGCACTGAGCCATCACTCACCATCTCCATTGGCCAAAGCCATGGGCTGGGGCTAAGTTTGTGATTCTTTCCTAGGATAAGTTCTCTGCCTGACCATTCATCCCTCTACAACTTGGTACTCGCTCTCTCTTACTCAAATCCTACTTTTCCTCTGAAGCTCCCATTCCTTAATTACCAAATTTCTCTGTACCTTCAATGTTTTCATTGAGCATTTCCTCCATCTTCAGTCTTGACTGGTACCAAACTTTCTCCCAAGAACTTCGCTTCTTCTGTGGCCATCTTAAATGGAGGATGCCCAGTTATACATCTGTCATGTACTTCAGGGTCAGCAATTGACGTCTTGTTCTCCTTGTTCCAAAATGCTACTTCTAGACCATTATCTTCTTACTCTGATGTGAAAATAACATAGGGCCCCCCAAAGGACCCTATTCCCCTTTCCTCATCTTGATTCTGCCTTTTACTGCCCTCCTAGTATCTCCTCCTCATTCAGAGGTGACATTCGCCCCTGACTCACAGACTCCCTCTCTATCACAACTCATGCCATCATCCTGGGGGTCTTCAAAGTCCACATGAACAACCATCCAAAATCTCAGTTGCTCTGTCACTAACTCCCTCATTACCAAAGGCCTTCCCTCCCATACCACCCCTGCCATCTCTTCCCACTGTCTCAGCTTGGATCCTGTCATTTTTCAGAAACCATGCCAAGGACCATGCCACTAATTTCAACATCCTGCTATGCAACCACAACCTCTTATCTTTCCATCTTGTTCATCTAATGACTCCCCACTGTGTCTGCCCTTCAACAATATTGGGGCTTCATTGGAGCTACTTCTTTGACCTTTTGGCTTTCTCTTGTCTATCAGCTCCTTTACCAGAAAAAGCATTCTGTTTCCAGAGACATTAATGTCAAAAGTGGCATCTGATACCAGAGGTGGCATGGGTCATGTTGGCAGAGATGGCAACAGAGTTATATTTGATTTCCCTACACCACTAAGGAATATTAGTCTTTCTCGTCTTTACCAACATGCTAGAAAAATACTTCCTCACTGCTTCTTTAATTTGTGCATCTGATCACTAGCACAGCTGAACGCCTTTTTGTGTGGTTGTTGGTCATCTGTATTCTTTTGTGAATTGTTTGTCAATGTCCTTTGCCTATATTTACGTTTGGGTGCTCATCTTTTCTTATCAATTGATAAGGACTTCATTTATTAAAGATATTAGTTCCTTGTTATATATATTGCCAACACATATTTGTGTTTTAACTTTGCTTATGGAGTGTTTTTCCCTTTCTAGAAATTTTTAATTTTAAGATATCTGCCTTAGCAGTCCTTTCTGGTTTCTACCCTGGGTGACAAGCTTCTAAAGAACATCCCCGTTTGTTCTTTAGATGGTTCAAGCTTCTACATTTTTAATTTGTAATATCTCCTGAGTTTACTTTGATATAAACAAGTACAGTGTGGATCCGGTCCTTTTTTTTTTTTCTTTCACCAAAATGGCCAGCAAGATGTCTCAACGCCATTTGTTGAATGTTATCTGATTTCCACTAATTTGAATTCTATTCCCTTTATCTGTCTTTATGCCACAACCAGACTGTTTTAGTTTCTACAGCTTTGAAAAATGTTTAGTATCTCCTAAAGTAAGTTTCTTTCATCAGCAAGAGAGCATGACTCTCTATAGGCAGGTGTTTTCCCATGACCTCTAAGTAAAGTTTGTTGTTTTCTTCAGAAAACAGAAATTAAATATATAAATTTATTTACATCTTTTGTCAGAGATTGTTTTTATCAACTTAGTTTATGTTTTCTGCTTTTTGTGTTTTCTAGGTATTTCCTTTGTTTTCTATATTTTATTCTATATTCTATGATGTATTAAAAAGAGTAAAAATGTTTTATTTGCTTGAATTCTCTGTGGTAATTTAGAATTCAGAAAGTCTATTTTTAATTATTCTATTAATGTCTTTAGGCTTAGAAAAGTAAACCTTAAGTCTTTTCTTCTTTATCAATGGCAAGAACATAAACCTTTTCATAACCCTATATTTGGTTGGGATTTTATTTCCCTGTTTAGTCATCAATGAATGAAGTAAATAGGGTTTGCCAACAGACAAGGTATCTGGAGTTTACTTTGCTCTTTCAGCTCAAAACCCAAAGATTGGACTGATAGAAGAGCCTCTACCAGATATCTGTTGTTATATTTCTGCTGGATCCAAAGATACACTCTAATCAACCTGCAACCCATTCCACTCTGTACAAGTTTCTAAATAAGAGAGTTAGGTGCAATTGGTGGTTTGCTTAAACAGTGTTGGATTTGAGGGCCACGGACCTCCTCTGGTCTTCCTATTTCCAGTCCTGCTCACAAGGTAGAGACAGCTTTGTTCTAGGATGTGGTGCTTCTCAGCTTGCTTCTACCACTTCCGGTTCTATTGTATGCTGGGAGTGACAGTCCCCAGATAACAGCGGAGAGCAATGCTGACAGGGTGATGGGGTCTGAGCCCAGCTCATTCAGTACCTGACTCCAGCACAGTTAGGAAATGGCAATTTGTTTGTCTAGATTGTCTGATCTGTGCCTGACTTATGTATAGATAATAAAGGAAGACTCTAAATAATTCCTTCCTTCTCTAGGGCCATCTGCCCTGTTTGCCTTTAGAGGATGGAGCATGCAGGAGGCAAATCAAATAATATGCTTCTTAATCCTTCTTTTTGTCTGCCCCACTGCAGACCTGCGATACTGTCTCATTTATGGTTTCTGTTGCTAGTTTTGTATTTTGCTCCTGGCATTTTAATGGGGAGGCAGGAAGAATGGTATCAAGGACAGCATTCTACTGCCATGCTAACCCAGAAAACATCTATATATATATTTTTTCAAAGTAAATGATATAACTAAAAATCTATCCAACTCAGGAAATACAAAATTTGCAGCTCTTATGGGAATATTATATCACCACCTTTGCATTCACTTAAGGTATTTCACTTAAGAGCCAGAGTAGTAATCTAAGATACTTTCTACTCTACATGTATTAATGCAATAGTCATAGGTTAATATTTCATTAGACTTGAATTAAGTATTTGCAGATGTGCATACTAACAGTGGCCATCTTAATACTGTACTGGTGGGGGGAGGTCAGCAAACACATCCACTTCAAAATGATTCTTACTAACCATAAATGATGTCTCATTTTAAGAAAGTGTAGTACTGTATTGGTATATTTCTCCTGGTGGAATATCAGAAGCTTTATTTTAAGGAGTCTTGGCATAGTGCCTACAAATGTGAAAAGAGATTTCGATACTGAGATACTGAGACAACAAAGAGAAAATAAAATTTTAATTATTTTCTTAAACTGCCCCCCCCAATTGTTTCTTTGCTATGAAGTGCAGCAGCCCTAAGCTTTGTTATTTTAGTATTCGTTTTCATAACTCTGCCTCTACTAACTATAGGAGCCTGGATTAGTCCTGCACCTGAGTTCCATAAACTGTAGAGAAAGGCAGGAATACCTGGGGGAAAGGAAGTATGTTGCAGGTGACATCAGGTTTATCTGGGAGTCTTAGTAAACCACCGGGTCTTGGGAGTAGAGAGTGGGAAATGAACACGTATTAATCTCTGTTAATAGACTCTGACATCAGAAATCTGTGATCCAGATGCTGCTGGACTCAGTGCTTGGGGACCACACTGAGACATTGCGCTCACATCCAGGCACCTCATTTTAAGAGAGATGCTGCACTGAGAGAATGAAATGCGCCTGGGAAAGAGTATCCAGGTGGCAGAGATTAAAAAGAAAGAAAACACACCCACACAATGAATTGGAGAACAGATTGAGGAAGAGGCAGAATATCTTAGATTTAGAATATTTTAAGCGGCACTACGAAGGAAAGATGTTACAATTTGCCTCTGTAGCTTCAGGGAGCGGGATCAGCAATAACGCCTGGAAGTCTCCGGGGACAAGTGTGACTCAAAGTGAGGCAGGATTTTCTCACAATGGGGCTTGTTTAGCTGAAAGGAAGAATGGCTGCAAGTCTTCCTTCTTAGAGTTTATGTGTTGTCAGAGACTCCGGAGATACAGGTCAGGATTCCCATTCGGAGGGAACAAATAATTACATCATTTCTAATGTTCCTTCTAACTCTATGATTTCTAGTCTACTTTCCTTTCACACGATGGGATTTTATAACTGAAACATTATAATATTCAAACTCATATAACACTTTTATAAACAATCAGACCATGCTGTAGTAGAAATGTGTATCATGGAGGATCTGAATCACAAGGGAATCTCAGAGGCTTGTTCTTTGTTTCAGAATTTCAGAGCAAAATTTTTGTGACCCAATCTTTTGACAGTTAAAAAAAATCTTAGGGGCACCTGGATGGCTCAGTCGGTTAAGTGTTTGACTTCAGCTCAGGTCATGATCTCACGGTTTGTGGGTATAAGCCTCACGTCGGGCTCTGTGCTGATGGCTCAGAACCTGGAGCCTGCTTCAGATTCTGTGTCTCCCTCTATCTCTGTCCCTCCCCCACTCATGCTCTGTCTCTCTCTGTCTCTCTCTCTCTCAAAAATAAATGAACATTTTTTAAAAATCCTAGTTTTTTTTTTCAATGTCTAATAGTATTTTCAAAATACCTTTCAATTTAGGGATGCCTGGGTGGTTCAGTCAGTTATGCATCCAACTTTGGCTCAGGTCATGATCTAGGGGTCCATGGGTTCCAGCCCTGCAATCAGGCTCAGTACTGACAGCTGAGAGCCTGGGGCCTGCTTGGGATTTTGTGCCTCCCCTCTCTCTGCTCCTCCTCTGCTTGCTCTCTTTCTCTATCTCTCAAAAACAAATAAACATTTAAAAAATACCTTTCAATTTAGGTTAGCTTATTATTAAGCCTTCCCCTCTCCCCTGCCCTCCCCATTTGCTTGTTAAGGCTTAGCCATGAGGCTGGGTTAAGGAGAAAGACTTATATGGAGCAAGAAAAAGAAGGTGTTCACCTCTCCTGGCCCAGGTTACTGAGACAGAAGTCCTGCACAAACAAGAAGGGCAAGTAAAACAAACAACTCCTCCTCTGGCCTAGGAGTCTAGAAAGAAGAAGGGTGAGAAAAACAGGAGAATAGAGAATGTCCAGAAATTTTCCTGGAGCCTCAGCTCAGAATAATGAGGAGTGTTAGATGGGTTACAGGGAATACTGGGGGGAGTCAGATGTTGGTTTGCTTCTGTTTGCACTCTGGACAGAGCTCCTCTTAAGGGATGTGCTGCCCCAGCCTGTATGGGTCACATCAGAGGACATTTAGTTGGGCAGTGTGATTTGCAGAGGGAGAACTGGGGTTTGATTTTTCCAGATAACTGCTGGTTTTGGTGTGCCATGGGTAGGACCTGGAAGGTCCCACATGCCTCTGAGTGGGAGCATGTTTGGAACATCACTGAGGTGAGAGCCTGTGGGTCTGTAATGGGGCCTGTGATGGCAAGAGGCAGAGTCAGATTGTCCAGGGGTTGGGTGGAAGATGAGGCAGAACCTCAGCTGTGTCTGTGATGCCCACAAGAGCTGAGGAGCCAGCCAGCAGGGAGGACCAATGTAGCTTGGTCAGGCTGAAGATCTGAACACAGACAATGACAGAGGAAGCTCACAGATCAAGTGGAGATGAGTCAGAAATAGACATCATTGCCACAGAGGCCAGCCAGGAGTCGGAGAGCCATATAGACACATAGATCTGGATCTAGGACCTTCTTTCCAGCTGCCAAGGTCACTCAGCCATACTCCTTCCTCACACGCCTAGGCACCATCTTGGAAAAGAGCAGAGAGGACAGCTGAAAATCTGAGAAGTAGAGCATTTTCTAGAGGGATTGAGCATTTTCTCAAAGATATGGTTTAACTGATTGTACCACAATCATTGTATACACCAGATTTAGTACAAAGATTGACAAAAATGTAGTTTTTTCTAGCTTCCAGCAGGTTGGATCTCATGAAGATTCTGGACAACATGAAGAAACAACATTCTCTTGCATGTCTGAACCAGAGTACAAATAAATTTTTGAGTCCATTACAAATGTCAATAGCACAAAAATCGTGACATGGAGCTTGAGGACAGACACTTGTATTTCCAGAGCCAAGGGTGGTGCCTAGAACATAGAATGTGCCAAATAATTATTTGCTAAGTTAACCAATTAAGTGATAGCCAATTTTCAGTAATAGGGTGGAAGTGGAAGAATATTTTTACAAACTCAGATATATTATTGTAGAAATATCAATCACTTCCTTGGTTCGATGCAGTCTCTCTGGGGAATCTATATAATTCAGTCTCCGTCTGAAACAGGACCAGCAAGATAAGGTATCTCATCAGGGAGAAATTGAAAAGATGAAATGGAGTAGGAGGGACTAGCCTCAGAAAGGACTGTGTAATAAAGGTCGCTGAGAGGAGATGGAAGGAAAAATCAATGAAGAGCTGCAAAAGAAAGAAAGAAAATTTGTAATAGCTGAACTTAATTTAAGTCAATAACAAATGGAGTTGGGTTTGGGTTATGTATATGAGGCTACCCAGTGTAGTCCATTTTATTTTTATGCAATATCCTTAATACCCCATGTCATAAAGCACTTAACATAAAACACTCAATGAAAGAATCAATTACAGACTGGAAAAGACATAAAAATAATTTAAAAAATTTTTTCTGCATTGCATTTTCATACCAATTAATTTCAAAATGAGTTGCTGGTTTGTTGATTTTCATATTTACTATTGAACACAATTCCCTTTGCCTCAGCATAGCCCAATACATTCACAGCATAGAATCAGAGCCCTGGAGAGGATGCTTTCACGGTACACTTTATGACAGAATTTCTGCAAGGCTAATGTCCTAGACACACTTTTCTTCCTCATCCACCTCTTTCTATTCTTTTTTATTTTACCAACATGATATATCTTAAATCTGCCCAGCTTGGACTCTCTACACCTCTTGTCTAAGCCAGGGAAAGAAGATAAATTTAACTCCTGTGCCAGTTCAAATGGACTGGGGCACTGCACTGAAAATGTTTCTGAGGCATCAGGCTGGTACACAGAGGAAGAATGTCAAGATAGTGTGGAATGTCTCCTGTGACTATGGGAGAAAGGCCAGTATGTCAGCATTGCATGTACCATCCCTGGTCCATGTATTTTACCAACCTCTCCATTTTCTTCTTTAGTCTCTTGCCTATATAATATTATCTTCCTAAAATAGTTAGGAACATTCATTTTCCCTCATACACTTCTTATGACTCCTTAGTTCTTAGTTAAGAAGTTTGGTTTTGTTAGCATGGCATTCAGGGCCATCACACTCTGGCTTTACCTTTCTAACCTTCTGGTCTACTATAGCCTTATATCACTTTTAAGTTCTTGTTCTTTATCACAAGTGAACTAGTGGAAACTTACCCAGTATTGAATCAGACTGTTCTGATTCAATAGCAATGAATGTAAATGAGATAAAATTACCCAGGAAGACTCACAGACTGGCTTTTTATTTTTAATATCATATAGGTTATCTATTTGAGACACTTTTACAGCAGAGTGACTCTGAAAAACGGAAAAAGATGGAGGGGGTGGCACCTGGGTGGCTCAGTCCATTAAACATCTGACTTTGGCTCAGGTCATGATCTCGCAGTTTGTGAGTTTGAGTCCCACACTGGGCTCTGCACTGACAGCCTGGAGCCTGCTTCAGATTCTGTCTCCCTCTTTCTCTGTCCCACCCCTGCTCATGCTCTGTCTCTCTCTTTCTTTCAAATATAAATAAACATTAAAAAATAAAAAAAAGAAAAATGGGAAAGGATGTGCTAGGAAAGCAAACAAACAAAAAAGATATAGAGATTGAAATATTATCATCATATAAAATTGAACTCAAAGCAAAAAATAAGCACTAAAGAGAAATATTTCATCTGTGATGAAATACAACAATAATGAATCTTTTTGTACCAATACACCTAGGAACAAAATTAACCAATGGGTTGTACTAGTGAGAATGAATGAAAATAGGTGTCTTTGTGGGCAAACTGCACACACGGGCCCAGGTAACTGTCTTGGACCTGGGCTTCACTGAATGCCAAGCTACCTGCTGAATGTCTTCACTGGATATTTAATACTTAGTCCTCTTAAATTTAGATTTTCCAAACCACATTCCTCCTTCATCCCCAAATCTGTTCTGGCAATCTCCAACATCTGTAAATGACAACTCCATTCTTCCAATTAATTGTTCAAGCCAAAAACTTTGGAGTTTTTTCTTGACTCCCTCCGTTCTTCCATACCCACCTCTTTCCTTTCAGCACATTCTGCCCTCCCTCCAATATACAGCCCAGATCCAATCACTGTGTGTCACCTTTCAGTTGCCATCCTGGTCCAAGCCATTATCTCTCATCTGGATGATTGCAATACCTTTACAGTTGGTCTCCCTTGTCCTCAATAGAACAGCCAGAGTAGTCTCCTTATTTTTTTTAATGTTAATTTATTTATTTCTGAGGGGGTGCAGAGGAGCCTGCACATAAGCAGGAGAAGGGCAGAGAGAGAGAGAGGGAGACACAGAATCTGAAGCAGGCTCCAGGCTCTGAGGTGTCAGCACAGAACCTCACACAGGCCTCAAACCCATGAGCCATGAGATCATGCCTTGAGCTGAAGTACGACACGTAACCAACTGAGCCCCCCAGGCACCCCAGAAAATGGTCTCTTTAAGCCCAAGGTTGTGTCATCTCTCTGCTCAGAGCCCTCCAATTACCTTCCATCTACTTGGAACAAAAGCCAAAGTCCTTAACTCCAGCCCACAAGGTGTTACCTAATTGGGCCTTCATTTCACTTACTTTATCTCCTTTCACTTTCCCTGCCTTACTTGTTCCAGACCCACTGGCCTCCTGCTACTCATAAAATAAGCTAGGTGTGTCCCTGTCTTTGGGCCTCCACCCTATCTGTTCCCTCCGGCCAGAACACTCTCGCTTGGAGAGCAGCATGATTCACTTCCTCAGGGCCTTGGGTTCCTGCACAGGAGTTGCCTATCAGAGGAGTCCTCCCCTGATTACCCTCACTGAAATAGCAATTTTCTCCTTCTCCTCCCTCTTCCCCCACCTCACTTTCCATCCTCCCCACCTGCTCTATTTTTCTACATAGTTCTTGTCACGTCTGACCTATGATATGTACTTTTTTTTTTAAGTAGGCTTCATGCACAGCTCAGAGCCCAACGTAGGGCTTGAACTCATGACCCTGAGATCAAGACCCACATGGAGATCAAGAATTGGAGGCTGAACCGACTGAGCCACCCAGGTGCCCTTGATATGTACTTCTAAAAAATTATTATTGTTTCCTGGACTTCCTCTTTCCCCTCCAGAATGAAATTTCCCTGAGGCCCACACAGGGATTTGTTGGAGAGAAGGGAGGGCCAGTTGTTTGTTGCTGTGGTCCCAGAATCACTAACAATACCTGGCATATCGTAGAAGTTTGATAAATATTTGTTGAATGGATTAAACTATTGTGCGACCCTTAGCTATCCCTTGGAACTCAGAGGATCCGTGAAGGCTGGGGAGAGGTAAAGGTGGTCAGTCTAGCTAGCCCAGACTGACCCCTCAGCAGGATGTTTGGCACTCAGCAGGCCATCTCATTAGGGAAGGAGTTGTTGGGGGTCTGTAGCTTGTTTACACAACTTCACTGTGTCTCAGCTTCTCTTGCTTCCACTTCCCTCCCTCCCTTTGCTCTCACTACCAGCATGAGCACCATGGTCAAGAAGCCTTTGTAAAGGCTTGATGAAGCACTTTCTAGCTCTGAGCATCTGCCGTGAGCAGCTGTGGGGCTCCAGGGTGTGGACTGTCTGATATTTTTAGGCAAAGAGAGTGTTTAGCAATGAGCTCACCCATATGAAGTGGAACAGAATAGTGTCAAACCACCTGCCCCTGCTACTACTGCTCTGTAACTGATGCCTCCAGGTCCTGTTAGCAGGCCTGATTCAATTAGTCCTTGTAATTAAAGGCCAAATGCAATTGGTCAACGCACACAGAGGTTAAGTATTTGTACGCTGACAAACCTGAGTTCAAACTCTTCCACTTAGTAGCTCTGAGACCTTGGGAGGGTCACCTAAACTATCTAGGCCTCAATTTCCTCATTCATGACATGGAAATAATACTAGTACTTGCTTCAGAGAGCTGCTGATAGGATTGAATGAAAACTCTAGTCAAACATTTAGCACCTGAGCATAGTTCTTGGCCCACAACAAGGACTCAACTAGGAATAAACACTGCTATTATAATGGTTAGTATTTTCACCCAAATTATATAAGAAGACTCATGTACCACGAGAAATCCCTCATAAGAAGAAAATCACTTAACTTTCAACCTGCCCCCAAATGCTTAATGCTTATATGGACCATTGGACTCTGAATTTTCAATGAGTGTTGTGTCCTTGAAGTTACTGAGGGGCTAAAACTGCAGAGAGTCCAAGACAGAGCTCAAGGGATTAAGAAATAAAGTAAATGTTTACCTGTGTTTTATGTGCTTGGTCTGTGAAATAGCTCTGTTTTCATTGACTTGGCCCAAATTGATCAGTGATTCACAGGAAACCCTAACAATGCACTTCTATATATAAAGTTGATTTAGCTGTTTGTCCTTTCACTGCTTTGGTATTTTTGGACTTTTAGAGCAAACCTGACTATTATTATCAACTGAAAAGTAATGTGCCCTGCTCAATATGGATTTCCAATCAGGTGGTCACTGCTGAAGGACTTGGAACCAGACTCGAGTTTGTGTATACCATGGCCAGCTGCTATGGGATATTTGTTTCTCTTTTGATTGATGTAAGTCTGTATAGTTTTTGCTCACCCGTTAAACTGGAAACACGTTGAGATAAACAGCAACAACAAAAAAATTTGCTCTCCTCCACGCAATCTACTTGTGGTCTATACTGGGTTAGATGGTTGAATACCTTAAGAGTGGGTTGCATTCTATTATCTCAGTTCTTTTCAGAATTGCAAATGGCCTTTCTCTTTAATCCCTGGGGACTCACTCATTCACATTCTTAGATCCACAGGTCTCTGGTTAATATGCATGAGTGTGTGTGTGTGTGTGTGTGTGCACATGTGCGTGCGACAGGGACAGAGACCTGTCTTGGGCATGAGACAGGATCCAAACCTATACAGAAATGTCTGATGAACTGAAGAAAAGGTCTTCAAGGAGTTGATTTATACGAACGTTTAGTATGAAAGATAAGGCATTTGTTGGCACTTATGAGGAAAGAGCCTGGTGTCAGCCTGGAAACCTGCTTCACAGCCTCCTCCTAAGGACTCAGGCCTGAGGTGCATGAAGAGAGGAACTGGAAGAAGTAATGGTTTCCACAGAGTTTGGAATACCTAGAGATCACTGAGCGGTTCTGACACAGTAAGGAGTTCTGCCAGTATGGACCTACCTTGGAAATTTCAGGAACATGAGGGGGATGGACTTGTGGTACAGGAGCAGTTTTCTCACAGAGGACCCAGCAAAGGGGGCAAGGATGAGGCACTTTGCCCCCCCACCCCACCCCTTCACACACAGTAGCTTCTTAGGTAATACACATCACCCACTATAACGGGTGGGAACCATGCCAACATAATTATCCTCATTGTTGATGTCGAGTGTGCTCATGTGCCCGGCACAGTGCAAGGAACAACTAATCCCATTTTACAGGTTGAGATAGCAAATTGTCTAGGTCACACACACAGCATGTGCTGTATTTAAATTTAATCTAGGAAGCTTGGTTCATCACTCCTTGATATATCTCCAGGGTTGTATGAAAACAGAATAGACAGTCCAGAAATCCAAATTCATATGAATGTTTTATATATGATAAAAAGGCATATCTTTTAAAAGTGCAGGTAAAAATGGATTTATAAACAAATGGTATTGGGACAAGTGCACAGCCATCCAGAGAGAGGTAAAGTTGAATCCCTACCTCACACTGTACACTAGGACAAGCTTTATACGAATCAAATGTGCTTCAATATAAACATAAAATCATAGACACATTAGATGAAAACACACACAAATTCCTTTATAACACTACAGTAGGAAAAGTCTTCCTAATAATGACTCGAAAGTCATAAATGAAAACTATGATAAGTTTAATGGTATAAAAAAGTCAAAAGACAAATGACAAAAATGGGGGGAAAATGAACTCCTATCGGAAAAAGGACTAATCTCTGATTATATAAACAAACCTAAAAATTGATAAGCCAATGACCAGTGACTCAGTGAAAAAGGCCAAAGACATGGACTGTTGACAGAGAAAAAATGCAAATGATTCTTAAATATGGGAAAAGATTCTCACCCTAACTCAGAATAAGAGAAATAAGATATCATCAGAAATGATGTTGTGATACCATGTTTCACATATCTGAGGGGCAAAAATCCAAACATTTGACAATATACTCTGTTGGCAAACAGAATATGGCAAACAGGGATTCTCCCCATATGCCACTGGTGGGAGTTCACAACCCTGTGGAGGGCGATTTGACAATATCTATTAAAACACAGAGGCACTGACCTTTTAACCCAACAAATTCACTTCTGAGAATTCATCCTACATATCTACCTGTGCACGTATAAAACAACAGATGCCTAAGGTAAGCCATTGCAGCACTGTTTCCCTTGGCAGGTTGGAAACAACTCAAGAGCCCATCGTTTGGAATCTGATTAAACTAGGGTAACTGCATACAATGAAGAATTATGTATTTGCAAGGTGAAAGGAAAAAACACATAGGGACCTCTCTATATATTGATTTTTTAAAAATATACAGAGCATATTGCCACATGAAAAAAACAAGGCACAGAAGAAGGTATATGGTTCATTACCTTTCAGTAAGAAAGGGAGAAAATAGAAATATATATATACGTTGGCAAAAACAAAGTCAATGAAAGATGGTAGAGAAAACTGTCACCCTGTAACTTTTTATATTGTTTTTATTTTTATTTTTTTTACTTTTTTTAAATGTTTTATTTATTTTTGAGAGAGACAGAGTATGAGCGGGGGAGGGGCAGAGGGAGAGGGAGACACAGAATCCAAAGCAGTCTCCAGGCTCTGAGCCGTCAGCACAGAGCCCAATGTGGGGCTTGCACTCACAACCTATGATATCATGACCTGAGCCGAAGTCAGACGCTTAACCAACTGAGCCACCCAGGCGCCCCAATATTGTTTTTATTTTTAACCATGAGTATGTATTAGTTATCTAATAAAAAATAAAGTAACTCAAAGAACTTAATTGTCTATACATTTGTTTATCGGCTGCTTTCCTCATCATCATGTGCTGATTTTAGCCTTGGATAACAGAGGCTGACCTAGTTTTGATCTATCTTCAAAATAGTGAACTGATCTCAGTTATCAGCTGTGCAAATTAGAATGAGGTCAGTTGTATTTTGTCCAAGAGTGCAGACAGTAGAGGCTGAGCAGGACAATTACTTAAGGATTTTGGAAGAGCCTTATAACTGAGTGTTATTAGGCCAAAGAATGACAAGGATCCAATTTAAAGTTATACGTGGGCTGTTCCAAGAGAAATGCCGTTCTTCAGATTATTCCAGAATAAAGCCACAGGTCTAAGTCAACATGGGGTCCGCTGTCAGCTCTGAGGCATTCGGGAGCCCTGTGCATGTCCAACCCATCAGACAAGGGCGAAGTCGGTCTCGAAACTGGAGGCATGATGAGGGACGAGGGTTGGTGGGTACCTTTGGCTGCCATCATTCTTTGGAAACTAAACAAGGGAGCTGAGATTGAGAAAAAGAGAAAGTGGCCTGAATCAAGAGGATTAAACAGGGAGGGAGAAGGAAGGAGAAGAGAACTAACGTTTTTCGGAGTGCCTACTATTTGCTGGTATTTTGTATTTTGTTGTTAAATTCTCCCAACAGCCCCATGAGGTAGGTTTTATTATACAATGTGAAAGAAGAGGAAACTGAGGCTTAAATAGATTAGCTAAGCCAAGCTCAGGAAGGTTGTAAGCGATGAAGTCAGATTTCTTTGATGCTACCGTCTGTGCTTTTTGCACTGTAATTTCACATTCATATTTAGCAACACGCTCTTCCAGACATTATTACCCTTTTCTTTCTTTTTAAAAAATTTTTTTTAATGTTTTATTTATTTGAGAGAGAGAGAGAGAGAGAGAGACAGCATGAGCAGGGGAGGGTCAGAGAGAGAGGGAGACACAGAATCGGAAGCAGGCTCCAGGCTCTGAGCTGTCAGCACAGAGCCCGACGCGGGACTCGAATCCACGAACCCGTGAAATCATGACCTGAGCTGAAGTCAGACGCTCAACCGACTGAGCCACCCAGGCACCCCATTATCACCCTTTTCTAAATAGCCCTTCTTTCTCCTGGCCCCCAGTCTCCGCTTCCACCAACAGAGGAAGCCATGAAGACTTCCAAGCTTGACGTTTGCTGGCCAGAGTTCCTAGGGTCACACCTCCTCCTGCATTTTTCCTGCTGGTCTTTGATCTCTCCCTGCCCTGGCCCAGGCCTCACATGTGCCCGGCCAGTGTTACCACTCTTGCAGATGCCCATGGATATGATGACTTTCAGGGTTAGGGGTTGTTTTTAGAGCTTTTTCTCTTGAGGAATTTGCTCAGGGACTCTTGGTTCCCAGCTTGAGTGGTACTATCTTATGTCAAAATTCATGTCATCCTTCGTGCCTGCCATTGCCGGTGGAATCCAGGCTTCCCATCCCCCCTCCAGCCGACTGGTCTCTTGCTTATTGCTTCAGGGAACTTCCTGATGGGTTAGGAAGACCCCTGTGACTTCTCTGACTTAGAGGCTTTATCTTGAGGTAGAAGGTCTTTCTGATTTCATCTCCTCTCTACTAGTTCATGGGTCTCAAAGCCAGCCCTTGAGATGCTGGTCTGGATGGCTAGATTTCCCTCCAGACCTTCGATAAGCCCGCTGCCATATTTGATTTGGTCCCGGGTGGTGGGAACTAATTCAAGCATTTCCTTCAGGGCCCAGCACTCCCCAGCACCCATAGAGACAGCACATTTTTCTCTTATTTCCAACCTACACACTCCTTTCGGTCTGCCCAGCCCTCCCTTTAAATGCCATCTCTTCTAGAATCAATAAAATATCAAATACACTTAATCACTTAAATACCAGTTTTGTGGTGCTATTCATCTCACTGAAGTATAAACATACATGTATATACATGTGTAAAACACACCACATGCTGGTGTTTACCCAAGTTAATGCGCTGCCATCCTGAGGCGTTTTGCATCATTTTTTTCCCCTTACTGAGTCTCTCTGTGACAGTCCAGTGACCTTTTGTCTGAAACAAGACCGTATCTGTGAAGTTAACTTCCGATGCGACGCACATTTTGACTTGTAAGCCATAAAGGGACAGCCACAAGTCCTGACTCTTTATAGATAAATTTAACCCATGCATATGTATCATCCCCAGGCGCCTCAGATTAGAGGCCTGTGGAAGAACACAGTGTTCATTTATATTCCTCTCCTAGCTGGAAGCAGCATTAAGCAGTTACTTTTCTATTGATGGCATGGAGAGCCTGCAGGCCTGAGCATTCTGTCTCCTCCTGGTCGCTCCTCTGGCCAGCCGCTTTCAGGAGCCTATGAAAACCACTCCCTATCTTGGAAGAGCCAGGGGCCCCGTGCAGAAGCATCTCGAAGGTGCCACTGGCAGTTGCAGTCCCCGCTTGAACTCTGGGAAACAAACCGCCCACTTTCCTCGCTGTTGCAATTTACTACAAGTCTCAGCACGAACAGTCCCTGTTTCAGACTGGCACCCAAATGTCTGGGGCTTGGAAATTTATAATTGGTACTTGAGAAAGCCACCAAAACTTCTCAGCAAAAAAGGTTTTGAAAGTCTTTCTTGCCAACCTCAGTACTTCCACGGGCCAGGTAATTTGTGGCAGTAGTCCTGATGCCTCTCTTACTTGTGTGAAAGCGGGGACCCAGTTTCTCCAGAGGACATCAGTGCCTTTCGACAGCCTGATGCCACAGCTGCTTTTTGTGGCTCTGATTCCCTCTACTCAGGTTATTGTGTAAGAATGAGTGGAGGTTCAAGTGGGAATGTTCAGCAGGTATAAATGAATTCTGCCAGCTATGAGCTCACGTTCCTGTTTGCATACAAATATCCCTTAAGATTTAAAAATGTGGAAGTGAGAAGGGTAGTTTGATTTTCTACCTTCTTCATTAAGGCTCAGGAAAGGCTCAGGAAACCGACAGGAGAAAAGTGCTCAGCTTAAGCAGAGGACCCCAGCATGCTGAAAGCTATGCTCTGTATTTTAAAAAGTCTGAGCCCTCCATTTTAAAATAGTTGTTAGACTTATGTTTTATATTATGAAAATTATAAGATCTCTTGAAAAATGTTTGGGGGGAAAAAGAAATAAAAAGAAGGGGAGTGGGGAATCCAGACCATCATCCTACCATCCAAATCAAGTATTGTAACACTTCGTTGTGTTTTCTTCCAGACTTTTTAAAGCTTTGGCTTTCAAAATTTTGTTCTCTCTCTCTCTCTCTCTCTCTCTCTCTCTCTCAAGAAATTGATTCCCTTGCCAATATTTGCCTCACCAAAAACAAAGCAAACCTTATAAGAAACTCAAAAGGGTGTGGCAAAGGACAATGCACTTTTCCCACTCACCACTGGGTCATGTGGACAGCCCTGCGGGCCTCTTTCTCTTCCGAGTCCTTCACAGCTTGGGAAGTAACCTTCCCCTCTCTCCTTTTGGAATCCAAAAATTAAGGTTTGGGGGAGTGACCCTGGTTTCCCTTTATGTAATTCTCTGGTGATTTAGCCAACAGGCTCTGCCTCTCCTCCCTTGGGACATGGTTTATCAAACTCTTCACCCTCCCCTCACAGCACCCCGAGTCTGTCCCTCCGGCTCAATCCTGGGAATTAGCAGTTTCCCTCTGAAGGAGACAGAAAACCCCCAAAACAGCACCCTCAGAAAGGCAGCAAGGTCTGAACAGTTCACCGCCAGGATATTTCTGGGGTCAGTTCTATCTCAGAGGAGCTAAGCTGAAATGTGACAAGATTAAATTTTTTTTTAACTTTGACATTTATTTATTTTTGAGAGACAGAGAGAGACAGAGCATGAACAGGGGAGGGAAAGAGAGAGAGACACACACACAGAATCTGAAGCAGGCTCTAGGCTTTGAGCTAGCGGTCAGCACAGAGCCCAACGCGGGGCTCGAACCCACGAACAGTGAGATCGTGACCTGAGCTGAAGTCGGACGCTCAACCGACTGAGCCACCTAGGCACCCCTGAAATGTGACAAGATTAATAAGCATGTTAAAGAAATCCAAACACAGGCTGGAGGAGTGCCACAGAACTCATTAGCACATGAACACACACACACTTTTCTCTCTTTCCCTCTTCCTCTGTGCTATCAGATTCTAGAAGAATTTTCATTCATTTTTGTTTAAAGTTGGACGAGAATGCCACAGGAAGATGGGTCCTGGGGTGTCTGTAGGAACAGGTACATAATTTGCGGGACACAGCAAAATAAAAATACCTGTTCCTTGTTAAAAATTTATTCAGAATGTCTCAGTGGTGACAGCGGGGCAGTAAACCAAGCACAGGGTCCATCTGAGCATGGGGTCTTGTGTGACCCATCAAGTCTGCATGTATGATTCATATTCTTGTAAGCTGTTTTCATGTGCCTGTTCTGATTTTAGGGACCTACTTTGCATTTAGAATTCTCCTTCATTTTCTTTAAAATAGGAGAGTAGAGATGACCTGTGATGGAAAAAGCCAAATAGGATACTCACAGACATCTGCCTCTATCAACTCAGCTATTAATGATTAATTCAGTGTCAAGAATTAAACTGGCAAGTGACTGAGAGGAAAATATTGACAATTGATATGTTGTTGGTCAAGAAAGGATGAGTAGTATTATTTCCTCTAAGGTACTTAGCACAGTACTTGGCACTCAACTGATGTTGAATGAATCAGTTCAGGAATGGTGAGAATGTCAGGTTTCGGAGAATGAAGGGACAAATGGAGACCTAATAATGCCTTTTATTTCTTAAAAAAAAAAAAGTTGAAAATACAGGAAATGTTTCTTCACTGAGCCCGGGCAGAGCAAAGACAGAGACACAATTGAACCGTGTTCAAGCTTTGGTGAAAAAGAGTAAACAAGGGAGAGATTATACATAATTATAGACAATCATGTTTCAGGGGATAAACAGCAATCAAAAGCAAGGAGGTGCTGAAGCCTGGAGCTTTTCCAGTTTCAGCCAGGACCCAGGAGTGGAGAGAAAGCACTAGGTAAGAAACATTCCCCTGAAAAACTGTTTTCAGTTAGTTAGGGATGCCCTGTTGAGCGGTTTTGTGTTGTTTGGATTTTACTTTTTCTGCCCAGGGGTGGGGTGGCGGTTATAGAGTTGCTTTGGCTGTTCCATTTGGCACTTGGGATTTTTTTTTTTTTTTTTGCGCCTAGGGCATTACCAAAAATAAACAAACAAACAAACAAACAAATAAAACAACTGTCCAAAGGAACCCTGAAGCCAAAGCCAAATCATTTGAAATGCTTGGCCAGTACAGAAGGAAAAAAAGAATCTCTGAACCAAAATCGCTCCATTTGTTTAACACATCACAGCATAACACATTGAAATGTATAATTTGCAAAAACAAATACTTAGAGACCCTGTTTCTGCAAGAGCCAAAATAAGAGACCAATGAGGTTTTGATCACTTAGACCCCAAAAATTTATGTGGGGGGAGAAGACTGCATTTCATTTGGCACATTTTGTGGCCAAGTTATTCAAATAATTATATCTAGATCTCTGCTAGGTATTAGCTACAGGGATTCGGCTTTTTTTTTTTTTCTTTTTTTCTGAGCTTAGTAAACTAGCGGCATTAAGACTTAATTGGATGCTATAAAGACTGACTTGAAAGTCAGGAACATTCTACCGACACCAGATGGCTATGGCCTAGGAAGCCGAGGGAAGAAGGGCTCCATGACCTGCTCAGAATCTGCTCTGCACACCCTTAGGCCCCTGAGCATCATAGGGGTAATCTTTGCCCCTCTGCTTAAATTAAATGTGTATTTCACACATAATTATAGGGTTCTATGGGACTTCCAAGATGGTATCCGCCTGAATTAATCATGTTACAGCTTCTACACAGGTAATTAACCAGGTAGAAATAGCCTGGGGCATCAAAATAACCAGAAGTGCATCAGTGTTTGGACACTGAAACATCTTCAGAGGCCTAGCAAAGGGTGAGGCATTGGAGACAGTAGTTCTTTTTTTTTTTTTTTTGTTTTAACTATTATTTTATTTTTTTTAATGTTTATTTATTTTTGAAAGAGAGAGACAGACAGACAGAATGCAAGCAGGAGGGGCAGGGACAGAAGGAGACACACAATCCGAAGCAGGTTCCAGGCTCTGAGCGCTCAGCACAGAGCCCGACATGGGGCTCAAACTCACAAACCGTGAGATCGTGACCTGAGCCGAAGTAGGATGCTTAACTGACTGAGCCACCCAGGCACCCTAGTAGTTCTTAAAGTTAGCATGCATTCGCATCACCTCGGAAAACTTGGGAAAAATGCAGAATACAGGTTTGGCCCTCTGAGCTCCTGAGTGAGTGCGGGCTAAGGTGGGGTCTTACTGAATCTGCATGCTGTAAAGCCAAATGATTCTGATGAAGGTAGGTCAGCAGCTCACACTCAGAGAAGTATCCTGTAGGTTTTTCAAACTTGGGCAAGCATCAGAATCACCAGGAGAGGTTTTTAAAACACAGTTGCTGGGCCCCACCCCCTGGGTTTCTGATTCAGGAGAAATTTGTGGAGAACTTGGATTTCTTTCTTTTTTTTTTTTTTTTTAGTCATAGTAATAAAAATACTTTATTTGGGATGTATAAAGATTGAAATAATATATTAGAAAAAGAGAACTTGGATTTCTAAAGAGTTTCCACGTGATACTGCTGCTGCTGGTCCACACATTGCACTGTGTGACACACTGCTTTAGACCCTGATACATATTTAAAATACGGTTCCTAGAAACCAGTGGCATTAGCATCACTTGGAGGCTTGTTAGAGATGCAGAATCTCAGGGCACCTAAGTGGCTCAGTTGGTTAAGTGTTGGCCTTCAGCTCAGGTCATGATCTCGTGGTTCATGAGTTTGAGCCCTGCATCAGGCTCTCTGCTGACAACTCAGAGCCTACAGTCAGGCTCTGTGCTGACAGCTCAGGGCCTAGAGCTGGCTTCAGATGCTGTGTGTATGTGTCTCTCTCTCTGAAAAATATTTTAAAAAAGAAAAAGAAATGCAGAATCTCATGCTCTGTGCCACACTTTATGAATCAGCCAGCATCTGCTTTTTACTAATGTGCATCACATGAAAGTTTGAGAAGTGTTGATTTGGACTATACCAGCAGTTTGCAACCATAAGTATACATGGGAATCACTGTGAAGCTTTTAGAGTGAACCCAGGACCCAGATGCACAGATTTCTGATTTCATTGCTCTGGGTACAGCCCTGACATTGGGAGTTTAAAAGTCTCCAGGTGAGGGGCACCTGGGTGGCTCAGTGGATTGAACGTTTGACTCTTGGTTTCGGCTCAGGTCATGATCTCACAGTTTGTGGGATCAAGCCCTGCATTGGGCTCTGAGCTGACAGCACGGACCCTGCTTGGAATTCTCTCCTTGCCCCCCTCTAAATAAATAAATAAAAACATTTTAAAAAATAAAATAAACAAACGTCTCCAGGTGATTCTAATATGCAGCAGAGTGGAGGATCACCGCTGGAAAAAAATGCTAGATAAGCATTTGTTGGGTGACTATTAATGGAAATTTCTGGCAATGCTAGGGAGATGTCTTCACCCCAGCTTGAGTCTTCTTCCTGCTGAGTTGCGCCAGATTTGTCCAGCCCTGCAGAACTTCACAGCCCTGATGCCACCAACCAAGAAAGAAGTCTCTTAAAATGTGAGTACTCTGGACATGCACAGAAACTAATACAGAAAAAAGAAGATAATTAAAGAAAAAAAAAAAAAACCCGGGGCACCTGGGTGGCTCAGTCGATTAGGCGTCTGACTTCAGCTCAGGTCATGATCTTACAATCCATGGGTTCGAGTCCCGCATCGGGCTCTGTGCTGACAGCTCAGAGCCTGGAGCCTACTTCTGATTCTGTGTCTCCTTTCTCTGCCCCTCCCCCACTCACTCTCTCTCTCTCTCTCTCTCAAAATAAAATAAAGACATAAAAAAATAAAAAAAAAAAAACAGAAAAAACCTCCAACTCTAATTAGTATTCCCAGTGGGATTGGAGAGGACATTTCAGTGCTAAAATAGAAAAAAAAACTGTCACGAAAAAGGAGCAATCTGAGAACAACAAGGAGTTCATGGAGATGAGAAACATCGTTAAAATAAAATGCTCAATAGAGCAGTAAATGGCAGAATGGATATTGCAGAACCAGGAATTAGTGGATTATAAAAGTCATTTCTAAACACCCAACTACCTGAATTAAAAATTTGGGGACCACTTAATTAGAAGACAGGTCTAAGGGATTCTCCTAAAACCCCTAAGAAAGAGACAGAGGAAATTTTAGAGGAGGAAAAAATGATAAGTGGCACAGAACAGGCCATAATGTTGCAAAACTCCATTGGGGCAGGGGCTGGAATGGGAGCTAGTGCACCTGTCACACGTGAGCAGTGTGATGTTGTGGCTTTGAATAGAGGATGGATGTTGGAAATATGCTATAGGTAACAGATGTTCCAGAGTAGATAACTGAGCAAGTGAAGATGAAATTATCAAATAAATAATAAAAGACCATCTTCAGATAAAAAGGAACACCAGATGCAAGTCTAGCTTTATTTTTATTTTTTTTAGCAGCTAGCTGGACCTTTCATATAAACGGAATCATACAATATTGGTCCTTTGGAACTGGCTTCTTTCAGTCGGTGTGTTTTCAAGGTCCATTCATGTTGTAGCATGTATCAGTACTTCATTTCTTTTTATGGCTGAATATTCCTTTGTATAGATATACCACATTTTATTAACCCTTTCATTACTTGTTGAAAACTTGGGTTGTTTCCACTTTGGGGCTATTATGAATAATGCTGCTATGAATATTTGTGTGCAATTTGTTGTGTGGACATATGTTTTCATTTCTCTTGGGCATACACCTAAGAGTGGCATTTCTGGATCATCTGGTAACTCTATGTTTAGCATTTTGAGAACTGCCAAACTGTATTCCAAAGTGGCTGTACCATTTTACAATCCCACCAGTGATATATGAGCATTTCAATTTCTCCACATCCTCGCCAACAGTTGTTATGGCCTGTCTTTTGAGTTTAACCATCTTGGTGGGTGTGAAATTATATCTCATGGTTTTGATTTGCAGTTCCTTGACACTCTTGAGGTTCAGCATCTGTTCGTGTGCTTATCGGTCACTTGTATATCTTCGGAGAAATGTGCACTCAAATCATTTGCCTATTTTTAAACTGGTTTGTTTGGCTTTTTATTGAGTTGTAAGACTTCTTTAGATATCCTAGATACTAGACCCTTCTCAGATAAATGATTTGCCAACATTTTCTTCCATTCTGTGTAGGTTGTCTTAATTTTCTTAAGAGTGTCCTTTGGAGCACAAAAGTTTTAGCTTGCTAAAACCGTGTTTTCTTTTGTGCTTTTGGTATCCTACCTAAGAAGGATTTGTCTAACCTATGGTCACAAAAATGTATTCCTTTGTTTTCTTAGAGTTTTATAGTTTTAACTCTTTCATGCAGTGAAGTGTCCATTTTGACTTAAAATGTGTGTTATACAATAGGAGTCCACATTCATTGTTTCACATGTGGCTACCTAGCTGTCCCAGCAGCGTTTGTTGGAAACATTATTGTTCCCCATATTCTACTGTATAGGCACCTTTTTGAAAATCAGTTGACCATAAATGTAAGAATTTATTTCTGGATTCTCAATTCTGTTTCATTGACCTACATATCTACCCTTATGAGAGTCTCAATTACTGTGGCTTTCTGGTAAGTTTTAAATTGGGGAGTGTATTCTTTGTTCTTCTTTTTCAGGATTGTTTTGGTATTCTAGGGCTCCTGCGTTTTTATATACATTTTAGGGTCACCTTGTCAATTTCTGCAAAGAGGGAAAAAGGCAGCTGGGATTTTGATAGATAATGTATTGACCATGTAGATCAATTTGAGGAGTATGACCACCTTAACAATATTAAGGCCTGGGATCTATGAACATTTATTTAGGTGGTTCTTAATTTCTTTCAAAATGTTTTTTGTAATTTTCAGAATGAAAGTTTTGTGTTTTTATTAAATCTATTCCCAATGTATTTTATTATTTGATGCTATTGTAAAAAGAATTGTTAATTTTATTTTCATATTTTTTTTCATTGCTAGTGTATAGAAATACAATTGATTTCTGTATATTGGCTCTGTATCCTGCAACTTTGCTGGACTTGTTAATTAGTTCTAGTTGTTTTTAGTGTATTCCTTAGGAATTTGTGTCTATATAAACATGTCATCTGGATGAAAATAGTTGTATTTCTTCCTTTACAATCTGGATTACTTTTTTAAAAAAGTTTATTTATCCGGGGGGGGGGGGGAGAATGAGCACATGCGGGGGAGGGGCAGAGAGAGGGACAGAAAGAGAATCCCAAAAGGGCTCCACACTGTCAGTGCAGAGCCTGATATGGGGCTCAAAGTCACCAACCGTGAGATCATTCCCTGAGCCAAAACCAAGAGCCAGACACTTAACCGACTGAGCCACCCAGGTGCCCCAAATCTGGATATCTTTTGTTTTTATGCCTGATTGCCCAGCTAGAACCTCCAGCACAATGTCTATGAAAGCAGATACTTTTTGTCTTATTCCTGATTTTAGGGGGAAATTATTCAGTCTTTTACCATTTACTAAGTTTTTTGCAGATGCCCTTTATCCAGGTTGAAGAAGTTTCTTTTTGTAGTAGGCAGAAGAGTGACTCCCCAAAGATGCCACATCCCTGTAACTTGTGAATATGTGAGGTGCCATGACGGAGGGAAATTCAGTTTGCAGATGCAATTCATGTTTGCAAATCAACTGGCTTTAAAATAGAGAGATTATCCTGGATTATCCAGGTGGGGCCAGTACAACCACAAATGTCCTTAAACGTGGAAGAGGCGGGCAGAGGAGTAAGAGATATGAACTCACCAACTTCGAGATCATGACCTGAGCCAAAGTCAGTTGCCCAACCAACTGAGCCACCCAGGTGCCCCTTGATTGGGATTATTATTATTATTTACATTTATTTATTTTTGAGAGACAGAGAGAGACAGAGCATGAAAAGGGGAGGTTGCAGAGAGAGAATGAGACACAGAATCTGAAGCAGGCTCCAGGCTCTGAACTAGCGGTCAGCACAGAGCCTGATGCGGGGCTCGAACCCACGACCCATGAGAT
Organism: Cryptoprocta ferox; assembly: GCA_028646485.1. Classification (NCBI taxonomy): domain Eukaryota; kingdom Metazoa; phylum Chordata; class Mammalia; order Carnivora; family Eupleridae; genus Cryptoprocta; species Cryptoprocta ferox. Next base: position 107,433,565 of record CM053560.1, on the reverse strand, counting down.
CATGGCAGAAGTTGGATGCTCAACTGACTGAGCCACCCAGGTGCCCAGGGATTATTTTTAAAAATGAAACAAAACAAGCTATAGACTACATTCTAGAGCTCTACCTAAACAAAATGACATTGCCAATTTGAAAAGAGAAAGATGGATGGATATATTCCAGGCCAAAATATACAACAAAAATCTGGGTCCCAAAACTAATTTCAGACAAAGAATTTGAGGCTAAATGAGCAAGGCAGTCTGAGAGCAGGCACTATTGGTTAGATGATCTAACACTGACTGCTAACCCCTTCACTTCCTTCCTCTAACACAGAGGCTAGAAAAGCTAAATGTTCAGTTTACTTTTCTAACCTCCTTTAGAGCTCCAAATGGCCACGTTAATAGGATTGCCAGACTTAGCAAATAAAAACACAGGATGTCCAATTAAATTTGTATTTCAGATAAATAAATAATTTTTTCATAAAAGTATGTCTTAGCCAATATTTGGGATATACTTACATGAAAAAACAATGTGTTTATTTACCTAAAATTCAAATTGAACTGGGAATTCTGTATTTTTAAAAAATTTTATTTAAATCCAAGTTAGTTAACATATAGTGTAATAATGATTTCAGGAGTAGAATTTAGTGATTCATCGCTTCCGTATAACACTCAGTGCTCATGCCAACAAGTGCCCTCCTTAATGCCCATCGCCCATTTAACCCATCCCCTACCCACTTCCCCTCCAGCAATACTCAGTTTGTGTTGAATTCTGCATTTTATGTGACAGCTCTGGCCAATGAGGCAGAAGTGGCAGTGGTGGCATCTGTTAGGCTGGTGTTTCTGTGTTTTATTTACTTATTAGTATTGTGGTAAAATATATTTTACCATAAAAAATATTTATCAGGGGTGCTGGGTGGCTCAGTCGGTTAAGCGTCCAACTTCGGCTCAGGTCATGATCCCCCGGTCGGTGAATTGAGCCCCACGTTGAGTTCTGTCCTGACAGCTTGGAGCCTGGAGCCTGCTTCGGATTCTGTGTCTCCCTCTCTCTCTGCTCCTCCCCCACTCATGTCTCTGTCTCAAAAATAAATAAAAACATTAAAAAAATATTTACCATTTTTTGCCATATTTAAGTGTACACTTCAGTGATATTAAGTACATTGACATTGTTGTGTAGTGCTTCCCTAGCAGCCATCTCCAGAACTCTCTTTGTGTTATAAAACTGAAACTCTGGCACCATTAAACAATTATGCCCCAATACCTCTTCCCCTCAGGCCCTGGCAGCCACCATTCTATTTTTTGTCTTTGATTATTCAAAGTACCTCCTGTAAGTAGAATCATACAGTATTTGTCCTTCTGTAATGGGCTCATCTCCTTTACCATAATGGTCAAGGTTCATCCATGTCATAGCATGTGTCAGAATTTGCTTCTTCTATAAGGCTCAGTAATATTCCATTGTATGTATATATCACATTTTGTTTATACACTCACCCACTAATGGAGAGTTTGGTTGCTTTCACCTTTTGTATATTGTGAATAATGGGATGAACACGGGTGTACAAAAATGGTTTTGAGTCCTGGCTTTCAATTCTTTTGGAAGTAGAATTGCTGGATCATATGGTAATTCTCTTTTTCATTTTGAGGAACCACCATACTGTTTTCTATAGAGGCTGCACCCTTTTACATACCCATGGGTGCTGCAAAATGTTCCATTTGAGTTGGTTCGTGTTTCAGTTGGGCTTTTCTGTTTCTTGGGACAGGATATATCCTAATTGATGTACCATTTCCATAGATTCAGGGAGAGACAGGCCTAGATCTAAGTGAGGCCAGTCAGATTCTTCCTTGGGGCTTTTATGCCAGAGTTATTTGGACAGACGTGCTCTTTCTACTAGGGTTGTACATTAGTTAAGGCTCAGCTACATGTAACAGAAAACTCAAATAACTGTGGAATAAACTTATTTCCTCATGTAAAAGAAGTTTGAGATAAACAGTCCAGAATAGGATAGCGGTTCCACATTACCATCAATTACCCATGATTATTCTTTCTTTCTGCTCTTCCTTAGGATGTAGTTTCACTCCTTAAAGGTACCTCATGGTCATAAGGTGGCTGCTGCAATTCCAGCTATCTTATCCATGTTCCAGGTGGGGAAAAGGAGAAAAAGTGAAAGGGCAGAAGGATGCACGCTAAGCCAACACCCTTTAAAACTTTGGCTGTAGCCCCATCCTATGACTTTTAGTTTTGGTCAGCCCTGCATCCTATCTGCAAGGAAGTCTCAGAAATGCAGTTTTTAAAACTTGGGCACATTGATCCCCAAAATAAAACTGGGGTTCTGTTAGGGTACTGGGTAGACTAATAGCAATCTCCGCCACAGATTAAGTCTACAAAAAGTAAGTCTGGTGGAGCACCTGGGTGGCTCCATCGGTTAAGTGTCTGACTTCAGCTCAGGTTATGATCTCACGGTACTTGAGTTCAAGCCCCGCTTCAGGCTCTCTGCTGTCAGCATAGAGCCCATTTCGGATCCTCCGTCCCCCTCTCTCTCCGCCCCTCCTCCACTCGTGCAAGTGTGTGCATATGCACACTCTCTCAAAAATAAATTAAAAAATTAAAAAAAAATAAGTCTAGAGTACCTGGTGACCATTGTGCACAGCAGATGGAGAGAGCCTACCAAGAACCTGAGAGAGAACTCTGACATCAGTGGACTCCACTTTCCAGCTGTGCCTTAACCTCCCAGCTGCTTATGCTGATACATTCCTTGTTTCTTACAGGCTTGTTTGACTTAGGCTTTTGTCATTTGCAATAGAAAGAGTTCTGAGCAATGCAAGGATCACCAGAAGAAGATTGTTAAATAAATAATGGAATATCCTTAGAATAAAATCAACACGTCTATTAAAATTAGATGTATATAACAGTATCTCTGTTATCTCTATCTGTTAAAATATGCCAAAATGTTCATGGTGATTTAGCTGAGTGATAGGACTTCCAATGATATTTACTTTCTTCTTTATATCTTTCTGAATGCTGCATAATGAACAGGTATTACTTCTAAAATAAAAAATATAGGGGTGTCTGGGTGGCTGAGCCAGTTATGTGTCCAACTCTTAAGTTTGGCTCAGGTCATGAGATCGAGCCCCACATCAGATTCCATACTGGGCAGGGAGCCTGCTTAAGATTCTCTCTCCCTCTATCCCTACTCCACCCCATGCATGCACTCTCCTCTCTCTTGCTTAAAAAATATATATATTTATATTTATGCACAAAAACCTATAGCTATTTTCTTTTGTAAAAATGAACAGAATTTATATCATGATCTCATTTTAAGATATGTGTATTTGTATTTGCATAGAATAAAGTCTGGAAGGATGCTCACTGAGAGGTTAGCAGTGCTATTTCTGGATGGTAGTCCCCTGGTAGTTTTCATTACATTATTTTATATATCTGGGTTGTCTAAATATTTTGCAATGTGTGATGGTCAGTTTTTACACGTCAGTTTGGCTCCAGTTATTCAATCAATCACTTAGCATAGGTGTGCTGCTGTGAAGGTGTTTTATAGATGTGATTGATGTCTTTAATCAGCTATCTTTAAATAAAGAAGATTTTCCTTGATAATTTTTGTGGGCCTGATTTAATCAGTTGAAAGGCCTTAAGAGCAGAGCTGAGATTTCCCTGAAGGAGAAGAAATTCCATCTGTGGACTGCAGCTTCAGCTTGTGCCTGAGTATTCCACCTTGACCTTCCTGCCCTATGGATTTTAGGCTTGCCCAGCTAGCCCCACATTGCAGAAGCCAATTCCTTGCAATTAATCTGTGTGTGTGTGTGTGTGTGTGTGTGTGTATGCATGCATATGTATGTGTATTGTTTTTTTAAACTGGTTCCATTTCTCTGGTGGATCCTTGACTGATACAAATTTTGGTATTTGGAAGTAGAGTTGCTGTAACAAATACCAAAAAATATGAATGTGGCTCTGGAATTGGATAATGGGTAGAGGCTGGTAGAATTTGGGGGCACATGATAGGAAAAAGCTAGACTGCCTTGAATAGACTGTTGGTAGAAATATGGATGTTGAAGACTGCCAGGGAGGGCTCAAGAGGAATTAAGGTGCATGGTGGAGAAAGCCTATCACCTAAGAGTATATACATATCCTCATAAATAGAAGGTGGGTAGAAATATGAATTTTAGAGGTGTTGCTTGTAAGGGTTGAAAAACAAATGAGGGACATGCTATTGGAACACAAAGGAGAGGAGATCCTGCTTACACAGTGGCCAAAAGCCTAGCTGAATTGCATCCTATGCCAGAACTTGTAAGCACTGAACTTGGATATTTAGTTAAAGAGAGTTCCAAAGTGTCGAAGCTGGAGGCTGATTTCTTACTGCTTATGTAAAATGTATAAGGAAAGACACAGATTAAAGGAATTATTAAGCAAAAAAGGAATTAACACTCGATGAGCTGGGAAATTCTCAGTCTATCCAGATTGAAAAAAAAAAGCTGGTATTAAGAGATTCACTGTTAGGAAATGTGCTCTGGAGAGAAAGTCTGGGGCGTGGCTAGATTACTTTTCGCTAGTGCTAAAGCAGTCAGAGGTGTGACTCATGAATGCTCTCAGTCACATCAACAGAAGCCAGGAATAGATTGTGGGATTATCCAGGGATGATCTGTGCAGGACCCTCTTGTATAACGGCATGAATGTCTGGGAAGTACAGGGGAGACCGTGAAGTTTCTGAGCAAGGTATGCAAGCACAACAGTGCTGACCTGTGCCAAAAGGGACAGAGAGAGGATGAAATAAAAGAAGCTTGTTGATCCTTCAAACTGCTAAGCAGCAAACAAGGGAAAACAGGGATAACTCAGAGGGCAGAGTCTCGGGCCTAGAAGCTAGAAGAACCATGGGTCAGGAGGCAGACACAGGAGCCCTGGGCCCCGAGGGCACAACCTTGACCACAGAGGATTACTCCCAGGCCTTGAAACCTAATGGAATTTGCCCTGTTGGATTTTGAAAGTGCTCCGGAGCGGTGACCCCTTTATTCCTCTCATTTCTCCTTTTATGTGGGAAAATCTATAACTATTATACTGAGCCTGTGCCACCACTGTATTTTGGAAACAGAACTGTTTTTCTAGTTTCACAAGGGTACGAATAGTGATGAATTTTGCCCCAGGATGAGTTATACCAAGAGTCTTACCCGTTCCTGATATTGCTGATAAGATTTTGGATGTGGTTGATGATGTACTGGGTTGAAACTTTGGGGTTGTTGGGATGGGGCGATATTTTGCATGTGTGGCACACAAGTACCTTGGAGGGCTGAAGGACAGACTGTGATAGACTGAAAAAATGCTCCCCCAAATATTTCCATATCCCAGTTTACTTTATATGGAAACAAAGGTCTTTGCAGATGTGATTAAGTTAAGGCTCTTGAGATGAGGTTCTTGAGGTGGGAAAATTATCCCGTATTATTTGGGTGAGCCCTAAGGCAATCACACTATCCTTAACAGAGGGAAGAAGAGGGGGAAGTTTTCACACACACAGAAGAGAAAAGGCAATGTGATGACCTAGGCAGAGAGAAAAATTTGAAGATATTTTGGGTTTTGAAGATGGGGAAAGAGGTCATGAGCCAAGGAATATAGCCAGAAACTAGAAGCTGGAAAAGATAAGGAATGTAGCTCTAGAAGTTGGTAAAGGCTAGAAACGGGTTCTTTCCTAGAATCTCTGGAAGCAGCACAGTCCTGGCAGACACCTTGGCTTTGGCCCTGTGAATCTGTCAGACTTCTGGCTTCCAAAACTGTAAAAGAATAAATTTGGGTGTTTTAAGTCACCAAGTTTGTGTGAATTTGTTACAGCAGCAATAGGAAACTAAACCCACTGTATGATCAGAAACATAATGAAGCAATATTAATTTGATATGTATGCTGTATATAAATACCGCTAAGGGTGAGTTCTAATATTTTATCTGGAAAGTGTATACCTGTATTCCTCAAGGGATTGGTCTGTTCTTTTCTTCCATGTACTATCTTTGTCAGATTTCGGTATCAGGATTTGCTAGCCTTGTAAAAAGAAATAAGATGCCTTCCTTCTTTTTCTAAGTTCCAAAACAGCTTAAATAGCAATGGAATCAGTAAAACTCTGTGTTTCCACTGTTCTGATAATGGATAGCTCTTTGACCACATTCTTGATTTCTTCCAATGGTCTTTGTAAATTTCAGTGATCACGGGCATCAGATAAGCTGTTTACGTGGATCTTTTAATCCCCATACGATATTCCTAAACATGGGGTAAATTCTGTTGTTTGTACCATTTTACAGATAGGGAAACTGAGAGTGAAGACCTTAAGTAATTTGCTAAGGTTCCATAGCTACAAAAAGGCATAGCTGAGGCCTGAAATGAGGAGTGTCTTTGCTTTAATAATGTCTCCTGGTTTCACACCTCTTGCATACATTTAGTAATTTATGTTTTCTTAGAAAATCTCTCATTTCATCTAGGTTATCAAGTATCTAGCATATTATAAAAAATATTCTCTTATAATTCATTAAATTTCATCTGTATTTGTGGTTGAATCTTCTTATTCTTAAATTTTGTATAGTTATGCTTTCTCTTTCTCTTTGAATTGACTACTGAGTGGATATTTTACTCCCCTCTCCTTCCCCACCCAGGTATCTGACTTAATTTCTGTTTCCAAACTAGTAATAAGGTTTTTAAATGTTTTCTTTTTTCTTATATTCCCTAAGTTCATTTCATCATTTTTCTCTAATTTTTTCACTCACTAAATGTTTATTGATTGCTTAATATGTGCCAGACATAGTCAATGGATTACTTAGTTCATTGCTCATTTTCATCCTCTCTAATTTGGTAAGTGAAGTGTTCAAGTCTATACATTTCCTTCCAAGTACAGCTTTGGCTACATCTAAGAGTTTTAACATATAGTGTTTGCAATATTGATATTTACCAAGCATTCTGTAATTCCAGTTTTTGTTCCAAGTAGTTAGAAGTTTTTGGTTATTCTCCCATTATCTATTTATAGTTGCACTGAATTATAATCAGAGAATATAGTTTATTCTATTTGTACATTTTTGAATGTCTCATAGACTAAGCTATTGAGTTTTGTAAATATTCAATGGACATGAGAAGACTGTATCCTCTAGTTACTGGATTAGGAAATCAATATTAGTATAAATCAATATTAGATCATCCTTATTTGAATTTTCAGCTCCTTTGGATTTCTCCATTTTTTGCTAGTTTAACTTTCAGTGACTGAAAAGGATATGCTAAGGAGAGACAATTTTTTATGCAACAGGATTTGTTGTATACATGTCAGTTGAACACTGATGGTACAGGCTGTCAGCCAGGATATAAAAATAGAGTGCAGCAGTATCATGAGACTGGCATGCCCTAAAGAATGTCTATAGTTTGTTTTCCCAGTAGAATCCATCTAGGGTTTTAATACCCAAACTTTATTGAACACATGTATTTGTCAATATATTTTTTGGCCCAAGTTTACATAAGAGAGAATCATATTTACATACCAAAACCTCAATTCAACATTTTAACAGAACAACATTCAATAAAGCCTTAACTTACTTTCTAAATACAAATAGTAGAATATCAGCATCACGTGCAAATGTTTTGCAAAACATGCCAAGTGTCCTCAAGGGTCATGGGAACTATACATGCTGCTGCATACCGAGCAACTGCCTTTATTTGTTGCTGTTGTTTATTAAGGCATGATATATATATAGTAAAATTCACTCTATAAAAGTATACAGTTCTGCAAGTTTTGACAAACATATCTGCCACCATAATCAAGATATAGAATATTTCTATCCATCCAAAAATTCCCCTGCACCCCTCTGTGGTCAACTCCGCCCCCCCATCCCCAGTCCCTGGCAACCACTGATCTATTTCCTGTCCCCATAGTTTGCCTTTTCAGAATGACATAGAAATGGAACCATACAGGAGGTAGACTTTCTGGCTTCTTTCATAATGCATTTGAGATTCATTTGTGTTGATATGTCTCTCATAGTCGATTCCTTCTTATTGCTATTAACATTCCATTGTATGGGTAGGCCAATCCATTTAGCCATTCCCCAACTGAGGAGCCATTTGAGTTGTTTCCAGATTTTGAGTCTTATGAATAAAGATGCTGTAAATATTCACATGCAGGTTTCATGTGAACATAAAATTTCATCTCTGGATCATGTGCTTATTGTATGTTTAACCTTATAAGAGACTGTCAAACTGTCTTCCAAAGCGACTGCCATTTCACATTTCTAACCGCAATAAATGAGATTCCCATTGCTCCATATTCTCATCAGCACTTGATATTATCAGCTTTTTTTTTTTAATGTTAGCTCTTCTATTAGATGTTTAGTACATGTCCCTAAACTAATGAGAATGAGGATCTTTTCATGTATTTGTCATCCATATATCTTCTCTGATGAAGTCTCCATTATCTCTTTTGCCTATTTTTAATTGGATTATTTATATTTTCTAATACTGAGTTCTGGAAGTTCTTTGGATGTTCCTGAATCAAGTCCTTTATCGGATGTATTACCTTGAAAATGTTTTCTCCCAATCTGTGGCTGGTCTTTTCATTCTCTTAACAAGGTTTTTTTGAGAGAAGAGAAGTTCTTAATTTTGATGGAGTTCAGTTTTGCAATCTTTTTTCTTATATAGACTGTTTTTGGTGTCCTATCTGAAAATCTTTACCTAATTCAGAGTCATAAATATTTTCTTCTAGTTTTATGGGTTTAGATTTTTCATTGAAGTGTTAGATCATTTTTATTTAGACCTTGTAATTTTGTAATTTTTGATCAGAGAGAGATGTTTAAGCACTTTACAAGCAAAGATGATAGTTGTTATATACATGTACAGGCATTTTGCCATGTTTCAATTATATTTTAGGAAGTTTGGAATGAAGGTTGTTATGGGATACATTATCCCCACTTAAAATAATGATTAGTGTTTGGAGCAGAACATCTGTTTTTCGGGAACAGATTACTGATGGTAAGTGAAATATGTTTGTTTTTGTTAAGGTGGGACTTTACTTCTCTCCCATCCAAAATGTTGTTTGATGGCAGCACAAACTCTTTTCAAAACTATTGTTCGGTATCAGGGTTGCATTAAATATGAACGGATGAAACTATATCCAGGTCACTAAAATTTAAGGGGTGGTAGTTTTTTGCTTCATTTTAGCCCCAGTGAGCATCCTTGCTAACAAAATCATGCTCCATCTCTAAAAAATGAGTGAAATTTTAATAAGCTGGAGGAAGCAGGTGCCCAGGGGAGGATGGATCTGTTGCACTGTCAGAAAACCCCTCTGCCAGCATACACACACATAAAACATGCACGGCAGAAGGAATGAAAAGAATCAGCCAACTAAGGAGAATCATACAGATTGTTTGCACCTGACAAAACGGCGAATGGGCAAAGCATTAAAATCTTTTTTGTATTCATTTGCTGTTTTGTTTGAATTTTTTACTGTGAGTAACTCAAATTGATGTGTTTCTTGCCGGAGATTTTGAGAAGATCATCAAGAACTACATACATAATCAGATAATTCCTCGTGACATTTATTCACTCATTCATTCTTCCATTTGCCTAATATTCACCGGTGTCTACTACATGCTCAACATAAAACAATGAATAAGGAAGACACAGTGCGTTGGTTCAAAGGCCCTTAGTGATTTGAGAATGATGGGCACTGGGCAGGAGATTCAGACTTGGAGGATCTTGAAGAATATCTACCGTAATCACTATAAGAAGGAGGGTCTGCTGACAGGACTCCAGGTGCTCCATCCAATACGTCTCATGGCAAGTTTGGGTGATGGTCCTTGAGAGTGCTCAGGAGCAGGAATGGATTTTCTATTGTGTATTAGTTTCCTGCTGCTGCTGTGATAAATCACCATAGACTGAGTTGCAAACACCACAAATATATTATCTTATAATTATGGAGGTCAGAAGTCTGAAATGGGTCTTACTAGACTAAAATCAAGATTTTGGCAGGGCTGCATTCCTTCTGAAGGCTATAGGGGAGAATCTGTTTCCTTGTCTTTTCTCGTTTCTAGAAGCCACCTGCCTTCTTTGGCAAATTGTTCCCTTTCTCCCTCTTCAAAGCCAGCAGCATAGCATCTTTAAATCTCTCTCTGACTTTGACATTCCTACCTCCCTCTTTCACTTATAAGGATAAGGACACTTGTCATTACATTGGGTCACCCAGATAATCCAGGCTAATCTCTCTATCTCAGCAACCTTCACTTAATCACATCTGTAAAGTCCTCTTTGTCATGAAAGGTAGCATATTCACAGGTCCTGGGGATCAGGATATGGACATCTTGTTGGGGAGGGCATTCTGCTTCCTGTACCTTGGGCTTCCTGGGCCTGTCATTTGGATCACGTCCTGCAGATAGTTCAGGGTATCATGACAGATGCAAGGCTTCAGAAGTCCAGGGCACTATTCTGAGTATCTAGAGGGAGCCAGGCCAGGAGGTCTGTGGATGTGTCACTAAAATGGATGGTCACTCCTCATCCAAGCGATCAGGAGTAGCTTATATCAGACCCTGGAACTTCAAGCAGGCTGAATAGTCTCAAGGACACCCTAGACAGCCACTTTGCCTTAAGCATGTCTGTGTATCCGTAAGGATAGTCTAATTTATGTTGTAGTAATAAATACTCTCCAAATCTTGGTAGCTTATGAACCAACGTTTATTGGGTAATGCTACACATCCATCATGGGTGAGTAGAGCTCTGCTCTGTGCTCCTAACTCTGAGACACAGGCTGACAGAGCAACCACCATTTAAAACATCACCTCTGTTATGGCAGAGGGACAGATAGAGATCATGATGGGTGGAGGAGTGTCTTGCCAAGCAATTAAATACTTGGGCTTTAAAATGACATATATCACTTATTATAATTCATTGGTCAAACCCAGTCACATGTCCACACTCAAACATAATGGGATCAGGAAAGACAATTGTGCCGTGTGTCCAAAAGGCGAAGAACCAAGAATATTTGGTGAATAGCATTAAGGATTACCACACTTCATGTTTTCTACTGGCTCCTGATGTGAACGAGGCTGCTCCCAGCAAGGCCATTTTTGTGAATCCTTGGAATGATCTGAGTTGATCCAAGAGCTTGTGTCAAGTAGAAGCAAATGGCAACCTCATATCGTCATCACATTAACTCCTGGCAAGCCTGATTTGTCCTGAGCTTTCCTCTGCAAAGAAAGCTCCATGATATGGCAAAGATCTGATGTGCTTTTGAGCCCCTGCAGACCTGGGCATAGGCTTTGAAAACCAGTCCTTATACTTGGCAAGATCTGTGCCAGTATGGTTCGCTTGGTTCCTACTGAGGTAGGCTATAAGAGTATTTGTGAAGGCAGTAGATACCAGGACACTGGAGTGAGGCTGGCAGGGCCATGGGATTCGCGGAGGGGAATAGATACATGAATACCAGGAAATAAAAACATGAACATAAGGTGAGCAATAAACCTAAACTCTCCTGTGTTCCCCTCCAACTCCAGGCATCCACCTCAAAATCCACAGGGAAGACTCCAAGAGTCTTATAGCTGAGGGGGTCCATTCTCACACCTGCTGTTCTGCCCCGGTTGTGGGTACTCAGCAGGTGCAACCACCTGGACTGGGATCAGCTCGCACCAGGTGGTTTTGCAGGGTCCGTGGAGCCAGGGTTCTGCTTACAAATTTGTAATAGATGGGATTTTAATCAAAATCTCCTTGCATTTTGGTGAGAGGCCAGAACACTCTCTGCTCACAAAGGAACTCGAGGTGATGGGTGCAAGGCTCAAGAGCTGGTTGATCCCTCTCCTCTCACTTCTTGCAGATGGACACAGGGCCCACTCAGCTGGGTCCCCAAACACCAAACTACACTACGGTAGTCAGGGTGAATTGGCGAGAGGGTCATGCGGTCAGACTCCAGAAATCAGTGTCTGTGGCCTCTACGCTGGCTGGGTGGTGCGAGGGGACTCACAGGACTGGAAGCTCTCCTTCCACCTTCTCCTGGACTCCACCCCCGTAGCAATGTAACTCTGAGGCTGTATGAACAGTTAAGAGCTTGCCATTTGAATCTCCAATTCAAAATGAGAGTTAACTACCTTTTCCTCTGGAAATTACCAGCATGCTTCTCCCAGGTAAGGAATGTCTGGTTCTTCCTTTGGCCAAGGGCAGAATTCCCAGCTCTGTGTTTTCAGAAGAGTTGATCATGAATCCAGACAGATTCTCAATAGGACTGAGGGCGGCTTAGGGCTTCTTGATAAAAAACTATTTGAAATGCAGGGAATTGAGAGAAGGAAAATCAAAGCCTGAGACTGAACCAGCAATTAGACTGGCTCCTGGAATATATTTAAGTCAAATCAATGCACGAGGGAATTTCAGTCACGGCTCACTTTCTGTCTCCCACAGCCCACGGCTGGAATCCTAGCCCTTCAATCAGAGCTCCCCAGAAATACAGCAGCATCCATCTTCTAAAATGCTTTATCACAGTTGTGCAAAGTCCTAGTACATTCCCTTGCTCTTGTGGATTTATTTACATATTGATTTATTTATTCCTCTCTCTACAGCAGCAGGCCTCTGGAGATTATATTATTTACAAAGACATTGGGGTCGTGCATCCGGACAATGGAGGCCATCCTTGGATGTGCTGAGCCGCACACATCAGCCTTGTCATGAACTAAGTGTAGGGACAGGGCGTGAGGAGGCAGCCTCGGGTCTGCTGACTCCCTCCATCATGTTGCCCCCAAAGGCAAGGGCTTGCACTGGAGGGAAGTCAAGGAGAAGAAAATGGGAATGAAACAGCAGGGAAGGGGATAGAAAAAGCAGGGGGGAGCTCTAGGTATGACCTCAACGGGACCCCACCAGGCAGACGAGTGGGATCTCCCTACTGCAATCCGCTATGGTCCAGCGTCACAGTCAGCGGGGTGTCTGCCTCTGTTTCCAGGTCCTGCACAGGGCATCCCCTCTGGCTATCCTGGTTTCCTTTCCCAGACAGAAAGGACTCCATCAAGAGAGGAAAGAAAGAAGAAAGGAAGAAGGAAAAAAGGAGAACATTCAAGAACAGAGCCTGGAAGAAACTGAGATGAGGGAGAGAAATCTGTTCCCTGGCAAAGGCCCCGGGCTGCAAGAAAAAGCCTTCCAGCGCTTTTTATAGATGACTTTTTTTCTTTTTGCTAGGAAGGCAAATGCTGGAAAACTCCCTTCATTGTGATTAGCATTCTTATCACTAGGCATTTCCCCTCTCTACTCTCTGTCCCATGAGGATTAGCTGAGACACAGAGATGACATCTTCCCAGTGGTCATAAAAGAATCTTGGCGGGCATTGAGTTGGGCAAGCAGCTGACAGCCTGGAGAAGCAGAGGGTGCCCGGAACTTGGCTTGCGACTTCCTTTCAGGGTGGAGGCTTTCAGACTTCAGGGTTTAAAAGGAGATGTTTGTGTTTGCGTGGGATGAGTCTGAGGATGACAGCCTTGTAGGAGAAAGTCAGCTCTAGGCCGGGCAGCTTTCTGGGCAGGACCAGTGTGTTCCAATTGCGGCTTGAACTTCCAACTGAGGTTTGCAGTTGGAACCAGAAAGTGTCCCCTTCTTAAAGGGCCAGTTCTCACAAGGCACCGGGGGAAGGAGGACAGTTGGAAGAGCTCACCTGTGTTGGATGCAGGCTCGCGGATTAAAAACTTCCCCCAAAAGGCTGCATTCTTGAACCTGCTGCCTCAGAGGTTTGAAGACAAAGTAGCAAAACGAGCCTCATCCGGGAAAAGTTCAAGCTAATACATCTTGGCAAACATAACGAAAAACACAGACAGTTGCTTTAAGAGAGGAACCCAGAAGGAGGTCAAGTTCTGCTGAGAGAGGCAGAACGGCAATTAGATGGGGGCTTATGTTGCAGCGTGGGGGCAAAGGGCTCAGAGAGAGGGTAGGACAGTGTGCATCTGATTTCATGGGGGGAGTGGGTCTGGAGACAGGCGGGGGGAGGGGGTGCTGCATGGGTGCGGGGGAGGCTGGCGCAGGCTGCTCCAGAACTCAGAGCAATCTGTGTCACTCTGGCCCTGTGGGAAGGCAAGGTTTTACTCCAGGAGGGCCCAGCCTCATGGACACGGTGTAGTCAGCGGGGAAGGAGGAGAGTTATTTACTCTGATTTGAGGTTTCAGAATGAAGAGTTCTCAGTGGAATGCTTAAAATAAAATTTCTAGCCAACGAGAAAAATAAGGAACACAGAATCCCCTCAGCTTGTGGAATTCTCTTGGGAGAGAAGCACTGGAAAATCACATTAGGAGATACTTCTAATTACCGAGGGGAAGATTAGCACCAAATTCATAAATTTCATAACCAAGACCTGCTGAGACACAAGAGCGCACGTTTTATCTTGGATTTGGGATCGGCCAACCAGAGAAGGAATGTGAGGAATGGAGGGGGCAAGACCGGTGTGATTTCCACCTAAGTAACCAGTCTGGGCAACTGCCATAGGGCTTAACCCCCCAGTCCCTTGCCAGGCTAATGCTAAGATGTTTACTGGGGCCAGACCAAAAAAAACAAAAACAAAAAAAAAAAACAAAAAAAAAACCCTTTTACAAACTTTGCTTTGACTCCATTATTTAAAATGAATTACTATTTACCAATAACTTTTCTTTTAAAAACTGATTGTAGAAGAATCATACATACAAATCCTGTCTTTCCATCAGGAGCTATATTTCAGAGCAACAAAATAGCCCCTGCTGACAAGGAAATGCTCCGTTTTACAGAAGAAGGCAGGTTAATAAACGAAGAAGGAATGATAAAATTGGAAAATTAACATTTTGCATCCTCTGTTGGGATAATTGATTCAGGCTAGGATCATCAGTGGATGCTAAAATGATCTGGCAAAGGTTGGTAGTGAATTACATATTTACAAGCTACCAATTATCACCCGAAGTTTACTTGCTAGTTCCAAGGGAGGAATGGGGGGTTTACTTTGCAACAAAGGGATTAAGCCATCACCACCATAACCTAGAGATCAATCTTAGCATCACTAAGAGAAGGCCGGCCTGACACTATGTGCCTCCTGGTGTGACACATTGCTAAGTACACAGCATCATCTATGAGCTTTTCTGGATAAAAATATTTAACCCGAATCACATCAGGACTTTACATTTAGCTTATTTGACACCAATATGTTAGGTACTCCTCAGTGCAACAATCAGGCAAATCCAAAAGATGGGCTTTTTACAGTGTGTGCAGTAAGCCGATGTCAAAGAAAAAAGGGAGTGGGGAGTCAGATCAAAATACATTTTTTAAAGTTTTCTTTTATGTTAATTTATTTTTAAGAGAGACAGAGATACAAAGCAAGAGTGGGGTGGGAGAGAGAGAGGGAGACACACAGAATCTGAAGCAGGCTCCATGCTCCAAGCTGTCAGCACAGAGCCCGACGGAGGGCTCAAACCCACAAACTGTGAGATCATGACCTGAGCTGAAGCTGGACGTTTAACCGACTGAGCCACCTGGACACCCCAGATCAAAAGAGACTTTGAAGAGCTAATTACCAAATGTAATTTTGATCCTTTACTTGGTCCTAATGTGAAGAGATCAGCTGTATGGGATACCTGGGAACGATTGAAGAAATCTGAATGTGGACTAAGTATTATGTGATACTAGCAATTACTGTTAATTTTATTGGTTATGATAATGATATCATGGTTATAGAGAAAAAGCCCTTAGAGATGCGTCCTATAATATTTAGGGGTGAAGTGTCGTGATGTCCATAATTTATCACAAAACACTTGAGCCAAAAAGGAGACAGAAGCAAAATCAAAAAATTTTTGCCACGGACCATAAGGAACAATAAGAACACGTAAATTCTCCCCTACAAATACGTGTGCCAGGTTTGCTACCTGCTGGGTCTACAGCAAGATGGACACGGGTCCTCCTCATGAAACTCAGAGTTTAGAAGAAGAGGCCAGGAAAACTCAATGTAATAATAATGATAATAATGTAATAAACATTATTTAGCACTTATTATGTGCCAGTGTAAGAGTGCTTAAATGCATGATCTTTTTTAATAACCTGATAGCTCTGTGAAACAGGTACTCCTCTGTTTCAGCAACTGAGGCTCAAGCAGGGATGTCCAAGTCCCCAGAGCTGGGGAGTGACTGAACCAGGTCCTAAATCTTTAATTTGCGTCCTGGTCCTGGCTCCTGCCCAGGTGTGTTGCAGGAGGTCCACGTGACTCCGAAAAATCTTAGTGTGGATTAACACTGTCTTTTCTCTCTCTCTCCTTCCTCCTCTTTTTTCTTGTAATTGTTGTAAAATAACCCTGATCTTGGCTGTTAATCAAAAGGGAAGTGCTTTTTCATTTATACAAAAGGTATAAAAGCAAAATAATAAAAATCTTCACATCTCTGAACTCCATCTCTAGACTGCCTAGATTTTTCCCTAGTCTTTGCTAGAAACCTCATTTTTGACTTCCTCTAGTTAAGCCTGCTTTCTCCCCACAAATGCATTAGGATAAATACATGTAAGACTAATTATGAAATTATTTTAATGCAGTGGTTTGTCTGTTATTTTAATTGCTGGCATTAAGCAAAATTGTTTCCTGTATTGAAAAATATGCAGCTTTTGGCTTCATTCGATTCAAATGTATCTAAGGGCTAGAACTGGACCTTGGCCCCCACCTGGCTATCACTGGTCATCAAATATTTACTGAGTATATACTATGTGCCATGAACTGTGCTATATTTATAACATGGTTTTCCTGGCACTCCCGGTTCCTCAGGACTGCTTTACAAACAAGGTTTAGGATCCTGGCTCATTTGCAAGTTGGGAAGGGCCTGAATGCTGACCATACATGCCTTCGGGGCTAGCATTTGGTGTCCGCTGGGAAGTCAGGTTTTATGAGCCTGTCACCACTGCATGATGCATTGCCAAGAGCAGACAGTTTTATGGCATTACGGTAACTAGTTCCTGCAGTAGAGGCTCCTCCTGTCAGAGGAGCATTGGTGGGTCCCAAGCAGCTCCATCTGCCTGTGCAGAAAGCTCAGCCATTCCCTGGGCACCTACCACAGCAGTGTTGCAATGAGAGGGCTTGTAACGTGGGAACCTGGGCTGATCCCCAGCCAAGGATCTTAGCAGTTCAGTTGGAGGCAGATGTGTAATGTGCCCATCCCACTGACCTGGGTGTCTGTCTAAAGCCACCTTATTTGTGGCTTTTAGTCTCTTCCACTTTTGCCCCTAGGCGCCCTATTGATGTTAGTGGATTTCCATATCTGAGAGGGACTTAAGGAGCTCCAGAGGTTAATGGACTTGTTCCTGTTACCCAGGAAGTCTGAGGCACAACCAGAAAGGCACAGCTCAGCACTCCTGCCGCCCATTAGAGTCTGTCTTAGTTACAGCCAGAGGACTCCAAGTTCCCATGTGTCATTAAAGGAAATACTCAGTGGGACCGCACAAGCTTTGGTATGTGTGAAATTTCACACCTCAGAGATAGCACTTCTGTGTGTGTCCAGACTACTTTTCTTGCATGTTAGGTTTTTTTTTTTTTTAAGTGCGAGTTATTCTATACCAAGACCTTTATCATAAATTATTTAATTTCTTTTCCAGAAAAACACTTCTGCATTTTGTTCATTGCCTAGCTGGTCACAGAACCAATTACTGGGTCTTTTTTGAAAAATACGTTTCCCCCTAGATTACAAAACTAGTACATGTTTGTTGTAAAAATAAATAAATAAATAAAGGCAGAAAAGCATAGAGAAAATATTCAAACTGCCTGTAATTCCATCACTCAGACACAACTACTGTCGACATTTTGTGGAATTTGCTTTTATTCTTTCCTTTTATACAAATATAATTTTTAAACAAAATTGGGATCATACTACTTCCTATAATTTACGCAGCTTGAATTCTTTCTTACTTACAGAGAACAACATATTGTGAACATAATCTTGTCAAATATTTTCAAAAATATTTTTAAGTGGCCACATAATTTCAGCAAATAAATTAACCATAATCGATTTAACCAATCTCTGAACATTTCGCTTGTTTCCAGTATTTTACTATCATAAGATACACTTTGTTGAACATCCTCAACATGAATTTTTGCCCTACCAAGAATATTATAAATAGAATAAATTTCTAAGGTGGAATTGCTAAATCACAGGGAACAAACTCTTTACAATTTTTTTAACTTCCATGGGGCACCTGGTGGCTCAGTCAGTTAAGCGTTCGAAATCGGCTCAGGTCATGATCTCATAGTTCGTGAGTTTGAGCCCTGCGTCGGGCTCTGTGCTGGTCTGAATCTGTGTCTCCCTCTCTCTCTGCCCCTCCCTCACTCGTATTCTGTCTCTGTCAAAAACAAAACATAGATAAATATAATAATAATATCTCCCAGAAGGCTTGGCCAACTCACCTTTCTGTCAGAAAGTAGAAGTCCATTTGGTAGCACTAAACCATTTCACAATTTTTTTAAAAAGTCTTCCCAATTTAATAGGTATAAAATAGTATCTCTGTATTATTTTAAGACTATTTTATTATTTGCTGAAGCTATGCCCTGTCATACCATAAGTTTTTGGGCCAGAAAAAATATCCTTGCAAACTGTTTCAGTTTTTGTTTAGGATTTACTCCAAGGTTTAACTATCCAGAAGTTACCTGTTATGAAAAGAAGAAACTTGTTTGGCTGCTATTACTTACAAATTATTAATTGTGGAGGGTTTTCAGATGTTGCTAATTGTTGTAGACATGATTAGCCTTATTTAGTGACAATTTTCATAGATAGGGAAAATTCCCACAATATTTTTGCAAAGACTATTATGGTGAGGTTTTGAATATACACTCTCCAAAGACTCCTTCATTGGCTATTTTGCTTCCTGTGACCCAAAAATATAGGTTTTTCCCAAGGTTTTCTACACTCAGTCCTCTCTTCTTGTCTTGTGATTAAATTTAAATCAGTAAGTTGTATCTACCTGCTTCTTTGTGCTCCACCAAAACAAAGCAAGACATGGGCCTTCTCTTATAAAGTCTTACAATCTAGACAGATGTCTGCATATGTAATTAGACTGAAATGCCTCCAGTGCCAAGTGTTGCTATCAGGCTAAAAAATGCTAGGATACTGATGAGTGGGAGTTACACCAACCATGAGGTTTGGAGATGCTTCTTACGCTGTGTTTTGGAAGAAAGAACAGGCTTTTTTTTCCTGGAATAACTGAGACATATTTCTGGTCTCCCATGTTCTTGTAGAACCTTTTCACTTGCCTATCGAGAGGTCGTGTCTATACCCCCTCCCCCGAAACTGAGTGGGATTTTATGACTGCTTTGAGGAATGGAATGTAGCAGATGTAACACAGCGTGACTTCTGGGGCTAGGTCATAAAAAGTGATGGGACACACACACACACACGCACGCACGCACACACAAGTGATGGGGCTTCCTCCTGGCTGTCTTTCTCACTTGAGACAGGAACCTTTGGAGCCACCATATGAGAAGTCTGGTTACCCCCGTACGTGAGCCACCATGCTGGGAAGACCAGAGAGAGCGAGAGGAAGGGAGAGAGGAAGAGAGGGATACGTCTGAGGAGCTCCAGCTTTTCCAGTCCCCACCTGTTGGGTTCTTCCCAGCCTGAGCTCTAGACATGTGAGGGAGGAGCCTTTAGGTGATTTCCTCCCTAATCACAGGCTGATGACAACTACTTGAGACATCCCAAGCAGGAACCACCCAACAAAGGCCGGTCAATCCTCAGAACCAGAACAATTAACAGTAAACTGACTGCTGTTGTTTTATGCCACTATATTTGGAGGTCAACTGTTACTCAACAATGGATAGCTGGAGCACCCGGTATAGAAGAAAGAGCATTCCAGTCACAAGGATAGTCTGAGTGTTTTTCCTTTCAAGTTTTCTTTCTTTTTCGTGTCCAACTGTCCTTTCTCTGCAAACAACTCCTGTTTGCTGAAGAATCGCCGGAACTGCGATTCTCCCCTCTCCAAACTGATGTGAGATATTCCAGCTGCTTCCTAGACAGCTCTATATGGGTATCCTACCCAAGCCACGAACCCAGTATATCACTAAAATAGCTCAAAATGACCTCCTAGAAACATGTTTATGGCCAGTATTTTTGTTAATGGCACCACCACAGCCCCACGCCCTAGGTTGTTCATCTTGATGTTTTCATTGATTTTTCCCTGTCTCAAAATTTGACCGCCAGTCCCTTCCTACATCCTGCAGCTTTACTTCCATACTATTTTGTGTCTGTTGTGCTGCCATCATCGCCATGTTTCCATGCCCTACTTCTTTTCAAGTTTAGATCTCTCGCATGGCCTAGACCAGTACCCCCAACCTGGTCTCCACTTTCCTCCATTCTCTACTGCCACAGTGGTTTTACCACAGAGCAACTCTGATCATGTCATTTTTTGCTCAAAATTTGCTTAGTAACAAATTTCTCCTTACCCCCTTCAATTTCTTACCAATGTATGGGTAAAGTAAGAAAAAAATGAACAAGAAGGATATAAGACTTCCAATATGAGCAGATAATGAAATGGTACTTGGAGGGTAGGGAAGGCAGATGAAAAGGCAGAAGGACTTCTGTATTTTATGTTAGTTTCCACTCACGCCAGCATGGTATCAGTCAGTGTCCTACATACCTGATATTTGTCATCTGCCTGGACCATGTTCCTCCTAGTCACCCAGTCACTCCCTCTTCCTCTGCATGGCCAACTCAGGGTGGGACTGGAAAAGGGTTCTAGGAAGAGCAAGGAAGCTAGGGACTAGAGAATGGTCAGAAATGTGCACCCAAGGGTCTAGCCTACTTTGGAATAAAATCAGTTCCAGGAAAGCAAAGCAGAAAATGAGGAGCAAGACCCATAGAAATTACAGCTGGGTCCAAGGCCAAGGAGAGTGTGTAAAGGGGTAAATTATAGGCACTGGGTAGTTGCCTGGAGTGGAGCAAGGGGTATTGTGGGGGTAGCTATGGAGTCAATGATGTTCCATGAAGCAATGAGGTTGGCTGGGTAAGGCTTGGCTCTCTCTAGGGAAGCTTTACATGATCCTCCTCCCCATCTGTTTTAAAAGTAGAAGCAACCGAGCATCTGATCCCCTCCTTAGTCCTTCGTAGATGAAAACACTGAGTGATTGGCATCAGCAGAGCACAGTAAACAGGGTCAAGCAGGTGGAGTGACAGCAAAATGCCAGGAGGAGAACTGAATAGCAGGCTGGCCAAGCATTGCAACTTCTAAGAGCAATCATTGGCCCCACAGTTCTGGTGTTTTCAACAATTAGAAGAAGTGGCAAGAAATCTGCCTCCTTTAGCTGAGTTAGGTCCTAAGGAGTTTCAATATGGAATGCCCAATATGGATTATGACTGGCTCAGATTGTGTGAGTCAAGGAGAGATTGTGAAAGACTATACAGAGCATGACAAAAGCTGTCCTTCTAAAAGATGCCAAGCTAGGGAGCTTGAGGTTGGGCAGGGTTATACAGACGGGGACTGTCCCTCCAAGAGTGGAGTAGGGTGGGTATTTCAGCCACTGAATAGTCATCAACAGCTATTAGCTGAGTCCCTACTATGTGATATCTTATACTAGGATAGGAAAATAATGGAGAAAAAGCACAGTCCCTGGCCTGGAAGAATTTTATTAGGACAGACAGAGCAATAAAGGTGATCTCAGCAGAGTAAGGGGCAGGCAGGGAAGCACCAGGTTGGACACCTAACTCTCACCTGAGCATCAGTGAAAACTTCCTGGAGAGAATATTGATAATTTGTTGAACACAGGAAACCATCTGTGTTCCCCAAAGCCAAGCCAGAAAGATCTCAGCACAGAAATTTGGCACAAAAATTCTGTATTGTCCATGGAATCTCATAAATTTAGGATGTCCTTGACATTTCAGGGAGCAGCTAATCCCCCACATTAGAGGCCAGGAGGTCTCAAAGTGGCTAAACCATTGCAAGTCTCTGGCTGAGTAGTCATCTCTAGATGAAGTGTCCCTCCACAGGCAGGTGTGGTCAGATAGAAGTCACGATGGCAGGGCACATGGTTTTCAAGAGTACGGACTCACAAACATATGGGTCAATAAGCACCCACACCCTCTATCCACAGAAATTGTAGGGCAGCCAGTGGGTTGAGACCAGAAGTAGATGAAGGTGGGCCCTGGGGAAACACCTTATTGGCTACTCTTCACACCCCAGCACAGCCTCTTTCTAACTTCTTTCTAGCTTCCCACC
Source organism: Cryptoprocta ferox (assembly GCA_028646485.1). NCBI lineage: Eukaryota > Metazoa > Chordata > Mammalia > Carnivora > Eupleridae > Cryptoprocta > Cryptoprocta ferox. The sequence continues at coordinate 107,411,427 of CM053560.1, read as the reverse complement.
CTGCCCAAAGGAAGAAAAGTTGCTAGCCTGATGGGTCAGAGTCCAGAATGTCCATCAGGCCACATTTTATTGGTGAGTGGGGTTACTGTACTTGAATGGCACCCACCCCGGGTTCACCTCTCTCTCTTCAACTTCCTACCTTGTGCCTAGAAAGGTCTTGGTCTTTGGGGCCTACAGTGCTTATGCTTCCTGCAAGTATGTGGTAAGCATCTCCAGGCCATGCTGCCACCTCAGCATGGGCCTGGCCATGTCTCTGTCTCCCTGTACATGTAGTTAAATGAATCAGTTAGATTGGGGCATCCTCACTCTCCAGCACATGTACCTCCATTTGCCACCACCGGATTTTAGATTCAAGAGGAGGGTTGGGGTGAGATGACTTCAGCCATCTCATACAATGATCCCTTCAGCAGTTTCTTCATTTGAGTATCAGCCACTAACAAGGCTAATTTTAAAAATGGCATTTTTTGTTCTCATCCTGCTACTCTTCCTTATATGGGATACTAAGAAGCAGGCTGATTGACATGGTAGTATTTTAGCCTTCCTGGCTGTAATACCATTATAATATTTATACTGAAACTTATAACCCCAGACTTTAATGGTCCCCTGTAAAGGGAAAGCAGAGCCTTCCACTTATGGGCACATTGGACTAGAGCCCAAAGTCCTTGGGATCCTCCCAGGCATATTGGCTCAGCTTCAGGAAACAGCAGTGAGCTGACGGATTGGGCAGCTCAGGGCCTGGAGTGAAAGTTCCAGCCTTGCCCCCAGCTCTCCAGAGGCAGTGGGCTATGCCAGATGCTCAGCCTCTCCTGGAGCATGACACATTGTGGCATTAGTCCGATGACATTTTCAGCTGGGAGGCCTGAGCCAACTGGTCCCAGAGAGGTGGGTGTGTATAGAAAGGGGGAAGAAGAGGTGGGAACCATACAGGTCTTCCTTGGACTGATCTCTGAAGAGATTCTTGCTCCTGGATTAATCCTGGCCCAGAAGGTCATGGTAGCCCAAATAATGCCCCGTGCCCAAGGATGTCCATGTCTCATCCCTGGAATCTGTGAGTATATTAAGTTACAGGGCAAATGGGGCTCTGCAGGTATAATTAAGGCTATGGATCTTAAAATGGAAAGACTATCCTGGATTATATGGGTGGGCTGAATGTGATCACATAAGCCCTCAAAAGAGAAGAAACTTTCCCAGCTGAACAGAGAGATATGGCAGAAGAGAAGTCAGGGAAGATAAGACTTGAATCTCCAATGTTGGCTTTGAAGATGAAGGGGGCCATGAGCCAAGGAATGTGGGTGGCTTTTGAAAGCTAAGAACCCCTGGCCAACAGCCATCGAGGAAATGGGGACCTCAGTCCTACAACTGCATGTGACTGGATTCTGCCAACAACCTGTGTGAGCCTGGAAGTAATCCTACCCTAGAGCCTCCAGCAAGGAGCATGGCCCCCACTGACACCTTGAATTTAAACTGCTGAGACCTATGTCAAGCTCCAGACCTACAAACTAGAACATAATAAATGGGTGTTGGGTTAAGCCCCTGTGTTTCTGGTAATCTCTATAGAAAACTAGTACAGAGATGGAAGGCTTAGAGATATTACTGAATCAGTCCACGGCCCTGGTCTTAGAGTGCCGTTGGCTATCTATACTTTCTTAAAGGGCTGGTAGATGGGATTCCTAAAACACAAACTGTGATTCTCACAGGGATGCTCTCTCTGCCAGCCTCTTGGGGCTCTGGTTCTGATGAGAGAACTTTGCCCATCGCTCATGCACAGTTATTGTCATGGATGCTATCTGCTCCTCCTGTGGCAATCCTGGTCTTGTTCACCTGCTAACAAATGGCTTTCTGAGTGAAGAGACCCCATATTTGACCTGAGGCCTTCCAAGCAGAAAGAGTGGTCCATGGGCAGGGAATAGGTATGTCCAGTGCAGCCCTTTGGCTTTACAGCATATTGTGCCCCAAAAGGACAGAGCTGTGGCAATCAAGGTTAGCATCTTGTCTTTGAGGGTGTGGTTATAGACCCTGAAGTCAGAGGCATCAGCTCTTCTTCCTGGAGACTGGGTCAGATAGAATTGTGTTAATTCTGAGCTGTAGGATTAGTCAAAGATAGGCCTAACCCTTCCTGAGGGGCCCCCTGGGGACAGTGCTCGAACACCACCCATCTAGAAGGTTGTCTTTCTCAGGGAGGACCTAGTGAGCCAGGGGGCTATTGTTGTAGCTGGATTTTACCCCAATCCAGCTTTGTATTTGTCTCAATCACCCTACTCTCCTTACAAAAGAGGAGCAGATTCATCTGATGAACATGGGGCCTCACTCACCCAACTTCTCCCCAAAGTAGCCAGCCTCTTCAGAAATCCAACTCCCCTAGGGAGCAAGAGTGCTGACAATTTAGGAGAGAAATCAGGGCTCTATCCCTTCACCAAATCTTTCTGGCAAATGAATAAATCAGTGAATGCAAATCATGATCAGAGTCTAGCCTTTCAACTCAAATCATATAAGAAGATCCAAGTAATAACCAAACCAACAGGGAAAAGAGTCCAGGAGATTTCACTCATACCATTTTTAAGCAAATGGTAGCCCCTAATAGAACTGCCCTCAATTAGAGATAAGCAAGCAGGAAAAAAAGCAGCAGGTAACCTATGCAAAAAAGCACCTACAAAAAAGCCCACAGTAGATGAAAGGTGAATGAAGAGAATTCTTCTGAAATTTTACTCTAGGAAACAGAAGAATGGCAAAACCTTGGACTAGTGAAGGGCTGGTGCTCAGCCCTTTTATGCTCTGCTGGTGGTGACATAAATTGTTCCAGCCTTTTCAGAGTGCACAAGGATGGAAGGAATGCACGTTTTAAACAAGTGTACCTTTGACCCAGCCATCCCGCTTCTTGTAATTTTCCTCAAGACAATAATTGCCAAAGCATACAAGATCTAAAGACAAGGATTTCATCTCAGTTTCATTTGTAAGAGTGAAAAATGGGTGTTCACCTAAATAGTCATGAATAGGGCTAAATCATTGGTTAAAGAAATTATGGCACATTTATATAGATAACATAGAAATGATGATGTAAATCTTTATTTGATGACATGGAAATTTGCCTATGACACATGTAACTGAGTGCAAAAATGGAGACAATGGAACAGCATGATCCCTTTTGTGTAATATTTTAATAGGTGCACAAAAAGAGCTGTCTGGAAGGATGTTCACCCCAACAGTAGTATTTTACTTTATTCTTTATGTATTTCAATATTTATAATGAGCATGGATTTTAGCAGAATAAAGCTCTTTTCAAAATAAAGGAAGAACAAATGTGGTAGAATTCTACTCAATCTACCAGATATGATGAGATCCAGCGCTGACAAGTGGAAAATGGCAGTTACTGTGGGGAATCCTAAAGAATGACATAGGCATATGTTAAACAATCTATTTCAATTTAAAACATATAAATGAACACCCATTCACTGTTTTTTGATTTAAGGATAAGACATTTCATTTTTCTGTGTCATAAACCTACAATCTGAGTGTAGAATCTTCTAGATTTTTCTCCATAACATTTGTCTATATTTAATTTGATACTGATTTTAAACTTACCTTTATCAAGTCAAGATTCATTCCATTACTCCTCTTCCTTGCTTGCATTTAGATTAACAACAGAAAAGTTGGAAACTTGCTTTTTCAACCTTCTCTTTAGCAAGGGTGGCCACTTAACAAAATTCTGGTCAATGAAGCATTGGTAGTCTACTGAGGGTTTCTGGGATTGTCTTAGCTTTCAGCTTCCATTTTAGCTGTCCAGTGAGTTACCAATGTTTTATTCCTTTGTTCCTATTTCTTTACTTCTTATACCACTGGACCTTCCATACCCCCTGGGCATTGCTGGCTTTGCCAGACATCACTGTAGTTTCTGTGGGACTCCTTCACTCCACTGCATTAATTGGAAACTGGCATTGCATCTGCTGGGCACTGCTGTAGTGTGCATGCATGATTGCTGCTGCTCCTGAACACTGCCAGCTCTGCCATGTGTTGCTCCCACTACCATCAACACCACTGCCAATATCCCAGACCTCAAGGTGTCAAAGCCATATAGAGGTCTATAGTAAAATGGGGAGAAAATGCTTCTACCCCTTGAAATGTCACACTCTGTTAAAGGATCTCCAAGTGGGGGCTGCTTATACCCTTCTGTGTCCCTGAGTATCTAGCAAAAGAGTCCTTTCCTTTTAAGTTACACTGTTGCTGTGACCTGAGCCACAGGAGACTGGCTGGAGTAGATGTGAGTGACGGGTACCCAGCTATATTTGGAATTTCCTCCCTTCCCTGAAATCCAGGGCTCCATTAATGAACCAGCTTAGTATACTTGACTTCTGCTGAGTGAATTTTCTCTGAGCAGGCTCTTCAACCCCTCATGCCCCTCACAAGTTCTCTAGATGTGTTTAGAATTTATTGGTGAATACACTTACACTCAAGTGGTGCCTTCCATTGCTGGTGTTGGGTCAGGAGCGGGCAGGAGGGAAGCAGGTAAAGATTCCTAGATATTTTTACTTTTAAATAAAGAAACCTTATTTTAAAATTATAAACTTAATACATACTTTTATGAAAAAATGTAAAATACATAGAGAGAAAGACACAGTGAGAAAATGAAACCCACCTATAATTCCACTACTTAGAAATAATCACAAATAGTGTCTTGATTGTTTACACTCCTCCATTGTTTCACACTATTAAGATCACACTGTTTATATAATTTTACAGGCTGTTTTTTAATGACTCACCATTTATCATAAGCATTCTCCCTTGACACTAAGTATTATTTATGACCAATCTTTAATGGTTACATATTATCCAGTGGTATATGTAATAGTCAGGAGTCTTTTGATTGAAAGTCACAGAAACCTACTCAAGCAAGTATAAATTTTTCTTTAATGTAAGACATTTGTAATGAGTATTCAGGGATGTTTCCTGGAAACTAAAGGCAGAGATGCAGCCAGACCTCAGGACTAGGTTATAAACAGACACAAGACCTAGAGCATAGGGAAGCCAGGAAGCTCTTCCCTTCAACTTGCTTCTGTTTCCTTCTGTACTTCTCCTCCAGTGTCCCCTGTTTTTATAGACTGGCTTTTACAGGAACGTGGCCCTTGACCACTCCTGAGTTTACATATCCAGGAACTCCAGAGAGAAGCTGATCCCCCTCAGTTCTAGTTTCAATTATTTGGCAAGATGCTTTGATTGGCCCAGTTTTGATCAGGTGGTGACTTTGATCCATTTAACAATGGGAAGAGAGACCAGGGTCATTTGGTAGAAACCTGACTCTTCCTATTAAAACGAATGAGAAGGGTGATTAGTGAAAGGTGAAGGGGATTCCAGAATGCTGAGACAGGCAAAGTCTGTCAGACAACCTGTGTTGACATAGGTTACCATATGGACATAGGCTCTATAGCTTACCAAACCATTTCCTCAGTTGTATGAATCCACACCTGCAAGCAGATACTGCGTTTGGGGTGAGGGTGGTGTTACCTCACTCCAGTCCCCAAGAACATACAATTTCCAGATCCTGCCTAGCCAAGATACCAACTTACTCTTATAGATGGGTATAGTGGATGTGACAGACAGAACTTTTCTAACTTATCAACTCACTTCCAGATCCAGGCAGGAAGATTTTGTGTGTAGCTCTCCCTTCTTGGTAAAGCTTCAACTTGTCCATAACACAAGAAACCTCCCATTCAGTAGAGTTAATGACTGGTAAAGTTTAACAAAGTAAAGGAAATACATCTTTCCACCATGAATAAACCAGTCTGCTGCACGGGCTAATTGTGTCGGAAATAAGGCTTAGATTTTCAAAGGAGTTGGATTGTTTTATGATCATTAATAACATTCACAGTTATGCATGTGTGGATTTCATATTTCATGGTGAACTGATTTCCTGGAGGGATCAGGAAAGCCTATTTTCTAGAATTACACCAGTGGGTAGGTCCATCGTCAAAGACTTTTACCTTCTTCTGAAGCATTGATTGTTGGTCACTGACTTGATATGATCAGAAATGAAACAAAGCCCTATGTGTTTATGGGCTCTTGGGCTTGTTCCCAAGGTCTCACCAACTTACTATGAACTTTGGGAAAAGGTCTGGTTCAGTGGTCCTACCTCAAGGCTGGAAGCAGGCTAGGGCTGATATTGAGGCCAGTGTCTATTGATTCTATTATGATTTCCACAGATTGACAAGTAAGGGAATTTTCTGCCTCATACAGGAAGGAATCTTTCCCTGCCTCATCAGTAAGCTCCAGTAGCAAGGACTGGCTCTTGTATCATGGGAGGCTGGCAAATGCAGCTCTCAGGTTCCCTCCTTGACACCCTCCTGTACTGGAAGGCTGGCTTGGCCAGCAAGAAAGTCCATGAGTGTATTCCACCCTACTATGTATGCACAAAGCCTGATGTTAGGCTTCATGGTGAGACCCCAAACAAGTACAAACTGTGGTTTCTACCTGCAAGGAGCTCAGTATCTGTTAAGTGCAATCAAAATAATAGTGCTGACTCTGTGTTAGAAAAGAAGTAAAAAGATGAAGAGACCAGTGTGTGCTGCAATAGTCTGACAGACTTTGGGAGGTAGTGGGGATATAGCAAGAGCTTGGAATGGATGGTGGGGTTTCAAAAATGGACATTCCAAACTGGGGAGACATGCACTGGCTAAGACAATGGAGCATGAGGACAAGACTACTGTCTACACAGGGCACCACAGAATACAGGCAGCTGGCTAGATGCAACAGGCTTCCTGGGCCAGGCTGGAAGGAGACTGTCCCCACAGAGCAGCTCTAGGCCTCAGGGCCCTGAACAGTGGGCAGAGAATTTGTACTGAGTGGAGAGAGCTCTTGAGCAAAAAGGTGAGCTGACCAATGGCAGGGCTGTTTAGGAAGATGAAAGTATAGTGTAGGGCTAGAGGAGAGAAAGTGCCTTCAAGAGATTGGTTAAGAGTCTGTTGCCATGATCCAGGTACAAGGGAGACAAAACCCCCCTGTGCCATGTCCTGGAACTTCGAGACCAGGGTTCCAGATGAGGAATAAGGCTTCTGGTTAGGGTCAGGGGTAGGAAGCTTCAAGAGACAGATAGGGCTAGCTGGTTACTCAGGAGGTCTGAGCCTGGGAGGAACAGACTTTGGGGGGAGCCAAGAAAAATCCCAAGATGTATCCTCGACCCTATGATAGTCCTATGGGGCCAGAGAAGTGTGTAGCTTGGGAGAGCTGCTGTGAGACCCTGGACTTTGAGGACAGCCTGAGGCTGGCAGCAGAGGAGACCCCTGCACTGCTCAAAACCCAGTGTTCTCGAGATAGACTTTCAAGGACACCCCCTTGGAGCATATGGGGGCTTAGCCAAAGGAGTGACTCGGGACTGGTTGACCATTAGACCAGGGCAGTGGCCTTGGAATGTAAAAGGATAGGAGGTACCTTGAATCGCTCCCCTCTGGACAGATCTTAGGACAGAGTACAGACACATAGCCTCTCAAAAGGAAACCATCCACCAGGTATCACAGTGGACCCACAACAACGTCTAGGAAAGACCCTCAGTTATAATGAGGGGAAATCGGGCCCAGAGAGCACGGGGGCTCTGACGAGCAACCACCCAAAAAATAAGTTTCCCACCCAAAAAATAAGTCTCCCTGCTGCCTTTCTAGCACTTATCCATCAGTGTGGGTGCTGGAAGGCTGAGCCTGTGTTTGCCAGCTCAGACCCCATTCTGCCAGGAGATTCACTGGTCCAGTAGGGTAAGCAAATGGCTTCTCTTTCTTAAATCTCATGTTGCTCTGGATAGGATTTTCCCCTCTTTCTCAGGGGACACCACCTCCTCTCCCCCTTGGCATCCTGCCAGGACTTTATGCTGGGGCAGTCAGAACCAAGCCTCCTGGGGCCCACAGAGGTCGTGGGTCATACTAAGGACCACAGCTGTACTGAGAGGTGGTGACCAGCTCCCTGGCCTGTGAGCCTTCTCTTGAGGATCCAAGTCTGGTTCTTGTCACTGTGAATGTCCAGAGACCCCTTGGGCTCCACATTGCATGCCCTTGGCTCAGCATTTGGAAAAGAGGGGACTCAGATACATCCCTTGGCTACATGGCTCACAACAGCACTCAGAATTCCTGGGCTGGAACTTGGCATAATCAATATATTCATAGCTTTAATAATAAAACCAGAAAATTGGAGCACTGGCTTTCAACGCTGGTTGCATGTTATAATCACCTGGCACATTGTGTTTTTAAATTCTGATGCCTAGACCCCTTCCCTAGAGATTCTGATTTCCCTGGTCCAGGATGTGCCTGAGCACCAGGATTTTTAAGACCACTGTGCAGCCAAGAATGAGAACCCCTGAATTAGAGAGAGTGAGAGAAAAGCACTTCATATTGCAGGGAATGAAACTATGTCCTCCCATTGTTCTACTTCGTATAGGTGCACACAGGTTCATCTGTAGGTTTTGCTTTACCTTCTGATAGTACCACCCCAACTTTCTTTTGGGAAACCATCCTTTCCATTTCTGTGTACTCTCTCCTGATTCCCCCAACTTCTGGGGTGGGCATAGCCCAGATGGATTTGGTAGGGCTCAATGAGCCACAAACCTTGGACTTTCTCTGAAGCTATCTATCTGGAAAGAGAAACTCTTTCTCTGGGACTGGAAGTTGATAGCCTGTGGGCCTGGAGTTTCTGGGTCCACTATGAAGAGAAGGTGGGCTTGGATAGGAAGCCAACACAGAAAGAGCAGAGATAAAGCAGAATAGGCACAGCACTAGTGATAGCATATGAGCACCTGGATCCAGCTCTGCCTGAAGGCAGGTTCCCCTGGATTTCACCCTTATTGAGCCAATAAAGTGCGGGTTTTGTTTAATCCAATTTGATTTGAGTTTGTGAGTTGTATCTACAAGAATCGTATCTAAGAATATTTCTCAAAACCTTAAAAATAAGCTCTGATGGTTGTAAAATTTTCTCCTTTCCCTTGTGTTAGTTCTGCTTAAATAGGTTAATTATTAGAGCAAAGCAATATTTAGGACTTTAAACCTGACTCTATGATGTCTACCTCACAGATTTGCTATGGGGATCTCATTAGTTAAAACTTACATAATGAGGGGCGCCTGGGTGGCTCAGTAGGTTAAGTGTCCAATTTCGGCTCAGGTTATGATCTCACAGCTTGTGAGTTGGAGCCCCGTGGGCTCTGTGCTGACAGTTCAGAGCCTGGGGCCTGCTGCAGATTCAGTCTCCCTCTCTTTCTGCCCCTCCCCCACTCACTCTCCCCCCACCTCAAAAATAAATAAACATTAAAAAACCCTTACACAATGAGTGACCCAGCAGGATGTCTTACCAAAATTTTTATGTGTCATTGTTTTGATTGACTGATTTTAAGGAAAGTTGTCAGCTGCAGTCTAGATGGGGGCAGAGATCACCTCACCCACCACCTCTTAGTTATGCAAATTGTCAGGCCAGCCCTTGGGAAAAGATGTAACAGGACTTTCATTTGATGCAGTAAAACCAGAGATCCCTTGAGTATGCAGAACGTGGGAGTAGGAGAATCAGTTTGCAGAAGGTACCCAGAGGCCCTGCAGGAAGGAATGATCTAATAGCCCCTCTCTTCTCTGAGACCTGGGGCTCATCCCTGACCAAGGCTCAGTTCCAAGGAGGAACAAGAAGATCCCTGAAACAAAGGTACCATGAGAGCAAACCTAGACCAGCAGGCTGCTCTGTACAAGTCAAGAAGGAGGAATGGGAGAATGGGTCTGGGTTTAGGACACAAGGCATGCTGGAGTCTGCTGTACCCATCTGTTCTAGTGGAGACCACCTCCTCGCAGTAGCAGCTGTGTGTGACAGCGCCGTCGCTCCCCACCACGGGGACAGCCAGATCACTGAAGTAACAGCAACAGCAGTCACAGCTGATGGTTATTAAAGCACTGGGCTAAACACATTTATATCATTATGCCCTTTAATACTCCCAACAATCCTAAAATCTTGGTGCTATTATTATCCTAGCTTACAGATGACAAAGCTGGGGTAGGAGAGATTAAGCACTTGGCCCAAGGAAGTCTGACTCCAGAGCCCACCCTCCTTACCATCCCTGGGCCATCACCCTGAACAGTCTGTCTGCCTGTGTCCTCTGTGGCAATCAGCTTCATCGGGACAGATGCTCATCCTGGCCAAGGCTGGGGGAAGAAATGACTTTGAAGGCCTTGGCCAGTTTGGGATGGAGCCATAATACTGGAGAAGTGGAATCAACTATATCCCAAAAGGCCTATCCCAAATGGTCTATTTGATGGTGAAAGCCAGAAAGGACCAGTTAACTCTGCTTGGGAACAGTTCCTCTGCCTCAGGTAGCTTTTCCATACCAGCTAGAGCTCTCTCCTGCCAGGACAACACAATAGATGATGGCAGAGACTGTCTTTTCTCCCTGTGTCCCTTCTCCATCTCTTCCTTTTAGTAACATAAAGGCCCCCACCAAATCAGCAGAGCATGTGGCTAACAGCTAGAGACTACATCTCCCAGTCCCCTTTGCAGCTAGGTATATCCACATGACTATGAGTTTGGCCAATGAGATGTGAGCAGAAGTGATAATATGTCACTTTGGGGTCTAGCTTAAAAGAGTAGGGTTTCCCTTTCCCAGCCCCTTTTCTTCTCCATTCTGGGTAGGAAAGAGTTACAAATGGGTCAAATGCCTTGGACCCAGAGATGGAAGCCATGTATTCAGAATGTACCTCACCAACCTTGGACTGCTAACTTTTATGTATAAAAGAAATAGGCATCTGAGAGTTCTTTCTTAATTAAATCACCCCTTTTTGTGTGTGGGGTTTGTGTTTGGTTTGTTTTGCTGTCTATATCCCAACTAATATAAAGCTCAAACTGACTGGAATGTCCAACCCTTTCAGAAAAACAACCCCCAAAACACTCATAGCACATGAAAATTCCTAGACAAAGATGTTGGTAGAAGGGGCCTTAAAGGAGGTACACCAGATTTCCTGATAATACAAGCATATGGTTGGCTATTACTATAAGAAGGATTCCTAGTTAGGATAGACTAGATTACGCTACATTAGCAAGAAACACCAAAAGCGCTGTGGCTCAACACACAAATGCTTATTTGTTACTCATATGAATCTACCATGATCCAAGGTGGTTCTTTAGGGCAACCATTGTCCATGTGGTGGCCCAGTAACCTGTGCTCCTCCATCTTTTGGCCCTCCCAGCCTAACACAAGGCTGGTGGTGGTTCTCCAAGATTGCTGCAGCAGGGAAAGAGAACTTCGGAAGGTCTCACACCATCAATTAAATGCCTCAGTCTAGACGCGACATATGTCACTTCCATTCACAACCAGTGATCAGAGATGGTCATATAGCTCTGCCTAACTGCTGGGAAGTTGAGAAGGATCATCCTTCTGGTGCCAAAAAAGAGCAGAGCTGGGTCTGGGTGAGCACTAAAAGTACCCACCACAGGGTGCCTCTCTAATCACACAGGCACCATGCTCAGCACAGCTGCTCACTGCTCAACGAATAGAGGAAAATGGGAGGGAGGGGGACAGCCCAGAGAGAGTAAGGAGGAAAGAAGAAGAGAGAAGCATGGTAGGAATGTATAGAAATAAATTAGACCCAGAACCCAAAGCCAGAAGGCCCCCAGGCATAGCCAGTGGTGTGCAGGAGCTGGCTCACATACTAGTTCATGAGAGTCAATTGTTAAATATTCAGGAATTTTGCAAACTAGTTAAACAGCGATATTAAAAAATTATATAAGCTTAGTGGCTTATAGCCTGGGTGGCTCAGTCAGTTAAGCATCTGACTCCTGATTTCAGCTTAGGTCATGATCTCGTGGTTCATAGGATTGATCCCTGCGTCAGGCTCTGCACTGATGGCAAGGAGCCTGCTTGGGATTCTCTCTCTTCTCTCTCTCTCTGGCCTTCCCCCCCCCCGATAAATAAATAAACTTTAAAAATTTAAAAATTATATAAGCTTATAAGTAAATAAACTATATCAAAGACAAAGGTCATGAACACTAAAAATACATCACTTCCTATTCTCTGACTATACTTTACTATTATCAATGTTCTTGGAGTTATTTCCATCTCTTACAGATCATGGCGTGCTACTGAACACGTCTTCCCAACTCCATCCAGAGACATGATTCGGCCGCTGGTGGGAGCCTTTAATCCATGGCAATCAGCAAATGCTACAAATCAGAGCTTTCGTCCACTAAAGAACTGGTGGTTGAACATTTATCAGCCTGGGTCCAGCCTTCTTTCCCCAGTACATCTAAACTGGGAGTTTCAGTGAAGCCAGTAAGTGTGCTCTGGCCTCTCCAGAGCAGTGCTGGGGCAATAAATTTCCATTTGTCTCCAGTCACTGGTTGAAAGCAGGGAGTTTAGGGAGTACTGATGGGTGAGCATTTCCATTTGGAGAGCCTATGGGAATGGGCTGCAGGGTCAAGCAACCCTAAATTGTAGTATTTTACAAATACAGACGTTCCCTTCCATGTGTGCAAAGCGTGACCCTCACTCAGAAGCTTAAACCATTGTTTGCTTCCCAGGAAGCAAAGGCTGGTGCTGAATAGTAATAATCACCTGCCAGGAGCCTATTGACCAGGACGACTGCCTGCTGCCTGTAACTCCTGGTAACAGGGAGCCCTTCGAGAGCCATCTCTGTGCTGGCTCCATAATGCAATGGTGGTGTCTTTCTTTCTTGAAGCTTTTTTAGTGGATCTCTAAGACAGTAGCTGCCGGAACGGAAGCCAGGGCTGGCAACATGAACCACGAGAGGCCCGAGTTTATTTGGCCAGCTCAGAATCTAGCTGTATGCACATGGGGCTTGTTTTTATAGCCGCTGTAAAAATTCTCCTTACACTTGCTACTTCACTTTCCCCTGAAGCCCAGGGCCCTCTCTCCTCCCCCTCCATACCCAGCTCAGCCATTACCGGCCACTTACCCTCCAGTGTTCAGGGCCCCTTTTAGAGCACTATTAGATGTCTGGATGGTTTATGGATCTCTGGGCTTCTGACTCCATGGACCGCATCACTCTAAAAGCTGGACCATCAGATGCAGTTGCAGAGGGAAACGTTGGAGGGGGCAGTGCGTGACTTTACTCTTTAATGCATGAATGTATTACACCAAATGGATAGAAATGGTACACTGGCAATTTTTGCTTCTTCATAGGCTTCTGATTTTAAAAAATCAATTAGCATGTTTTTACTTATATTAACTCAGCCTCAGGATCTTCATTTTTTGGAATCACTGCTACTCTACTGGCCAATTAAGCTTGTTCAAGCATCCATCCCACATACCATGGAACATTTACTGCTCTTCCCAGGATTTACGAGGGATCCCAAGACATTTCACATTCTCCTGGTTACCTCACCTCAAATTCCTGATCCCTCTGAAATCTTGAGCCTCCCTCGTCACCACAGTAACCATTTTACATTCTCTTTTATTTTCTAAACCTCTACTGTCAGAATGTTCTACACGTAGCAGACTTTTTTTTCTAAAGGCTTGGGGATAACTAAGGGGTCTAGAGGATAGTACTGAGCAGGAAGCAAGTAGAATTTTAGGCCTCTGGGATCTTAAAGAACTGGACCATACCCCCCATAGGGCTGTCCCATGGCCAGTCTTTTCACTGGGCCCCAATACTGGCCATTCCTTGGGCCTGCTTGCTCTCTCTCTCTCTCTCTCTCTCTCTCTCTCTCTTTCTCTCTCCTTTGTAGATCTTTCTCTCATTCCAGGGCCTTGGAGACTCTCTCTGACAAATCTTTACAGAGGAATCTAGCCCTCTTTGGTTTCAATTTTCTTCCGTTTAGACAATCCTGTTCAGAACCAAAGGCCCCACTGAGGAATGCCCTAATCAGTAGAGCCGCACACCCCAGCCATCTGACACCCCTCCCCAACATGAACAACAGGGAGTTGTTTTGAAATGTTTGGTTTTTAAATTTTTACCTAAGAAGTACCTGAAAACATCCTTGCTGTAAAAAAATTCAAACCACACAGACCACACTTTGCACTCCCTCCTACAAGCCTGCCCCTCCTGGGGAGAGGACCACTGTCGTTCCAGGCATTGACTTCCATGCCCTTTTCAATGTGTTTACATGCATATGGAAATAGATACAGTTTTCACTAGTGTGCAGTCTATTTATAAATTCATCATGTGTGTCTTGTTCTACAGTTGCTGTTTTATTGATAACAACCCATCATTTAGATGTGTCCATGCCAGCATCATTCGGGTACAGGAATGTTCCATTAGGAAATCACCTACATGCCCATCAGTAGGGAGATAGTGAATTGTGCTTCATGAGCATCTGGGACCTCTGTGCAGAAGGGCGTCACCCCACAGCCAGCAGATAGGACTGAAGGTGAGAGTGAGTCACAGCCCTCTGCCCCATGCTCGATTTCTATGCTGAGCCCCAGTGTCCTTCCAAAGACTCAGACCTGGCCCCTCTGGCTTAGCTCTGGAGGGAAATACAGAACCACCTCTTCTTCCTTCGCTGACGTTGAACAAAAGCCCAGGAGCCCTTTGGACTTAAGAGCTTCACTGCTGCTCACTGTGGAGACCCAGACATGGGGCCGAAACTCCCAGCATGCACAAATGCTCATGGTCCCTGGTCAGCCATTCCTGACTTCCTCCAGGTGGTGGCTCCTGGGAGGGGGGTTGCCCCAATGCCAACTGGAGTTTCTCTTCATGATCAAGCCCTGTGGTCAGGACAAAGATCAAGTGGGCAGTTTGCATCCTTGAGGCCCAAAGGACTGAGCCATCCTGGGCACCCCAGCCCAGCCTAGCCTGGAATGACTCTCAGGGCTGTTTCCTCAGGGCCCACTGAACTCCAATCTGTGGGCCAGGTTTCATACTGGATATAAATCCCAGCAGGTTGCTGGCCAGGAAAGAGGAACAGCAGCCCAGTGTGTGACTGGGCCAGGCTGGAGCCTGTGTCTATGGAGTGTGGAAGGCTCAGGACTTGTGACTGACCCAGGGAGGACTCTCCAAGTTTCTCCCCGGGGCTTGGGGAACACATCTTAAGAGTAGCACCGGGGGAGGAGGCGGGGACGGGCTTCCCAGAGCTGGTCAAACTTGGTGGCATACTCGCCACGGTGGCCCAACCTGAGGCTGAACCAGAGTAATTGCCAAATAGAGCCCAGATGATTGCTGGAAAGAACAACAAACAGTCAAGACTGAAGACAAACTGTAGATGCACAGGAGGGATCCAGCTTCTCTGGGAAGCCTCCTTCACACCCTCCCTCTTGCAGCCTCTGCCCTGCTGGGCCCTCAGTGTATCTACCCCTGCGCTTAGCACACCGGATGGTGACTATGTGTGCAGACAGTGTGCCAGGTCGTGACCTCCTTCCTCACTGGACTGCTGTGACAAGGGAGTAGAAAACTGTAACTCAGTGCCAAGGCCATGCATGGCCTCCATTGCTGCTCTTTCTGCAAGGACCACATGCACTGGGGCCCCAAGGAGCGAGCATGGATTATGGAACCACTGGTGGTGGTCCCGATGCCCAGTGCAGGCCTGTGTGCTGCCTGACCTACAAGGCATCAGTGGACTCAGTGTCTGCAGCTGAGGGAGCTGGGGGTGGCAGTGATGTAGGATGAAATCCATACTGCTTTGGCTTCCTGGCCACAGACCCAGCCACCCAGCCACTCTTGCTTTATGCCTAGCACATGACCTCTTAGGACTAGCTCTGTGTTACCTGGAGGGGACAGACATGTTATCACAGAGGTTCCAATCCCAGATATTACTTTCTCAGAGAGGCCTTTCCTCATCCACCTAAAAAACACTTAGCTCAGGGGTGCCTGAGTGGCTCAGTCGGTTGAGTATCTGACTTTGGCTCAGGTCATGATCTCATGGTTGCAAGTTTAAGCCCCACATTGGGCTCTGTGCTGATAGCTCAGAGCCTGGAATCTGTTTCAGATTCTGTATCTCCCTCTCTCTCTGTCCCTTCCCCACTCATGCTCTGTCTCTCTCTCTCTCTCAAAAATAAAAACATTTTAAAAAACCACTTAGTTCACCTCCTATTACTCTGTATTATGTTAACCTGTTTCATTTTTTTCCCATGTTACTGAGAACCACCTGAAGTGATTGATTGATATGTGCAGTGTGTGTCTCCCTAACTAGGAGACAAACTCTATGAGGGTATGGGGTTCACCCATCTTACCCCTCTCGTAACCCCAGAGCCTGGTAAATGCTATTGCAGATGAGGAAGTGGGGCATGAATGTGGAAGAGTAGGGGCAACCAATTAATGTCCACCCCAATATCCAGGAACAGAAATCCACCCTCACCAGTGAGTTTTGTCAGATCTGGGCCAGGACCTCCCACTAAGGCCTTTTTTAAGAGCACTGTTGATTATGGGGTGCCTGGGTGGTTTAGTTCGTTAAGCATCTGACTCTTGATTTCTGCTCAGGTCATAATCTCATAGTTTGGTTCATGGGTTCAAGCCCCATGTTGGGCTGTGCACCGATAGTGCAAAGACTGGATAGGATCCTCTCTCTCTCCCTCTCTGTCTGCCCCCTCCTGCTCATACTCTCTCTCAAAATAAATAAACTTTTTTTAAAAAATTGAAGAGTACTGGGGTGTCTGGGTGGCTCAGTCGATTAAGCATCCAGTGTTGGCTCAGGTCATGATCTTGCCATTCCTGAATTCGAGCCCCACATCAGGCTCTGTGCTGACAGCTCAGAGCCTGGAGCCTGTTTCACATTCTGTGTCTCCCTCTCTCTCTCTCTGCTCCTCCCCCACTTGTGCTTTGTCTCTCTCTCTCTCTCTCTCTCTCTCAAAAAAAAAAAACAAAAACAATAAAAAAAATTGAGAAGTTGAAGAGTATTAGCGACTCCTCTGCCAGAACTGCAAGTACACATTCTAACCCAAAGAGAGAGGAAAAATTGGGGAAATAAGGATAGACTGTTAGGGTGATTTGGAACTTGTGCTATTTTTCACACACCCACAACAAACAAAAAAATTGAAAACTTCTATTCATGATGATCCTGTTCTCCCCTTAACTGGCCTTGGCATTGGCGATGTAAGCTCCAGCCCCAACTGGAAGTGGAAGAGCCCCACGTGGGCCTGGCCTAGCTGGTGAGTTCCTGAAATCAGTGGAGGGAGGCCGCTGGGTGGGGGGACTTAGGAAATTTCCTGCAGACCCCTGGGCTTGTTTTTTTTTTTTTTTTTTATTAAAAAATAAACAGAAAGCGAAAGAAGAAGTTCAGTAAGTCTTTTCCTTTGCTCATGTCCCCACCTTCTTGAGGTCACTCCTGCCATGTTGTAAGGTGTCCAGCAGGGGCGGCCTGGAAGACAAAGGAAGTGCCCAGGAAATGCAAATGGCCTCTGCTAACAGAGGGGGGTTTCAGCTCTTCTTCTTTTCTGATTTTACCAGGCCTTCCTTTCCCATGGCAGGCCCCTCTAGGGGGATTTGGGGGGCTGCTCTATAAAGAGCAAGGCTCTGTTTCTGTTTATAATTGAAGGCTGGCGTGCAACCCAAAGGAAGGAGATATTAATCAGCACAAATGGATGTAGATTGCCCCTCTGAGCTTTGTAAATTCCACGCTACCTCTTGCTCGCTGCCGTGGGCCTCAGTTTACGGTGTGCCCTGCCAGAAATGAAAACCTTTCATCAGTGGAGAAGCGGGACCTGGCTGCTGCTGTGTTTGGGCTACAGAACTGAGGTGGAAAGTGTTATTTTAGGGTGTTGCCAAGAGCCAGGGCTGTGATTTGAGCAGCAAACTCAATTATACTCACCTTTTTGCTTTTTGGAAACAAGAAATAACAGTTAGGCCATAATTTATACTGTTGATGTTTTATTTATTTATTTATTTGGGTCAGGAGAGGTAATTTAAGTTAAATTCATTCAGTCAGTGGACTCTGAGTTATGGGAAGAAGAAAAATAAACTTTCTGTTACCAGGGGGATTTTGTGTGCAAACACACACAAATGCACGCACATGCACATGCTCACACACACACACACACACACACACACACACCAAGTCAAACAGGCATGCATAGCTAGTCGTTTAGGATGAAAACTCACTCTATAAGCTGCAAGAGGAAGTTCTTTGAAATAATAGAAACAATATAAATTTAAATCTTGAAACGTTTTCCCACAAGATAAACTCAAAGTATAAGAAAGTGGTGCAACCAGATGTGGCTAGAACATCTAGAAAGTTGGTCTTTAGTTCTACAGGTTGTTTATGAGGACCTACTGTAAGCCACATCCTATGTAGGCACTGATTCTACTGAGCATGAAGAATATGGACCCAAACTAGCTCAACTTACCTCCTGGGGGCCAGACATGGAAATGTATTGGATATTACATGAGAGGTTGGCAGTAGGAAGCAAGTGAACTATAGGGAGAATGACCAGAAACTGCCTGAATCAATAGAGTGAGGAAGAAAAAAATGCATGCTAACAAGGTTTCACCAACTGATGAGGAAAATTACAATATTCAAAAACAAGCATTTTTTGAATGAATGAATGAGTGAACAAAGAAAGAGCCTGATTCTAAGGTGATAGAATAGGACACCCAGCTAGTGACCTGGCCTTCTGGGACAGGCCACTTTCTGAGACCAAGGCAGGGCCACCAGCTCACAGACAACATGACTTCTCGAAAAGATCCCATGAATACCTGTGATTTCAGGACATTTCTCTGCTCATAAATGTGTTCTTTCCAGCCATTAAATAAAATACAGAAAATAGGGGTGGGGTGGATGAAATAAAGAAACCTCAAATGTAGAAATCTTTTGGATGGAGGAATCTTATGCATCAACACAAAGTCACAGCTCAGCCACTACATACCATGTCACGTAAGCACCAGGGAGATAGCATTCCTGAAAAGTGAAGCTGTGGGCAGCCGGTGCTGGCAGGCTTTGAGTTGTAGGAATTCATTTCTTGCATCCAATCCATGCTGTAGGCTTGAGTTATGTGTACAGCCTCATCGGATCTGACAACTCAGCTTGTCACCATCTGAAGGGAACAGCCTGATGTTGGAGGGTTTTGTGACTTGGTATTCTCCAGTCATTGTGAGCTGGCAAGCCGTGGATGCAGTATCAGTTTCCTGTGGCTGCTGTAACAAATTATCACACACGTGGTGACTTAAAACAACAGAAATGTATTCTCTCACAGTTCTGGAAGAGGGAAGTCCAAAATTGAAGCATCAGCAGGACCACAGCCCTGTGGAGTTTCTAGGAGAGAATCCATTTCTCGCCTCTTCTGGCTTCTGGTGGCTGCCCAACAATCCTTAGCAACCCTTGGCATTCCTTGGCTTGCAGTCACATCCCTCCAATCTCTGCCTCCTTCTTCCCATCTCCTTCTCTTCTGCCTCTCTCTTCCGTGGGTCTGTTACAAGGGCACTTGTCACTGGATTTAGGGTTTAGCCAGACAACCCAGGATAATCTCCTCATCTCAACTTTTTTTTTTTTAGATTTTATTTATTTATTTATTTATTTATTTATTTAGAGAAAGCACCAGTGACCAGTGGGGGAGGGACAGTAGGAGAGGGAGAGAGAATCCTAAACAGGCTCCATGCCTAGAGCAGAGGCCCATTCAGGGCTCAATCTCATGACTGTGAGATCATGACCTGAGTCGAAATCAAGATCCAGATGCTTAACCGACTGAGCCACCCAGGTGCCCCTCATCTCAAGATTCTTAATAACATCCGCAAAGACCTTTTCTCCAGATCAGGTCACGTTTGTAGATTCTGGGGATTAGGACACGGACATATCTGGGGGCCACCATCACAGAGGTATGTACACCTACATAGACTTTAAAGTGCATTTTGGCTTTCCTCCCAGGCTCCCATCATGACTCTTTTAACCCTTCAAGTGTCTGTCTGTTAAAAATCAGAATGATCTCTGCTAAACTGAAATCCGCAGTCACTTGACCATGAAACCATCTCAGCTCCACCCTCGCAAACCTCTCTCCCTCCCTCCCCCACTCCCATTCTGCAGAGGCAAGGATCTAGCAGTCTGTGTCTTTTTAAAATGTCAGAGCCTTCCTTTTTCTCAAGAATAGGTGTGTAGTTGGGGGTGAGTGAAGACACTTCATGCTGCATTAGGCATTGTATACTAAAGAGAAGCTGATAGAAGAATTAATTACAGTTTAACAATAATAATAAAAAGCAAAACAAGAGATTGAAATGAAATAGCCGGGGGGAACAAATGCGTTTCCCGGAAGAATGGTGCCTATTCAGCGTGGAAAATTTATATGTAGAGTAAATGCTGGGAATTGGAACACAGAAGAGGCAATCAAAGGCCTGAGGAGGCTCCAGCAAGCTGGGGCTGCTTTTCATTGAATTGTCTCATTAGCTGGCTGGAGGTATAAATAAATTCCTCCAGTGTCTTTGTTGTCTGACAAGATGGAAAGCAGAATGAGTCGTGGCGGGGCAGGGGGTGGAGGTTTGGGGAAGGGGGGGTGACCCTGACAGCCCTTGGAGCCAAGGGAAGGGCTGGGAAGGAGTCTGCAGTGGGAAAGAAGAAGCAGGGATGAAGGTGTCTGCTTCCTTTCATGGTGACTGGCTGTGGGCTGCACTGAGGGCCAGGGAGGGGCCGGGATTCCCAGAGCACAGATGCTTTGTTCTGAGGCCAGATGCACGGCTTTATCATGGTGAACCCCACTTTACATCACCACAACCTGTACTGGGAGCAACCCTCTGGAGCCACAAAGCCCCGCTCAGGGTGCCCTCAGCCTCCAGCTTCAATCGCAGCCCCCTCCAGAGAGGGCCATGCTGTGACTGTTTGCAGGGGGCATTGCAAGAAACTTGTTGCAATGAATGGAAGTCCCAACCTTTGTGAATAATTAATATTTTAAAGCAGAAGAGGCTTCTGGGGGTTGTGGTAGCATGGCTTTTTTTTTTTATCCCTTACTGAGATACAATTCACACACCGTACTACACAACTGAAGGGTTTTTAGTATGTTTACAGAGTTGTGCCACTATTACTACAATCAGTTTCGAACACTTTCATCACCCCTGCACTGTAGCGGTCACTCTCCATTATCCCCACACTCCCTAGTCCTAGGCAACCACTAATCTCTTTTCTGTCTCTATGGACATTTCATAGAAAAGAATCATTATATTTGTCCTTTCGTGTCTGGCTTATTTCACTTAGGAGCTTCAGAGTTCCTCCATGTTGTAGGATGTGTTAGAATTTCCTTCCTTTTTAAGGCTAAATAATATGCCCTTGTATGGATATACCACATTTTGTTTATCCATGCATCTGTTATTGGGCATTTGGGCTGTCTGCACCTTTTAGCTCTTATGAATAAGGCTGCTATAAGTATTCATGGGTAAGTTTCTCTGTGGACATGTGTTTTCCTCTCTCTTGGGTATATAACCCAGGAATAGAACTGCTGGGTCATATGGCAACTCTATGTTTAACCTTTTGAGGAATGCCCACATTGTTTTCCAAAGTGACAGCAGCATAATTTTTTATCTTCCCAGGTTCCTCCATAAAAATAGACAAAAGAGTGAGGATACCAAAACAAAAATGTTCACAAACATCGATAACAAGGTTCTAAAAGGGGATTCTTCAAACCAGAAGTGTCTGTGCTGCCTGAGAATGTGCGGACGTGCAGATCTCAAGGCCCACACCAAACCTCTACATCTGTGCTTTAACAAGCCCTCCAGGCGACTCTGGTGATGCCACTTCTAAAGTTTGAGAACTGGGGCACCTGGGTGACTCAGTCTGTTGAGCGTCAGACTCTTGATTTTGGCTCAGGTCATGATCTCGCAGATCATGAGATGGAGCCCTGTGTTGAGCTCTGCGCTGACAGTGAGGGATCTGCTTGGGATTCTCGCTCTCTTTCCCTGTCTCTCTGTCCCTCCGCCACTGCTCTCTCTCTCTCTCAAAATAAATAAATGAACATTTCTAAGAAATTAAGTTTGAGAACCGCTGATCTCATGGATATGAGTAGGTATCATAACTGACTCCAAAGTATGAGCAGGTGGGTACAAGCTACAAGACCACATGATCTGGGCAATTATGAGAGGACTGGGAGAAGAGCAAATGGGCTCCAGTAGCCCTGAGAGCCAGAGAACCCACAAACTGGCTTGGCAATCTTGGTAGCCCAATCTGAGACCTCCAGCCAAAAGGAGTTTCATAGGCTCCCATTTGCACATGAATGCAAGGAGATTCCAGAAGGTCAAAGGTGTTGGTATAGTCTGGGCTTTTTTAACATTCCTAAACTAACCAATCTGTTCTAGGATAAAGTTCTGTGCTAAAAAGTACCTGCTGGGAGCAGAATTTAAATAGAGCATCACAGGATGCTCAAAAAACAGGGAGAGAAGATTCAGATAAAGGTGAGAGAGAATAGCAGTGGTGAAACAGCTCAGAAAATACATGGAGGTATACATGTCTAATCATTTTTTTGAAAATAGTGGAAGGAGGATTTTCAGGGTAGTGAATCTAGGACAGTTAGCCTAGCCTACCTTTCCCTCCTGTAAGTACAGAAAATTCTTCTCATTAAAATGAGCAATAGTAAAATATCATGAGTAAGTCCCACGCCAAGTTGCCATAAGAGAAAAGAAAGTAAGGGATGGAATCCTGTCTCTAGAGATAATGAAGTCATGCTGGAAAGACGTGCCCACAAAAAAAGATAAAATTGTAACCTAATCTACTAAATGAACTAAAGTAAATTAAGAAAAATGATGTTATGAAAGAGTAGCACTAATAAGATTAGATTCTAATAAGCTTAGAAAAACTTGAAAATGAGGTAATTGAGAAAGGAAAGATTTGGGTGGGAAAGTGATAGAATTCAGAAGAGAATAAGAAGTAAGAAAGCATAACTTTGTAAATGAAGATTAAAATGGAAGGGGCCTGTTCCAACTATCTACCTCTACGTAATGGATTACCTCCAGATTTCATGGAGCAAAGCAACAAATTGTACCAGGCTTGTGGGTTCTGGCCTTAGCTGGGATGACCTGAGTGGCTGTGTGTGGAGGAGGCTCTGAGTAGGAGGTCTACCTCCACGGTGGCTTCTTCTGTTACATGTTTGGCACTTGGACTTGGATGGCTGCCAGGCAGATTCAGCTAGGCCTGGGAACCGGAGTGCAGACAAGGTGGCCTATGGGCATAGCGTTCATAGGATAGGCAGCCTTTGTACATAATGGATCAAGCTTCGGGTTTTTTTTTTTAATTTCTTATACTGTATTTATTTATTTTGAGAGAGAGAGAGAGACAAAGAGAGAGAGAGAGAGAAGGGAAGGAGCAAAGAGAGAGGGAGAGAGAATCCCAAGCAGGTTCCATGCATTAGTGTAGAGCCTGAGGCAGGGCTCAAACTCATGAACCGTGACATCATGACCTGAGCTGAAATCAAGAGTTGGCAGCTTGGGGCTCCTGAGGAACAAACTCTTTACAATCTTTTATCTTCCATGGTGCACCCGATGGTTCAGTCTGTTAAGCGTCTGACTTCGGCTCAGGTCATCATCTCACAGTTCATGGGTTCACGCCCTGTATCGGGCTCTGTGCTTCAGATTCTGTGTCTCCCTCTCTCTCTGCCCCTCCCCCACTCACACTCTGTCTCTCTCTCTCTCTCAAAAATAAATAAAAACATTAAAGATATTTTTTTAAAAAAAGAGTTGGCAGCTTAACCAACTGAGCCACCCAGGCGCCCCTTAACACATAGTGGGTCAACTTCAAGAGTGAGTGTTCCAAAGACCAAGGCAGACCAACTTGGCCTTTTCTGACCTCACCTTGAATGTCACATAGCTTCACTTCTGCTGTGCTCTATTGGTCAAAGCTGCCCCAGGCCCTCCCAGATGTACAGGGAGGGGGCATAGACTCATCTCTTGATGGGAGGAGTGTTAAAGAATTTTGGTCCATTTTTCTTTAGCTCTGTTAAAGTGTAATTTGCACACAATAAAATTCATTCATGAAAACTGTGCAGTTTGATGATGTCAGTAATGATATACAGTCTTGCAAAGACCAGCACGGTCAAGACAGAACAATTCCCTTGCTGGAAAGTATTTTCTCATGTCTCTTTGTGACCATATTTTAAAATCACCACAGAACCTAAATATAAATGAATACCAGCTGCAAAGGATAAAATATTTTTAAATAAAAAAGAAATGAAGAGGGGCACCTGGGTGGCTCAGCTGGTTAAGCATCCGACTTTGGCTCCAGTCATGATCTTGCGGTCTGTGAGTTCAGTCCCCTCGTCAGGCTCTGTGCTGACAGCTCAGAGCCTGGAGTCTGCTTTGGATTCTGTGTCTCCATCTCTCTCTGCCCCTCCCCTGCTCATGCTCTCTGTCTCTCTCTCTCTCTCTCTCTCAAAAATAAATGAACATTAAAAAAATTAAAGAAAAGAAGAAATAAGAAAATGAAAAGTGATTCAAGAGAAAATGACACAAAAAACACACACGCACGTGCACGCACACACACAGGAAAGATGACCGAAAGCATGTGGAACAGAAATCCTGAGGATGAAAACCAAAGTAGCAGAATAAAACAAATATAAAAACATTTAATTTTTTCTCTTAAATAAAACAGGCTTGAAACTTCACAGTGAAAGTTACATCTCATATCTGGGAAAAATCAACCTACAACAGCCAATATTGTAGTAAAACTAGGAGACTTCAAAGAAAAAAAAATCACAAAAAAGGCCAAGTCACTTATCAGGGAAAGAAAATAAGATTGCCATCAGACTTTGGACACATCGCTTTATGCCAGAGGACACTGAAACCACATATGTACTCAAAGGAAGAAACTGTGAGATGAGAATTTTCTAGCAAACTGACCATCAGCTATAAAGGCACAGGTGCTCTGTTGTGAACACACAAAACACTCAGGCAATATTGTCCCATGAGTCCTTCCTGAGGAAGCTGCTAGAGAGTGAGTTTCAAAAAACCAAAACAACTAGAGAGGTATCCGCATAAAGACTGGTGGTGTGCACCAAGGATGTGTTTCCTTACAGAATTAAGATTACATGATCGTTCTTAGGGAGAAAGAATAGGATGTGTGGCTTTATGTATGGAAATAAGAGTACCTCTGTCACAAATGGGGGGAAAATGGGAAAGTATATAAAAAGTTCAATATGCTTGTGAATTATCTTATGGGTTTTAACTGAGAGTAAAAAGATATCTCCTCAAATTAGATGCAGAGGAGGTGGCCTATAGAAAGAGGAAGCTGCTAGATAATTTCAATATTGGCACAGGGGGATGGAAACAGCCAGTAGACAATAGTCTGGGAAGGAAGAGACTCAGAGTGCAAAGTTCAGAATTGGTGTAAAGGGAACCATCTTAGAACAAAAATACAAACTTGCCTAAATTCAAAAGATATACCCTTCAATACAAAAGACACCAAATGAAAGAAGCCGTAAAGACAGATATAGTATTTCTAAAAGACATACTTAAAATATAAAACAATATGGCAAGTCTTGAGGACAACACATCAATAGTGTCAACAGGTGTGAGGTGATGCAGTTTTGATTCGCAAATCAAATCAAAGTGATGTTGAACATCTACCTCTTTGTGTACCTATTGGCCCTTTGTATGCCTTCTGGGCAGGGAGAATGTCGATTCAGCTCCTCTGCCCATTTTTTAATCAGATTTTTTTTTTTTTTTTTTTGCTATTGAGTTGTATACCTTCTTTATTTTGGGGGATACTAACCCTTTAACAGATCCATGATTTGGAACTATCTTCTCCCATTCTGTAGGTTGCCCTTTCATTTTGTTACTGGTTTCCTTTGCCATGCAGAAACCTTTTCGTCTGATATAGTCTCACTCTACTTTTATTTATGTTCGAAATTTTTCATAATGAAAAGTAAATATGTATATGTGTGTGTAAAAAATGGAATGGAAGATTCTCCATAACGGCATTCAGATCTTGTTTTCTTGGGTGTAAAAGAAAGTGTCCCCAAGATTATGCATGACACACAACTCTGCCATACATGTGACTGCCATCTGTTGTGTGTGAGACATCTCTGTTCTTTTGCCATCTGATTTTTTCCTCACACGTGCTATATTGCCGACATATTTCCATTTCTGCGCATAGAGATCTACCTCACAATTTTAATGGCTACATAGCCTTCCATTGTGTGAATGTGTCATAATTATTTTAATTACTCCCCTATTGATTGATATTTGGGTTGTTTCCAAATGTTAATTAAACAAGCGTTGTGACGAACATTCTTCCTCAGGCATCCTTTCACATTGTGTGGTTATTTCCTTAGGAGAAGTTCCAAGTGGAACTGCTGGATTAAACAGTCATTAAAGATTTGAAAAGCAGATCTTTGAAAAAATGGGGCCCACTGCACCAGACCTGGCCTTGCTCCAAGGAGTCCTGTGGTTGCTCAGGGCCCCAGGAATCTGGTTCTGTGGCCACAGGATGCCAAACTCCCTCACTCTGGAAAGAAAAAATTCCGCACTCCAGATTCCGACTCAGGAGGTTGACAGTGGAGTCCAGGAACATGAATTTTTAAATAAACTTCTGGCTGATCCTGATGGAGGTGGTCTAAGATCACACTGGTAGATGAACATTTGTCAACTCTGTCTGCTCATCAGCATTTCCTGCGAAGCTCTGAAAAAATACTCAGGCCTGGTTGTAATCCTGGGAAATTTCCTTTTCCCTGGATCTGAGATATGGTTGGTATGTGAATATGCTGAATATGTGGACGAAAACACGGAATCGTATTAAAAGAGGTGTTGAGATTTTCCTTTGCCCAGTCTTTTTTCCCTTGTTCCATTTTCACTTGCCTCCTTTTCCTCTCCTCTCCATCTTCACTTCGCCCCCTTTCCAGGCATCCTGTGTTAATAACCCCGTTGATGAACTTCATTGTTAACCTGGTTTTCTCCATGCTGATTTACCATATACAAAAATACTATGTATTATACACGCATATCAGCCAGGGTTCCTACTTAGCAAGCCAAAGAAACCATTTCTGGCTGATATAAGCAGCAAGGAAGTCTCTTAAAACGATACTGAGTAGTTCACAGATTCTCTGTGTGGGTTGGAAAGACAGCCTGAAGTTACTCCACTCACAGGACTGCTGCCTCCAAATCACATGCGGGGCAGGCCCTGTGAACACACCGTTGTGGCCTCCAGGCACCATGGCACTGACCCAGGGCAGGCCAACGCTTCTCCACCCACAGCAGAAAGTGTCACGCAGGACATCAGCCTTCTTGGGAGGATAAATGGATATTAATTAGGTGCTCTTCATTTCACATTCACACTTGGTCATAGATCTGATTGTATTCTGACTCTTGATTTAACCCTTGTTGGCCTCCCTCAAATGTGCTATGACTGCCTGCTTCCATTTTTGGTTCTGTCTCTCCGTTCCCCATGTGGTGCTGATACTGGGATCCTTGGGCTATTTAAGGCCCAAGTTCTGAGGATGACTAGGAGCACCACCTTCGACCAGCTCCACGTGGCCTCCCCAGATGTGGTACTTACCTACTGTGGGCTCTGCAAGACTCTGGCATGCTTCGTGGGGAACCAGAGGGAAACTGAGCCTTGTGTGCTGGGAAGAGCTGGTCTGCTTATCAGGGAAGAATGGACCAGGCTTGAAGAACAGACCAGGGCAGACCTGGCTCCGAGGGCTTAGCAATCATGGCGTTAGCCACAGTTTTCTGTGCTGCAGACAGCAAGGATCCGTGGGTGTTAGATCTTCATTCTTGTTAGCTGGCCTTTCTCATTCCAGCAATATTACACATCATGGACATTGACCTGGCCACCTTCCACCTTTCGAATCAGCTCTAGAGGGGCTGAAAGGGAACCGATTTCAGGCAACAACCATCAGAAGAAGAAAATCCTGGTAGAAAAAGGCATTTTATGTTTTGAGCCTGCTTGGGGAGTCATCTGGGATCATTCTTTGCAGAGCCAGGTGGGGAGGAGAGGATTTGTAAGAAAAGAATGTAACAACCAAGTCCAAGTTTCTTATATCACGTTCAGGAACACGGAAGCAGTGTGTTAGGTCCTCCAGGAAGCAAACAGCAATAGAGTTAGAAGTGTGAGAGGTTACTGGGGGTGATGCCTGCAAAGAATAAAGGGGAGAGGGGGAGCAAGAGGAGGCAGGGAAGACTTCAGATTGCCAAGCAGTTCTGACACCTGTGGAATGAGAGGGCGGAGGAATGAGCTGGTGGGAAGCACCCCAGCCTGTGGGGCAGCTTTGAGAAAAGCTGTCAGCCCAATGGGGAGCTCCAGCACCAAGAGTGCCCATGAAGAAGTCTACGTGGGACAGAAAGGGCGGGAATCAGTCCCCCTCCATGCCCAGTCATTGCGAGGGGCTGTCTGGGAAGAGCACAAGCTTGGTACAAGTGTGGCCGTGGATCCTCAAGGCCTTGCAGTTGGAGGTGGCTAGCTTACTGTGCTCCTCACAGGGACACATCAGGTTCTTTCTCAAAGGCCAATTTAAGCACATATCTCTGTGGCTGCCAGCACAGGCTTCAGCCCCATATCTATCAATGAGGGTTATAATTTTTTAAATTAAAGCAATGTACATACATCAAAATCAGTTTAAACATACAGGAAAATAAAGGAAATCATCACGCTAGAGTTATTCTATATGTAATGTAGAAAAATACATTATTTAAAATATAATAAATATATAATTTATATGAATATATATTAAAATAGGATCATGCACTACATACTGTTTTAAACATTTTTTTTACTGAGAATATATGATGGACATATTCACATTCCTTTTTAATTTACATAACTCCATATATTTTCTAATGATGGATAGCGCTCCGTTGTATGGACGTGCCTTAATCTGTTTAAGCGGTTTCCTATGGATCGACACTTTGGATCTTTCAAGTTCTTTGTCACTATCAACATCACTACAGCGACGATCCTGGTACATGTGTCCTGTTCCTGGAGGCCTCCAGGGACTCCAGCCTGCCTCACTGACTCTCTCTGATGCTGCATCGTCTTGACAGTTAGGATGTTGTCCTACCCCGGGGCTCTCCTGAAATGTTGCCAAGAAGGCAGGAGGGCAAAAGGAAGGACCCCAAGAGAAAGGCAACTGTGCCAGGTGGCTCTGAGAGCCCTTGTGGGAACAAAGAGCTGGGTCCAGGGCCATGGCTCAGGGAAACCAGACCCCTTTCCTTCTGGTGCATTCCTGCCAGGGATCATGGCCCTATCGGGCTGTTTATTTTGTTTTGTTGTCTTGTTTTACATCCACCTGCTGCTTTCAGGGATTTAGTCCCCCAGTTCCAGCGAGAATTAATGGAAGAAAGTCCTCTGAGGTGGCAGGCAGAGTTACATTATCCTAAGAGTGGCTTGCCCTATCCTTCACCTGGGAACAGCCTCTATCCAAGCCCAGCATGAACAATCACGATATCTTTAGTTTCCATGGTGATTTGCTGGGCTAGCTCCCACGAGCAGCCCAAAAGATTGTAGTTCTGTCCCTCAAACCGCCCCAGGCACCGGGAAAGAACCAGGCCAAGGCACCGGCAAAGAGGTTGGTGGCGGGGTACACCTGAAGTCGTGATATCAGAAGCCAAAGGGAGCTAGACAGTGAACACAAAATCAGTGCTGATGTTCTTTGTCTTCTTACAAATGAACTTAATTCAGGTTTCAAGTGCCATTCCACTGCGCTTATGATTTTCATCGAAGTCATTTCAGGAGATTCCCCCTCCCCTTCTCCCTGGTGTTGGAACTCAGTTCTTGGGTTTACCTAGGGTCAAGTGGGAGGGTTCTTACCAGTTCTCAGTCTTTGTTGTACGTCCACCCGACATCTGCGGAGCTGAACATCACCCCCGCTGACCCCGCACAGATGTCCGCCGAGACTCCTGCACTCCCCATCTGCCGGCCAGGCCACATCCATGCTGGTCACTCTGCATCCTTCTCCGCCTGCTTTCCTCGGTTCTCTAAGGTTTCTGCTTTAAACATGTGCTGCTTTTTAAATTAGGGGGAAAAGATCATTAAAATATTGTCATTTAAATGTATCTTTAGTACGGCTAAACGTTACTTTTCTGCCTTCAAAGCGTGCTTCTGGGTTGGGCAGGATTTGGGACAAGCTCTGGATAAAGGTCACCACCTGCACACAAAACTAGGACAATTCAACCTGTAATAGATGCAAAGCAAGCCCGCCTGAAGATCTATTTATCAGCTTGTTGCTGGGGATTCTTGGGAGACAACCCGGCTGCGTGGGGGAGCCCTGGATTTATGTGCAGGAAGGCGTGGCCAGAATGAGACTGGATGCACAAAGCTACGCCGCCCTGTGGCTTTAAGGGCCTTCTGGCAGAAGCAGGGCTGCATATAGGGCGATAACGAAATGCAGGCTGGATCAGAGGAACATGCCACCGTCCAGGAGAACCCTGACTCAAAGATACAGATATACATCCCTCCTTCCACTCACTCCAAATAGATATTTAGTTTGGAGATTCTGGTTACGGTGGCCAAAAAACACTTTTCTTTTATGTCTCTGACGTTTTCCAGAAGAGAAAATAACCTGACCGGCCTGCATAAATGTTCTGGTTCTGCTGTCTGGCCCTGGTGGAGAAATGGGTCTTTAACTGATGGAGTGTGATGATAACACTGTCCATTAAGATACGCTCATCTGCTACTGACCTTTCTAGAAAGCATATGGCAATTTGTATCAAGCGCCTTTAAAAGGTCCATACCCTTTGATCCAGCAACCTCTCTTCTAATAATTGTCAGACACTCAAACACTGATTTGTGCACAATTGTGCACATTATGGTATTACCCAAAGTGGTAAAAAAATAATTTAAAAAAAAAGGAAACCATCTCAATGTTCAACAATAAGGGAAAGGGGTTAAGTAAGTCATGGTGTACCCATAGCTTGGCCTAGTAGGAAGCCATTCAAAATGATTTTAGAAGAATTTTATTGGGAATGGGAAATGTTCACAGTATAGCAAGTTTAAGAAGTAGGTTTCAGAGCTGGGTATACAGTATTATTTTAATTTTATAAAGCTATTCCATGCATATTCTTAAGTAAAGTATTATAAATATATATATATCAACTCTTACGTTATTCATAGCTAGTGATTTCCAGTTTCTTTTTCATACCTCCACCAGAGAAAGAGCTTGTTGGTTTGTAAAAATATTTGAATCTATTTGTTATTTTACCAAGTTCAGCAGTTTATCTTATGACAGTAATTTGGAATTCAGGGAAGTCATAGAAAAAGCACATACCAGGCTAGCTGTGGACTTTAGACAAATTACTTAACTCTCTCCCTGAGTTCCCACATCTACAGAATGGGAATAATATTTACCTCCCGTGGCTATTGTGATTACTCAATAAGACCATGAATATAAAATGATAAGCACATAGTAAGTGTTGAATAAATGTTAGATTCTTTCTCCTGCTTCCCCCTCCCTACTCTTACTTTAATTTTATCATTAGGAAGTAATAAGATTAACATGAGTATTTAGATCTGTGTATCATTATATTATTCATTATAAATTACTTGAATGGCCTGATGGCTGTGGTTTTTAAAAGCACATGTTTCAAAAGAGGAAAATCCCTGTGCTTGAGGAAGATGATATGTAACCAGGGGAGGTCTCAGAGAGAATGCAGAGTCCCTTAACTACTATTTTCATCTGTCTCCCTATCGGGAAGAAATGCCATCAAACCAAAATGGAGGAAATTGAAGGTCAAGACTGGAGGGCACATAGTGGAAAACTACTTTAACCCAATATACAAAGTGGACTCTGTCTCCTTTTGGCTGCAACGTGAAGACAAAAGTTACATTGCAAAGGAGGCAATTGTTCAAACGTTGCACAATGTCTTTGAACTGGTGGGATTTCTCTGGAACCCTTGAAGACCACAGTGAGAGCGTTGAGGCTCAGAGGGGTAAGGAGGGAGAGGACTGGGGAGGAAGAGGTCTTTGGAGAGAATGGTTTGCATGCTGTGGGGCACTTCACCTTCATCAAGAGACACAAAGAGAGGGAGAGGCTTCAAAGGAGAGCTGGTGGGGAAAGGAGGCTGAGGATGGAACACGGAAAATTGGAATTTGATTGCTGCCTCAAAAAAAAAAAAAATCTGAAGAATGAAAAGGCTTGAAACACTTGCCGAGCCCAGAGAGTGAAGAGCCATTCATTGTACGAAAGCAGCAGTCAAAAATGAGCTTTCCTATTGCCTTGCCCCAGAGGAGTCGGAAGATCCAGGTTTGCAGGTGAGGTCGGTGGAAAAGGTAAAAGAAAGAAGAAACCTAAAGCACTTTCACCAGCAGCAGGTTCAGGCTGATTCGGAAGATTTAACTTTAAACAAAGCCTAAGTTCCTTTCCTTACCTAGGAGTAGATTTCTAACATGTAAATGAAGACTGTGCTTGGTGACTTAAAGCAATTATAGAATTTTATTTATCACGAGTGAGGAGAAAAGTCACAGGACTGATGAATTTCCATCCACAAACATCAGAGGGACATGGCTCACTGAATTAATTTTAGAACAAATGGAGGCAAAATAAAGTTGTTTTCCACTTACATGCCAGAAATTCACTTATACCAAATATACTACCAAGCTTGCTTTACTGAGTTTAAGTCAGCTGGTCCAGAAGGATGACCTCCCAGATGACCACAGGTGTCACCAATAAAATCTTTGAGACGTCCTAGAAAATCAGAGAGAGCAGCCAAAAGGATGATACTGGGAAATGTTGTCCTGATTTTAAAATAGAGTGATAGATGAAATTTACCATTTGGTTAACAAGTACCAGCAGTGCCAACAAAAGTCTAGAAAGGATTATTAAACAGATGGTTTTCTGAGTACTTTAAAAAAGAAAATGGTGTTTGCCAGGAACCAGTGTGGACTTACTGAGTCTGACCTCATTTCTTTTTCGTGTGAATTATCAGATCAGTGGGTGAGGAAGGGGTGTCATAGACTTGGTATCTTATTTCTATGAGGCCCTTTACTAAATCCCTTGTGATTCTCTCATGCAAAGGTGGAAACCTGTCAGTGGGGACGAGGAGGTCAATTTATAGTTGGTTGGACGGTTGTTCTCAAGGAGTGTTGATTAATAAATCCCCCTCACCCTGGAGGCAAGTGTCTGGAGACAGTCTGGTGGGGTTTGCTCTGGTCTGTGCAGGTTACCACTTTGTATTAATAACTTGGAAGATGACCTAGAAGCCAATTATCTCAAAAATGTGGAAGCCAGTCAGGCAAAAGGGGTAGTGAACATATGTGAATGACTATAAATTTTTTTTTAATTTGCAGTCCTGTCTGCTGACACATTTTGGCAATGAAGTTTGGAATATCTCAACCAGGACAAAGACTGCTCACAGCTGATTCAAGCACCGTCTTTTTCATTCTCTCAGACGAATGCTAAGTCGCACAATCCACTGACACTGTGGTCCTCTGTGCCTCCACCCCCAGGGGCAGCCTCTTCCTTATCCTCCTCCTTCATGGTAATGACACCCCTGCTCCTCTCCATAAACGGGCCCCAACATTACCAGGCAAAACCCACTGTTGCACTTGAGCTCCATGGAGACCTTCCCCGGCCCCTGCCTTGGTTCATCCAGGTTTTAATTCCCTGGGCATCCTGCCAGTTCATAGCCCATTATCAGTCCCCCCAGAGCTCTGAGGGCAGGGCTGAGAATTCCTTTCCCTCCTTCCACCAAGTGTCTACTTGTTCCGACACCCCAATCCCATACATCCATGTGCATAAATACACGTGTCCTTCTCACTGGTATGAAATCTTACAGGATGAATATCAAATCTGCATTGTTTAAAATACAATTACACTGATACAGAATGGGGGAGACTTGTCTTGACAAGAGTCTATATTGAGCCTTTGGGCCAATTTGCTTAAGACCAATTTGGCTGAAAGTCCCGACTATTGAAAATTTATATCTTAAAAGCACATGTGTGGCTCTTAAGGATAAAATCACTCTATCTCTATAAAGCATTTTGAATGTTGGATGATTCCTAATGTTTTACCTATTTTTAAATATTTTGTGAATTAGCAAGCAAATTTTAAGAGACTTCAGAAACTTTTATTTCACATTTCTATTAGTTATTTTTAAACTTACAGTATATCACTTGGCAGATTCTAATAAAGTTCTATTTCTAGGTATATACTCCAGAGAATCCAGGATATTTTCAAACAAAAAAGACTTGTATAAAAATATAAGCAAAAAAGGTGATACCAGTTTCATTTTTTTAAATTCTTTTAATGTTTATTTATTTATTGAGGGAGGGGGGAGAGACAGAACACGAGCAGGGGAGGGGCAAAGAGAGAGGGAGACACAGGATCTGAAGCAGGCTCCAGTCTCTGAGCTGTCAGTATAGAGCCTGATGCGGGGCTAGAACTCAAAAACTGTGAGATCATGACCTGAGCTGAAGTCAGACGCCCAACCAACTGAGCCAGCCAGGAGCCCCTTACCAGTTTTATTCTTAATAACCAAACACTGGAAATAACACAAAGGTCTATTCAACAGGTGAATAAAAATATTTGGTTATATCCATACAATGGATTACTAGAAAGGCATTAACTACTGGTACATGCAACAACATGAATTACTCTAAAAAACATTACACTGAGCAAAAGAAACTAGGGAAGCATAGGTATGATTCCATTTACATGAAGTTCAAGAACAAGCAAAAATTAAAATATGGTGAAAGAATTGGAACAGTTCTGATCCGGGGATAAGGACTGACTGGGAAGGAGCATAAAGGATTGTTCTGGGGCAAGGAAATGTTCTCTCTCTTGATCTGGGAAGTGGCCACATATGCAAAAAGTCACATGTACACAAAAGTCAAATTCCACTGTTAAGATGTGTGCATTTTTTTCTATATGTAAATTAACACCTCAGTAAATTATGGTTTAAGTTTTTCTTTTTTTTTTTTTATTTTTATTTTTTTAGTTTATTTTTGAGAAAGAGAGAGACAGAGAATGAACAGGGGAGGGGCAGAGAGAGGGAGACACAGAATCCGAAGCAGGCTCTAGGTTCTGAGGTATCAGCACAGAGCCTGACACAGGGCTCAAACACACAAGCCATGAGATCATGACCTGAGCCAAAGTCAGACACTCAACTGACTGAGCCACCCAGGTGTCCCATGGTTTAAGATTTTCTATATTTCATATAAGTTCCCACTGAAAAACACACCAAGTGTGAATATCTTTACCTCCGGTTTGTAGTTTTGAGTCTTACATGCTTTTTTTGGGCACAACTTGAATGCTGAAGAAACCTTAGCACATATTCAGGTAGGTACCTATTTGGTGAGCTCACTTAGTTTGCAGAGAAGTGTGCTAAATCTCTTAGCATATTCAACAACTTAATTTTTGTAACATCTATTTTGTAAATTCACACCAGGTGATGAATCTGAAACATGCCCATCAGCACAGTGTCCTGAGTTCAGGTAATTGTAGATATTTGCACCTGGGATTGAGCCACAAACGATTTTCTCCAGACTTTCCTCAGTCCCCGTGCCCTTGCCCAAAGTAGATGGCTCTCACCCGCCCAATCCCATGCTGATCCTAACGGATGGTCGGCAGGCACAGCTGGTGTCTTGCTTCCATATTCCTGTTCATTTGGAGCGGCCCCAGCCCACTGGGCAGGCTGTGAGTAACTCTAACTTCCTTGATGTTGCCAGAACAATGTAGAGGCTGAACACTTTGCACCATCTCTCAGGTTGGTTTGATGGCTACCTGGCATGATGTGACCAGGAAGCAGGCTCTCCAGGGCTCACCTAGCTGTCAATTCAGCTGTCAATTCAATCACCAAATTAGTCCTAGGATGAGACAACTCTGTGTAAGCACCTGCCCAATCCCAGGTCCTCTATCCTTTAACCATCGATATCAACTACAGCCCACAGGCGAGTACAATCAGAATATGCCTCTAGAAATATTCCCTTGGAGCTTGGTTACTGCATGTATAGTGTTGCTATGGGCAATGCTTGGTAAGCTTCCCAAAGCCCCAACCCCCAGTTCTGGCCATGTAACATTTTTTTTCTTTCTTAGGAGAAAGGAAGGTATGAATAGATTATGCCCATTGTTCCGTGGCAAAGAAGGCTGAGTCACCACTCTGTTTTGTAAGATATCAGCCTGGGCGCCCTGAGGAGAGTGAGTATTACACATTAATCTCCTGGTTAGAGACCCTTTTGTTAAGGAATCCAGTTTGCTTTGCTCTTTTGCTCTATAAATAGATGAGGGAGAATCGGTCTCTTTTGTTGTCCCAAATAAGGCAAAAAGAAGTTGTAAACAGATTGCTTCCTGGGTCATACTACCTGTCCTGGAAAGAAGAGTGAGAGAAAGAAGGATTCCGCTTCCTTTTCTGGAAGAGCTGTTCTGCTCAGGCAGAGGGTAGAAAGCGGAGAAGATAAAGCTTTTTCAACTTTTTTTTTTTGTTTTATTTATTTATTTATTTATTTATTATTTTATTTTTTCTTACGCTGCATTCAGTTGAGATTAAAGGACTTTGACCAGTCTCTCAAAGCTCAGCTCGGCCCCAGGCAAGAAAGCCCCTAAGTCTGGCAGGCCCTGAAACAGACATCTCGTGTGTTTTAGCTAATAAGCCCACTAGGCCCTGGGCGAGCGAGACTGCTTCCCAGAAAGGTTCAGAGGATAATCTCTGAAGTCAGACCAAGCGAGTGATGAATCCTGGCAGCCATTTGGCTTCTTTAGGCCTC
This sequence comes from Cryptoprocta ferox, assembly GCA_028646485.1. NCBI lineage: Eukaryota > Metazoa > Chordata > Mammalia > Carnivora > Eupleridae > Cryptoprocta > Cryptoprocta ferox. The sequence goes on along the minus strand of CM053560.1, from coordinate 107,374,950 downwards.
AATGTCCCCATCTGTATGCTCTGTTAGTAACTACCTCACCAGGTTGTTAGAGACTGAGGTGAGATAAGACAGAGCAGTTGGCTCAGAGATCTTGGTGTTCTCGTTATTCTTGATAACACAGGGGAGGTGCTGCATCCCATTTGGAGAGTTTCGAGATTTAAGAGGAAATGTAAAGTGGCAGACAGTAACAGCATGTCGGGACATGGAGGGATCTGGACAATAGGAGGGATCTTGAAACATGAGGAACAGCTGAGGAAACGAAGGGTGTTTTACCTGGGAGAGAAATATTTGAAGAGCTACCTTGTATTCCAATAGGGGCCAAAAAGCCACCTTTTTTCAGGAGAGGGGGATCCTGAACTGGACCATAACTTTCAACTTTACAGGAAATTCTGGTCTCCCCAAAGGGCTCTGCCCTGAAGGCAGCCGAGACTGGAGGGTAAAGGCCAGGGCTCAGAGGTCACAGTTGATGACATCCAGGGACCCTGGTTGGAGGCTGCTGAGCAGACATAAATGCACCAGGCACTCCAACTGGGCCAGAAGGACCTGGAACTCAGAACAGCCCAGGGAAGGGAGCGGGTAGTGGTTTATCCCCATTGGACCACAGAGGCCCTTTGGACGGACTCTAATGCTCTTCCTAGTGCTTTGTCCCCTTTTGGGAGAGGCCACCTCAGGTCACAGGAGCACTCCTCCTGGGTGGAGTAGAGTTTGTTTCTTTGTGGTCTGGCCAGGAAGTGCCAAGCCGGGTGGCCGAGAGGCTGGCCGCCTTGGCTGAAAGGCTGAATGACTGGCCAACTGGTGTGTCTCCAGAGAGCAGACTGACCCGTCTTGACAGGCCAGTTCTCGGCCGCTGTTGCTGCCCGCAGAGCGTCCTCCTCCAGCCAGCTGATTTTCTCATTGCGCAGTTTGTAAATGGCGTGATTTATGACTGTGCTCATCCATGCTGGCCCCCGGGTATACACGCTCTCCCTTCCAGGCTGGGAAGTGAATAATGAATTAATCACCCTGCCTCGGGTTCAATACGGAGCTGAGTGTTTGCAGATCTTTATTGTACTGTGCAAGCCAACTTGAACTGCTCAATTTCCACTCCTAATTCATTTGGGTTTGTGCAATTCTGCCTGTTCCTGGGGAGCCGCAGCCTCGTGGCTTCCTGGTCTCTAAGGAAGCCTCACTCCCCACTTTCAGACGTCTTCTCCTCCAAAGAGTGAAAGCCAAAGACTCCTGGGTGCTCAGAGCAGCCAAACCACTTCCTCAGAGGCCACTCGCTGGATGTCTCTTGTCCTGAATGGGGGGGGGGGGGGCTGGAGGGGGTTGTTGTTTAGGGCACTTCTTGGCATCCAAAAGTGATAGCTGAACTGTATGAACTGTATGATGCCAACCCATGTGCATGGCAGAGAGGGCACACAGAGGGGTTTGTTGAATGAATGACCCTGGCTCCCCAGACACAGGTGCTTTATCAAAACTAATGGCCTGCAGTCACACCTGTAGTGGTTTCTCTTTTCCCTTTTTCTGGCTCCTTGAGGCTTTGAGGGAAGAGTTTTTTTAATTAGGTCTCAGGTCCCATGAGATCTGAGCCATGAGGTGGGGCAAATTCTTTCTCAAGTTCACTGGGAAGCAATGGGAGGTGAAATCTGCATTTGAAGAGTTGGAGCTTTCCCAGTTTGGGCCATTTTCTTCACTTCCCAGAAACCAAAGCTATAAGCAGCTGCCTTTTACCCAATCCTCGAATATGAAAAGCAGTGGACCTCAGGGCTCTGGATGGAGAAGGCTGACCCAGGCTTCCTCATGATGGGCTCCAAGAAGCGGGCGCCTCTAGTCTGGGGGCACGTTCTCCTAGATCCAGCGCCGCTGAGATGCTGCCTTGTCCGCCTCATCATCTGCCCACCCCAGCCCTGCAGCCCAGAGAGACCTCCACAGCTGAGCCATCTTTCATTCACATTGTTCTGTTCTGAGACCTTACTTCCTGCCTCATGACTCGCTGGGGCACTTTCTCTCCTCACTCCTCAAGACCTGTCTCTAAAGTTGTCCCCCCATGAAACCTTTTCCGGCCTCTTTGCATCGATGTGACTCTCTCTCCCTTTGGCCTCGCCACATGTTGCTCGTCCCTCCTTTATCCCCTTTCTGCCTTTTACCCATTTCCTCATCTCCTGGCTGACTGAGCATGGTTCCTGCATCCTCACTCTAGCACTGATAAAATGTGAGGACAAGAAGGAGCTGAAGGGCAGCCCCCACACCCACCATCAGGAACTTTCCCACAGACCAGCTACAACTGCCACCTTTTACCCATTAAACAAAAACATTTATAGAGTCTCTACTCTGTTCAGCCAACAACAAACAACTTCACCTCCTCTTGTTTCTCCCCTCCACACTCCAGCCATGTCAACTTTTTATATATAGTGCCCTCAAGCCCACCACACTCTCTCCCACCCCAGTGTTTTGGTATATGTTCTTCTCTGGCTATCAAGAAAAATATACATAAGGCATAATAAAAGACAAAAAACACAATCCGAAGAGACAGAGCAAGCGTCAGAACCAGACATGCAAGGATGTTGGAATTATCAGACTGGGAATTTAGAACAGGTGTGATTAATATACGACGGGCTCTAATGGATAAAGTAGGCAGCACCCAAGAAAGAGCTATCAAGCCACAAAAAGACAAAGAGGAACCTTAAATGAATATTACTAAGTGAAATAAGTCAATTGGCAAAGGCTAGTCTTGACATTCTGGAAAAGAGAAAACTATGGAGATGGTAAAAAGATCAGTGGTTTCCAGGGTCTGGGGAGGGAGTTGGGGAGGAGTGAATGGAGCACAGAGGACTTTTAGGAGAATGAAACTATTCTCTGTGATACTGCAGGGGTGGCTACATGACATTATACATTTGTCAAAACACATAGAATATACGACACCATAATGAACCCTAGTGCAAACTATGGACACCAAAATGAACCCTAATGCAAACTATGGACTTTAATTAATAATGTATCAATACTGGTTCATTAGTTGTAGCAAATGCACCACACTAATTCAAGATGCTAATAATTGGAGAAATTGGGGTTGGGAGGTGAGGGAAACTCTCTGTACTATCTGCTTAATGTTTCCAAACCTAAAACTGCTTTAAAAATATTTTTAAGTCTATTAATTTTTTTTTAAACAACAATGTAGACGTAGTGGCCTTAAATGATTGACAAGTCTTCTTTGACTTAGTTTGGAGCCCGAACTCAGTTGAATGGCATGTGTTCAGGGACATCTCATGGCCCAAGCAAAGTGAGACCCCAGAGTACCTCCTGGGTGGGTTTTCTGCTGTTTTCTCCATGCCACAGCTGTGTCTTAGCTCTCATTTTGCCATTTTTCTGCAACTTGCCCCATTTGGTGACTTGAACAATTGCTGCTGTCTTCTGCCCCGGCACTTACTGACAGGGGTCATATCCTTACGCTGCTGGTACCCCATGCTAGGAGAGTAACTAACCACATTCTCTGTCTGTTCCCTTTACAGGACAGAGCTGCATAAAGTGACATAGCAATCATTTTCGTAACCAAGGAGCTTGAGTAGCTGAGAAGCTAATCAATTACACTACACAATGCCCCAAAGGCTCAGGAATTGGCAACACCAGATACCTCTGGAAGTAGGAGTAAAATAGATCTGAAAAGAGGAAAGTGAGTGAAAGTCAGCAAAAGAAGCAATTAGCCCCCCAGTGTCCTGATCCACTCAGCTCAGCTCAGGAGCAGGCCCTCTGTCACTCTGCAGAAAACTGTAGGTTCACTCTCTGGAGAATGCAAAACAGGTTCTCTGGGCTAAGAAACACCAGACAGGATTGAACAATTCCAGAGATTGCACACTGGAAGTCGAAGCATCCAGCTCTCTTCTCTCACTTGGATTTCAGAATCCTAGAAACCATACAGGTTTCTGGCAGGTAATTGGGAGAAGACTCTATGGGGAATCTAGCCAGTCTAAGAGAAAAATACCTTAGAAACTGACAACCGGATTCTCTGCAAAATGACCCAGGAGGATCACTATACAGTGACGCCTCAGTTGACAAGACTTTCCCACTTGCCCAAATGTCCAATCACTTTTCTAATGCCCTACTCCTTAAGCAGACAGCACAACATCATTAATTACCAAGAAAATGTAAATCAAAACCAAATGACATAACACTAAACAACCACTAGGACTAAAATTAAAAAGACTGTGAATACCAAGTGCTGGTGAGGACACAGAACAATTAGAATTCATTCCTGATAGGAATGTAAAAATTGTACAACTACCTCAGAAAACAGTTTAACAGGTTGTTTTTTTTTTTCGGTTAAGAATACACTCACTATGAAACCCAGCAATCCCACAACTTGGTATTTGTCCAAGAGAAATGAAAACATTTGTCCATCCATAACAATCAGTTATACATGAATGTTCATAACAGCTTTATGCTTCAAAGCTCCAAACTGGGAACAAATAAAATGTCCATCACTAACTGAATGAACAAACATATTGTGGCATACTAATGTAATGGAAATACATTAATTCCATTAATTAATTAATTGTAATTGATGGAATACTATTCAGCAATAAAAAAGGAAGCTAACTACAGATCCATATATCATTGATGAATCCCAAAAATATTACAAATGACACCATTTATATGGCATTCTAGAACAAGCAAAACTAATCTCTACTGGCAGAAAGCAGATCAGTGGTTGCCTGGAGCTCGAGTCAGGGAAAGAGTGGCTGTACAGGGGTTCTAAGGGTGATGGAAATATTCTATATTTTGAATGTGGTGATGGTTATATGGTGTACACATGTTAGTTATATATAAATGTCAAATGTATTGAACTTTACATTAAAATTAGTATATTTAGGGGCACCTGGCTGGCTCAGTCTGCTGAGCGTCCGACTTCGGCTGAGGTCATGATCTCGTGGTTCATGGGTTCGAGCCCCACATTGAGCTCTGTGCTGACAGCTCGGAGCCTGGAGCCTGCTTCACATTCTGCATCTCCTTCTCTTTTTCTGCCCCTCCGCCACTCGTACTCTGTCTCTCTCTCTCTCTCTCTCACTCAAAAATAAACATTAAAAATTTTTAATTGGTATATTTTTGTATGTAAATTATAGCAATGGGATAAAATACAAATTATATTTCAGCAAAGTTTATTTTTTAAAAATTCAGTAGATGGCCAAATATCACTGGAAATTTGAGAAAAGCATTTCATACAAGAGACAGAGGCCAACGGAAACAAACAGAAGATATAAATTGAGGAAAACAGACTGTGTGTGGGAAAAAAATTAAAAAACAAAAACTTACCATTAATTTCTTGAGATACTTTTCCTCAAAAAAATATTACCTTTACAAAATGAGAAAGTTTCTAGAGGAGAAGAGATATTCACAGAACAATCAAAGCAATTTACAATTTTTATTGTAAATTAAAAATACAATAGCAAAAGTTTTAAAAACTGAATAGAAATGGTGGAGGATTATAAGAAAATCTTCCAGAAAGTAGGAGGGGGGAAAAAAACCTAACGAGATGGAAAACAGAAAAGAAGATAAAACTAAGACTTCATATACAAGGTGCAAGATGTGAATTATAGAGGCTCCATTGAGAGAAAAGGAAGAAAATAGTGAGGCGGAAACCTTCAAAGAAATAATTCAAAAAAAGTTTCCAGAACTGGAGGTTAGGTGTCTCCAGATTAAAATGGCCCATTGAGTGTCTAGCAGGTGAAAACAGCCCACACCAAGGCACATTGTGATGAAACTTCAGAAACTAAAAAGGAAAAGCAGAGATTTCCAGAAACATGGGGCAAGTTTTTATATAAACGATCAAAAATCAGAATTGCTTTGGGCTTCTTGACCACATTAGCAGCTGGAAAATAAGGAATGATTCCTTCAAAATTCTGAGGGAGCATTGTATCTGACCTATAATTCTAAATCAGCTCAAACTGTCAATTAATAGTGAGGCTATAATAAAGACATCTTCAGATGTGCAAGCTCTCAAAAAATGTACTGCACATGGTTTTGGTTTTGTTTTTTTAAGGAAAACAACCAGAGGTTGTAATTCATCCAAAGGTAGGACTAATTATAGAAAGAAATGGGAATCAGAGACCAGGGGATTCAAGACAGAGATGAGGGACCCACCCCCTCCGCAAGGTTGATGGTTTCATCAACATCCGTATTGTAACCAGCCCAAACTGAAGCAGGTCAGAAGGCTACAAGGACAGGTATCAAGAAAAGAAAACAGGGGCACCTGGGCTCAGGTCCTGATCTCACGGTTCGTGGGTTCGAGCCCCGCCTCAGGCTCTGTGCTGACAGCTCAGAGCCTGGAGCCTGCTTCAGATCCTGTGTCTCCCTCCCTCTCTCTCTCTGACCCTCCCCTGCTCACGCTGTCTCTCTCTGTGTCTCAAAAATAAATTTAAAAAAAAAAATTAAAAAAATTTTTAATAAAAAAATAGAAAATAAAACAGAATGCAGATCTGATGCATCTGGCGATATCAGGAGCAGATTTAGAGAACTGACAGAGCATTTGGGGTTGAGTTAGTGAAATTAACTAACTAACTAAGTTAGTGAAACACAACAGTTAACTCCAGAGCAGATAAAAGCTTATGTAAAAAAGGAAATAGGACGCTCATAGTGCAGCTGTCTACATGGTCATACTAATGTGAACATTGAATACTGATGTAACCAAATCTATGATATGAGTGAATGGAGAGCATAAGGAGATGGGAAATATGCATGCCTTTGAAAAACCTAGAAGTAGCACAAGAAACATATTATTTAGTAATTCACAGGTAAATGGAATCAGTTAAGAGTTGAGAGTAGTTGCCTCTGGGAAGCAGGAAATTAAAGGAAGCAGTGATGAGCTTACAATTTTTGTAATAAGCGTTGCGAAACTGTTAACACTGAGTGCACAACACCTAGTTCCTTGGAGAAGTGGATGATTCCAGGGCTAGGACAGGGTGGGCACAAGAGAAGCCAAGCATAGCTTGTTGTGCCAGAAAATGAGGGCGTGCTTAAAGAATGCTGAGGCATGTCACAAGGACGCAGGGGCTAGCTTGCAGGGGCTCCAATTGGCCACATCTAGGACAATCTGAACACCAACTTACAGTGATGTGTTATAAACCATGGAAAAAATAAGTTTGTGAGCTTATACTGAAAATTGATAAATAATGAATAATAATAAATACATAAATGGGGGGAGGGGAAGGGAGGTTCTTGAAGAATGCCCAACTGGTACATGTTGGGGGAGTGTTAAAGTTGGAAAATCATCACCTTGTATTCATCATTATAGAGATAGGGTCAGGCCAGAATCGTCAATGGATACTAATTCCCGGGGAAGTTTTGATGAGAAGCAGAATATTATACGGGCTTAAGGTGTCTATCTTCAGGCTGGTTATTAGCTGCAAGGAAGAGGGGCAAAAAGGAATGAATTCTACAGTGGGAGAAATTGGGCAACACCTTTGAGAGTGATTAAAATTAACAGCAGCCCCCAAACAATAAGATATCTAGGTATAAACCTAACCAAAGAGGTGAAAGACCTGTACTCTGAAAAGTACAAAACCCTGATGAAAGAAATTGAAAAGGACACAAAGAAATGGAAAGACATCCCATGCTCATGGATTGGAAGAACAAATATTGTTAAAGTTCTATACCACCCAAAGCAATCTACACATCTAATGCAATCCCTATCAAAATACCAATAGCATTTTTCGTAGACCTAGAACAAACAATCCTCAAATTTGTATGGAACTACAAAAGACCCCAAATAGCTGAAGCAATCCTGAAAAAGAAAAGAAAAGCTGGAGGAACCACAATTCTGGACTTCAAGTTATAATACAAAGCTTTAGTCATCAAAACAGTATGGTACCAGCCACAAAATAGACACACAGATCAATGGAATGGAATAGAGAACCCAGAAATAAACCCACAGCTGTATGGTCAATTAGTCATCCACAGAGCAGGAAAAATATTCAATGGAAAAAGATAGTTTTTTCAACAAATAATGTTGGAAAAACTGGACCACTTTCTTATACGCACAAAAATAAACTCAAAATGGATGAAAGACCTAAATGTGAGACATGAAACTATAAAAATCCTAGAGGAGAACATAGGCAGTAACTTCTTTGACATTTGCTGTAGCAATTTCTTACTAGATATGTCTCCTGAGGCAAGGGAAACAAAAGCAAAAATAAGCCATTGGGATTTCATCAAAATAAAAAGGTTCTGCACAGCAACCTACAGAATGAAAGAAGAAATTTGCAAGTGACATATCTGATAAAAGGTTAGTAACCAAAATATAAAGAACTTATAAAACTCAACACCCCAAAAGCAAACAATCCAATTAAAAAATGGGCAGAAGATGAGAATACACATTTTTCCGAAGAAGACATATAGGCACGTAAAAAGATGCTCAACATCACTGATCATCAGGAAACGCAAATGAGATATACCTCACACAGAATGGCTAAAATCAACAACACAAGAAACAACAGGAATTGGTGAGGATGTGGGGTACAGGGGAACCCTCTTACACTGCTGGTGGGGATGCAAATTGGTGCAGCCACTCCGGAAAACAGTATGGAGTTCCCTTAAAAAGTTAAAAATAGTACAACCCTAGATCCAGCAATCAGACTACTAGGTATTTACCCAAAGAATTCAAAAATACTAATTCAAAGCGATACATGCCCCCCAATGTTTATAGCAGCATTATCTACAATAGCCAAATTATGGAAGCAGCCTAAGAGTCCGTCAACTGATGAGTGGATAAAGAAGATGTGGTATATATATATATATATATATATATATATACTATTCCAGTACTCAGCCATAAAAAAAAGAGTGAAATCTTGCCATTTGCAATGACACGGATGGCGCTAGAAGACATTATGCTAAGCGAAATAAGTCAGTCAGAGAAAGACAAACACCACATGATTTCATTCACATGTGCAATTTAAGAAACAAAACAAATGAGCAAAGGGGGGGAAAGAGAAAGAGACAAACCAAGAAACAGACTCTTAACTACAGAGAACAAAGTGATGGTTACCAGAGGAGAGATGGGTGGGGGGGGATAGATGAAATAGGTGACGGGGATCAAGGAGTCGCACTTGTCAGGGGGCCCAGGTGGCTCAGTCGCTTAAGCCCCAGACTTCAGCTGAGGTCATAATCTCACAGCTCATGAGTCTGAACTCCATGTCAGGATTCGCACTGACAGCGCCAACCCTGCTTGGGATTCTCTCTCTCTCTCCCTGTCTCTGTGCCCCTCCCCTGCTCACTCGTTCTCTCTCTGTCAAAATTAATAAATAAACTTAAAACAAAGGAGCACACTTGTCACGATGGGCACTGGGTGATGTTTGAAAGTGTTATATCACTATATTGTACATCAAAACTAATATTACACTGTACGTTAACTAATTAGAATTTAAATGAAAACTTTAACAAAATAAAATTAACAGCAGCTATGTGGGACAAGTGAACACTACACACTTCCAAATGAGATACCCTGAAAAGGATACATCTCCAATTCTCTAATACAGTATTCTGGTCATGAAGGCACAGCCAACAATTTAATAAAAATGAGCACTTGTATAAATGGGAAACGTTCTGGTTAAAAAGATAGGTGAGGGACTATATTCTTAAAAACTGGCCATATCATGAAAATCAAAGAAAGGCAGTGGAAATGTTCTAGATTAAAAGAGGCTGAGGAGATATGACAACTAAAGGCAATACTTGAGCCTACACTGAATTCTGCACTCTGTGCTGGAGAGGAAAATGCCATCAAGGACGTTATTAGATCAACTAACAAAATTAGAATATGAGCCGTAAAGGAGATAAGATGATTATATCCATGTAAATTGTACATGTATGAAGCTGATAACTGTATTGTAGTTACATTAAGAGAATACCTCTATTGTTAGGAAACGCCAAAGTATTCAGGGGTAATGGACCACGATAAATACATAGCTTTCCATCATATGGGTCAGGAAAAAATTAGGCAGAGAGAGAGAGAGAAAGAGGAGAGTGCACAATAAAGCAAACAGGTTTAAAATGTTAACATTAAGTAAATTTGGGTATATGGATGTTCCTTATTCTACTTTAAATTTGAAATTATTGCCAGATAAAAAGTTAAAAAAGAAACTAAATGCATTTTGATGCCCCCCCATTTTAAAAGTGTTTATTTTTGAGAGAGAGAGAGAGCGCCAGTGTGCGTGCACAAGTAGGGGAGGGGCAGAGAGGGAGACACAGAATCAGAAGCAGGCTCCAGGCTCTGAGCTGTCAGCACGGAGCCCGACGTGGGGCTCAAACCCATGAACTGTGACATCATGACCTGAGCCCAAGTGGGACGCTTGACTGACTGAGCCACCCAGGCACCCTGCACCACCCCCAAATTTTAAATGAATGAAACAGTAACACACCAAATACTCTGTATCTGCCTTAAGAAGTAAAATATTACTTATGTAGTTTACAAATCATATTGAGCAAGCTGAAGATTGGATATATTATTTGGAAAGACTAAACCACAGGTTCCATAGATATGGACATGCATGAGACATAGATTAGGTATATATGTGGATATATTTCCATGTCCCTCTTTGTATTGTCTCCCATCTGGAGCCTGTTAATATATGTTCACAGTGCTTCAAGTCCAGCATATACTGTATGGGGTCAGTGATTTAAAAAACATAAAAATACAGTTACAAAAATTATATTATTACCAGAAGAAAAGATACAAAACTGGATTTCATTTTCTCCTTCATAAATGTATGTATTCTCTAATGAGTATTTATAATATTTATTATCAAAATCGTTGCCATTTTAAAAATCAGCCTATATAAGTTTGCACGTATCATATGATTACACTCGGTAAAACTATAAACAATGAAAGAATGAAGGAGCGTGTACCAAAAATGATTATTTCTGGGTGGTAAGAACATGATGTTTTTTCCTTCCGTCAAAGGTTTTATATTTTCTTAATTACTATTATAATGAGGAAACAATCAATTTTCTTTTCTTATCAAAGAGAAAGTTACAGATTATTTTTTAAATGAGGTCCTCACCTCACTCTGCGCACCAAATTGATTGCAGGGATTTTAAAGACTTAAGTTTTCAAATGGTAGAAAACTTGGGAGAACATGAAATCAAACCTCTTGAAGGGGAAGTTTTTCTCAACCTAGGAATACTAAGAAAAATTACAAAGAAAAGAATTTGCTATATATAAAAATTCTGGAATATCATAAAGTCAGAAGAGTATCTCCCGACCCAAGGAGAGGACTACATACATTGACAGAAATGCTAACATAAGGCTCTCTCACCTTTCAGCCCCTTGAACTTATGCTCCCTCCAGCCCCCTCTCCTTTGTGGCTCAGATTGGTCTCTGGTTACTCATTTCCGCTCCCACCTCTCCGGTAACACAACCTGAGGGCTCCTAGTGCAACAGGCACCTTTCTCGACCTTGATATAAAGTAATTACAATTCTCAACACCCTCCATCCATCCGCCTCCGCTTCCTGAGTGTCCTGGAGCTGGAAGCTGGAGAACGCCACTACCCCTCCTTTATCCCACTTCCTGGCAGAAGGCGAGAGGCTTCTGTCCCCAGCTTGGCCCAGAACTCCTGCAGAAGGGCCAGTGTGGCTGTCCCCCTCTCTCCAGGATGGCGTCTTTGTCTGTGATTGCTGTTCCATCTCCGGCAGCGAGGCAGACCATCTGCTGATGCCTGCCACCAGCTGCCGTCTCGTCTTTGCTTTCTTGTCTCCCCAGAGAGTTTCCTGACTTTCGGGCACATGGTGTTCTCTCCTGCCCTTCCTCAGCCTGGGTCCGCATCTTCGGGGAGCTTTCACAATCTCTCTCCTTCACTTAGCAGCGCCCTGGTTTCCCCCTGGGGACTGAGGTCTGTCGCCCTCCCGGAGCGAGTCCCCTACTGTCAGATATGCCATCGCATGGGACTATAGAAAAGGGAGTACATCCTGGAAGGTATTTGAGAGCACTCACAAGGGACATATAGCTTCCACCAGAGGAAAACAGATCCTGGGGCTCTAAGGCCCCAGGGGATCTTAGTTTCAATTCCCCAAGTGGAGTCTCAAACCTTGTGAATCACACCCAAGCTTGAAATTTTACTTTGGTATAGTTTCACAGGAAACACAAAACATAAAAAGAGCGTGCGTATTTAGATAAGACTCTTTTTCCCACCTAGAAAGCTCTCCTCCACATGTCTCCACATTTTCAAATCAGATACATGCAGCAGGGTCGGAAATAAATGTCATCTCCTTCAGAAAGTCTTCTCTGATCTTCAAGATGAATGTTATTGTTCCTCCTTCTCAAATCTCCTAGTCGTGTGGTCACACATCTCCTGGTCAGAACAGATGCTGCCCGTCCCCTGCTATGATGCCATCCCCTCCCCTTCTCACCCTGCTGCTGAGGCCTCACCAGACACAAGGCCCAGCTTGGTCAAGTTACAGCATGAACTGAACTGACCTTAGTGGAGCTGCTTACAGGCCCAGAATCATCAGAGTCATAACTCTGTAAATGACTGCTGGCTGGCTGGTGGGCTGGCTGGCTGGCTGGCTGACTGGACAAAACTCCTACCAAGACCACAGAGCTCTATTTCCCAAGGCTCCCTCATGCCCTGCACCTCTGCTCTCTCCATCATGACCTTGTCCGTGCCAGGCCCAGGACACGTGAGCCAGGCATGGTTCTTGTAACACTATCAAGAGTCACTTACACAGCACGTTCCCTAGACGTAGAGCCTGAGATAGAGATTCTTTGGCAAGTGATAGAATGAGGAAGTGCTCACAAGAGAAACCTATAGAGGAGCAAGAGAAGCAGGAGAGGGCAGGGGAAGAAATTCATCAAGGATGTCAGGGGAAATGTCACCACAGCCTGATCTGGGCAGAGCCCCATAGCATCAAGGGCCTGGAGACAAAGGGGCGGGGCTATTCGAATCCTCCATCAGTCAGCTATTGGCCAAGCTGCACCCTGAGGGCAGGACATGTAACCTCCCACCCCACCAGCTTCAATCAGCCAAGGTCAAGCCTCCAGGGAGTGCACAGGTGTGCACTACTAGCAGCCAAGGGCATGGGTGCACTGGCCTGGTACAGAGGATCTGAACGAAACACCCACAACATCTGTTACACCCCTAGCTATGGACTGAATTTTTGTGCCCCACCACGTCATCATATGTGAAGGTCCTAATCTCTAATGTGGTGTTTTTGGAGATGGAACCTTTGAAAGGTAATTAGGTTTGGATGAGGTCATGGGGGTAGAGCCCCCACAATGGCATTGGTACCCTTACAAAGGAATGAAGAAACCAGAGTGCTCGCTCTCTCAGCCATGTGAGTATACAACAAAAAGACAGTTGTCTGCAAGCCAGGAAGTGGGCCCTCCCCATCACTTAACCATGTCAGCACCTGGATCTCGGACTTCCAGCCTCCAGAACTGCGAGAAACAAATGTTTGCTGCTTAAGTTCCCAGCCTATGGCATCTGGTTATAGCAGCCATAAGTGACTAAGACATTCCTCTTACTTTTTCTCTATCCACACATATTTTCTTTTGACAGGTCTGTCACTAGCCTAGTTTCATTCTTTTTTCAACCTTCAGAGTTGGACACAAACACAATCAACTAATTCCTATATTGATCAACACAACTGAAACCCCAGACTACTTGCTTCCACTGATTAGCAAGGGGTCATTTTGAATGCTCATTACAGAAACTTAGAGATCACCTGTTGTTGTTTCTTCTTTTCATAGATAAAGACAAGATTTACTTTGTCCAGCAAATTTCATAGCAGAACCAAGCCCAGGTCTGCTGAACTTTCAAGCAGGAGCTATTCCTCCGTACTCTCTTCCTCCTTATGTCATCGCATTATAACTATTCTGCTAAGATTTTCTAATTAGTCATTATTGGAAATGATCATTAAATTCAATGCTTGGGAAAAAAAAGTTGCATGCCAAGAATAGTATTCCCTCCTGTGGTTTAGGTCTTAGATGGGGACATGGAGTTAAGCCAGATAGAGAACCTACTTAAAACCTTACAGAATTTTAAACCAAACTTGAACCTTCTGGAGTTCATTTATTTATTCTTGGCAACTTGCAGCTTCCTGGTTCTTGGAAAGTTGCTGGCTCATTTAGAAGAAAAACTCATGAGACTTCTTGTGCATTGAGTAGCTCTTACAAAACAATCTTTTGAAGTGTAAAGTGTAAATGAATAAAAAACAGAAGACTGAAATTCTCCTAAAATACACATGGATGCAATCATTAAGGCAACAGGCACACTAGGCAAAATGCATAATTGTTTCTTATGCCCTAAACACTGAGGAATAGTCTTGGGCTCAGCAAATCCAAAACAAGCTAAGTTTTCCTTTTGTCTGAGACTCTTCTTAACTATGTGGGTGACTTAGGTTTGTTGTAAAGGGCATAGGACTAAACCCATTCCACTCTGTCTCCCAAGCCTTTCTCTTGCAAAGAGAAAACCCCTATGAATAACGTTTTTTTTTTCTTCCTAATCCAAACTGGCCAGAATAACCCATCATGGCCAAAAGAACGTGGTCATGACCATTGCATGCCAATTAGAATGACTGCTTTTCTGTAGTTAAAGGCATAATACTCCGAAGGTTGAATGCCACGTAAGAGGGCTCTCCTCAGAACACAAGTGATTTCTTTTGACACAGATAAAACATTTTGTCTTCTTATGTGACCTTTCAGTCACCTAGAATGTCTCTATCCTGGTGCACACTTAAGTTCTCAGCCCAAGTTCAGCTGAAGGCACATTATGATTTCTTAACCAGTTCCCCTGTGTTGTATATTGAAAAGAATATAAGGCACTCTTCCTTAGTAGCTGGACTATCCATCAAAGGGAAGAGCAAATACAAATAATTGTCTAATGCCTGGAAACTAGATTTGGGTTGTTCTAGCCAATTGGTTCCTAATTCACCACACACATCATTATTCTTCAGCATGAAGAATTAAATTAAATTAAACTAAATTAAATCATCCCTCCACCACACCATTAAGATGGACCATCACCCCTCCCACCCAAGTACAAGTATTTTCGAGACAATTTTCAGTTCTGTGCCCTAGCTTTTGAGCAGTCTGAATCTCCCTACTATGTTCAGAAATGGCAGATACAACATAGCTGAGAAGATGGAGTCAGACTATGGAGTGAACTGACCTAGGTTGAAATCTTGGCTCTGCTCCTCATTAGCTCTGTGGCCTTGAATAAGTTACTTGACATTTTGGAACTTGGGTTTCCTCATCTGTAGGCCAGAGGAACACTGGTTAGCTTGCCAAGGAGTTGTAAAGGTGGAATGAATTAATGTTTAAACATGCCCAGCCCATTGTAGGTACTCAAAAACTGGGAGCCGTTATGCTTATTACTGTTGAGACTATGAAAGAGCACCCAGATTTTCTTGAAGGCCCTCTTGCTGGCAGCTGGTGCCGATCTCTGAGCCATTCCTCTGAGCTTGTACACAGGACCCTTGCTGTATTCTCTCCTCCCACCCCTCAATTCCAGCCACAGGGAGGGGAGTTGTTGACTCATGAGGGGCTGGAATGACTTGCTCAAGATGTTCCAAATTGGGAAGCCCTCCTGAGTAAGGAAGGCCTGGAATGGTCACTCCTTACCTGTTACTTCTCCACATTCTGTGTGGAGATGGGGGAGTATGTTGAAGCATCAGCTCTTTTCTTTCCCCCAACTTGCCTCTACCTCCAACTCAAAAAAAAAAAAAAAAAAGCCCAAATCAGCCATTGGCTGCTGTATGATCTCACCCCAACCAGAGGGGCTACCCAGATTTCTAGGTATTTCCACTTGTATATCAGACACCTAGAAATGTGGGCCTGGAGTTTAGGAAAGGGGTAAAACATAGAGATATGGATTTAAACACTGTCATGTTACTTGGGGCTGCTGTAACAAAAATGCCATAGAGTGGGGGGCTTAAAAAACAAACATTTATTTCTCACAGTTCTGGAGGCTGGGAGGTCCACATTCAGTGAACTGACAGAATGGGTGTCAGGGGACGGCCCATTTCCTGTCATATAGGTAGCTGCCTTCTTCCTGTATCCTCACATGGTGGAGAGAGGTCGATAGTTCTCTTCCTCTTTTTATAAGGACACCAATCTTATCGTGGGCTCCACCCTCATGACCCAATTGCTTCCCCAAAGCCTCACCTCCAAACCAATCACATTAGGGCTTCAACATATGAATTTGGGGAAATGCAAACATTCATTTTATAGTAAATATCCTTTACCTGAGTGGTTAATTGGATCCCCAGGGGTGGGTGTAGTTTCTAAGGTGCTAACAGAGCTCATATGCTAATAGAGCCAATATAGCATATGTAATATATAATATGATCTATTATGTAATAGCCAAAAAAAAAAAAAAACTTTGAAAAGGGAAAATAATGAAGGAGGGACTCACCTTAGGGCATGTTAAAACCTATTGTAAAGCTAGTTTGAAAATAAAATCAGGGTACCTGTGTGGTTCACTCAATGGAGTGTCTGACTTTTGATTTTGACTCAGGTCATGATCCCAGCAGTGTGGGATCTAGCCCCTCATTGGGTTCCCTGCTGAATATAGAGCTTGCTCCAGATTCTCTCCCTCTACCCCTCTCCCCTGCTCACACTTGCTCTCTCTCTTTCGCTCTCTTAAAAAAAAAAATTAGCACAATGCCTCCTAGAGCAAAATAAGCAGTCCAGATAGTACACACAGAACAACTTCATATGTGATCAGTAAATGGCACTATGTAATTAGTTAGTTATTAGAAAAATCTAATTTGATCTTGAGGCAGAAGAAGTTAGAGCTTACCAAATATTCTATGAGACTCCCATCTGGAAACAAAAGACTTTGAGATGGTGGAATTGAAGGCAGCAGTAGCCTGGGACCCTGAGACACTACTCAGAGGGCCACCATTCCCCAGTGTTACCTGACCATCATTGGACTTGACATCAGTGAGAATTAAGGCTTTGTTGTGTTAAGGCATCAAGATTTCAAGGTTTGACAGTTGTAGCAGCTAACATTAATTATCTCAAATACAACAGCTTCGCACCTTATAGCACACATCAAAATCAAAATAAATTCTAGTTAGAATAATAAATAAAGTGTTAAAAAAAACTGGGTGAATACAAAGACGAACGTTTATTAAATTCCTAGATGGGGTTTTTCTAGGTATAAAGCAGTAAAAGAAACTACAAAAGGAAAATTCCATAGTTGAACTGCATAAAAATTCTTAAATTCTGTTTAAAACAGATTAGAAATTAAAAACAGAATTGAATAACAAATGGGTAGGGTATATTTGCAGCAACTGTGATAAAGGGCTAACATCTTTAATATTTAAAGAACCATAAAAATGGAGGCCAGGGGAGAGAGAAAGGATTATTTGAAGCAAAGCTTTAATCGTAGCTGGCTTGTCCTGATACCTAAAATGTTTCCGAGTCCCCAATTTCTGCCAATTGGTGTGCGTTCTGTACATGCAAACTGTATTTAACATTGGCTCAAACCCAACCTAATTAGTAAAGTCAATCTGCCACAAAGAAAAGATCATTATAATGCTTCATGCAGCCAAATGTCCATGATGTTTCTAGTATGTGCGATTGGAAGTTCTCCACATGACTACTCCCCTCTGTTGGTGCAAGAAATTTAGAGCTGGTCATATTGTCCTTTTGGAGAGCTCAAGAGTAATGGTAAGATTGTCCCCAGGAACAGAGCTGGAGTAGACAAGAAATTCAAGACAATTTTAAAAACTAAACCCAGGGGCACCTGGGTGGCTCAGTCAGTTAAGCATCTGACTCTTGATTTCAGGTCAGGTCATGATCTTCATGAGATTGAGCACTGCATAAGCCTGCTTGGGATTCTCTCTCTCCCTTTCTCTCTGCCCCCCCTCACTCTCTCTCTCTCTCTCAAATTAAATTTTAAAAACATTTTTAATTAAAAAAATAAAAAACTAATCCTGCTTGTATTCATTTGGTCATGCAGTCATTGAATTATATTATTGAGTCCATTACCTGGTGCTAGTTACTTTTTTTACATTTCTTTATTTAATCCTCACAACAATCCTATAGCTAGGTATCATTTGTACTCTTTTCAAATAAGGAAACTGAGGCTCAACTTGGTGAAATAATTTGGCCAACATTACACAAGGAACTGGCAGAGACAGGATCTGAACCACAGTATTTGACTCCAAGGGCATGTACCTAATTGCCCACATTCCCTTCTACTGATCTAAAGGAAATTTCTGTATAGATGACATTTCTTGGCAATAACAGAGCTGGAGGGGGCATAAGAAAGAATGGAAAATGAGTAAAGAATGAGGCACGGGAATGACTTCAGCTGCCAGCTACCTTCTAGCCTAAAACAACTAAGGAAAGTCCAAACACAATATATGAAACAGCAGTTTTCAAGATACTGGATATCAAAAAGAGAAGGACAGAGACCCTTGTGAGATAAGAAATAAATGAGATAAGTTCTAATATTGCCCCACCTAACTTCCCAGAGAGACCCCAGGCCACACTGCTGGCAGGTGGAGCTCAGGCAGAGCCCAGCAGTCTCCCAAGTCGAGGAGATGGAGATGGGGTGCTACAATGGCTAGAATTCATAGACCAGTGACTAGAGTCTAGAGGGCTATACATCGACAGAGAGCTCTGGAGATCTCATTGAGTCTTCAGCTAAGTTCTGATCAGTACATACATGTGAAGAAACAATCCCAGACCAAGGAAGGAGAAAAATCCTGGAGCTCCTACAAGGTTGGAAATGGTTCTTGTCTTCAAGAGACACATTGGGAAACCTCAGAATTCATGGGGCCCTCGGTAAAGTACCAGAAAGGGTCTTGCCTAATGTGTGAGGCAGTGTTAGCCCTAGAATAAATTCTGTTCTGGTTCAGTCTCACAAAGCTTAAAAGCAAGACGTGAAAAAAATTAAACCATATTCAAGTAACTTAGCTGCATCCCAGAATACAGCTCAAGAATTTTACAGGAAAAAGAAAATATACCCAGTGCCCAACCAGTTAAAATTCACAATGTCTAACATCTAATGAAAAATTAGGAATGGAAAGGGGTAGGAGAATAAGACATAATGAGGAGAGAAGTTGAACTGAAGTTGAACCAGAAATGACACAGATGATAGAACTAATAGACAAGGATAGTCAAACAGTAATTATAATTGTATATCATATGTTCAAGAAGCTGGAAGAAAGATGATGCATGTTTAGTAGAGACGTGGAGGGTATAAAAAAAGACTTAAATCATATGCCCAGAGATAAAAGCTACAATATCAGAGATGAAAAATAAACTGGATGCGATGAGACACCATAGAGAAAAGAATAATGAACTTGAGGACACAGCAATCGCAACTATCCAAAATAAAATATTGAGAAAAGAAGACTACAAAAATCAACACAGCACCAGTGAGCTGTGGGACAACCTCAAGAAGCCAAATGCACAGGTAATTGAAATCCTCAAAGGAAGAGAGGAACCCCCCAAAAAAATGTTGAAGAAATAATGGCTGGAAACTTTCCAAACTTGGTGAAAACCTTATACTCGCATATGCAAAACGTTCAATGAAATCTGAGTGCAAGAAACATCAAGAAAAATACACCAAGACACATTATAATCAATTGCTTAAAACAGTAAAACTAATAACTCCAGGAGGCCATAAAATAAAATAATAAAAAAATACACAATTCCAAAGAAGGCAGGAAAAGAATATAGAAAACAAATAATGAAATATTAGATTTAAACCCAACCATATAAAACAATCACATTAAAATGTATGGTCTAAACTCCCTCAGAAAAAGGCAGAGATTATCGCTTGGATAAATAAAGCAAAGCAAAATCCAACTGTTGGCTGCCAACAAGAAACCTACTTCAAGTGTAAAGACACAGAGATGAAAAGGAAAGGGATGGTAAAAGCTAAACCATGCTGCATTTGCATCCTAGGGCTGTCATAACAAGTCAGCACAAACTCGGTGACTGAAAACAACAATTTGGAAGGCTAGAAGTCAGAAACCAAGGTGTTGTCAGGGCCATGATCCCTTTGAAGGCTCTAAGGAAGAATCTTCCCTTGCTTCTTCCAGCTTCTGGTGGTTCCTGGTGCTTTCTGGCTTAAGGCAGCATCACTCCCAATTTCTGCCTCCATCTTCACATGGCCTCCCCTGTGTCTCTGTGTGTCCTTTTCTGTCTCATATAAGGACACTCTCATTGGATTTACGGCACACTATAATCCAGTATGATCACACCTTCCATCTGCAAAGACTCTATTCCAAATAAGGTCATATTCTGAGGTTCCAAGTAGATGTGAATTTGAAGAGGGCACTATTCAACTCACAACACATTCTGACAATAACCAGAAGAAATCTAGGGTAGCTATATTAAGACCAAAGTAGATTTGGGGCACCTGGGTGACTCAGTCAGTTAAGCATCTGATTCTTGATTTTAGCACAGGTCATGAGGTCATGACCTCATGGTCATGAGATTGAGTCCCATGTTGGGCTCCATGCTAAACATGGAGCTTACTTAAGAGTCTCTCTCTTCCCCTCTGCCCCTCTCCCCTGCTCATACACTCTCTCTCTCTCTTTCTCCTTCTCTTTCTTTCAAAATAAATACATACATTTAAAAAAAAAAAGACCAAAGTAGATTTCAGAATAATGAACATATCCAGGGATAATAATATCATTTCATATTGATAAAGGGGGTCAATTAATCAAGAGACAGTAATTCTAAATATCATGCACCTAATAACAGAATTTCAAAATGCATCAAGCAAAACTGATAGAACTACAATGATAGATAAATTTGTAATTATAGTTAGAGATTTCAACACTCCTGTGTCAGTAATTAACACAATGAGTAGAAAAATAATCTCTAAAATGTAGAAGTCCTGAAAATCACTATCAAAAAAACTTGACATAATGATATTTTTAGAACAGTCCACACAACAGCAGCATGGACATTCTTCTCAAGTGCATACAGAATATTTACCAATATAGAGTGTATTTTCAGTAATAAAACAAGTTTCAATCACTTTAAAAAGAGTCAATTCATACAAAGGATATTCTTTGATCACAATGGAATTAAATTAGAAATCAATAACAGAAATATCTCTGGAAAGATACACAAATATTTGGAAACTAAATGGCCCACAGGCCAAAGAAGAAATCAAGAGGAATTAGAAAGTATTTTGAACTGAATGAAAACAAAAACACAACATATAAAAATTTCTGGGCTATCATTAAAGTGATACTTAGAGGGAAATTTGAACACAAATGCCTATATTAGAAAATAAGGCTCTCAAGTTAATGACCTGACCTTCCACCTTAAGAAACTAGAGAAAGAAGAGCAAGATGAATCCAAAGAAAGCAGAAGTCAATGAAATCAATAACAGGGAAAAAAAAGAGAAAAATCATTGAAGTCAAAAGCTTAATATTTTTTGAAAAGACCAACAAAATTGATAACCCCCTAGCCAGATTGATCAAGAAAAAATAATGAAATACACAAATTTCCACTATCGGGAATGAGAAAGAATCATTACCACAGATTCTAAAAATGTTATAAGAATAAGACAACATTAATCAGGGTAGCCCTATAAGTATTAAAGAAATTTCATTTGTAATTAAAAACACTCTCCCCCACCCCAAATTCTAGGCTTAGATGGATTTACTGGTGAATTCTATCAAACTTTTAAAAAAGAAATAATGCCATTTCTACACAAACTCTTTTCAGAATATTAAAGAGGCGGGAATACCTTCCAGTTCATTCTAGGAGGAAGGCATTATTACACTGATACCAAAATAGGACAGACATTAGAAAAAAGAAACTACCAACCCATCCTCCTATTATACACTAACAAAAAAAAAATTCTAGGAAATTGAATCTAGCGATATATCATCACATACATATATCACATACATACATCACAATGCAGTGGGGTTTCTCCCAATAAAACAATATTGGTTGAACACTTAAAAACCATTGAATGAAATATGGTCATTCTGTAGATGCAGAAAAAATATTTGGCAAAACCCAATATCATTCCTGATAAAACTTTTCAGGAAACTAGGAATAGAAGTTTCCCAACCCAATAGAGGGTATCAATAAAAACCTATAGGCAACACACTTAATGGTGAAAGACTAAATACTTTCCACCTAAAATCATCCATCTTTGCTGCCATGGCATCCCCTCAAGATTGCAGCTCAAATATAGCATTTTTTATTTCATCCTGACTGGTTTTACTTCTTTTATCTCCTCAGAAAGGGATTCTAATCTATTTTCGACCCCAGCTAATATTCTTATTATTGTGATTCTAAATTCTGGTTCAGACATCTTGCTTGTATCTGTGTTAGTTAAATCCCTGGCTATCATTTCTTCCAGTTCTTTCTTTTGGGGTGAATTCCTTCATTTAATCATTTTGAAGGAAGAAAAGGAATTGATGAGGTAAAAAAAATTAAAATTAAAAAATTAAACACAACACACACACACAAAAATCAAATAAATGATGCTAGGTCCTAGGTGTGTTTTGGTCTGGGTGTTGAAAGGAGCTTGATAGAGATAGAGGGAAAAAAGGGGGGGGGCAGGAAAATGTTTGAAAATTTGATGAATGAACCCATTGAAATAGAATAAAATGAAATGATGGAAGTAAAATAGAATTTGAAAAATTTACAAAAAATTAAAATATATAGTAAAAAATTAAAGAAAAATATTTACAATAATATTGAAAATAAAAGTAAAATTTTTCTGTATTCAAGAAAAAGAAACAAAAAAGGAAAAAAAGAAAATCGAATAGATGGGCCAGCTAACAGATTGAAATATGATTTAAATTACATCGTTTTCCCCTAGAAGTTAAACTATGAAGCACTTTATAGTCTGTAAACAAAGCAGGTGGAGAGACTTGTGTTGTTCCTGAAGAGCGAGGTTGGTCCAACTGGGTGGGGCATAGTGTAATGGCTCCATTCTCCACTAGATAGTGCTGCTTAGCTTACTGGGGGTGGGTTGTTGTGACGCGTGTAGGTGCGTATGCGCATGTGCAGGAGGGGTGAAGATGGCCTCACCCAGCTATTCAGCCTCTAGTATCGGAACTCTTTTTCCTGATCAACAATCACGCACCAGTCCCTTGTCTCCGGCGTTCACTGCCTGCTTTTACACTGTCCGAGACCAAGCCGTCAGGCTGCCAGGCAGCACCTCCCTCCTGAGTTTTATCTCACATGAAGCTGTGTTTCCCGACACCTCGCTTCTGTGGAACTGCAGCTTTGACCTGCAGAGGGTCTCACCGAGCAATGGGCGGTGCCGGCCCACCCCCAGGAACCTTAGAAGGACCATGCTGCTGCCCAGAGACTGTGGCTGGATACCAGCCCACCCCAGAAAAAGTTCACACAATCGTGTAGCAGCAGCGTTTCAGGGATTATGGAAAATCACAACACATCTGGCACCAGTCTTCACCCTTAACAACCTTGTTCCAGCACCAGCAAATGTGGTTGTTCTCCAGGGTCCACAGGAGTCTTTGCCTGTGGGATGGCCCCAGAGCTGCTACCAAATGTCCTCCCAGCAGGAAAACCACCTTTCCCCCATGTAGCCCGAGGACCCCGGGACTTCACTCTGCTCCTGGGGATTTGCCCTTCTCACCAGAGCACCACCAGGTATCAAGCTGCAGAGTTTCAGTTTGTGCTGCCCCTGTTTATAGAGTCTTAATGGAATTTAAACCCTCTCCTTTCTCCTTTCTCCCATTTTAGTTCAGTCCCTGTGGCTGTTTCCACTTTTCCACTTTCTCTCCAGCTGTTTTTTTTTGGGGGGGGGGGGTGTGCTTGTACCATACTCTCCCTCCATCTCCATCCTCTCTCCACAAGCAAAAACAGCTACCTGCCCTCCATGGCTTCTCTCTCCCCTAGTTCACCTCTCTGTGCTGGGAACCTGCTGAGTTTTGTGGTTCACGTTGTGCAGATTGTTGTGTTAATCCTCAAATAAGTTTTCTAGGTGTGCAGGATGGTTTAGTGTTGATCTGGCTGTATTTCATGGTTGTGAGACACAAAAAACCTTCCATGCTTTTCTGCCATCTTGGCTCTTCCCCTGGGCTCTCTATTCTGTTCCATCAATGTATGTGTCAGTTTTTATGCCAATACCATAATCTTTGGATTACTATAGCTTTGTAATATAGTTTGAAATCATACCATATGCTCCAGCTTCGTTTTTCTTTCTCAAGTTTTCTTTGGCTATTCAGGGTGTTTTATGATTCCATACACTTTTTAGGATTGTTTTTTTGTTCTATTTCTATGAAGAATGCTGTTGTAATTTAATATGAACTGCAATAAACCTGTAGATTCCTTTGGGTAGTATGGAAATTTTCACAATATTAATTCTTCCAATTCATGAACACAGAATATCTTTCCATTTATTTGTGTCTTCTTCAATTTCTTTCATTAATGTCTTAGGGTTTTCACAGTACAGATTTTTCACCTCCTTGGCTAAATTTATTCCCGGGTATTTTATTCTTTTTGCTGAAGTTGTAAATGGGATTTTCTTTCTTATTTTCTCTTTCTGATTGTTATTAGTGTTAGAAATGCAACAGATTTTTGTATATAAACTTTGTATTCTGCAACTTTACTGAATTTGTTAGTTTTAACAGTTTTTTTGGTGGAGTCTTTAGGGTTTTCTATATATAATATCATGTTATCTGCAAACAGTAACAGTTTTACTTCTTCCTTTCCAATTTGGATGCCTTCAATCTATTTCTTTATAGCAGCAATGAAGAATCAGAAATTGAAATGTAAAGACCTATACCATTCCAAATAGCATCAAAAAATATAAATTACTGGGGCACCTGGGTGGCTTAGTCAGTTGAATGTCCAACTCTTGATTCTGGCTCAAGTCATGACCTCTCAGTTTATGGGGTTAGGCCCACATGGGGCTCTGTGCTGAGAGTACAGAGCCTGCTTTGGATTGACTCTTTCCTCTCTCTTTGCCTCTCCCTTGCTCATACTCTCTATCTCTCTCAAAATAAATTTTTAAAACTTTAAAATATATGTATATAAATTACTCATTAATAAATCTGACAAAAGACGTATAAGCTCTGTTACGTCTTTTGTCAGATTTATTAATGAGTAATTTATATACAGAATGACTATGCTCATAGCTTGGATAACTTAATATTGTTAATATATCAGCTCTCTGCAAATGGATCTATAGACTCAACACAAGTCTCAGTCAGAATTCCAGAAGGACTCTTTGTAGAAACTGATGTATTTATTTTTAAATCTGTGTAAGTCAAGGAAACTAGAATAGTTGAAACAACTTTGAAAGAGAAGAAATTGGAGAACTTACAGCACCAGATATCAAGATTTCTATACCTGCAGTAATTGAGGTGTTGGTATAAAGAGAGATCAATAGAGCAGACTAGGGTCCATAAATAGCCCCATAACATACATAAATAATTGATTTTCAAGAAAAGTACAAAGAAATGATAGCTTTTTTAACAGTGATCTGAAACAAAGGAAACCCATATGCAAAAAAACAAAAACAAAAAAACAAAAACAGAAAATCAAAACAAAACACAAAATTAAAAAACAATAAAAAACCAAAAAACAAAACAAAACAAAACAAAAAACATTTCAACCCTTACCTCACAGTATCTGTAGGAATGAACAAAAATAAACCTACATGTAAACTTGAGCTATAAGACTTCTATGAGAAAACCCAGGAGAAAAATCTTCGTGAGCCTGGTCTAGTTAAAGACATCTTTGATACAAACCAATAAGCACAATCCATAAAAAGATAAAACTGATAAATTGGACATCATCAAAACTAAGAACGTCTGTTCTCTGACAGACATTGTGAAGAGAGATGAAAAAACAAGCCACAGACTTGGAAACAGTATTTTCAGAGAAAAATATCAGATAAGGATTTATATCTATAATATATAAAGAACAATCAAAACTCAGTAATAAGAAAACATACAGTGCTATTTTTAAAATAGACAAAAGATTTGAAGAGACAATTCATCGAAGAAAATATAAGTTGGTACAAGAAAACATGCCCAACATCATTAATCACTCATTGTCAGAGAAACTCAAAACCACTTGCCCCACTGGAATATCAAAAATTAAACAGACTGATCATCCCAAGCATGGGTGACAAAGTAAAGCAATTGGAAGTCTCATACACTTCTAGTAGGGATGTTAATCATGCAACCACTTGGAAAACAGTCTGGCAGTTTCTTAAAATGTTAAACTTATCCCTACCATATGACTTATCTGTTCCACTCCTATATGTTTAACCAAAATAAATGAAAGCATATGTTCATACAAAGAATGTTGTTCATAACAAATTTATTTGAACAAGTCAAAAAGTGCAAATGACCCAAATGTCCATCAATGAGTGAACAGATAAACAAATTATAATATATCCATGCAATAAATTAGTTCTCAGCAATAAAAAGGAATGAACCATTGATACATGCAGCAACATAGATGAAGCTCAAAATAATTATGCCAAGTGAAGTAAGCCAGGCAAAAAAAGAATACATATTGCATGATTCTACTTACATAAAATTCTACAAAATACAAACTATATTGACAGAGGTTGTCTGAGGACTGGGAGAAGGGGATACAGGACAGGGAGGAGGCAGAAGGAGGGAGTGCCAAAGGGAACTTTTTGGCACGATGGATATTTTTATCATCTTGATGGTGGTGATTGTTTCCTGATTGTACACATATGTCAAAATATATCAAATTGCACACTTTAATATGAAGTCAATTACATTTTAATGAAACTATGAGGGAGAGGGAAAGAGAGACAGACCAACAGACAAGGAAAACTAGAAAAAGAGGACCTGAAATGGTTGGGGAATATCACTGGAGAGTACCTTGGGATTCATGACTTTTAAAGGTGAGGGATCCAACAGAAAATAATAGAAATAACATAATAACAACAATAATATTATTATTATTTCTATTATGGCTAATGCTTATTGTGTGCTTACTGTTTCTTATGTATACACATGAGAAAATAGAAGCTCAGGAAGGCTAAGCAATTTGTTCAAGGTCACAGAGCTAGTGAATGGTGGAATAATGATCTGGACCCAGAGCCCACACACTTAACCAGATCACTGGGAAGCTTCCAGAACAGACCACAGGGCGCCCTCGGTTTCCTTCAGTATTGGGGAGATGCTAGCACAAATCCAATCACAGTGGTTCCCAGCCCCCCTGACTCTTCCCGGCCACGCAGACTCGATCTGCCCAGCTCCACAAGGCTGGCCTCTCTGTTTTTACTTCTGATGCTCTGAGGCCAGGCAGGCAAAGCCATCCCTTTTGATTTTGTTTTGATTCAGGCAGCACTGGTCTCACAAATCCCAAGCCAGGAGGCTGGGAGCCAGGGCTCCGAGGGACATTTGAGAAGATGGAGATGAAAGCTATCAGGAAAAGTGACGCATGAGGGCAGGCATGAGGGCATGCCTGGAATACCTACAGGTTCAGCCACGTCTCTGAGTCTCTCTGGGGACTGGGGGGGGGGGGGGGGGGGGGG